>CM033982.1:6561875-7792500 GCA_019706035.1 Raphanus raphanistrum subsp. raphanistrum | reverse complement strand
TCCCATCATACATGATGAAACCACAAACCAAGTGAACATGCCAAAGATCATTGGCCGTAGGCGGCCGGAACAATCTGCTCCCAAAGGGATTTCAGAATGTACAAATCCTATCTCTCCGATCAGTTTATCCAGCTTATTTCAATCATTATATCCAAACGAACCAGTTTTTCATCTTTAACTACTTTTTTTTTTATCAAATTGCTTGTTCTTTATATTTTAATAGTTTTCTCCACATTCAAATGCTTTTTGTTCGATGATTCTTTAGCCGTACATAAAGAAACAGTCTTCTAGTGGGTACTCTGCATCCAGCGAACTCAATAGCGAATTTGGAGAAGATGGGATTTGAATCATTTGATATTATACTACTAATAGAAGAAAATATAATAAGTTGTTTAGAGCTGGTTTCAACTTTGCTGACACATTGAGATCATTGTGAAATGGGGCACATCTCTGGATTCACCAAATATCTCAATTTGTCAGCAAAGTTAAAACAGACCCTTGTACTACTCTTCTTCCACACTTATTCACTAGTCCATCAAATAAAAATCTCAAATCTCATTACCATAAAACAATCCTATAACAATTCATCCAAGAGAACATTATTGCAGGGGTTTAACACCAGTTGCCATGAGAATTGAAAAAAAAAAGAAGAAGGTTTTCATAATAATAAAAGTAACATGATGATCATGATGGGATACAAAAATCACTACTGCTGAAAGCGTTTCATGATGAGCATAGTCATGTCCATGTAGCGTAGGGCGCAGTTACTGAGGCAAGAAGACTCGCTTGAGCTGAATTTGCTTCCTGGTTTGTCCACACATTTGTCCCAGCACGAGCTTGTTATCTTCGCCACCACTTCGTTCGCCATCGCCCTTTCTTTTTCTTGCTGTTACCAAGATACAACAACACACACTCATTCATCACATCTCCTTAGGCTTACACAAAAAAATAATTCTTGTAAGATCACACTACATCTCATGAATCTATTTCAGACAGCTACTACTTACAGTTTTATAGTCCAAACTCCTAGAATATGATGAACTATTTAGATTTTATTGAACAAGAGAATAAAAGGAGACTTACGCTGAGGAATTGAATCAACTGGGGATTGTTTGCGAGGTCACGATCCATTTCTGTAGATAGCTGACTCTGCTCGACGACGAAGAAGGAGAAGAAGCAGAGGAGTCGATTTTCTTAGGTTACTGAAACCCTAAGAATCCAATGGCCAGATTAAAACAAGGCACCGCTTGCTTGCTTATTGGGTCAAAGGCCCGTGAACGGCCCAGTTCGTAGTTATCGATGCTTGGTTAAGTGGCAAATTATATATGCCCCACCACCATCTAAAGGATAGTATTGCCTCCAAAATGTAAACTGTAGAAACGTTACTTTTGTAAAATTTATTTACTTACTTTCTATATCAAAACAAGATGTTGTGGAAGGAAAACCAAGAAATTGACATTATAAGTAGAGCTTCTTTTTTCTGCTTTTGTTAAATCAGAAGGTTTGAGGCATAAATTCATAATCCCCGCAAACTCGAAATCACAATATATATGTAACATTAGTTTTGTCCGAATCAGGGATCTCAAATACCGTGGTGAGGATATAACCAAGTATAGCTATAGTTATATGATATAACAAAAATCATCCTTCTTGTTCTATTATTTTCACAGTATCACAGTTCGAGAGATACTTGATAAAATAAAAATAGTTTTCTCGATTTCAACTAGCAATCCCTTGTTAGTTTTGTTTGACTTCAAATTAGCTTCTTGTTTTCATATTCTTTTGGAAGTTTTTTTTTTTTTTTGAACTTAGCTTTCATATTAAAAATGCAGAAAAGAAATAAAATATAACAAGCCCACATAGCCATGGTTTTACCCCCTAAGCCCGAAGACCCAATGAAAAGAAACACACAATTAGGATCAAAAGGCTTTCAGCCCAAAAAAAACAAAAGAAGAAACCAAAAGACGATGATTTCTATGGAGAACGGTTGTTGCAGAGATGGTGATGATCAGGAATCAAGTTAGCCACTATTGCATCAATTTAGAGGAGAAGGAAGAGTTCGTGGACCTTAGTGATGAGATTCTATCTCTAATCTGCCGATCTATTAGCCTGGCGATGGTGTCCGAAGAACGGAAGATATGTCTATGAAGGCGTGCGTTGCGTTCCATCCAAGTCCAGTAGATGCACCCCTGCCAGCACAACCGAAGAAGGGTACCTTTCACTGATCGAGGTCCGACTGACCGAATCTGATGGAGCACACGATCCCAAGCTCTCTCCGGTGTGATCCCGCAGCGTGGAGCCAAAGTACCCCACAGATTCCAGGAGAAGTTGCATAAGAAGAACAAATGGTCTCGATTTTCGTCGGAGTGGTTGCACAAGAGACAAAGGGGATTAGTTTGATCTCCCCAGCGCATGGTCTTGTCTTTAGTAGGGCAACGGTTTAGTACAAACAACCAGGAGAGAAGGTTGTGTCTCGGGATCCCACTCCTATTCCAGACCGTATGGTACCAAGGTACTAACGCTCCTTCCTCACGCAACTTGCCATATATCGTTCCCGTGCTGTAGCGATCACTTGTTTTCCCATCAATCTCCCACACATAATAGTCATCATTGTTGTTAAGCTCGACGGTAGTTAGATGGACATGAAGATTAAGTAGTTGTTCTGATCTTGCAGGCGGGAGAAGCCAGTTGTTTCCACTGCTCAGAGACGCCAGAGTTGCTAGTTCAGAGATTCCAAAGCTTGAATTCCCTCCACAGCTTAGGTAAGAGGTTAAGGGACCAAAAGGGGACCAATTGTCACTCCAGAATCGGCATGATGCCCCATTCTGCACTCTCAACTTTATCCAGCTATATATGGAGGTGCTAAGCTTCAACAGCTTGTTAACCTGCCAAGAGAAGCGCCGGTGAGGGAATGTGATCCAAAGGTTGTTCAATGAGCCGTCAAGCACTTCCTCCACGAACCAAGCAACCCACACTGAACCAGCTTGGAAGAATAGTAGCCAGATCAGCTTGAGGCAGCAAGCTTTGTTCCAGATGGCCAGGTTTTTAATTCCCAATCCTCCTTCTCGCTTCGATTTAGTTACAATTTCCCAAGAGACTCGTGCTGAGTGATTTTTCTCTATATCCCCCTGCCATAGAAAAACTCCACACATCGAGTTTATGCGCTTCACACAGGCCTGAGGCAAAATAAAAGTTGAACACCAGAAGGTAGTGATGCCAGATATTACAGTTTTAATTAGTAGCAGCCTGCCTGCAAATGACAAAGATTTTGCACTCCAAGATGAAATTCTTGATTTTATTTGTTGGAGCAGGACCTCACAGTTCAGGAGAGAGAGCTTCTTGGTACACAAGGGAATTCCAAGATAGCGCACAGGTAGAGAGCCCATCGGCATTCCAGTAGAGAACTGAATCAAGTCTGTTTCCTCCTTGGTGAGACCTGAGGCGAAAAATGAAGACTTATGCACACTCACAGCCATGCCTGAGCGAAGTTCAAACTCCCTGAGTACCTGTAGGACAGCTTGAACAGAATCCAGAGAACCATCCATGAAAATCAGCAAATCGTCAGCAAAGCATAAATGGGTAAGCTTGGATCCTTGACACTTTTGGTGATAATTAAATCACATCTCCTGAGCAGCCTTATTTAGCATAAGAGAGAGGGCATTCATAGCAATTACAAACAGATAGGGAGATAAAGGATCTCCATGTCTCAACCCACGTGTGCCTTTGAAGTAACCATTGACGAACCCATTGTAACTGACAGTGTAGTTGGGTGTGCAGATGCAAGCTCGTAACCAGGAGAGGAACTGCTCAGGGACGCTCAGGCTACGCAGGCAAGAGAAGAGGAAGGTCCACGAAAGGGTATCAAACGCCTTAGCTATGTCTACCTTAATGGTAACACGTTTAGTTCCTGTGTTTTTATGATAACCCTGGACCAGTTCACCCGCCAAAGAAGTATTCTCCACTAACAGTCTTCCCTTGACAAACGCTGTCTGATTAGGTACTATGAGTGATGGGAGCATCGGCTTCAGTCTCTTGACTAGCAACCTGGAAATCACCTTGTACAGAGTGTTCAAGCATGATATCGGTCTATACTCAGTGATCAGCGAGGCTCCCGGATGTTTAGGAACCAGAGACAAGATCGTAGCGATAGTAGAGGCAGGGAGGAACGAAGTGTAGAAGAAATGGCGGATAGACTGAACAACTTCAGGCCCGAGAGTGCTCCAGGAAGCTTTATAAAAGCCAGAGGTGAGACCGTCAGGCCCCGGGGCTTTATTCTGATTTAGTTTGAACAGGACTGAGGTTATTTCTTCTGCTGTAGGAATGAGGATCATCTGGCCGCGCTGGCTTTCAGAGCAGAGGAAATTTGTAAGAGTCTGAAACCAGAACGCAGAAGACAATAACCTAACAGGAGGCGCAGGCTGAGGACCAAGGATACTCTGAAAGTGGGAGACCGCATAGACACTCATCTGGATAGAGTCAGTGATGATGATGCCTGATGGAAGAAGGAATGACCAGATGAAGTTGAAGTTCAGCCTTGTCAGGACGGTTCTGTAGAAGAAGGTAGTATTCTGGTCCCCCTCCTTTAGCCAGTTCACTCTAGATCTCTGTTTAAAGTAGCCTTCTTCTATCTCCCTTAGGAAATTCCATTTCTGAAGAGCCTCTTTCTCCAATGTGAAAAGTTGAGCAGTAGGAGTTTGAAGTACCTGAGCCTGCACATCTACAAGTAAACGGTTAGCCTCACAAACTCTCACTTGTATTTGTGAAAAAATTTCTCTATTTAAGTGTTTCAAATCTCCCTTTATTTGTTTTTGTTTCCAGTAAAGCTCTGCAAGAGTTCCAACAGCGCCTCCGGCCCGTGTCCACGCATCAAACACCACAGTGAGAAAGTCAGGGTGTTTAGTTAGGTAATTATAGAACTTGAAAGGGCGGGAACCAGAGGAAGGGATATTAGTGGCTAGGTCTAGGATGCAAGGGCTGTGATCAGAGGTTAGGGATGATAGGAAAGAGGCGGAGCAGCGAGGGAAGAGGGTAAAGATAGGGGAGTTGACTAGTAGGCGGTCCAGTTTTTTAGCAATCGGTTCATCTGGCTGGCGATTTGTCCAAGAGAACTGGGGTCCATTAAAGCGCAGGTCATACACACCCAGTTGGGTCAAGCAATCCCTTAGCTCAATCATGTCCTGAGAGAGAGAGAGTTTACAGAAGATACAGAGTGCTCACTAGGTTGGATGATTTGGTTAAAATCACCTCCCAAGATCCAGGGTGTAGTGTCCAGAGAAAAAGTTTGAGCCATGTGGAGAAGCTCAACCCAAAGGTCAGTACGCTCATCCCTCTCATTAGAGGCATAGATCGCTGTATAGATGAAAGGAAAAGACCCAGGAAGATGGACTTCACAGGTGATCGCCTGACGAGAGTGTTGGATGACCCGAACACCAACTGTATCTCTCCAAATGACTATGATTCTACCATCATCATCGTCTGCATGGTTAGAGGTATATTTCCATCCTCTACAAAGTTTGTTCATCAAGTAACTCATGTTATGATCCTTAATATGTGTTTCCAACATTGATCCAAAAAGAGGTTGTTGAATGGCAAGCCAATCACAAAAGGCTTATGTTTGACCGGGTCATTTAGACCACGGACGTTCCAAAAAAATAATTTACAATACATAGGGGCTTAGTCTAAGGTCTCTTCATGGTGAAGAGAACCATCGGGGGCCAAAATAGAAAAAGGATTAGATAAAGGGAGGCCAGGGGAGGGTAAAGCAGGAGGGGGAGGGAGTTCTGGGCCAGAAGGGGTAGATGAGGATGAGAAAAAGGAGAGTTGAGCAGTGAAGGAGGGGAAGGATTTAGCAGTTGGGTCAGGGCGGGGTCTTTTAAGAGATGGCGCAAAAAAAAAGTCTGGAGGACTAAGAGGGTCAGTGGGGGAGGGTAAAAAGGAATAAGGAGAGATAAGAGGGGGGACAACGGAAATGGCTAAGGGGACGGGAGGATTAGGAGTGGGGGAAGGAGAGAAGAGGGGAGGGGGTGGAGGGAGATTAGGAGGTTCAGGCTGGGGAACAAGGGTAGTGGAAGAAGAGTCAGCGACTGAAGGATCAGAAACTGAAGTAGCTTTAGGATCCATATGCTGCTTTTCTTTGTTTATTGAGGAACCAACTGTTTTTTCTTTTGCTGGTGTACTGGTAGAAGGTTTATCAGCCTTCTTGGGAGGCAAGTCTGACTTTGATGTTTTCTTTGCAGGTAAGTCAGTCTTTGGTGGTGGTGGGAGCAGTAGACAGTTGCGGGAGACATGGCCTAACTCCTTACAATGAGAACAAGTAGGAGGAACCCAAGGGTAAGCCACTTGCACTTCTACAACCTCACCATTTTCTCTTATAAATTCAACAACACTTGGCAAGGGCTTTGTTAAATCAACAGCAACCTTCACATGCGAGAGAGTGAGGCTTACTAAGTTGATAGTGAAATCATCAGTTTCCCTCGGATCACCAACCAATCCAGCCACGAGACTGAGCCCTTGCGTGTGACGGAGATTGAGTGGGACTCCCGTCAAGTGTGCCCAGATTTGAATTGATTCCAGAGAGGGGGGACTTGAAGCTGCTGACGAAGACCATTGCACAGCTTGGAACATGGACTCTCCAACATACCAGACAGACTTCTCTAAGATTTTTTGCCTCAGATATTCCGAAGGAATGCGAACCAGCATGGAGCGAGATAAGGGATTAGTGTGTATTTCAACCCTTCTCCCTTTCCCCCACATGTGATTAAGCACACCTTGAATTTGATTAAAAGGTGGAGGTCTTCCATTGAAATAGCAAATAATGAAGTCTTTGTGTATTTCAGCTCCCTTCTGGAAAACACTATCAGGAATGAGGACTCGGGAGACGCCTTTATCTGAAGAAGAGACAGGAGCCAGGCGCTGCAAGGTTTTATTCTCCCTCTGTTTTATTTTCTCAAGCAGAGGAGAGGATTGGGGAGGAGGGGAGCTAGTTTCAGGGCAGGGGTTTGAGTTGATAGGGGAGGCAGTTGGTTTCTGTTGGCTCGAAGCTAAGGGAGGAGGCAACGGCGCCAAAGGAGGGCAGGAAGAAGAGGGGTTCGAACAAGGAGGGGTTAGGGAGGGAGGAGACTGAGCATTAAGGTTCGGAGCGAGGGGTAGGGATGGGGCTGGCTGAGCAAGGAGAGGAGGGAGGATAGATGGTTTGGGACTGGCTCCAGCAGCCATATTTGTTTGAATAGGAGAGGAGAATTTAGGTGGGAGAACCTTGAAGTTTCCATGGTTTGAGTGAACAGTATTTCCAGATCTGAAATTTGCAGATCCAGAAGCTACAGAGGATTTAGGCGCTGAGCCACCAGAGGTGATAGCAACAGCAGTTCTAGAGGCAGGAGACTTTCCTACAGGCCTTTGAAACTTGGCAGTTTGTAGAGAAGTTCGGATGGGTTTAGGAAGGGGAGTACCTAGAGGAGGGAAACGGGAGAGAGAAAGGGGGTCATTTGGATCTGGAGGGTCAGGAGGAAGGGGAGGAGGGAGACTCTCACTGGTGGTGAGACGCGGAGGAGACGGGGCGGAGGAGCCGTGAGGAGGCAACCAGGGGTTAGCCATTCACTGTTACAGAGCGTTTCTATGAAGAAAAGAGTTTTTTTTTTATTCTTTTGGAAGTTGGTGGTTCAAATTATTGTATGTGCATCGATAACTCTTGCCGGATGGTTAACCGATGATAAAAACGCTTCTTTATTTTATATAAGAACTTCATAAATCATAAGTAAATACAAAGAATTAATTCAGAAGATTCTCTAAAATACAAGATCAAGATAAGTTGAAATTGTCTGCAAATTCAGGAGAGGCTAACTGCAATTCAAAAATGACAACGAGAATGAGTAGATCACTTAGACAAGAAGTTAAGAACCAACTCATGCATATGCCCTAAATAAATCACTATCTACCAAATATAGCAAATAAATTGCAACTAACCAATCAACCCATCACACAATCTCAGCCCTTTAATAATCTTCTCTGATTCCTAAATATGATCTCCCATTCATCACAATCCCAATAAAACTGGCTCTCTTCTCTCCTCTTCTTTGCCTTCATCCAAGAGTCTTCTCCCGCCACCCAACCACCGCTGTATGATCTTTTTGGTGGCGGCTATTACCCCATCTATTTGTTAGTTTTATTGATATGGGTTGCGGTGGCTCAAGGCTAGGAGGTGCAGCGTCGGCGAGAGCGGGTGAGGGCGGCGTTGTGCCACTTCCGGAGGGAATACGTCCGCTTCTCCGGCGGAGGTTAGAGGAGACACTACAAGAAATATGAGTATTGGTAGCAAGTCTCAATAGCACGAATTCACCAAATGCTACCAAAAATGCCAAAATTTGATCACTACTCTATTATAGCACTACAGTTTCGTTAAGATAAAATTCAGTAAGCGGGAAAGCAAAAATCATTACTACTGCTGAAAAATTGTTTTGGAGCCAACACTTTCGCAAAATTTTGGGGTTTTCCTTTTATTTCTTATAAAGAAAAAAAAAACAATTCTCTTTTCGTTAAGGTCCCTATCTCCTGATAAAAAAAATTATCGTCTCTGTCCTTCTCGAGTCTCATCTCTGCGTTTTCCCTTTGCATAATCTTGAGCTCCGAACACTGGTCTCCACTCACCCGCAATCGAGCACGGTTGCACCTCTTGTCCACTCTCGAGCCAATCCGCCGTGTCTATGTTCATCAATCCGCCGTGCTCTGCTTCAAACCGCAACGGTCTCGCCGTCGTTTGTCACGCCAGAGCTCTCATCCATCGCTGAGTCTGTGACCAAACCACAACACGATAGCACCTGCTCCAAATCAAGCTTCTCTGGCGCGTCTTGCTTCACAATCGGCATCTCCGTCTTGTTCAGTTCTCGTCGTCATTGGAATCAAAGTGGAGAAGAGCAGCAATGGCGTTTCGACAAAAGGTTTGGCTTTTTTAAAACTTTTAGTTGTAGGGAAGTTCAGAGCTTGAGATGTCTCGTTTTCGAAAATCGATTCATGGTTCTTGTTGTCTTTTAGTTGTAGGGAAGTTATAGGACTTACACTTCAAAATCGATTCTGGGTTAAGTCTCTGCATTTTTATTTCTTCTTTTACTTTGTCTCTTTGAATCTATGAATGAAATCTTAGAGCGGCACTGCCTCTGTTTCGTTTCATCTCTTTGCGTGAATCTATGAATGGTATTGTCGAGTTTCTGTTCAAGAACTGGATTAAGTAACCCACTTGCTTACAGGTGCTGCTACCAAGTAGTGGGCATTGGAAGATGGTACTAATTTTGTCGCTATGGGTAAGAGAAGAAGTAAGTAAGTACGGATATATGTGTTATCTTTGCTCGTTTCTCTTTATTGAAAGAGTTCCTGATTTTTTAATACTGAAACTACAGTGAGAGCCAACTTTGAGTTATTGAAGAAACTTGGAGTTGATTGGTGGTGTTTCTACACGTGAGCTGTTTGCTTTGAACATCCTTTTCTTGAACTTGAATTGGGTATTTTTCTCACTTGATTGTATTCGCGGACAAAGAATGTCCATCTGCGTATTACAACTGGTAAGGAGATCATAGCACATATACGGGACATAGTAAGTAACGAGCTGCACATTAAGTAACATCACACACGAAAACTCATCTCTGTTTCTTTTCTTATACTAAATAATCTCATCTCTTAGTGGAAATGTTGCAGCACAGTCGGACATGAACGTTGTGACGTTCTTCTGCTTGGTGGTCACTGGTTACTTTTCTGGCTGCCTTTTGGTGAGTTACTTTCATTGTAAGAGCTTTGTTTCTATTACTAGACAGCATTGAAACTCCATCTTAGTTGAGGAATTTGACTGTAAAGGTAAACTCTTGATGTTCGTATCCCATATGACTCATTCATGACGATGATTTCTTGTAGAAGTTGAAGGTATTAGCTGATGAAATCTGTACTGAGCTTCTTTCTGTGTTACGGAAGACCCAAAAGTCTGTGAAGTCTAGCTTGGCTGCGATAGAGCTTACCCTTGCTCTGCATTTTGTGTTCATATTCTGAATTTCTGATTTCTCTCTGATTTCTCTGTATGCTTTATTCTTAAAGATACAGACGTTGAAGACTGGAGAATCTCAAAAGTGGTAGTTGAATCCACAAGTTCAGTGAAGAGAGGCGGGCATGCGGATTGTGTTTAAATTAGTTTATGATTTAGATTATGTTTATATTTTTTTTATAAAAAAAAATAGTTTAGTGTAAACCCTTTTTTAAGTTTGTTTAGTTTCTGATTTAGATTAGGTTTATAAACCAGTTGTAATTTTCTAAACAAATTGAAGATTTAATATTTGAAATTAAATTTATAAAATATTAAATTTTGAATTTAAAATTAAGATTTGAGATTAAAACAAAAAAATATTAAATTTTAAGGATTGTGTTTAAATTTTAGGTTTTAGGTTTAAACCCCAACCCCTAAACATAAATGTATAAAAAACAAAACCCTAAACCCTAAAAATAAGCTTTAAACTTCAATATTTTCATAATATAACTTCAATCTGAAACTTAAATTCAAAATTTAATTATTTTCAAAAATCTTATATCAAATTTAAAATCTGAATCTTAAAACTACACTCTAAATATAATACCCTAAACCCCAAATTCAAACCCTACATACAAAGTCATAAATCTAATCTCTACAAATAACATAATTACTAAACTAAAACCTATTCTTTATATAAACTATAAATTTATTAAGTTTATTTTCAGATATTTATTTTAACCACAATTCTATTTCACAAACCTCAAACCATTTACTTTAAACTTAAACCATCCATCAAATTATATACCCTAAGCACTAACTTCAAACTAAACCATACATCCACTAAATGTAAACTTCAAATCTAAATTTTTAAAATTTAACAAACTTCAAATCTAAATCTTAATTTTTAGAATTTAACAAAATTCAAGTCTAAATCTTAATCACAAACCTTATATACAACTCTTACCCTTGTACTTTCAAAACTCCAAACCCTTAAATCATAAACATAACTTTTACCACAAACTTTATATTATAAATTCTTTTTTTAATCTAAAATCTAAATTATAATGAATTAAAAACTATAAAAACAAAATATAATCTATGTACGAAGATTTTAAATATTTACATATAAATTATCTTATTTTTATTAAAGGGTTTCGTATTATAAAGCAAAAAACACATAAGAATGATAGATGTCTATGTAGAATCGCTGTCAAAAATAATAATGTATATTAAAAAAACAAATTTTTCTTATTGGTCAATTCATGAGTCACGCGGATTGCATTTCCTACCCTTAGATTCCTTCAATCTAATGGACACAATTAATTTGTGCTTCTTCTCTTTTCTGTTTCTTCTTTCCCCTCCTTCTCTACGAGAGAGGTACCTCTCTCATTCATCCTCTCCCTTTCTCAAATCAAGTAAAACTTTCTCAGGTTATAATGAAGTCAGAGGTACTGAATCGTCGATGAATCGCCTCTGTCGTCACCTGTCTCTCTCGCGTCTCTGTCTTCACCTCTCCCTCTCTCGCGCCCCCCAAGACGCAGCAACAAGAAACAAATGCAGTGGTCATAGTCGTCAACCTATCTCCACCTCCACCTTCTCTCAGTCAGAAACTCGTCACCCCCCTCTCTCTCTCTCTCTTTCTTTTGATTCTGATTTCGTCTCTGTTTTTTTGGTAAAGGATCTGTCATGAAAGTTTGAATCTTTTTCGGTTTTGTGTATAGAAAACTAGGTTTCAAGAAGCAGACGCCGGTCTGTAGATCCGTAAAACCTAGAGTTTAAGGAAAGGTATAATACTTGTGTTCTTCCTGCCAAGATGTTAATCTCAATTTCGTCCAATCATGTAACTTTTTCTTAATTTTGTTTTTCTGACCTGCGACAGGGACAATAGATGGAGTTTGAGTCGAGCAAGATAGAAGAGAGGAGATGGAGTTGGTATAGAGGCAAGGTAAGAGAGACAGATAAGAAGTTCCGATGGTGGTGGAAGAGCACAGATTGACGGCGGCAAAGAGTTTGGTGCAGAGATAGGGTTAATTTTTTTTTAAGGTTAAACCGGTTTAGTTTTTTAGATTTCTAAACCAGGTTCACGTGTAAACCTTAGGTTAATTATGGTTTGGTTTAATGTTTGTAATTAGTTTTTTGGTTTAATGTATTCTTTAATTATTTGTATACTGATTTTAGCCAATAAAAAATATTATATTTTTTATTTACGAATTAACTTGCCATTTTATTTTGATTATTTTCATTTTTTTAATTTTTGTAATTAATTTAATTTTAATAAATTAATTTAATTATTTTTAATTATTTTAATTTAATTATAGCGCTATATCTATGTCATTATAAATTAAGTCATGACACATGAAAAACGCCATAGAAAATTATATAATAACAAAATAATGATGCTATTATAATCTTTTAAACTAGCAAAACTTAAACGCTGTAATATCTCTATTTATTAATAGCACACGAAAAACGCTATGATATGGGGGGGTCTACCATAGCTGCGGCTGTCAGAGCGTTTACAAAAACGCTACGAAAACTCTATGGTAGCGTTTTTCGTGTGCTACTAATACTGATTTTTCTTGTAGTGAGATGAAGAAACGGAGCCATGCAAGCGTCTTGAAAGGGAGCCAGACGCAGTCGAAGAAGGAGCTTCTAAGGCACGGCTCCTCTGAGGACGGGGAAGAGGCGGAGGAGAGCGACGACAGCTTGAAGTTGTCGGCTAAGGTGGCTCCTGCGCCTGATCATCACGTGGAAGAGAAGAAAGAAGTTATTTATGAGAAGGTTTCTTCGATAAAGGATGTAAAAGAGGGGGAAGAGGTTGTGAAGAAACAAGATGAGAAAATTGATGGTCTCATCTCTGTTAAGAAAGAAAGAAATGATGGTGGTCATGACGAGGACATCATTGTTAAGAATCAAGGAGATGATGATCATGATGAAGGGAGGATGAGCAATTTTGATGAGAGGATGATATGTCCTGGATCTCCAAGTTTTAGGGTTTATTGCATTAATGTTACTTCTTCTGATGATGACGATGATGATGATGATGCTGATGATAAAGGTAAGTTATACATTCGTTTACTTTTTTTTTAACAGAATACATTCGTTTACTATATTTACATAATTACATAATTCCATATATACAAGTATACGTACCAAATAAAAATGTAAAGAAGAAAAACAATATATATATATATATGTGGAGGAATGATGATGATGCATGCACGTCACACATGTGCATATGATTGCTAGATATGTTTTTATTTCTATAGAGAATGCTAGTTTTTTTTGTCAAAACAATATAGACATTACGTAGCATTTGTGTAATGTTTAGTTTGCTTGATGATTTTAGATCCATAGTATGATTCAGATTAAATTGAGTTTATTAAAACTATCCATTATTTTGGCAGAAAAAAATGGTGAAGACAGGGGAAAGTCTATGGAAACCGAAAGTGTCATCATAGAGTCAAAAGAGGTACAGATATCTCTTTACAACAATTTAAGTAACTTACCCATCTATTTAAAGTGAACCACATTCATCTTATCTTCATAATTCATTTGATATACGAGGCGCTCTAGTAGTGATATATTTTTATTCTAATGACTAGACTACTACACAGCAAAATGAAAGCATCGTCAAAAAGAAGAAAAAAGAAAGAAAAGGAAAGAGATTTGGAATGGCATTGCCAAGGAAGTATTTAGCAAATGTAACTGCACCGTGCTATGCTGGTGTTGGCAGAGGATGCATGGGCAACAACACTCATTCTCGTGTGGTGCAAGAAAAATCGAGCCAGTGATCAAACATACAAAATATGCTTGCCATCTTTGTCGAAGGACGAACGGTGTGTGGTGTGTAACGTACGAAGCGATGAATAATCAGAAAGCACCCAACCATGGAAACTACTATAATAAGCTTTTAATTAGACATTTGTTTTGTTTTGAGTTACTCTTGTTTCAGAATTTGTATACAACCTCTTGTTCATCTATGCTTTCTCTGAGGATAAATTAGCGTGTGACGAACTTTGCTGTTTTTTATTTCGCGTGAAAAGATGTAAGTAGTTGAACTTGTGCAATAAACAAAAATTGGTGACTATTTGTAACTGTATATTATGCTTTTGAGTTAGAAAATGAAAACTATTGTTCAACAACACAAAATCCTTTACAAGCAAAAGAAACATAAATTTGAAACTGTGCAAGAAAATGTTGTCTACTTTTTAATATCTATTTCTAATTTATTAATAAAATTATTTAGAATTTATGGACAATGTTTTCGTTGTCCATCACGAAATATAAAATTAACGACAAAATAACAATGTAACTTTCCTTAATCATTTGTTCAATCGCTAAATATAAAATCACACACAAACTTCGAATCAAAGTTTTCACTTCCATATATTCCATCCCTGTCCAACTCTATCTACTGCGATTATCGCTGCCAGCTCTCTCTCTCTCTCTCCAAAAATGGTCGATGCCGGCTCTCTCTATCTCTCCGGTGAGTCTCTGGAGAACTACACAAGCGAGTATTTTCTAATTATATCTTCAAATCATTTGTGTTTAGCGTTCATGAATTTCAATTTCCTCTCACTTATGTGCAGAGCCGGTCCTAGAAATATTTTAGCAAAAGAAAAAAAAAAAAAGAAAAATACAGGGCCGATTAAATTCAAAGTTGTGATGGTTACAATGGGAGTTACTGCCACATTGCTTTTTTGCTACATTTTCATAGACAAATGTATGACATATTTCAATAGTATTTTTTTATAACAAATGTATTTGGATCATCGGTTTTGATATGTTGGATCGTTGATATTAGGTGACGAATATACTTGAAATACATCATGCTGATACTGGTATCTCTCATGTAAAACTTAACTTCATATATGTTCGGTTAATAGTTTTTTATTTTTTTGTTTCTTAAATATAATGTTCAGTTTCCGTCACAGTTGTAAAAAAGAGATTGGGGGTTTCTTCTCAATCTCGCTTCGCTAGCTCGCTCGCTGCCAGATCCAGGAGTCAAAATGGAGTCACCACCACCTCACTCGAATTTGCTCCCCGAAGTCGACTCCTTACCCGATGGATTCGTCGACGACGGAGCTGCCGTTGACCAACCTCTCGTTTCTCCGGCGACCGACGAACAAAATCGTGATGATGATGTCCCGATCGAGAAAACAGAGAAGCCCAGGACTTTCCCCGTTCCTCTGTGTGAAGAAACAGATGGCAATGACGACGAGGTGGATGACCTAAGCAAGGTCTCGAGCAAGCTTAGCTTAGAGCAGAAAGAATCATCTCCTCCTCCTCCTTCTCAAACATGTAAGAGAAAGATGTGAACGAATAGATTCTTAATTGGCTCTTTTTCTTCTTCTTTGTAACCTTATTTGTTTTGCTTTTGAGTTAAGCATCAGAAGGGTCTAGTCAAAATCCAAACTTGGCCAAGGACAAGGCGACGGACTCTACTCAGAGTGTGGATTCTGTCAAACCCAGAAAACAAGTTTGTATCTTTTTTCTTTTCATTTAAGCCAGGGCCGGAATCATATTTATGCTGTGTGTTGATGATGTTGTTTCATTGAAAGCTGCAGGAGCGTAAGGGTTCAAAGAACATGTTCAAATCTGAAAAGGAGTTTCTTGAATTCATGCTCAAGTATCAACAAGTCCTTTCTGAAAGAGATTCTGGTATCAAATTAAGAAGCCCTGTTTTTTGTGTCTCACTTTTCTATTCTTCTATGCTTTTTGAACATATTTGCTTTTCTTCTTTTCTAATTTATGTAGCTATTACTGTCCGTGACAAGCTTGAGTCACTTTGTAGAGAGTTACAACGTCAAAACAAAATGTTGATGGTATACATTCTTCTTCTTCTTCTTTTTTTTTTACTCTACTTGGTTTGCCTTATAGAGTGTCTTAGTTCCTTTGTATAACAGGAAGAATGCAAGCGGGTGTCGACCGAGGGACAGACTTTAAGATCAGATTTGTCCACCAAGTTCCAGGAAGCAATTAAGGTAGTTGAACATTTTGAATTCTTCCTAGTGTTTTTGATATTTGCTGCTGGTTATAAAGTTTTTTGAGAAATTTTGCCATTGGTATTTTGGTAGTAAGAAGGACTGTTTATATATCTTTGTCCTCAGTAGGCAAATCCTGATGCATCTCTCGTTCTACTCCCTAGTGTCTCTTTTAAGTCTTCTGTGTTATTTGCTCAGGGAAAATAATCTTATCCTTTTTCTTCTTCGTTAACATGTGAAAGTCCGCATTAATATTGGCACATGTTAGTTTCACGTAGATGGATACTATGTCATAGACTGATAGCAGATTACTTTTTTGTTGGATCTGTCAGAAACTTGCAAAAAATCAAAACCATCCTTTTCTTTGTAGTATGTTACCTTACTAAATTAACTTTGGTTAATAGGATGTGAGCATTAAGTTGGACGAGCAAAAGGATGAAAGCCTCTCTCAACTAAAAGAAAATGAGATGTAAGCCCAAAGACCTCAGTCACCAACTTATTCGATTGTAGTTGAGTAGCAAGTTTATAGTCATATATATGTATTTCATACAAAATAAGTAAATCGTTATGACTAGGCTCAGTCACATTCTGCAAACTATATCTTAGAGGTCCTTTGTCAATATCAGTGGGTTTTTGTTTTTACACTTAATCTCCAGGTTAAGGACGAAGTTGAAGCACCTGGCCGATCAATATATGCTTTCAGAACAACAACATGAGCAAAGGGTATGTATATTCTTTCTTTAAACTATATATCTAAGAAGAAGCATCGTTTAACTTGTCATGTATTTACTTGACAACATCTCTTTCTTTCTTTCTTTTTTTGGAAATGAACAGTTGAAGCAGAAAACACTGGAGCTACAGATTTCTGAATTAAAAATCAAACAGCACGAGGAGAAACTCATCCATGAACAGTCTCAGATGAAGGTTTACGCAGATCAAGTTTCTCAGCTTTTAGCAACCGAGAAAAACTTGAGGGTGCAGCTAACATCGGATGGAGAGAAGTTCCAGCAGTTCCAGGTCTGCTCTCTCTCTCTTCCCCTTTTCAAGTTCTTTTCTTCCACAAGGTTTGTGTAATAAATGAAAAATAAATGCACAGGATGCGTTGGTGAAGAGCAACGAAGTGTTTGAAACATTCAAACAAGAAATCGATAAGGTAAAATAAAAACATGTCTTTGAAATGCTAGTTTCTGTGATCTTATTTGAAAAAAGATGATCATGTGTCTCTCTGTTGATGTTAGATGTCAAAAGCAATAAAAGAACTGAGGAAAGAAAACGCATTCCTGAAGAGCAAAACAGAGAGATCGGATCTTACTCTAATAGAACTCGTTGAAGAGGTAAGACGAACCATCTTTTTTGTGGGTTGTTATGAAACCAACCAATAGAAGATAACAAGAATGCTTTTGGTTAAAATATTTGAGCAGCGTGAAAGACTGAAGAAACAGTTGGAGAAGACAAAGAATCAGAAAGATAAGCTTGAATCGCTTTGCAGATCACTTCAAGCCGAAAGAAAGCAAAAAGAAACTAACAACACTAGCGATTCTGCCTCTCAAGCTTGAGATTGATTATGATTTACTTAAGGTTTCTGTTTCTATTGGTTTTTTTTTGTTCTTGTGGTAAACTAATTAGCAAATTCGAGGATCATTCAGATGTCAGGGTGTTTTTTAACCGGAACCAAAAGACAACCAAAACGAATAATATCCTGCTAGTGGTTATTGTTTTTTTTTCTTTTTATATTCAAAATATCTGAACCAGACCAAATCGATGTATGAATATATTTCTATATGTTGACAAAAAAAAAATATATTTCTATATACACTTAGAAAATCTATACTAAAGCAGGATGCTATCGTGCTTTATACCTAAACCTGTCATTTTTTTAACTAACATTATTTATTTTATTAAGAGCAATCAAGTAATATTAATAACACATTTTTATTGGATCATTTTTTTTGATCCAGCCCACTGCCCACATCATCTCTCTGTGTCATTTTGACCGATTAAGAAATCAGATCCAATTCTTATTTTTTTCTTCAAATTCAAATAATTTATTTTCAACCATTCTTAATATTTTGTGTAGTGAACAAAAATTAATAACTTAATTATTATGTTTTTTCTTTTTAATATAATTTAAGCATTCACAAAAAATTTTGAATTTTTTCATTGAAAAGTATAAATCTTTATTAAAAGTATATAATTTTTTAATTAAAAAAATAACCACATAATAAAATTAATATATCAGAGTTATACCAACTTAATTAATTAAAAATAAAGTTTAATTTTCTAAACATAAATACTCATTAGACCTGGACGTTCGGATACCCATTCGGGTACGGATCGGTTCTTTCGGATGTCGAGTTTTTCGGGTTTTGAAATTAAACCCCATTCGGGTTTTGAAATTAAACCCCATTCGGGTATTATAAAATTTCGGGTCAGGTTCGAATCGGGTCTTTCCGGGTCAGAGTGGGTTCGGTTCTCATGCATAAGAACCTGCAAAATAACCAAATAACCAAAGTATCTAACGGGTTCGGTTATTTGTACTTAAAGTAACCAAAGTATCTTATTCGGTTCAAATTTTTGTATCCAAATTATTCAAAAGTAACCAAAATATACATTTTATACAGTTTTTTAGGTAAACTTTTATCCAAACTATCATATTTTATCCAAAAATACTCAAAATTACCGAAAATAACTACTATAGTTAACTTATAATATTAATTTAAAAACTAAAATAATTATAAATATAATTATAACATATATTTTAAATATATTTCGGATATCTTCGGGTACTCATTTGGTTCTCGGTTCGGGTCGGATTCGGGACCGGTTCTTCGGATATAGCAATTTAGAACTCATTCGGATATTTACTCCGGATCTGATCGGATTCGGGACCCTGATTTTCGGGTCGGTTTCGGGTTGGTTCTTCGGGTCCGGATATTGTGCTCTGGCCTATACTCTTTTAAAATGAAACACGATAAAGAAAAATAAAAAAGCTTAAGTCTTTTATAAAAAAACAAATATATAAAATATGACATTTAATAAATATTTGTCAATTTAGAAAAAAGAAAAGAAAATAAATCCACGTTTTGAAAACGCGGATCAAAAATCTAGTATTAGTTATAGTTTTTCCTTGTGGAGTTTTATTGGTTATAAATTCAGTTTTTTCTTGTGGAGTTTTAAACTAATTAGCAAATTCAGATTAAAAGAATCTGCGATTCTCATTAGTCAACTATAAATTTCACATATAAAAAGAAAACTTAAAAAAAAAAATTAATTAAGAATATATGTCTCTCCACAATCCGTATATAAAAAGCGTTTTTTAAGTCATTATGACAAAGAGATAGAATAATAGTAGTTGAGAAAGGAAAAGAAAAAGAAAAAGTAAAAAGGGAGAAAATGTCAACCATTTGATCATGACCTAAAATGAAACTAATCGTACGGCTCATGTGATTTGAGACGAATAAGACCTACTCTACTCATTCTTCTAATTAAAATCGAGCTGTGTTGTTCCTCTTGTTGTTGTTGTTACAACAAACTAAAAAAATAAACAGTGCCCTTTCGCGCAAGCTTCGAGTCGTCGTCGTCTCTTCTCTCTCTTTCGAATCCGCCGTCTCCGATACGCTTTTCCGCCGGCGCGGTTAGATCGTACAAAAAGCCTAAGGTTAATCATTTCCCCTCTCCGTTTAATCGATCTTCGATTTGTGATTTCTCTGTTTCCCCGAGGATCGTTAATACTCTGCTGATTTTGTTTTACAGATAAGAGAGAAAATGTGGGGAATCTTGAGGCGAAGTGCCGTCGATGGAGGAGGCTTCTCTGCTTCGGTAACTCCTTTGCTTTTTATCTGTTCATTTGACGATACACGATTTGAGATTTTCATTCGAGTCTCTGAGATTCTGATTTTTTTTTTTTTTTTTTTTTTTTGGAAAATGGATGCTTGAACAGTCTCTCGGAAAGACGCGATTCGCTTTGGTTTCCGCAAGGAGCTATGCAGCTGGTTCAAAAGAGGTAACTTCCCTACTTTCATGTGCCTGTGTAATGCCATTTACATTTATTTATGTATGAATATATATCCTTTGTTTTAGATGACAGTCAGAGACGCTCTAAACTCTGCAATTGATGAGGAGATGTCTGCGGATCCTAAAGTTTTTGTCATGGGTGAAGAGGTTTGTTTTTTCAGCTGACTTGACTTGATTGATTGATGATATATCATCCGGCATTTCTCATCAGATATTTGATTTTTTTCAGTTTTTTTATCTTTTTATTTTTTTTGTTCTAGGTTGGACAATATCAAGGTGCCTACAAGGTTAGAATTACTTTCTTTGACCTGGTGTGAAAAAAAATAGATTAAATTTCTAGTTTACTCTCTCTCTTGTTCTGACCCTCCCTTGACATGTACTCTCAGATCACTAAAGGCCTTTTGGAGAAGTATGGTCCTGAGAGAGTCTACGATACCCCTATTACCGAGGTTTTTTTTTATTTCTTCGCTCTTGTAATCCTTATGTCCATCCATGTTTCTAGATTAGGGGAAGATTTTTCTAACAAGTCATCTTTTTTTTTTCTTAGGCTGGATTTACTGGAATTGGAGTTGGTGCCGCCTATGCTGGCTTAAAGCCCGTTGTAGAATTTATGACTTTCAACTTTTCTATGCAGGTTAGCGTTGTTGGTTTTGTGTTCTTTTTTTTTTTTCTAGTACTACATTTTACCTCTTTCCTTGACCTGGCTTAGCATCACTGTTGCGTTATGGGATTATGCACTGTTGTGCAAAGACATTCGTTTTATATCCCTATTTGTATCCTAAACATCTCTATTGGAATTTGTTTCAGGCAATTGATCATATCATAAACTCTGCTGCAAAGTCGAATTACATGTCTGCTGGACAGATAAATGTACCCATTGTCTTTAGAGGACCCAATGGTGCTGCTGCTGGTGTCGGTGCTCAGCATTCTCAGGTAAAGGCTAACCCAAATTCTGTATAACATACCTTTTTCTTCACACAATAGGATCAAGGAACTGTTCTTTAACGTTGATATTTTAGCTGATTGATTATGATAAAGGTTCTTAGCACAGTAATGTGCAACTGTCTTCTCTTTTAAGCTTGTAATGAACACATGAAACCATGACTGTCTCAGTCTGTCTAGAGAAGAGCCTAGAATTTATGACTAACATGATTTATAGATGTATTTAAAATTTTATCACTGTCCATGTAGTGGTACCATTCATTGTTTAACTAACATGATAAATACTAGGATCCAGGAATAGTCTGTGTTTACGACTGCTTGTGGCCTTGTATATGTATCTCTAGATATTAAATTAAATGGTGGTACTTTGTTCTACATTTTGCAGTGCTATGCAGCATGGTACGCTTCAGTACCTGGTTTGAAAGTTCTTGCTCCATATTCAGCTGAAGATGCTCGTGGTCTTCTGAAAGCTGCGATTAGAGACCCTGACCCTGTTGTCTTCCTTGAAAACGAGTTACTGTAAGTAGTACGCCTAATCTGATTTTTTTTTGTCTATATGACTAGAGCCTAAAGCCACAGACGTAACATTTCCCACTTAATTTGGTTCCGTCATGCAGATATGGTGAATCATTTCCAATTTCAGAAGAAGCACTTGATTCAAGTTTCTGTCTTCCCATAGGCAAAGCCAAGGTACTTGTCGCTTGATATATATATATATATAGCGTCCTCTTTGTTTTTCTTTCGTTTTTCTTCAGTCTAGCAGTCGGATGCTTTAATGATGTATTGGCTAATAACAGATTGAACGAGAAGGAAAGGATGTAACCATAACAACTTTCTCCAAGATGGTCGGTTTTGCCCTCAAGGTTTGACATTCACCATCTCCTTTCAGTAATCACAACTCAGAACATTTTTGCAAGTTTCCTCCCTATAGATCAAATATTACTCTCCGATGATTTTTTTGCCTCGCATGATTCTTACAAAAATGGTGCTCATCTTTGTTCTGTCTCTGAAAATAACTTAAATGTAAATGATTCCAGGCAGCTGAGAAGCTCGCAGAAGAGGGAATAAGTGCCGAGGTATGAAGATTTTCAGTTTTATCTTGTGATTCTACTTGAAATTCGTAAGCTTTGATACCTTTTGTGGTAATAAAATGGATTAGGTAATAAATCTGCGGTCAATCCGTCCGCTAGACAGAGCAACCATCAATGCTTCAGTGAGAAAGACGAGTAGATTGGTAACAGTTGAAGAAGGTTTCCCTCAGCATGGAGTCTGTGCAGAAATCTGGTTAGAAACGGAACAATTTTTTTTTGGATTACTATAACACACTATTGTGTCAGAATCATTTGATTAATGTTTGTGTTATGGTGGATGGGATCAGTGCTTCGGTAGTAGAGGAGAGCTTTTCATACTTGGATGCACCGGTGGAGAGGATAGCAGGAGCTGATGTTCCGATGCCTTACGCAGCTAACCTAGAGAGATTGGCTCTTCCTCAGGTAGAGGATATCGTTCGAGCAGCAAAGAGAGCTTGTTACAGATCCAAATAAAGAAAATGATCATCTTCAGAAAACCCACCCCCCAACACATTTCTTCTTTGATCTTTAAAGGGAAGGAAAATAAGAAAAAGGAGAAAATGATAGTCTCTTTTTGCTCAAAACAACCGTTCCTTGTGATTTTATTTGATATCTTGCTATTGTTAATCCTCTGCCTGCGGTTTTCATTTTTCCTTTTTGTCTTGCGAATTGAAAATTATACATCTTTTGGGGTCTAGTGAAAGAGTTCATAACACCTGCCTTTTTCTTTGTGAAATGATTGGGCAGGCAAATCCCACCAGTTAATGAGAGTTGTTCCTACTACTGTTTTATGTTCTCTAATTTCCAAGTATTAAGCCATTTCTGGAATATTTTAATTTTATTTCCATTTGGTGTGTTACTCTGATACGTTTGGCACCTGTTAAAAAATGATGTATGAAGTGAAAACTTTTCAGAACTTAAGATTGATGGATCGCTTATCTCACTAATTATACTCATCTAGGTGAATTATTTGGATAAGTGTCATTTTAGTCTAAAATTTTGAAATTTATTTGAATGATGTCAATTTTAACACAAAATAAACATCAGTTCTCATCTCTATCCAGATGGAAAGAACATCCTCATCTCCATCAAGATGGACAAACAAATATGCTCGAAGTAAATAAAAAAAGCTGATGTCAACATGTTTTGAAACATTCCAATCATTGATCCTCAAAACACATTTCACCAATATTTCACCAACTATACAATTTATAAAGTAGGATTCTAAAACTACCTGAACTGTGTTTTTTACATCAGAGTCAAACCACATCTCCATTTGTTCACTCTCACTCTCTTTCTATTCTCTGCTACAAAAGAATTTGAACTTCTTCAACCAATCTATTATTTTTGATGCACTAATATAAAACTCTCAACTCATATCTTATCTCCGGACCCCAAACACCTCTGACCTGCTCCTGAAAAGCAAGTCCATAGATAGCCCAAGGGCTGGAGGAGGTTTAAGCCCCCATATGTACTTTCTAGAAGAAGAAGACCCTTCTTTGTTTGAAATCTTTCTCATCGATGTCCCTTCCCCAACCTTCAGTGATCTCGATGACCCGAAAGAAGCCTCATGCTTCTCACCAAACACTGAGTTTTTCTTTGGCTGATGATGATCTTCTTCCACTGGGTGCCCGACTGCACCATCCTGGTGAGGTGGTGGGAACTTCTCGCTCCTGCTCTTCCCATGCGTTTGCGGCAACACTCTGCATCTCTGCAAAACACAGAGGGAAAAGGGTTACATACATATTGTGCTTGTGCATGAGTATTAAAATGAGATGAACAGAGGATTTTGCTCACATCTAAGTTGGCTTGATTCTCAGCATTAGCTTCTGGCGCTGGAAAAGCTCTCCCAGTGCGATCTCCACGTAACCTTATTCTTCTAGCTCCTTCAACACCATTAGCTTTTCTAGTAATATTCTTTTGCCTAGAAAAATAAACAAATGCAGCCAAAGATCAGTTTTTTTTTTTTTTTTTTTTTGAATGAATGAATGTTAAATTAAAGATCAGTTACTTATCAAATAGCATCAAGAAAACGCATAGAAGAAGATGTACCTTCTTGCCTCTTGGTCCCTTAGCTTTATATTCAGTTCTTTCGAAGGTGGATATTTTGGTAGACTTGATGGATCACACGCTAACGGTTCACTCGTAAAGAACTGTACACGTAATACCAAATTATAGAAACTTTGGTTAGAAAGTTCTTTTTTTCTCCTCTGTTCCCAACTCAAAAGTAACCTAAAAGATGACTCTCACTTCACTGTTTAAAGCCGAGGTAGAAGTTCCACGATCATCAGGATCTATAGCGAGAAGCGTCTCCACTAGATGCACAGTTGATGGAGCGAAGCCACTTAAATGCTTCAGCCACACAACGTTTGTACGGATGCTGCGGCTTAAAAAGGGTAGGCATTGGGTAATTTGTACTTCTTCCAGTACAAATCCTGAAGGGGAACCACATAACTTAAATATCTTATGAAGTTGTTCAACCTAACCAAAAAAAAAAAAAAAAATTAGTTAATAAAAAAAACAGTAAACAATAGTCTAGTTTTTGGTTGTAATATAACATGCATTTATATGGTCCCAAGATCATGAAGTTTAGTTCCCAAAGACAAAAGTCAAACTCACCTAAGAAGCATTAACTTATAAGAGGGCCCTACACATGTGTATCTGATAGCTAAAGGTTTGGTTTTTTTACCTCGGTTCTTCCTGGCATAACGGGCTTGCCGGCAAGTAACTCCGCCATGATACAACCAGCACTCCAAAGATCAACGCCAGTGCTATAGTTGGTAGCTCCAAGAAGAAGCTCAGGGGGACGGTACCAGAGCGTGACAACACGACTAGTCATCATTGTTTGCTTTGGGTCATAAAACGTAGCCAACCCAAAATCAGCAATCTTCAGTATTCCATTGTTATCTATCAGCAGATTAGAGCCTTTGATGTCTCGATGTAACACTCCTCTACTATGACAGTGCTCTAGCCCTGATAGTAGCTGCTTCATAAAGCACTTCACCTAAATAACAAAACAAAAAAAAACGACCTTAACAATAATCTAGATATACTTTTTTGTTATGACGGACCAGATGTCCTTTTCCACCAGACGCTCTACTAAAGCCAAACCAGATGTCCGTGTTGGGCGATAAACGCTCTCAACTAGAGACAGATATGAGAAATTGGACATCTGGTGACGGACGTTTGGCTTTAGTAGAGCGTCTGGCTCTATTCGTCACAACACTACTACTTAAAATTAGAAAAAGACAACAAACCTGAGAAAGATCAAACTTGGCACCTTGAGTAGTTGCAGCAAGACCAGTGAGATCATGCTCCATATACTCAAAAACAAGGTAGAGACTACAAGAGACCCTGGAAGCGACTAACCCTAGAAGCTTAATAACGTTAGGATGATTAAGTCGTTGGAGGGCAAGAATCTCTCTGGCCATGAACTTAACACTCTCTGCTTCCAAGTTATCAAACCTAACTTTCTTCAGTGCTACAATCTCTCCACTCAATAGATCCTTAGCTTTGTACACATTGCTGTAAGTTCCTTGCCCTATCTATTTAAAATAAATAAGAATTAATTATAATTTATATCTGCTAATGATTAGTGTTTTGATTAATACTTAAAATTAAATGGTGTTACCTTGTCGAGCTTCTCGTATGTGGTGGCTCGTCGAGGAGCGAAGTCTCTGATGGATTCGCCGCAAGCAGCGATAAGCCACGGCGGCCATCCTTCCGGCGCAGAGAGACTCATCCTTAACGGACGGCGAGAGGAGCCGGCGGAGAAGTCGCCGGTGTGCCACGTTCTTGCCGTTCGAATCTGGTTTGAAGCTGCGTCCTTCTCTCTTTCTACCTCCGGTACAGATACAGAAGATGGCAAATGATCCGTCGTAGTATCACGGCGGAGGTTTTCAGGAGGAGGAGCTTCATTTTTCGCTCCGGCGGAGTTCTTGCAGAGGACGCAGCCCATATATTGGCACGTAGGAGAGGAGTGAAGCACGGTGGTTTTCCGTTAATAGTTAACGGTGTTGTTTCACGTCAATCTGAGATGTGTGACGTCATCTCTCCCTAACTAAAAAGAGTTGTGAAGAATACTTACGCGACATGCCATAGAGTTTTGGTATTTGTACATAGAGATACATGCCTGAAGTACAGTTACAAAAGTGATCAATTTGTTAATGAAGCCTTTGTCACTCGTAAAATGTTTGAAGCCCAAAAAGTTGATTCTCTTTTTCTTGTTCAAACGCTTTTGACTTTTTGTGTATTTTTCTTTTTCTTTAACTAAAAGTCTATTTATGATCCTATCTCATTAGTATTATTTAATTTTGGATGCTTAGACCGCTTTGTCAACGACAAAAATAATTTTAAAATCAATTCTTTTTAATTAAAATTAAGATATCTACGTTGTATTCGGCCAATAAATATTGTGTAAAGGTGTGGCATTTTTTCACGATAAAGAGAACAATTCACGACGCTAAAGATATTTTATTTTCAGTTATGTCTAAAAATTTGCTACATCGTTCCGTCGAAAGATAACAATTCAGCAAATTATAAATTTTAATTTTCAGTCACGTTATTTTCTTTTACATCATTCAGATTAATCTTTTTATCTATATAATTTATCAACATATTATTAAAAATCTTATTTTTTTTTTGCAGCTTCGCTTTTAGGTAACACAACAACATACAATACAAACTTGATATCTTGTATTGTACCACTTCACCTAAACCCAATTGTACAATCATACAATAGTCCTTGAGATTTTATAGACTACTTTGTCTGTATAGGACATTTGTCCATATATACATACATACATACATACACCAGCAAGGACATTTGTCTTTAAGATTGACCCGGGAACTAAACCAACCCACAATCTAATAGATGAAGTCCCTCTAGATTCCTTCCTCACTGCACTTCAGTTATTACCAATTTTTAAATTTATTAATATTCGGCAATTTATTGACAAATAAGAACTTCGCAAAATCATTTATAACAAGGAATGATCCACTATGACAAATTAATTTGAGTAACCGTTTGCTGTTGAAGAAAATGACAAATAAATTTATACAAGCAAAAAAAGTCGTATAACTTTGTTGACGATGGACAACATGTTGAAGTTGTAAGTCTCCCACAAAGACTAATTCAAATTCAAGTTTTATCAAAGAGCCAATCAAGGAACAAAAGATGTAAACAAACCAAAGACCAGGACGACGACAAAAACTTATGCAAGAAGACCCGTGAGTTCTTCTTCAAAAACAATGATTTTAGAAGGATATAAATGAATGGTCAACATTAAACTTGACGGGTAGTTGAGCTTCAAACCAAACTAAACGTCTAGCTTTCGTGTTCACATAATGCAATGCCTTTATTGGTTCGACCTCTATCTTACAAATTCTCACACAAGGTTTAAGTTTTAACTACCCAAAAACACTAAAATCCTTTTCAATTTGAATTCCAGGTGGGTTTTAGTTCGGTTTTGGTTCAATCATTTTATTACTTCACGGCTATGTTACATGGAAACGGAAGCGGAAACGTGGAATCGGAAGCGTATGGAAACGTGGAAGCGAGATTTTTCAAAAAATTAGGAAGCGGATACGTGTTGGAAGCGTGTATCTATCTGTCTATATATATATATTAAAATATAATAAAATTTTATAAAATCTAAAACTAAATATTATATGATTTAAATTTAAAATAAATCACTTATTCATTTATAATAATTTTCAAATGATTTCGTATTAAAGCTTTGAAAACACACATAAAATAAGTTTAAATAAATTATTATATTAATTATTTTTATTACTTCATAAATAATTGAAAAAATATATTTTAATATATTATATATCTTTAATAAAAACCTTAATACAAAAGGATAATTTATAATATTAATTTTAGAGTTTGTATATTTCGATTCTCTCTATTTCATTACTATTAAATTTTGGATTTTATATAAATTAAAAACTATGATTTTATATTTTTATTGATTTATACCATTGTATCTTAAAAATTGGAAACGTGATTCCAAAACGGAACCGTAAGCTTCCAAAAGATATTTAAAGAGAATATTTTGGAAACGCCTTGGAAGCGAGTTTCCGCAAGCTTCCACAAGCTTCCGATTCCGATTCCGATTCCGAAGCGGGAAGCGTACGTCCGTTGAAGCTTCCATGCAACATAGCTTCACGGATCATAGATATCACTTGCCAGAGTAAAAGCTTGATCTTAAATATATCAAGAAATTAATTTTTGGCCAAATATAACCTATTTTGGATAATTGAAAAAGGAGTTAAATCACCTGTTTAGGATAACTGAATATGCCAAGATTTTTTTCTCAATTATAATCATCTTGGTATATGGTTCAGTTTTGTTGGTTTGGTTTATATAGATTGAAGAAATAACCGGTTCTATCACGGAAACCGATCATAAACCAACCAACTCTATCAACAAGAGTTAAGACATCGAGCATTAATAAAACCTGACAATTACACACTTCACGCCCAATGATCAGCAAGATGAAAACTCGTTTTATGGATATATAGCATTGCATTTAGTATTCTCTTTTTTTAAAAAGTAGTTCACTCTTATCATCAGACAAGAACAGAAACGCAACACATAAAGTTATAATAAACCCAATTAATATCATATCTAGCGCCAAAAGAGGCCTCTGCTTTGATAGATTCTAACCAGAGCAGAGCTTTTCAAGCGCCAGATTCTCATCTCCACCACTTGATTCAATTGCACTCCTGACCTGAGCATCTCCAAAACCCATCTCCACAAGTCTCTTCACCTGCGACAAAACAAGCCTCTTTAGTACACAAACCAGACGCTGCATTTTACTCAAAACCTTTAAAATATAGTCATATCCAACAAAACTCACTTTATCCTCAAGAGAAGAGTTCTTGGCGAATGTTTGGGTCCAGTAACGGGCTGTTGATACGAACACTTGATAGTTCTTCATGTACTGTAAACATTATAGAAACACAGAACTGCTTTTAAAGTGTAACTAATTAAAAAAAACGAACATAACCGATGATGATCAAAGGTAAAAAAAAAACCTGCTCAGCAACAACAGCATCTTGAGGGTCTTTAGGCTCTGGTGCAGAGAGTAATGCCTGGACTGAAACAAGAGCTGTCTTCAAAGTAAGAGCTGGACTCCACTGGTCTTTCAAGACATCCAAGCATATTGCCCCGCTTTGGCTACTGATATTCGGATGCCTTTTTGGGTTTGGTTAAGATAATAATTCAACAATTAATTAGCACACAATGCATTGCCCAGATATGGTTACTAATTAACAGAAAGTTGATATACTTAAAACATACACCAAGTTTGAAATGATAAAATGTAGTTAAAGAGAACCTTAAAAACAACTCCAAGGATTAAAATTATCAAACCAAACACCCCCAAAGGAAAATGTATATGATACAACCAAAACATTTAAAGAGTTATGCATAAACAATGATTTAATCTCCATAATCAGAAAAACTAAAGATACAGACTTTGAAGTGAGAGAGTCAAAATCTGCTTACCAAACTTTGGTTGAAAATTGCATCTTTGGAGGCTCAAAGGGATACCCTTCTGAAATATTAGAACAAAAAAAAAAGATAAAACTTTTGATTATGAAATGACCATAATAAACCCTAAATACAATATGAAACCCTAGATAGTAAAGTAGTCCAATCTGAAGCACAATCGAGAAGAATTTCACTTTCCGGATACGTAATCTCAACTCAATTGGAAGCAAAATCAAGTAAAGCCCCAAACTTTATTTACCATCACTAATAAAAAAAAAGAGAGACCTGGAATGGTGATATCGATCTGAAAGGTTCCGCCTTCGTAAGGAGTACCGATTGGACCCGGGATGGTTCCGGTGAGTCGGGTAAGGTTATCGGATTTCGGGCAGACCCGGATGCCCGAGGAGTCTCTGTCTTTCTCGCAATCTTGGAGCTCTTTCTGGACTCGGCTGATATCTATCATCTTCGCGATCCCAATTGAACAATAATCCCCACAGAGAGAATTGGAAGAAAAAAAAAGATAAGATGTGTTTTGAGTTAAAAGAAGCTTCTTTTCGTGCAGAGGTGTTCGAACCGGCACTTCATTTCACTCCGAGTTATGCATAAAGTTAATATTCTCTTCTTTTTTTTTATCAAAAAGTTAATATTCTCTAGATTTTATAATTTATAATCTAGCACTGTTTTATTACCGATTTTAATCTTTTTTGTTTAAACTTAATGTTATTAGTTTATTAAATTTAGATTGTTTCTACTAAAGAATATTAAGATCTAGGTTTTACTGATTTTTGTATTAACAATCCTTTCAGTAAAATAATTTAAAATATATTGTTATTCAATTAAAGATTTGAATATATTCAAAATATTGTGTATTCGAATTTGATAGATTCTACTTACCATTTATTTGACTTGAAAGAGTTTGAAAAGATTTGAAAATTTGTTTTTTTCGATCATAGATTTGAAAATTGATTTTGTGTTAAATATGTTTTATCAAAATCTAATATTTAACCTTCTTATTTTATAAACAGTTTTTTACTATTATTAAAGAAAATCCAGGTTTCAAATTACACGAAACAATAGGAAATCTACACAAGTCTTAACCGAAAGTTTTTCATTTGGTTTAATGGCAAAACATACCGGAGTCCGGACCAAAGAAACAACATGTCTATGCATTGCGTCCCAATTAAGTTGATATCAATGTTCACCAAAACTAAGCTGGATAGTTTACATCGGAGAGTCTCAAAACTCTGATACTCCCAGAACATCGCTTCTCAAGATCCCCAACAAGGTTAAAAATGTTAGAACACTTGCGTAAGTCAAAGTGTTCAAGGTGAGGACAAGCTTCAAGAATGGCCTTCAAACCCATGTTGGTCAGTAGTCTGTTACTTAAAAGCTAGAGGTGGCGAATTTCAATTTCGGGCATGCTTTCTGCAATTGCTATGGCAAACTCATCATCATCATCATTATAGTTAATCGAAGAGGTATTATAGCTTCAACGTCTGAGATTTGGACAAGCACTAGCCTTTTACAGCATTGGTGATCTGAATAATTGGATTGTGCCAAAGAACTTAACGGCCGTAACAATCATACGGGACCACAAACCATCAAGTTGTAAAAGGTATAAACAAAACAAAATGCCATGTGCATTTTCCGACCAACATTGTTTGATTTATGTTGAGACAGGACATACCACCAGAATCCAACTCAGATATGCAACACACACTTGAGTTTCAGATCAGATATTGAAGAGTCATTACACTGTACCTAGATTTAGATAAATCAAATCACACACTTGAGAGAAAAAGATCAGCTTCTTGAAAGTTTAAGAGGACAAGAAACAAAGTTGAAAGGATCAAACTCTACAAAGATATTATTATTATTCGTCTAATCAGCAATTAAACTCTCCCTACTTCAATCAACCAAACCTTATGAACAACCAAATCATCAAACAAAACATATAGAGAAAGAAAAAAAAAAAAGACAAGAATCTCCCCATGTTTCTTACATACAAAATGTTAATGCAGATAGTCCTCTCTTACGGCCTTGCAAAGACGCCCCAAATCTTACTCCGGGCAAGATTCTCTGCCAATTTCTTAGCACCTTCAACATCCATCTCCACAAGCGTCTGCAAGTGCAAGCAAGCACCAGCAGCAACGACTCGTTTCCTACATTTCTTACAACTCACAAGCAGTTCCAACGCGGAGACCGCGTATCTCTTATCAAGCTTCTTAATCTTCGGGTCCAAGAGCTGAACAAGACTTAGTATACCCTGTTCACTCTTCTTGAAAATCTTCCTGTTGCTTGCGCACACCAACAACGTCGACAGAGCTTTCGAAGCTGCTTCTTTCTCTTCCACAGCTTTACCATCTAACATCTCAATCAACCCACCAATGCTTACACCAATCTCCTTCCTGCTTTTCGTGGTGTACCCTAGCGAAGCAACAGCTTCCGCCGCCGCGATTCTCACACCGAGAACCCCGCAGCTCAGCAACGGAACCAAACGAGAGATAAACCCTTCGGAAACCACAACTTCTCTGACAACAGGACACGTAGCAAGATTCTTCAGAAGCAAAACTCCCACCTCGAGAGACTTCGCGTTAGAAGAATCCAAGAAACTCTTTAACATCTTAATCCCTCCTTCTCTAACAACCAACACCACCATCTCCTCCTCCTCATCACCATCCCCACTAGACGTTAAATTAGCCAAACAACCAATAGCGTTCTCTCTAGCAAGAGGCGTACCGGAACAACCCAACGTAACGAGAACCGAAACCGCACCTTCCTCCAAAAAATTCTCTTTATTCTCTCCGAACAAAGCCAAGTTCCTAAGCACGCCCGCCGCGAAACCTTGCGAGGCGGGACTCCCTTCTCCGCAGATCTCGAGGAGAGACGAGATCCCTCCTCTACAACCGATCGCTCTAGCGTTCTCCTTGGAGAAGCTAAGCGCCTGCAAAGCCACGCAAGCCTTCTCTTTAGCGTAACCGCTTCCTGATTCGAGCACGCGGAGGAGGTGGTTCAGGAGAGACAGCCCCTCGGCTATCAACACGTGTCTGCTGCTCTCAACGGCCGAGATTCTCGAGATCGCGGCAACGCTCTTCTCCTTTAGACACGTGTCGAGCAGCCGGACGAGGACCGGGACGACTCCCTGCGCCACGGCGATCATCACGTTCTTGTCGTCTACCTGGAGAAGCTCGAGGAGGGAGTCGATCGCGGAGGTTTTAGACTCGGCGGAGCCGATCTGTAACCGTACGACGAGCTCGCTCGCCTCCGATCGAATACCTTCCTTCTTCGTCGACGACGGAACAGTGAGCTTCAGCTTCGAGTCTTGGAGAAGAACACCGCTCTTGATCAGTACGTCGGCGTCTCTGGCGTGGCGGTCGAGCCTCGCCGCGACGGAGTCGACCTCGCTCTGCGTCTTGAGCTTCCCCTGCGATAAATCTCGTCCCTCGCACCTCGACGCGACGGAGACGGCGTCGTTTAGAGTGTCCCGGACGGAGGCTAGAAGGTCTAGAGAGAGCTGGTTGGTGGTGGAGGAGGCGGCGGCGTCGGAGATGTCGGCGAGGTGAGTGTCGAGATCGGTGAGCTTGGCGCGGATCGAGGACCATTTGGACTTGAAGCTGAGGAGGTTGGGGATGGTGACGAGGAGAGAGGAGATGAGCTCCGTCAAGCTCCGGTCGCCGTCGGTAACGGGCATCGGAAAAGTGAGGTTAGGGTTTTCAGAGGAGAGAGAGAGAGAGAGAGAGAGTTAATGGGAAGTGAAAGGTGTTTTGGTTTGGTTTGCGCCAGTTGGGAAAGAGCGAAATACAGGGAGGGGGAAAGTGGGTTCCACGCGCTTTTTTTAGTTTCTTTTTCTATTCTTTTTTTTTTATTCGTCAACCCCCAAATGATCAGAATCTCTCTCATGCATGTTATTACGTGGAAAAACTCAATATCAATATTTTTCTATTATATTAAAGTTGCTACTTTTTTATTCGGAACCTTTTTTGGGGTTTAATGTTTGGACATCCTAATCTCCAAGATTGTTAACTATTTCGATTAATAATCTATACTTTAATTAATGGTTTTATTTAGCAAGCCATTGTAAAATATTTCAACGAATACGATTGTTTAGAAATTAGAATGACACATAGGCATAGACAGGCAAAAAAATTAATAATTTTGGTAAGACAAAAACTCGTTGTTGCCTTCTTTGAATCTTTATGTATAAAGGTAAAAGATATCAACTGCATGAGAATGTATAATAATTCTCAAACAAATGAAAAAATAAATTGATATTTTATTAAAAACTAATTTTATAATTGATAAGTGTATACTATGTTCTAATGATTTTGCAAGTAAGAAAAATGTTTTGAAAGTTTATTAGTTTGAGAATTTTGTCTCAGTTTTCTATTATTTTTATTTTATTTATTAGTAATTTTTTCCAAGAGATTCTCAACCTGCTCCGAACTACTAATTTGGCTTGAGCAAAGGAAAAAACGATGGCGTGAAAAAGACTTGGTAATAAATGTTACAAAGACAAAATGTCCTAATAAAGCAAACGGGCTGGTCTGAGTTGACCAGTGACTAAACTCGGCTCAGATAAAATTATTTGCTTGGCGGAGGTACAGCTTGGTGAGGGTGGTCATATGACCCATGTGAATTTGTATAAAAATAAAATTTCCCTTGTAGTTTACAGAATAGTTATTGAAAATTTAACTTACTGACCCATATAACATATGTTTATTATGCATTTGACCCCTGTAAAAGTTCGAGCTGTCTCCGCCTTGCAACCTTCACGTATTTTTTTTTTGACTAAACTACTTTCACGTATTTTTTACAAGGCCCTGTTACAATATAAAATCTAAGTAGTTTCTATACATTCCAACTTAGCAAGATTTTTTCAGAAAGAAAAGAAAAACTAATAAGAATTTCAGTCAATACTATGAATAGTTTCTGAAAATTTATTTTTGATTTGATTTTAACAATTAGTTTTCATAACAAGGTTCATGCTTCCAAAAACGTATAAGTCAAAGAAAAAGAAAAAAAGAGTTTTGTTTCTCAGGAGGAGTTTCTCGGCAAGGCATCCCCAAACTGGCAGTTGTTTCTTCTCTGGTGAAGCAATGGTTCGTGTGGAGTCTTTCATTGGCTCGTACAGACAACCAGCGAAGTTTACAAACTTTCATCACAACTCTACATTTGGGCGGAGCCAATGAAGGAGCACATGGGTCAGTTGACCCCTGTGAAATTTTAAATTTAATCAAGTATTAGGTATATAATTGTTATCAATTGGTTAAATTTTAATGGATTGACCCCTTCATTAGTTAGGCATGTGAGGTTAAAAGTCATTACCAACAAAAGAAGCTAATAAATACAAAGACGTCATCTATAATTCTCTCGAAGTTGATGGTGAAAAGAGGATCAAGAATGGCCAATTCATATTGCACAGATATTCTCGTTGAACCCAGGAACTATACAAAACATCACATCATAAAGATATAAGAAAGTTCCAAAATCTCTTGTGCATGTTGTTCAACTGGAGCAAGATCTCTTGTTCATAACAAAGCAAGTACTTAAACCTCGTGGACTGGAATATAAGATGCATTGCACCTGATTTTCCTTGGCAATCTGCAGCAAAATGACCAGTTTGTCCACACACAAAACATTTTTCTTGTTGGCCTAGGTATTTGATAACCTGGAATGAGAAAGATGACCAGTCATTTGACTGACTGACTATCAAAACAAGTACATAGAATAAGGGAGGAGAACAGCTAGATTCAAATGTGAACTTCCTGTGTGGCTAGAGATGGCCTAATCAAATTGATGGAATAAGCACCATCATTTTACCATTCAAAAAGGAAGAAAAACAGCTACGTTGTGGGTTGACACTAAGCAGACCGTTTAGAAAATGTCTTGTATTGACAGGATTATTACGTTGGAGATGATTGTATGACATTATCTTGTGTTCTCCTTCGCCTGGAACATTTGATAATCAGAAAGAATTACCTTCAAATAATAATCCATGAAAGCCTAAGAGGACACAAATCAACTTGAAAACCATAATCAAAGAGGACAATGCTACTAGAAAAAGAAGTGCAATCAATCAGACCTTAACAAACCTCCAACCGGGGTTATGATTTAACCTAGATTGTACGTGATACCGATGAGCTACAGCTATAAACGGTGTCCCAGTAGTAATGACATCTGAATGTGAGGTTTCTGTTTTCTCTTTAGCAGACAAGATTTGTCCCCCAGTCTCAAAATACAGCCTCTCGCTGCTGACTCATCTTTGCTCTGGGTGTAACTTCATCAGCAACGATGGCAAGAAAGTCCTTCTCGGTCGTCACGTACGTATCGACACTTTGCCTCATGGCTCATCGAGAATTCGACTCCCATAATAGATCACATAAAGCCTTTTGTTTTTCCCTTTTCCTAGAACTGCCCCCAGTACTGCTTAATCATTGGCGTCAGTTATGACCTCGAAAGTGAGATCCAAATCTGGCGGTTACACTATCAGAGCACGGATCAAAGCTCCCTTGGTTATGTGGAAAGGCATCCAAATAGGCCCTATTTGAGTTAAACTTAACTTCTTTCTGATCAGCCGAGTAAGAGGCTTCACTATTTTAGAGAACTCCTTGATAACCTCATGTAAAAGCTAACATGATCCAGAAAATTTGTGAATTCCGTTAACTGAAATCAACAATCGTATGTTCATCATAACCTTGATTATTAAATGTCCCAAATTCCGATTTACATGGATAAAAAGTAATATCATACGGCATGTAACAACTCTAGTTGCAACTTTTTATCCACGATTATGAAACCTTTTTAGAAGCAACGTAAATATGGCTAACACAAATACTATCTGATATCATATAGTAAATTATACAAGCTTCTAGAATTTAATTATTTCTTTCGTAACAATATGTTAGATTCGAATTTAACATCTGCTGTGATCCAAGGGCAATCAATTGCTTTGTTAGAGAAGTCGCTCTCTGCTACAATTGACTCCATCATCTTGTTCAAACTTATGTAAAGCTACTGATAACATTGCTTACTATAAAAAAAACATTGCTTACTATGACCAAAACAATATTTATATTATCAAGGTCATATATGCTCATGCTTCTACTGATTCTGCTCAGGGTCTCTTCTGGTTCCCTATCTTCATTTTGCACCAAAAACATTATTCACTGATTTCAGATTTTTTCTTTGCGGTGAACAAGTTAATCTTGTTTGCTTTAGGCAAACACTTAGAGCAGCATTATCAGTAGATATGCTAAGGGGTTTAAAAAAAAGAGAATATTTTAATTATTACAGCTTTAAAAACATTAATAAGGTGACAGCTTGCTTTAATGTTTCAATCAGTTTTAAACCTCCTTATTTAAGAATTTTTGCTTCTTTTCTTTATTTTTTTCTGATTTAGTCTTCTTTTGAAAGTTATAAAGTGCCGACTGGTTTTCCCGCTACCACCCGCAAACGCAGCTTTTGCGGTTTATAGCAGTTGTTGGCGTTTCGAAACAATCACAGAAAACGCTACAAATCGCTTCAAACCGCTCCGAACCTCTTAAAATCAAAAGCTGGTTCCAGCTAGCGTTTGCGGTTGCGGGCGGTTGCGGGAGGGTAAATTTTTTTTCTTTAAAAACAGAAAAAATAAAAATAATACTAAAAATATCCAATAAAAATTTACAATTGAAATAATAGAAATTGTAAAATGTATTCATATTATATTTCAATTTATATTATAAAATTCAAAACTAAAATATTTTCTATAAATTTTTAAAATTGAATAATATGATTTTATAAATATAAATTTTATATTTATCATATTATTATGATTTTTAATATTTTTATAATTACATAAAATGTAAATATTGTTAAATTATAATTTAACAGATGTTGTGTTTTGTAGTTTACCAGTCATAAGAGTCCCGCAAACGCAACAATTTCTAACAGCTATACCAGTCATACAAATCTCTAAAAAACGCTTAAAACCGCAACCACCCGCACCCGCAAACTCCCGCAACCGCAACCGCAACCGCTGCGGTTACACCAGTCAGGCCCTTAATAAACCAGCGTTGGAGCTGCTTTTAATCGTGGGTATAATAAAAATTAGAGAAAATTACCCAGAATAACTCTACTTTTTTTGTTAATTACTAATCTAACTCTACATCATGGAAACATGTTAGTATGTGTGGCTAAAGACCAAATAACCTTAATTGTTCCTTTTTATTACAATATTGCCATTTCTAATATATTTCATTAATAATTTTTAAAACAGAAAATAGAAACCACTAATCCCTATGGTATCGTATTATTATTTGTCGAAGAACAATAAAGTAGAAGATCAAAATGTTCTCTATAAACTTTGTAATTATCAGTTACAAAAAAAAATGTTCTCCAGAAAAAAAAAACAATTTTTATTTGTGCCATAAGAAAAGAAGGAAGAAAATAGACGTTAGTCTGAAAACGCCATTAACGTCAATCAAGGTAATCACGTGTAAGAGTGATTTGTAGATTAAGGTTTTTCTCTTTGTTTGGTTTAAATTAAGTTTGGTTTGATTTAATTAAATAAATTTAGTTTACATGCTTTTGATTCAAATTATAGTTAGTGTGGACCGTTTTGGTTTAGATTACTGGTATACTAGGTGATGATCCGCGCCTTGCGCGGAGTGAATGGACTAAAAGAAATTATTATTTTCAATTTATAGTATTAAAAAGGTAAAAGATTATATAAACAAATAATACATATGTTATATGATACATTGCTGTAATTTTTGATAAATATACAGATCAATTAAAAAAAGTTTGGACTTTCCGATTTACTGTGTTATCAAGATTGAGCGAAAATAAAATGATTAAGAGTAATCATCTTTTTAACAAACTAATATGTTATAGTTTTTTTCAAGATTTTTTTTTTGCCGAATCCTTAAAAATATTAGAGGAAAATAAATGTAATGTTATTAACAATAATAGTTTTTTTGTTTTTTATTAAGTTTCTATACATTAGAACCGAACCCACTTGACCTAGAAAACTCCGACTCTAATTCCACCCAAAAATTTATAATATCCGAGCGGAGTCTAATTTTAAAACACAAAAAAACTTGATACCCAAAAGAACTAAACCGTACCTGAACGAATATTTAAATACCCATATCTAATTAACTTTGTAACAAATAAAAAGTTCTTCATTCAAACATTTGAAATTATAATGGTTAAAACATAAAATACATGATGTTGAATTATTATTGTAAAAACAATCAATGAAATAGTTAAGAAGTATAAAAAAATATGTAAAAGATATAATAAAATAATTAAAATAGATAAGTTCTGTTTGTAATTATGCAATAAATGATATTCCAAATTGTTTGGAAAAGAATAATTAATAAAATAGTTAAGATGAATGAAAAAAAGATAAAATATGTAATAAATTTGTTGGAAAAAATTGGTTCTATCTATACTTCAGTTTTAATAATAAAGATAATGCAATTAAAAAAAAGTGGATAAAAACTTTTAAGTATACTATTAAAGTTCATTCCATACAGCAAGAAAAATAAGTGAGTATGGAGCAAGATATTTATTTATGAAAAGCAACTATGCTGCAAAAACACATATACTGTATACATATATATATCGACCGATATGCTAATTAATCAATAAGTTGTTGTTAGGGTTATTACAAATGGTAGCGTTATAGTAGTATATTTTTCTCACGTGCGTAGTTATCTTTTCATGCGAATATTCAGAGTTAAATTCTATGTCAAAAAAAATAATTCAGAGTTAAATTCTCTTTTTCATTTTGTTTTCTCCTCAGAATTGACATCTTATTAAACAATAAATCCAAATATCTTCAAATTTTAGTAATTAAAATTTGAAGATAGTTATGACTATATAGGATAAAACATTAGACTCACTTTATACTCACTTCTGGAAGAGTGAATCTAACGTTTATTGAGAGAAAAATAAGATTGTATGGTATTGTAGAAGCATATATTGAAGCCCACAAGAAAAGCTCATAATCTAATCCAATAAGAAGTCTTGATGAATTATGTAACTAGGGTTAGATTCATATATATATATGTCCTTATGTGCTCTGAAGTTATATCTCTGAGGGACTATACAAAAACTCTCCAAGTACAAAGATACCTCTGAGTGAGTATGATAGATCTCCAAGTATAGATCAAAGATCTTTTTTGGTTCTAAAGTCTACTGTTTTTATCTCTACATCAAATGAGAAAGCTGTCTACATCTTCATGTCTCCAAATCACTACCATTTGCATCTTCAAACTTGTCATCTTGTTTCCACGGACGCCAAGTTTGCGGGGGAGTATTGAAGCCCACAAGAAAAGCCCATAATCTAATCCAATAAGAAGTCTTGATGAATTATGTAACTAGGGTTAGACTCATATATATATATATATATATGTCCTTATGTGCTCTGAAGTTGGAACATTGGCTGCCATTGTTGCAGTTACATTAAAACTCATTTTATGATATCAAACAATCCGTTTATCTCTTGGTGACAACTCTCAAGCTTCTTCTCTTTAGTTTCTTTAGCCTCTCAATAAAGCTCTATGAGCTATTAGTCTTTCAATAAGCTTTCTAGTGCACAAATCTTTCTTGTTTTGAGTTTGTTCACAGCATATACGACCTCTGTAATATATGAGTACCAATGCTCATATATTGCAACAATATACAATAAACTAAAATTTTCTATATGCCCAAATCTTGAGCTCTCGAAACAAAGACTCCTATATTAATACACTAATTTTATTTTCCCCAATTAAGGCTGTAACAGTGAGTGATAAAATCTGAATACTATATATACGCATATGATATATAAGATTTCCTCTTTTGCAATTCAATATATTCAATCATAAATTGAAGGGAATATTTAACTAATCAAACGGACAACTACTTGCCGTTAATCAAGTTCATAGATGGTAGGATTGACTAATTAAATATATTACATTCAATGTATAATTAGCGTGATGAACAATTCAATTCATATATATAATTAGGGTAAGTATGAGTGTTCATATTTACCCAAATTCGATTCATATATTTAACGTTACAATAACGACAGTGATTCATAATCAACGTAATGTGTGAAATTTAAGTGGGCGACCCACACTTTGACCAGATTTAAAAATAAGATCAAAATTTGAAGATTAGTGTATAGAGTGGAAATTTAAGCATAATGCTGCATGGAATTAAAGCATACATTGTAAACATAGAAAAAAATGATACATAATTTTTTTATATAAATTAATCGGAGAATTAAATAAGAAGGAGCAAATATAAAATTTCAAAACAACATATAGTGGCCACGTTAGAATCTTCAAATAAGAATCTGTAACGCCTGTTCAAAATAAGAGAAGAAATAGATCAAAACTTTTTTCCATTGATTCATAGCCATTATCATACGTAACCATGAAAATGCTGGAATTAAGACAACGCAATTTGTAATTTGTAGTGAGTTTTACTATCGTTTTGATGTTTGTTTGATTATAAAAGATAGAACATCTTATCATGTTAAACCATCTAATGGATATATGTTTGATTATTTCGGCCAGGTCATTAGTAGAGCAGAGAATGTGACAAATACATGGGAGTTATTACAGGCAAAAACCAAAAGAGAACATGACAAATATTATAAAACCTCAGTCAAAAAAAAATATTATAAAACCATACGATATGCATGTGTATAAGTTTCAACATTAAAGTTAGACCAGTGGCAGTAACTGTAAATAGTCTAGTAATATATGGATCTTTATAAATGATGGCCGAGAGTAACTCTCATGTTGACACGTCATATAATGGTATGCCCGTAAATATGTTGTATTTAAAGGGTATTATTTAAAATTGCTTCTGTTTTAATAGTAAGGAGATGAAATAATTTCATAACTAAACAGTGTAATCTGTTTTGCAAAAATTTAAAAAAATCTGTGGCCAAATAATAAATAAATTTGTGGTTTAAGTTTAAATAAATCCGTCAAATTGTAACAAACCAGTTGTCAGATAATAAATAAATCTATCAAATTCTAACTAAATCTGTGAAATTCTAATAAATCTGTAGCCAAAGACTAAATACGTCTATCATATCCTAATTAAGTCCGTCAAAATTAAGTAAATTTGTGGCTAAAGAATAACAAATCAATCAAATCAAAATTAAGTCTATCAAAAACAAGTAAATTTGTGGCTAAACAAAAATAAATCTATCAAATTCTACATAAATCTGTTTAAATTAAGTAAATCTATGGCCCAACAAATTAAATCTGTCAATATTTAAAAAATTTGTGATCAAACATAACAGATTTGTTGTAACAAGTCTGTAGAAATCTTATTAAGGAGGGGTTATTGGGAGATGAATTTTCATAAATTTTGGAAATTTTGAGATTCCTTTGTTATTGGTTCTTGGATTTCATAAATCTTAATAGAATTCATTGTTATTGGTTTAAGAATTTTCAAAATCCATTCAAATCCATTGTTATTCAAAAAGTTTTGTTATTATAGATTCTCTAATTCTAACTAAATCTATTGTTATTGGAACATGAATTCTATTCATTTTTATTCATGAGACTCAACTTTCAAAATATCATATGTATCCATGTGATTTTCAAAATCCATGTGCAACTTTTACCAAATTATGTCCAAATCTATAATTCATTACATTTTGTATACCATTACGCTTTTGAAAACATAATTTATATTTATAATGTTTATCATTTTCAATATATAATTAAATTTATATATATATAAACTTTAAATAAAAAGTTTATAATAGTTTGGAAAATCATTTTCAAATTTCAAAAAGAAAATTTAAAAAACAAAATTTTTATAAAAATGTTAGAATTTGAAAACTATAACTCGAAATATTTTTTAAAAAAATATTTTTTTATTATTCTTTATATATAACAAGTGTGTCTCTTTAATGAAACCTCTTTTGGTAATCTAAGTTAATAAAAAGCTAGAAAAATCTAAGAAAATCATGATCAAATTCTATAAGTCAATGTATATACATTTTCACAATCCACGTAACTTTTAAAATCAATCAACTCTTAAAATTCACAAACTCTATACAAATTCTTCTCCCAATAACCCTCCCTAAGTCTATCATTTTTTAAATAAATCTATGGCTAAAGAAAAATATATTTAAGTTTGTGGCTACATAAAACGTAGACAAAATAAGTCTATGAACGGTAAAATTGTAAATATTTCGAAAATTTAACAATGGCATTTTTGTAATATTTTTTTTTGCTAACAAAGAGAATAAGGGTAAATTAGGTATTAAAAACAAACTAGCAATTAAAATAAAATTAGAGTTAAACTAGTAATTAATTGATAAATAAAGGTTAAACTAGTTTTTTCCCCTAAAAATTATTTAATCCAGCGTAAACCACTTTTATTTATGATACTTGGATTTATAGAGTAAGAACACCTTTTGTTAATTATGCGAACATATAAAGTTCTAAACATTTTGCAATGAATATCACTTTTAAACCCACAAGTTGTTATTGATATATAAAAAAACAAACTACTACAAAATCAATTAAAACTTGACTTTGACATCTGCCACCAAAATTTCTCCTAAGGAAAACAAGAAAACATATATTAAAACGATAGCAAAAGGAAGTATATTATAGGGATATTTGTATTTAAAACAATTTTTTTTACAAATAAGACAACATAATCAAAATGAAGAGATATGTTGTGGGGGCAACGTCGAGCATAGCCATATGGATTTGCTCCACCGTCCGCAACCCAACCCACCGCTGGGCCCCGGCATTTTTCAGTCGGCAGATAAATTTCTCCGGCAGCAAACGTCCCACCGGTCAGCACTCAGATTTAATATCTCAATACGACTATTTTTCTAAATAAAAACTAGTCTGCCATCTTTGTCAAAAGAAAAAAAACACACTAATCCTTTAATAATTTCATGTACTTCAGAATTGTCAATCATGTTTCTAAATAATTTATTTAGTTACTTTTCTGTTCCCAACAAATTTGTTAAAATAGAAAGGAAAGTACATAATAATAAAAAGATACAGTATAACCTCTTTAAATTAATAATCGATAGATTAATATCTCTATAAATTAATATAATTTCATAGTGCCAAATTGAGTTTTTAGTTCAATTAGTGACTCGATAAATTAATAATCTCTATAAATTAATAAAAAAACTATAGTTTTGGTATATTCTCAACATTATTAATTTATAGAGGTTTCACTGTAATACGTAGGATGATATAACCAAAGATCTATATATTATACTAGATATGTCTGCGTTGCACAAGTTTTATTTAATGTTTTAATTTTATAAAGCTGTAAAAGAAGAATAAACCTTTTATTGTAGTTGTATGTGTCATGTCCCTGATCCTGGAAATGATCATTAGGATCGGCCATGGTGCGAGGAGACGCACCAGTCAGGTCATGTGACCTAAACACAAGGGTATCATGGCCTGGAAGTAAGGTTAAGGGCATCAGGAAGCTAATATATAGCTAAACCAAGAAGGAGATAAGTATAAAAGAGCTGTACAAAGTGTATGGCAGCTGGACGATGCAGTGAGCAAGCTCGACCAGCTAGATGAAGTGTAGTGCAGCTCAGTGTAGCTCACTGAAGAGTGTGTCAGCTCCCTGAGCTGGATGAACTAGCTCACTCAGCTGGGTCAGCTGGGGATCAGCTCAACTCAGCTAGACTGAGTGTTCAAGTCTTGGGCAGTTGGGCCAGGTCCGGACAGTGGTCGGACCATGTGGACCACCCGGGTGTGCCGGTGAGCCGGTGGGCACTTGTGGTTGAACCAGGGGCTTGGGCAACCAGCTAAGGCTTGTGTGTGACATGTCTAGGAGCAGTTAGGCATGTCAAGGACGTCTGGTAACTGCCATAGGCGAACAGGTGTGATCTGGACCATTGATTAAATCAATGGCCAGAAATGATACCGAAAGGGTGCAACCTTTGGAAAGGTGACCATTCTTTTTCTATAAATACAAGGGCAAGTCCGTGCCTTTGCAGGCACGTCAGGGCTTCATTCTTCTTCCTGAAACACAAAGAAAAACCAGAGAAAACAGAGAGAAAGTCGGATGGCAACATCCAACCCCAAGAGTGGGATGAAGGCAGCAAAGAGGCAGTTTTGATGGCAATCAAGAGGGGAGTTGTGAACGACCCTCTGGTGTGTTTTGATTGATGTTTGCCACGCCATGGGCTTCCTCTACATCCTTACTACACATCCAAATAGCCAGGGAAGAAGGGAGATGACCGGATTCACTCTCAAAGTCCAAGAGCAGCCTTAAGGGCAGTGGTGTGTAGAAAGGCAGTTTCATGGGTACTGAAGTGGGAAGTGATGCACGACCCTTGGGTGGTGTTTGATCATGGATGAACACACCCTAGGCTTCCTCTGTGTCTTAGGGACACACGCAAATGGTCAGAAGAGAATGGAGAAGGCCGGACTCCACTCCAAAGGCATGAACAGCCTTGAAGGTGGATGCAGTGCAGAAACTGTTTTCATGGGAGTTCCATGGAATGGATGATGGGTGCGACCCATGATTGGTTCTTATCAATACTGGAGGTATGTGATAAGACTTGATAGAGGCGTGCAATGGAGGAGCATGGCCAGACATGATACAGGAAGCACAAGATCTAGTAAGATCAAGTCTAAGGTAACATGTACATATGATTACCTTGTGGTTTATGTTGGTGTCTCTTGAGGTGCATATGAGGCCAAGTGTGGCACGCCCTTGGAGACCATATATTGTGATGTATTGTAGGGATACATGACCCTGGAGAAAGGGGCGGATCATAGTTGAACTAATTCATCCATATGGGATGGTAATTAGATGCTATACAGCAACTAGTGATTCATGGTGGTTCATGAGTGAACCTGATCTATGGTTTTGCATTACCAATGGCTTCAGGCCGTGGCAATGAGGTAATGGAATCATATGCTATGATAGGTTTCAACCTTGGGTTGGTACAGGATTGGCTGAGAGCCATGAAGAAGAGCAAGACTGACCAGGTTCATTGGGACATGGTTCCATGGCCGGTTAGGTATGTGTGAAGACTCATCAGTTCTGAGTCATGTGGGGTGGTTGGTTGATTGACTCAGGAATTGGTGGGCATTGTTAATCTTATTCTATGTTGATCAGACGTGGAGGTACTGAACCATGGAGTGGCCGGTTCAGAGAAATCTCTCCATGGCCTTGGTTGGGCCGGTAAGTGGAGATCTGATAGTTCCAAAAGGAATTGTTAGGATCCGACTTCAAATATCTCTTAATGGGTATTTATCATGAATTATCATGGTGAGAGATTAGTTTTATCTCATTGATTTAGAGGTGGTCAGTTATGGCCATATGGGCTGTTCATGGGCGAGATCAGTATGATCGAGGCCAGTTCTGAGAAATCTGACTTGACCATTCTCTTAGTTATGAATTATCATGATTTATCATGAATTTTAATTAGTTTTTGGAGCATGTTTGCTTGAGGTTGATTTTGCAGCTGAAGACTTCCCAAAGGTACTTGGTCTGTGGGGATGGTTGGTTGAATGACTAAGTACCTAAGGGGAGAGTTTATACAGGTATAATGAGGAGTTGGACGAGTGGATGGGGAGCTAGGCAAAGCTACCTCGCAGCTCGATCAGCTGGAAGAGAGTTGGGAACCTCAAGTGAAGTGGTTCAGTTCAGCTAGCTGAATGAGCTAGCTAGACAGCTAAGGCAGCTGAGACAAAGAGCTATCAAGCTCCGTGGATGTGGCAAAGGTATGATCTAGCAATATTGCATAGATCTAGATAGAATGGTTAGGGGAATGGAACCTCAGTTATTGTATGACTTGGATTAGGTTCAGGATCAACCTTGGAGCTGGTAGTAGTTGTGTCTACTGATCATGGCTAAGGTGATTCGACCTGACGAGTGTTAGATTGGTTTTAGACCAATGGTTGATAGATAATATTCCGCTGTGCATAAGTTGAAAGGATCTAAGCTAGGGAATGACTAAGGTAGTCTTAAGCTAAGGTCCAAGATAGACTTCGCCTTTAGGCGAAAGTACAGATAAAGATCGAAAAATTGAGTGGTTCGGTCAGGGTATGGACCGAGCGACGTGAGGCATCGACCGCGGCCTAGCCGGCCGGGTTCGGGTCTTACAAGTTGGTATCAGAGCATGCTTGATTCTAGGATCATTGGGTTGTGGTTGTTCACCCATGCATCCGGACAAGTAGATGCTGATGTGATTAATCCACCAGTTTTATTGTTGACTCAGCTGGAGGAAGTTAACAATGAAGCTGGATTGACTGTAAGTCAGCTCAACCCTACTGAGGTTCTTGTGGGGGAGAGCTGAGCTGCAGCTGGAAGGGGAAGTGAATCCTCTTGTGATGTGAACCGGGCTGATCCAAACATTGTTGCAAACAATGAGAGGACTAACCGGTTGATTGGGCAGCTGTTTCGGCAGCTAATGATCAAGCTGGGCCAGTAGCTGAGGTGGTCTAGATTGATCCACCAGCTATGGCAGCTTGGTTAGTGGACTACCTGAGGGTGCTGGAGCATATAGCTCAGATGAGAACTAAGTATTTCTCAGGTAGTATGGATCTTTTGAGGCAGATGAGTGGAGGTTCTGATTGGGTTGTAACTTCAGCTCAACTCACTGCTCAAAGGTAGTATGTTCCAAACCAAAATTATTTCTGGAAAGTGAGACGACCATGGAACCTTACTAGGTGAGCCAAGAGGGAGCTGAGGCAAGATAGGATATCATGCTTGTGAACGGGAAAGTTCCAAGGTGAACCGGCTTGGCCAAGATGCATTCTCCAAGGGCAAGATCCTGAAACAGAAGGTTGGTTGATCTAGTTATCTGGAAATAATAGACGGATTGGACGGATCGATGCAATGCAAGATCTGTTATGGATGACCTGGACCAGGGAAGTAACATGAACCTGAGAGTGGCTTAGGTTGAAAGAAACGTGCAGCACTCTTTGGGGGTAAGTGTATCCTTGGTGGCCGTTCAAAACAAGTGAGCATTTGCGAGGTTCAAGTTGGTTTAAGGGAGACACTACAGGGCTAGTATACTAGGACTCGGTATAAGCCAAGGTAGGATTCCTTAGATCAATTTGGATGGATTGGGTATACGATGTTAAGTGGCTTAGTATGATGGGGATTGAGGTATATTATAAACACTCTTCTGAATGGTATGGGACATTCACAGAAGTGTGACACTTTGGAGAATGGTATGGGACGTTTTCCAAATGTGTGATCAAACCGATATCTTACTCATCTAGGTACTTAATGATCGGGGTGTGGAAACAACATACCTTTCGATACTGGAGCTTCACACCGTTTGTGAGTCTAGATATGATCGGAAAGGAGTTGTTTGTATTGGTATAGGGGATGATCCCGGGATAGTGAGTGCGGCCGGAGGCCAAAGGATGCATTCACTAGGCCTTGTTAGGGACATCCCAGTGATGATCCGAGGAAGGGCGATGCCCGTGGATCTGATTGTGTTTAGCCTTAAGAATCATAAAGTGATCTTAGGGATGGATTGGTCTTGGAAAGAATCGGGCCACCTTAGACTGTCACCGGGGAAGGGTGCTGTTTGAGAGTGGGTGTGGACCCCCGATCAGATTCCAAGGATCCGACCAACCTCTGGATGCTTAGTGATCTCAGCGGTCCATGTGGAAAATATGCTGGGAGGTGGTCATGAGGCCTGGTTGGCGACCATTGACACTAAGGAGGTTGTAGGGGGTGGTAGCCCGGACGAGGATTCGGTTGGTTCAAGAGTTCAAGGATGTGTTTCGGGCGCTGCAGGGTGTGCCTCCTGCAGGGGCTGACCCGAGCATGATCGAACTAGAACCGGGAACGGTCCCAATGTCCAAAAGTCCGTATCGTTTGGCACCAGCCTAGATGGCTGAGATGAGGTCGACTAAGTCCAGTGAGGGACGAGGGTCGCAACACAACCAAGTCGGAGATTGACCTATGGTTAGAATGAGACGGTGGAGTCCCAGAGTGGACATGACCGTAATGTGATCAAGTTCTTTAAAGACTTGACTGATACATCGAGTGTCTTGGGGATTTGGGTAAATCTACTAAGACTCGAGTATGCAGTATGTTCTTAAGGACTGAAACTGATCTAGTCATGGACTAGGATCAAAGTATGACTATGTCTGGTGATGGACAGAAGTCAAGTATGAGGCGGCTTAGTCTAGTATGGACTAAGAGCGCAATAGGGCCAAGCTGGGATAAGCTGTGGTTAGTTAAGGAATGATCCAGTAAGTTGTGACTGGGGTCATGAACCTTAGCGGATGTACAAGAAGCAAAGAGTTCAGTTGGAACCTTTGTCATGATATGGGATGTAAGCACCACAGGATTCGAGGACGAATCCATTCTAAGTGGGGGAGACTTGTCATGTCCCTGATCCTGGAAATGATCATTAGGATCGGCCATGGTGCGAGGAGACGCACCAGTCAGGTCATGTGACCTAAACACAAGGGTATCATGGCCTGGAAGTAAGGTTAAGGGCATCAGGAAGCTAATATATAGCTAAACCAAGAAGGAGATAAGTATAAAAGAGCTGTACAAAGTGTATGGCAGCTGGACGATGCAGTGAGCAAGCTCGACCAGCTAGATGAAGTGTAGTGCAGCTCAGTGTAGCTCACTGAAGAGTGTGTCAGCTCCCTGAGCTGGATGAACTAGCTCACTCAGCTGGGTCAGCTGGGGATCAGCTCAACTCAGCTAGACTGAGTGTTCAAGTCTTGGGCAGTTGGGCCAGGTCCGGACAGTGGTCGGACCATGTGGACCACCCGGGTGTGCCGGTGAGCCGGTGGGCACTTGTGGTTGAACCAGGGGCTTGGGCAACCAGCTAAGGCTTGTGTGTGACATGTCTAGGAGCAGTTAGGCATGTCAAGGACGTCTGGTAACTGCCATAGGCGAACAGGTGTGATCTGGACCATTGATTAAATCAATGGCCAGAAATGATACCGAAAGGGTGCAACCTTTGGAAAGGTGACCATTCTTTTTCTATAAATACAAGGGCAAGTCCGTGCCTTTGCAGGCACGTCAGGGCTTCATTCTTCTTCCTGAAACACAAAGAAAAACCAGAGAAAACAGAGAGAAAGTCGGATGGCAACATCCAACCCCAAGAGTGGGATGAAGGCAGCAAAGAGGCAGTTTTGATGGCAATCAAGAGGGGAGTTGTGAACGACCCTCTGGTGTGTTTTGATTGATGTTTGCCACGCCATGGGCTTCCTCTACATCCTTACTACACATCCAAATAGCCAGGGAAGAAGGGAGATGACTGGATTCACTCTCAAAGTCCAAGAGCAGCCTTAAGGGCAGTGGTGTGTAGAAAGGCAGTTTCATGGGTACTGAAGTGGGAAGTGATGCACGACCCTTGGGTGGTGTTTGATCATGGATGAACACACCCTAGGCTTCCTCTGTGTCTTAGGGACACACGCAAATGGTCAGAAGAGAATGGAGAAGGCCGGACTCCACTCCAAAGGCATGAACAGCCTTGAAGGTGGATGCAGTGCAGAAACTGTTTTCATGGGAGTTCCATGGAATGGATGATGGGTGCGACCCATGATTGGTTCTTATCAATACTGGAGGTATGTGATAAGACTTGATAGAGGCGTGCAATGGAGGAGCATGGCCAGACATGATACAGGAAGCACAAGATCTAGTAAGATCAAGTCTAAGGTAACATGTACATATGATTACCTTGTGGTTTATGTTGGTGTCTCTTGAGGTGCATATGAGGCCAAGTGTGGCACGCCCTTGGAGACCATATATTGTGATGTATTGTAGGGATACATGACCCTGGAGAAAGGGGCGGATCATAGTTGAACTAATTCATCCATATGGGATGGTAATTAGATGCTATACAGCAACTAGTGATTCATGGTGGTTCATGAGTGAACCTGATCTATGGTTTTGCATTACCAATGGCTTCAGGCCGTGGCAATGAGGTAATGGAATCATATGCTATGATAGGTTTCAACCTTGGGTTGGTACAGGATTGGCTGAGAGCCATGAAGAAGAGCAAGACTGACCAGGTTCATTGGGACATGGTTCCATGGCCGGTTAGGTATGTGTGAAGACTCATCAGTTCTGAGTCATGTGGGGTGGTTGGTTGATTGACTCAGGAATTGGTGGGCATTGTTAATCTTATTCTATGTTGATCAGACGTGGAGGTACTGAACCATGGAGTGGCCGGTTCAGAGAAATCTCTCCATGGCCTTGGTTGGGCCGGTAAGTGGAGATCTGATAGTTCCAAAAGGAATTGTTAGGATCCGACTTCAAATATCTCTTAATGGGTATTTATCATGAATTATCATGGTGAGAGATTAGTTTTATCTCATTGATTTAGAGGTGGTCAGTTATGGCCATATGGGCTGTTCATGGGCGAGATCAGTATGATCGAGGCCAGTTCTGAGAAATCTGACTTGACCATTCTCTTAGTTATGAATTATCATGATTTATCATGAATTTTAATTAGTTTTTGGAGCATGTTTGCTTGAGGTTGATTTTGCAGCTGAAGACTTCCCAAAGGTACTTGGTCTGTGGGGATGGTTGGTTGAATGACTAAGTACCTAAGGGGAGAGTTTATACAGGTATAATGAGGAGTTGGACGAGTGGATGGGGAGCTAGGCAAAGCTACCTCGCAGCTCGATCAGCTGGAAGAGAGTTGGGAACCTCAAGTGAAGTGGTTCAGTTCAGCTAGCTGAATGAGCTAGCTAGACAGCTAAGGCAGCTGAGACAAAGAGCTATCAAGCTCCGTGGATGTGGCAAAGGTATGATCTAGCAATATTGCATAGATCTAGATAGAATGGTTAGGGGAATGGAACCTCAGTTATTGTATGACTTGGATTAGGTTCAGGATCAACCTTGGAGCTGGTAGTAGTTGTGTCTACTGATCATGGCTAAGGTGATTCGACCTGACGAGTGTTAGATTGGTTTTAGACCAATGGTTGATAGATAATATTCCGCTGTGCATAAGTTGAAAGGATCTAAGCTAGGGAATGACTAAGGTAGTCTTAAGCTAAGGTCCAAGATAGACTTCGCCTTTAGGCGAAAGTACAGATAAAGATCGAAAAATTGAGTGGTTCGGTCAGGGTATGGACCGAGCGACGTGAGGCATCGACCGCGGCCTAGCCGGCCGGGTTCGGGTCTTACAGTATGGATTTTTATATATTTTATGTGTAAAATATTTTAAAAATAAGAAATTCATTTTCTCAGAATAAATTCTGACTAGTATTTATATTTTAATAACTGTGCATGTACTATTTATTAACAATATTGTACCTAGGTTTAGACAAACTAAAATTAGAAATGGGATACAAAACATTGAAAGTTGAATCAAGTAAATTAAATCAATAACAACATTATAAACTTTCTTATGTTTATATTATTTTTCTTGTCATATTGTAATGTATCTATAATCATTTAGTGATGTTTGTATAGTCATATAAGACCTTACATGTACTTCGAAAAGTTTTTGTGCTTTTGTTATTATCAATTTTTGTGTATATGTTATTATCTATATATGTTGGTTTTCATGGTGTATGCTATTTAATTATTCAATCAATAAAAAATACTTTGGATCAACTTTTCACATCATGCAATTTAGAGATAATAAAATTATCAATATTTTCTGCATTTGGATATTGTTTTGATTTTTGTAGCCACAAATATATATGTGTATTATGAAGACAATGTTTCGGAATCTTGATTATTGTGAACAACTATTTATAAGAACACATAACTTGTTTACTAAGACTTTGCAAATCAAAGTAAATTAATAGAAAATAAAACAAAATCTTTTGGGGTTAAAATATTGTAACTTTAGCTTGCAAATATATATATATATATATATATATATATATATATATATATATATATATATATATATATATATATATATTTATTGTAACTGAAATTTTATAATAGATACTGGTACCTGTTGTAAGAGAAAACATAATAATTTAATTTTAATTATTAAAATATTTAATATTTTCTAAACTAAAAGTTTTACCTTTTCATCAAGACGAGAAAGTTCATTCGTATAATTTTTTTAAAAATTTTCTTGCTTTCTAAGTAATGATAATATATAAATTTTTATTCAAAAAATCTAATATTAAATTATTTTATTAAAAATTTCTTATCTTAGTATTTAAAATTTCTTGTGTAAATATTTTTCATATGTAAATCTTTATATATTAATCTTCTTATGATTATATATTAATTTTATTATGTAAATCTTTTTCATTTTCTAAAAGAATAAAAATTACTATTAACTTTAAATATATATATATTATTAAAAGTGTTTCTAATCACATGTCAATATCTTAAATTTTTTTAATAGTCCTATGTTACTGATAAAATCCTAAACAAAAGATCATTATAACGATTATCCCTTCCTATAAGTTCACTATTCTTTTAAAATTTCTTAAATTCATTTTTTGCTTGATGATTTCTGATAGCAAATTAATTACAAATTTGAGTTAGAAATAAATAAAATATATTAAATCCAGTGACATAATTGATTTGATTGTTAACACATTAAAATCATAAGAAGCATTGTTGATTTTCAAATCATTAACAAACATGTATAATGTGTGGTTTATATTTGTGCACATGATCCTTCAAAATATGGATTTAAAAAAATTGTGACCATCAAATATTTTCTCTTAAATGCTTTTTAAGATTTCTTGTACTTATTATAAGAAATTAATGTGGTTTCAAATCGATGTAATGTAGGAAATTGGGTTTTATATAAAAAATTAATTAACAATACGTCTTCATTAAGTGTTTTACATATATGCACATCTTGAATCTTATTTCGATATTGGAATTTAAATTACAAGAGACAAGATGACTAGATATTAGTAATCATAACTCCATTAATAACTTCAACATTAACTGAGTATACATAAATGATACATGCATACATCATACGTGGGAAAATGGGTTTTTAATTTCCAAAGTATTTGCAATTAGCACTTTTAATACCCAACTACAACTTGAGCATATTTAATCCTGAACTATAAATTTTCTATACAAAATTAGATTTAGCAATATCTAACGTTAACTCTCTGTTAAAAAACGTTAACTCTAATTGAAAAGGGATTATGTCTGAGAGAGATGAAACGTTAACACTTAAGCTCTATTTAATCTTGTTATATTGAACCATGTTTGAGTTCTGTACTTTATTTATAAAATTTTTTTTTTAGGTCTATTGTTGAAGAAGAAGTGCAAAGTGACGTTGCAGAAGGAGTTACTAACGTTGTTGTAGAAGAAGAGATAAATAATTTGGGTACAGAAAGAGTAAGGAGCCAGAGGGAAACAGAGATACAGAATGAGAATAAAAGTGAAGAAGCAACGGTGGAGTCGGATGAATCTTCATCTGTTGAAGGACATGATTGTGAGGTTGTTGTAACTGACATAACTGCTATGGAGAATTTTGTTTTCTACTTAGCTGTTGTAAATCACTCTACATTATTATTACTTGTAAAACACAGTTAAAAAAAAAGTAAACTCTAGTAACCTGTCTTCATGTTTTGTTTTTGACTGAAAAAAACTTGATATTGTTCCTGGGTATTGAGATGTGCTAGAACGCGTATCCATTAACACCAGTTTCATCAGCTTTTTTGCTGTATCTACACTTGACGTCCTATTGGGTCTCTGGTTTGCTCCTTCAGATTATCCTTACATAATCAAACAATTCTAACAGATCAAAGACACAAAGCACAAGCAGAGAATCATGTTCTTCATTCTTAGTTTCAGTCCAAATATACATGTGTTATTTTGTCACTATATTCGTCGGAAGTAGCGTTTACTCGTCTAGAATCACCTTCAGTTCATTCAAATCGTTCTCAGTGTCGATTTTGGAGTTTTCTAAGTTTTCAAAGACCAAAGACAGTCCTTTTCTGAATTAGAGTTAACGCTACTAACGATAAATTAACGTTTGATTTTTTTAAGTCTAATTTTGCATAGTTAGCAAGGAATTCATGATTAAATCTGCGCAAGTCATATTTGGGTATTAAAAGTGCTAATTGTAAATACTTCAGGAATTAAAAATCCATTTTCCCCATCATACGTACTGTATAATATGGATACTTACTTCGAAAAGGATATCATATATGCATAGTGCTGAAAACAAAATAAATTAGACACGAAAAAGCATGAGATGGGTCACCGATTCGAACAACAGCGACGGGTGAGGAGTTTAGTTGTCGTATCGATTTCAACAGTTACTGGTCCATATATATCACGTCTCATGGCATGCCATGTTTTCATAATATTATGGTCACCATAATTGTTATTGACATCATATATACTTTCTCCATTTCCAAAATTTAGATTTTTTGGCATTTTCATACACAAAAAGTAAATAAATACATTTTTCTAATCATTTGATGTTTAATGTTTCTCTAAAGTTCAAAAAAATGTGTACTCTAATTTACCCGAGTAGTCATTTAATTTGTTGGAATTTTTACTTTTGTAATTGTTGTATTTAAACCACTTAATTATGAGTATTTTTTTTACTGAACCACTTATGAATATATATTGACATTTCCTTTTTAACCACTACTAAAAGCATATTTATCCCAGTCTTTTGGCCGTATCTTGAAGGAAGAAAGAGGGAGGGAGACGCATGAAATTGTCAAAACCTATGAAAAAAGTTTTCTGAGGAAAAAACTAATCCGTTGGGATTTTGGTCTGATTGTGAAAGAGGAAAGAGAGAAGGAAAGAACCCCTTTGAGTTTCTGGGATGAATATGTTCTAAAAACATCTATGAAAGAAACTGTATAACTTTAAATATAATTTTTTTTTTTAAATCAGATTAAAAAAAGAAGAAAAAAAAAGAAAGAACCCTTTGAATTTCTGGGATGAATATGCTCTAAAAACATCTATGAAAGAAACTGTATAACTTTAAATATAATTTTTTTGCTTTCGAAATTCAAAACTTCAGTTGTGTTTTATTAAAAAGAACTGTTTTGGTAAAGATTTTTAAAATCATATCAATACTCATAGACCATACTCTTCTGTAGCAAATTTTAGTTTTACGCTAATCAACAAGGGAAGTGTTTCAAATACGTACTATAAACTAAATAATATCAAATGTGTATAATCCATTAATATTAAACCTTTAGATACTTTTAAAATAAAAATAATAGTTTATTTGTTTTTGTTTTATAACCGGAATTTATATGCAAAAATAATATGCAAAGCTAGCCTTTCTAAGAAGTGATATTTCGCATATGCTTTCTACCTGTGAATTTAGTTCATAACTTCATAATTCAAATTCACATACGTTGTTTATATCCATTGCTAGCTATATCATATCACCTTTGATCCAACATCATATTAGAGATCATGTATTTTCAGTTCAAATTTAATTGAGTTAATGAGTAAATGATCCATGCTTCATGATTTTTAATATACTACGTTAGATATTATCTCACTTAGAATCTGAGATTAACACTAGCAAATCTGTTAATCCGATATTTTCATTAAAAAACTGACCAAAAACATTCGATATTTTCATGTGAACTTTGTTCGTACTTTCCCAGAGCCAGAGACCATATCTCACAATACTCTTTTTCTTGAGACCATATCTCACAATACATTTGTGCATACTTAAATCATGAGGGAATCAGAAAAGTCCAGTTATTGCTATATTCTTGTAAGGAAACTTATTAATCGAATGTAAGTTTGACTGCTGTTTTTGCTTAATAAACCTATTAATAATGTGTTAAATTCCTGTTCATCTATCGGATCTGGACCACTCTTTAGAAAGCTACAGCGCATAATCGCTTTACATGCTCCTTGTTGTAAAGCAATCACCGTTAGTTCGTTACCTTTCTTTGAATGTACAACTAAGCTTCAAAGAAACACGTTAATTTTTCTTTTCTTAACTAAATTTCTTATAGGCTAAGGAGACTATACATATATATATACCTAACGAATAATTTGTAATATTAGTTGGTCATCATATTCTTTTGTTTTTAGTCAAGTCAAGTACTCTGTCGTCATAACCATTAAGTTAAGTCCATATTCAACTGCGGATGGTCCAATTATACAAGTAAACAGATTAAACACACTCTTTAAATCATTTTTCCATAGATTACGTCAACAAATTTGAGAATTCTATAATTTTCTGTAAAATGACATACTATTTTACTAAGACTTACGCAAGTATCGCAACGCATTTCCCTATAACACACGATGTGACGATAGGAATTCGAGCTCTAAAACACATAATTTTTTTTTTTTTTAAACTCTCACAATGTTAACATCTTTTCTTACAAAATTACTCAAGCTTACGGTTCCTAAAATTTAAGGGACTATATATATTTTAAGGTATATATTAATAAATTGTTTTTAAAACTCAAAGACCATAAAACATAGAGAGCAAAGAAAATATTTCATCATGCTATGCTCATGACTGGCTATGTAAATATATATACCCAAAATAGTAAGTTAAAATATTTATATTTTCAAAGTAGCATATTTTAGTCAAAAAATAGTACCATCCATAACAGGCAAATGACAACTACTGTTCGAGGTAGATATTAACTAGCTTGCATCTCAACTGTAATGTAGGGAACAAACTAAATCAATTATACAGTATAAACTCTTTAAATTAATAATTTATAAATTAATATCTCTATAAATTAATATAGTTTCATAGTTCTAAATTGAGTTTTTAGTTCAATTAATGTCTCGATAAATTAATAATTTTTATAAATTAATAAAAAATTATAATTTTTGTGTATTTCCAACATTATTAATTTATAGAGGTTTCACTGTAGCTAAAGAAAATTTAAGAAGAGACATGAGGCAGTGGTAATTTCTAGAGCTGACGAAGGCAAGATAATTACATCAATCTATCTCTTTTAAGATGAATTCATCTGTACAATTATTTGTGTTTTATTGTTCTTCCTTGTACGTTTGGCCAACAATATTTATGATAGTATTATGAAGATCTGTTGCGTATGAGTTTCCGCAGTTACAACTATTTTGCGACCTAGAGTCTTTTAGAACGTTTTTATGGATATAAATTATTGTACACGTGGAAAGGAAGTTAGGTACATGCAAACAAAGAAAAAGATAGTGTAATAAAAGAGATGGGACTAGACATATGTACATGAAAATCGTTGAAAACTAATGGACTGCTCATTTTGTCATGCCTTCGAATTGTTTCTTTTGAATTTATATTGTTTTGCCTTTATCAATGTTTAAATATAGACATGCGGGTCAAATACAATTTTGATAACAGGACTTTTCGGGTCCCTATCAAATGCAGTAGTATAAAAGGTTGTCGAACCAATCCTAGGTGATTTCAATGCACTGAGAATACAAATCCATGCTTAATCTAAGTGCAACCAAAAGTGAGATGAGTTTTAAACTAGAGTAATACTAAAATGCAGTAAAACTGTAAACTTTCTTTGATTATGAGATGGGAGAACTCATGGGAATAGGGATTAGATCTTGGGTGATCAAGTTTTGAACTAAAGGGGATGACTTTCAATCAATCTAGCAATCTTAGGCCTAGACACAATGCTAAACAAGCTCTATCCCTAGATGAATGTTCATTTGCTAAAGCAACTCAAGCATCAAATTCCTTTGGTTGAATATTGCTAAAGCAATCATTAAAAACAAGCCTACTAGCCATCTTAACACCTTTAACAACAAATTCCTTTGGCAAAGTGTGTTAAGAGCTTAGAAGAGTTGATTCAGACATTTCATCAAACACCTTCCGGGTGTGAAATGTCTAGAGATCAACCTTTGAGAGGCCAACTCAAAAGAAGCAATAAGACTACTCTAATAGCAAGGAAATAGATAGATAGAACATAAAACCCTTTAGATCTAGCTTAATCACCCTTGATCTCCCTAACCCATGAATCCTAAGAGGACTACTCACTAATCACCATGATCCTTCTCAAACCCATAAAAGATTCAAGCTTAATCATGAAAAGAAAGAAAATAAGAACTCAAAATAACTCAAGAACACAAGAACAAAATGATGATTTGATTCAAAGGAAAGAACTTTTTCACCAAAAGGTTTGTGTTTTCTTCAGAGATAATAAGATAATCCCCATCATTTGGGTCTAAAAAGTATTTATATGATCCTTCCAAACCCTAATGGTTGATAACAAAAGGTCTAAAAAGCCCTTAAAAGCATTACAAATCGCATAAGTAAAAACACGCAGCGGAGTCGCAACCCCGCTGGCTAACCCCGCTCCGGCCATTTTGCTTCGTCTCTTGTGGTAAACCCGAGCGGCCTTGGTGACTCCGCTCCGTATGGCTGCTCAACCCCGCTCCAGACCTCACACCGGTGTCGTGACTCCGCTCCAAGACCCCGCTCCAGCCACTTCACACCGTTTCTCGTCGTAAACCCGAGCGGTGTTACTTACGCCGCTCCATGTACTCGTTCCGACCTCGCTCTGGATCACAGCGGACCTGCGAACCCGCTCCAAGCACCCCGCTCCAGACGCTAACTTGCACAATCCCCATCTTTCACTTCTTTTGATCCATAACCCATCTCGAACACCTCCAAAAACTCCATAGCATGCTCCAACACCTGATAAGGACTTATGCATGCAAAATGCAAGCTAAAGAAGCCTAAATCCTATTCTAGATGATCAAAATGTGCAAGATATCAAAGCTAAAAACATGCAAATGCACAAGATATCAACTCCCCCAAACTTGTTCTTTACTTGTCCTCAAGTGAACTTGCAAGAACTCATAGGGAGAGAGGTTTGAAGTTGGGAGCTCATAGCCAAAAGAGAAACTTCCTAACACTCAACTTAACATCCTAAAGAAACATAGCAAATAGCAAGAGCAAGAACTTTTATTACACTCTAGCTTCTCAAGACCTATCCATACTCCTATACCTCTACACAAGTTGCAATGCTTATCCATCAACAAGCTCTTTAGACCAACTCTCACATTCATTCATACAAACACATAAGGTGAATACTTGCAAATGGGCACATGATCCTAATCATTTGGCTTGGTGAACAAAGTGGTCAAATGTGAATGAAAACAATGGCTCAAATAAATCATTTCAAAGTGGCAATCACTCAAGAACAAGGAGCTTGATCATTATGCAAAATTTATCTAAGACCAGGAGCAATTTATGCATACATAGATCCATTCTCATCATTCTACCATTTCCTAAGTGATATAACAAGCTTCACCCCTATTCACATTCATCCCAATACCCAAAGTAACCCACTTTATCACACTCACCTCATGAACTCTTTAACTTAACCATCTAAGGATCTTTTTATTAACTTTCCACAACTCTTAGCTCTATCTACCTTCCCACCATCTTATTGATTCATCATTTTTTTTTTTTTTTTTTTTTTTTTTTTTCTTCTTTTTTTTTTTTTTTTTTTTTTCTTTTCTTTATATTGGGGGAAGGTTCAAATAGACTAAATCTAGAGATTTCTTACTTTTGATCCTTAGTGGCTTCTTTTCTCAACTTTTTGATCATCTTTCTCATCTTTCTTTTCTCCCCAACCCAAGATAACAAACTTTAAAATAAACAAACCCACTAACCATCCTAGATGCTAACTCAAATGAGGATCCTATGCTAGCAAGAGATGAGAACAAATCTATGTCGCTCCCAATACTCTCAAGATTTTGCACATGACAAGCTATCAAAAAGAAGGCCTCACTCAAGCAAATCAATGTTGGTCTCAAAGAATGGCTAAGGGTTTAAGGGTAGGAGAGTTCCATTTGGGTTAACAAAGGATAATGAATGGAATAAGATAACCCAAATGTGTATGAGATCCATGATCAAGTATGCAAGTGCCCATATGCAAGAGAGATTAAGTTCATTAAGTTCAAGTTCAAATTGGAGTTGGCTTTCAAGAGCAATGTCAATATCAAGCAAGCAACAAGTTTCAAGAAGAGTTTTCAAGGCTCGAAGCGTGCAAGGCTTTAAAGAGATGCTTAGGCTACTTGATATGCTTAACTAGGGTGTCACTTTGAGTGCTAAACAAGCCCTTTGCAAGGCATTTTAAATCATCGCTCCCTATGCAGACGGATGCAACCTATATGAATGCTTCTAGACTCAATCTTAAAGGATGCTAATGCAACTACATGCTTATTTTTTTGGGTTTTTTTTTTTTTTTTTTTTTTTTTTTTTTTTTTTATGCAAATAGATATGTACAATGCATGGTCTCAATGCAATGACAACAAAGCAAACATGATCAAATGTTTGGTACCTCCCCCAAACTTAAATCACACAGTCTCTGTGTAATTAAGCTGAAGGAGATACCGAAAGACAAAGCTAAATGCAAAGAAAAACTGATATATACAAAGAAAGAGTGTAGGAGTACCTCTATGGAGTGTGAGTAGAGGCTGTGGCCTCTTCCTCGGAGTCTTCTCCACCGTCAGTAGAGTTTAGAGATGGAGATTTGTTTCCTGAACTAGAGGGGAGGATGTCTGGGTTCCTGTTCCGTCTCCTGATCTGTCTGGCTGTGAAAGGGAGGCTGAGGGCTAAGGGACCAGGATGAGGCTGAGGAGCTGAAGTGTCTCCAAGGTCGAAGTCTGCTGCACTGCAGCCAGCTATTGCTCCTCTAGTTAGGACTTCAGTCACTTTCTTCATGAACCTAGCAGAAGCTTGTGCTTGCCTCTTCATGGCTTTGCTGAGCTCCTTGCATTTGGTCTTGAGCTTGAAGATTGTTCTATCCTGATGCTTGTTCCATCGCTCAAGCTTTCCAATGTGCTCGTGAGCGTCACGGAGGGGACCGGGGGCTAAGGCTCCAGCATACGGCTGAAAGTGGTATCGACGAGGACCATAGACTACTTCAGTGGTGTCCTCAGCAATCTCATCTTTGTGCAAGCGTGCATATCGAGCTGCTGACATACTCTGCTTCCTCTTGCTTAAAGCCATGGGGCCTAACTTTCCATGAGGTCCAAGGAAGTGCTCTTCTCCAATAGCAAAGCTGACAGCTCCTGGAATTTCTAGACAGGTGATACTCTTGTTGGGGAGGATTAACTCAACAGGATGGCCTTGATTCTTGTACAAGTAGACACATGAACCAAAGTATCTCCCACTGAAGTATTGAGCAACCTTCATATGAGTGGCATCAAGGAAAGTAGGTCCTGCTGCATCACGCTTCAAGTCTATATACGCCAACTGAAGCAATGGTGTAATCATGCCACCAATTCCAATCGTAAGCTCTGAATCAGAAGAAGACCAAGCCCAATCCCTATAATACTCAAGGCGCGTCATGAAGAACCCTACCATTCCAAAGTCTTTGTAGAGCTCATCAACATCAAAGGGGATGTCTTCTGGCGCAAAACGCTTCAGAGCCAGGCAAAGGAGTTTCAAGTCCTCTTCATTCACATTGCCGGGCTCTTTTCTTGGGAAGAAAGCATGTACCAGCATCCTATGAAGGTAGCGAATAGCTGGGTTCCTAATGGCTGAGCTCTTGTCTCCACCAGAGCTGTGGCGTGTACCAGTAATTAATTTCCACACCTTTGCCGGGATATTGTCCTCCTTTGCGAGTCCTCTGAGCTTGGGGAGATGAAAGTTTCCTGCATCCTTGAGACCAAGAGCGCTCCCAATGTTCTTGAAGGTTATGTTGTAGGTCTTGCCTTCGACTGTGAATGTAATCTTTCCCCATCCTTGCCTCACATGCACAGATTGATGGTAAGTCACCCTCAATGAAGCCAAGAACTCACTAGCCAGATCTTTGTAGGTGGGATAGGCCAAGGAGTAGAAGTCTGACATGTGCATGTTGCCTAGCATGGCCTTGATGTCATTATCGATACCAATCTCCTCCATCAGCTCAGTGTCACCAAACCGTGTAGGAGACCATGTCACACCTCTCTTCAAGAAGTCTAGAAACACTGCAGGGGTTGGCTTCTTTTCTCTATCTCTGTCGGCATATGGCATCTTCCCGTGGTCAGTAGACTTCTTAGCTTTCTTGGGTGGAGCTGGCTCGTCCTCACTGTCATCATCGCTTTCGTCTCTAGTAGAGGATGCTGGCATCTTCCCCTTTTTCTTCTCTAGGTCGCTTGCTTTCTTAGCTGCCAAAGCTTGCTGTCGAGAGGATCCTCCAGTAGGCATGGAAGTTAGAGCTTTTCCTCTCAAGGCAGTCTCTTGTTCTGCAGCTGCTTGCTCTTTTTCTTTTCTCTGGGCTTGGGTTATCCTCACCATTGTACCTTCAAAATTAAACCTTGAAGAAAACTTTAGTATTGGCAAGAGTCAAAAAGATAAAAGCTTGAAGAAATGAGAGCAAGCTTATCAACTTAGCAATCTATTGAACAAAAGAGCTCACACAAGCTTTAGAACATGTAAACTAAGCTTAAACAAACTCCAACAAGACTCAATTATACACCATTTCGAATATCCCCAATTCTCAAGAACCCTAATTTCTCAAACTCAAATCCAACTCAATTCCACCACGAAATCAACAACCCACACACATATATAAGCTTTACCAAATCTATTTAAGCCTAATCAAGCAAGAAATTAATCAAAATTGAACTTTGAAAAATTAGGGTTCATGAACCCACGAGAATCAAATTTTAAATCAAATACCTTGCTCTAGGTGAAAGGAAATGGCGAAAAGAAGCTTAAAAATAGACTACAGGGGCTAAAGCTCGGATTTAGAAAGAAGAATGGAGAGATTTGGTGGGGATTTGAGTGAGTTGAGAGATTTTGGGTGAGGAAGAGTTTGAGAGAGGAGAGGTGAAAAGAGAGGGGGAGTCGCGAGGGAGAGAGGTAGGGTTTAGGCGAGACGGGCGGGTCGGTTCGATTTAAGTAGATTCGAACCGGTTTAATCCGGTTAAAGGGTGAGAGAAAACTTACCTGGGCGTGGAGCGGTGTCGCGACCCCGCGGTGAAACCCCGCTGCGTCGTTTTTGGTCCCGAATCGTCGTAAAGCCGAGCGACCTCTGATACCCCGCTCTATTCACTTGCTCAACCCCGCTCCCTTTCGACCGCGACCCCTCGACCCCGCTGTGTCGACCCCGCTGTGCGGCCCCAATCTCGCCTTCTCTTTTTTTTTTTTTTTTTTTTTTTTTTTTTTTTTTTAGAACAAAAAGAAAATCCTAAAGGAATATGTACAAGGATAGACATGGGACTTCCTCCCAAGTGAGCTTGTTTCAAGTCTCTAGCTTGACTTTCCTTCCTTTAGGACTAGGTTGGGGTGGGATCAGAAAGTGGAACCGAAATCCCATCTTCCTCTGGTGTAGTAGCCATGTATAACTTGACTCTTTGTCCATTGACTGTGAACTCTCCTCCATTCTTATTCCATAGCACAATTGCCCCATATGGTCTGACTTCCTTGATTTTGAAAGGTCCGGACCATCTTGACTTGAGCTTCCCGGGAAATAATTTCATCCTAGAGTTGTAGAGGAGAACCTGATCTCCAACCCTGAACTCTCTCTTCAAAATGCCCTTGTCATGAAAAGCTTTGGTCTTTTCTTTGTAGATCCTTGAGCTCTCAAAAGCATCCATTCTTATCTCATCAAGCTCATGTAGCTGAAACATTCTCTTCTCCTTGGCACTCTTGATGTCAAAGTTCAACAGTTTCACAGCCCACATTGCCTTATACTCAAGCTCAACTGGTAGATGGCAAGCTTTTCCATAGACAAGGTTGAAAGGTGTGGTGCCTAAGGGAGTCTTGTATGCTGTCCTATAAGCCCAAAGTGCATCATCAAGCTTGTCTGACCAGTCTTTCCTCTTAGTACCCACAATCTTCTCCAGTATGCTCTTGATTTCCCTGTTGGAAAGCTCCACTTGCCCACTAGTCTGAGGATGATATGGTGTGGCCACCTTGTGCTTAACACCCTTCTTCCTTAGGAGGCCTTCAAATAACTTGTTGATGAAATGTGATCCTCCATCACTTATAACCACTCTAGGGACTCCAAACCTTGGGAAGATTATGCTTTTGAACATCTTGACTACTACTCTTGAATCATTTGTAGGGCTTGCCACTGCTTCAACCCATTTAGAGACATAGTCAACAGCTACAAGGATGTATTTGTTGCCATAAGAGGAAGGGAAAGGGCCCATGAAGTCTATTCCCCATACATCAAACACTTCCACCTCAAGTATTGGGTTCTGAGGCATTTCACTTCTCCTAGAGATGTTTCCTCTCCTTTGGCAAGAATCACACTTGGAAACAAAGTCTTGAGTGTCCTTGAACATGTGTGGCCACCAAAATCCAGCTTGTAACACCTTAGCAACTGTCTTGAATGTAGCAAAGTGGCCTCCATATGATGATCCATGACAGTGTGTGAGGATCCCATCTATTTCTTCTTCAGCCACTGCCCTTCTATAGAGCTGATCCTTGCAAAGTATGTAGAGAAAGGGTTCATCCCAATAATACCTCTTCAACTCCTTGTAAAACTTCTTCTTGGCATAGCCTTCAAGATTCAGTGGCTCTTTCCCAGTAACAAGGTAGTTTGCAAAATCAGCATACCAAGGTTCTTTCTCATTTGTTGCCTTGACTTCTTCAATCATCTTACCAGTCTCGCAAACTGCAACCACTGCTCTAATAGCCATAAGCTGTTCTTCTGGAAGTCCTTCATCAATGGGGATACCACACTCTACTCTCATTCTAGACAAGTGATCAGCCACACCATTCTCAACTCCAGGCCTGTCTTTAATCTCAAGATCAAACTCTTGAAGCAGTAGAATCCACCTCAACAGTCTTGGCTTGGCATCTTTCTTGGCTAGGAGGTGCCTCAAAGCTGCATGATCTGTGTAGACAATCACTTTAGACCCCACAAGGTAGCTCCTGAACTTTTCAAAGGCAAAGACAATGGCTAACAACTCCTTCTCTGTTGTAGAGTACTTCACTTGGGCATCATCAAGAGTTCTGCTAGCATAGTAGATCACATGTGTCTTCTTGTCCTTCTTCTGCCCCAAAACTGCTCCAACGGCATAGTCACTAGCATCACACATGATCTCAAAGGGGAGATTCCAATCTGGTGGCTGGACAATAGGTGCACTAACAAGCTCATTCTTCAGCTTCTTAAAGGCTTCAAGACACTCAACCTCAAAACTAAAGGTGGCTTCCTTGCACAACAGCTTGGTCAATGGCCTTGCAATCATGGAGAAGTCTTTGATGAATCTTCTGTAGAACCCGGCATGACCAAGAAAGCTTCTAATGTCTTTCACTGTCTTTGGTGGAGGCAGCCTCACCATCACTTCAATCTTGGCTTTGTCCACCTCAATGCCTTTCTCTGAAATCTTGTGACCAAGCACAATCCCTTCTTTAACCATGAAGTGGCACTTCTCCCAGTTCAGCACAAGGTTGGTGTCTTCACATCTCTGTAGGACCCTGCACAAATTTGACAAACAAGCAGAAAACGAGGATCCGTAGACAGAGAAGTCGTCCATAAACACCTCCACAACATCCTCAATGAGGTCAGAGAAGATAGACATCATGCACCTTTGAAAGGTAGCTGGAGCATTACATAACCCAAATGGCATCCTTCGATAAGCGAAGGTGCCATAGGGGCATGTGAATGTTGTCTTCTCTTGATCATTGGGATGTATGGGGATTTGGAAGAACCCTGAATACCCATCAAGAAAGCAATAAAAAGGATGATTTGCAAGCCTCTCAAGCATTTGATCAATGAATGGCAATGGAAAATGATCTTTTCTAGAGGCTGAATTAAGTTTTCGGTAATCAATACACATCCTATGACCAGTTATGGTCCTAGTTGGTATTAATTCATCCTTCTCATTTTTAACCACAGTGATACCACCTTTCTTTGGGACTACATGCACAGGAGATACCCACTTACTATCTGAGATAGGGTAGATCACACCAGCATCTAAGAGTTTAAGAATCTCTTTCTTTACAACATCTTTCAAGTTGGGATTCAACCTTCTTTGATGTTCTATAGAAGTCATAGATTCATCCTCAAGATGTATCCTATGCATGCACAAAGTAGGTGATATCCCTTTGATGTCATCAAGAGAGTACCCTATTGCTTTTCTAAATCTTTTAAGAGCATTTAAAAGTTCAGATAGCTCAAGTTCAGTAAGTTCACTACTCACAATGACAGGGTAAGTTTCATTAGGGCCAAGAAAGGCGTACCTTACACCATGGGGAAGGGGTTTAAGCTCCACCTTAGGGGCTTTGAGCTCACTCCAGTCATCTTGATGACTGTCCTCTTGTTGAGTAGCTGAAGATGCTTGTGGTAGCTCCTCATACTGCTCCTTATCCACAAACCCCTTGCGCGAATCCAACATTCTCCCATAGGCTGCACTCTCCTTGTTCTCTACTACTTGAACCTCTTTGTCTATAGTCAAAGCATGCTGTAGAGAATCTTCTAGTCCCAACTCCTCAAGAAGCTCATCAGCTAGAGCTTCCATTTCCTCTATGTAGAAGGCTTGGTTTTGCACAGTTGGCTTCTTCATCATTTCCTTGATGTCAAAGTGGAGAACATGCCCTTTGCCCAGATGGAGATCAATCTTTCCTTCCTTTACATTCACTATAGCTCCTGCTGTAGCTAAGAATGGTCTACCAAGGATCAAAGGGTCTCTAGCCTCCTCATCCATCTCAAGCACCACAAAGTCTGTAGGAATCTCACAATTTCCAACCATCACTGGGAGATCTTCTAAGATACCAACAGGGAACTTCACTGATCGATCAGCCAATACCAATGAAAGTCTGCACTTCTTGTACTGAGTGAATCCAAGTCTTTTCGCAACTGACAAAGGCATGAGACTGACACTAGCCCCAAGATCGCAAAGACACTTCTCAAACTCTATAGGACCAATGGCACAAGGGAGTGTGAAGCATCCTGGATCTTCTAGCTTCTTTGGTATGTTCAATCTCTGGATGATTGCACTACACTCATGAGTAAGGATCATCATGCCTTCCATTTCTTTCTTCTTTGCGGCTACAGCATCTTTCAAGAACTTGCTGTATTGAGGAACCAGCATGAAAGCATCAATGATAGGCATTGTGACCTGAACTTCACTCATTTGTTTCTCAAAGAGTGCCTTGTACTTCTCCAACAGTTGCCTCTTGAATCTTCCAGGAAATGGGAGCTTGGGTTCATAAGGAGGAGGGATAAAAGAAGATTCTTTTGATGGAGTAGCAACTTCACCGTGTTTCACTGTTTTCTTCTCTTCTCCAATCTTCCCTTTACCCTTAGCTTCTACTATCTTCTCCAAGATCTCATCATTGGTCTTCTCATCTACAATCACCACATCATCATCTATGTTGATGGCTACCTCCCCACCTTGTTTCTCATCATCCTTGGTGAGAACTCTTGAAGGCAACTCTTTGCCACTCCTTAGAGTGATTGCTTTCATTGTCTCCTTTGGGTTTTGCTCAGGCTTTCCGGGAAGAGTTCCTTGTTGGCGATTGGAGTTAGAACTCATAGAGGCAAACTGATTCTCCAAAGCTCTGAACTTGTTGTTGAGCTCATTGTAGCTCCCATCAATCTTTGAGTGGATGTTCTTCAACTCATAACCAATTTGCTTCTCATTTCTTGATTGAGCTTCAAGTAGTTGCTTGAACATTGATTCCACACTTGTGTCTTGAGCCTTAGGTTGAGAAGAACTTCCTTGGGCTTGAGTAGACTGGTTTCCTTTGTTGGAGAAACCAGGAGGAGGATTTTGTTGAGGTTGATGGCTTCCTTGTTGGTTGTTCCTAGGCTGGTACCCACCTTGTTGGTTGTTGGAATAGGGTCTTTGCTGGTAGTTGTTGTACTGAAAGTTGGGCTCCTTCCTGTACCAAGTACCATTGTTGTTGATGAAGCATAACTCCTCTTGCCCTTCCAAACCATCAACTTCATTCACCTTAGGAGGAACCTCTTGACTAGGATCACCAACAAAGCTAACCTGCTCCTTCTTGGATTGGTTGGAAAGAACCAAGTCCAACTTGTCTTGCAAAGATTTGATATCTTTCCTTGTCTGCTGGTCATCCCCTCTGTTGGCTCTATCATACTCCTCATTGTAGACTGAATCACTTTTTGCCATGTTTTCCACCAGCTCCTCTGCATCCTGTTCAGTTCTGCCCAAGAAGAAACCATTACTAGCAGTGTCAAGCCTGTTTCTGCAGGATGGGAGAACTCCTCTGTAGAAAGTGCTAAGTAAGCTCTCCTTGCTGAAACCATGATGAGGACACTGAGCTTGGTAGTCCTTGAATCTCTCCCATGCCTCATTGAAGCTCTCTAGATTCTTCTGCTGGAAACCAGAAATCTCATTCCTTATCTTAGCTGTCCTTGAGGTAGAGAAGAATTTCTCCAAGAAAGCTTCCTTACATCCCTCCCAAGTGGTGATAGTGTCACTTGGAACAGACCTCTCCCACTGATGTGCCTTGTCTCCCAAAGAGAAGGGAAACAGCTTCAGCTTGAATGCATCTTCAGAGACACCATTTGTCTTGGACAAACTACAATACTGATCAAACTTGTACAAATGATCGATAGGATCTTCAGCTGCCAGGCCATGAAACTTGTTGTGCTCAATTGTGTTGAGTAGCCCTGACTTGATCTCGAAGTTGTTGTTCTCCACCGGTGGTGCTCTGATTCCCAACCTATGACCATGAATGTGAGGACGATCATAGGTTCCAATGGCGCGAGCTTGGCGCTGTGGGTGTTGTGGTCGAAGGTTGGCAGCTCCTTGACCATTTCCCTCTTGGGCAGCTCCCAAAGGGATCTCTCCATCTCGATTCTGGTTCTGATGGTGAGCCATATCAAAACCCAATCTGTTGAAATGAGCCTGTTGCTCCTCTTCTCTCCTTCTTCTTGTATTCTCTCTTTCCAAAGCCCGGATGTCTGGTACTAGAGGAGTGAGGTTTGTAGTCCCTCTACTTCTCAAGTTCATACACCTGAAATGAAAAAGAAGAAGGAAAAAGCAGAGCCAATATCACAATAATAAGAAAAAAAATGACTTAGTCTCAAGCAAATGACTAAATCCCAATGTCAAAATCACAATAGAACTTGGCAACGGCGCCAATTTGATAACAGGACTTTTCGGGTCCCTATCAAATGCAGTAGTATAAAAGGTTGTCGAACCAATCCTAGGTGATTTCAATGCACTGAGAATACAAATCCATGCTTAATCTAAGTGCAACCAAAAGTGAGATGAGTTTTAAACTATAGTAATACTAAAATGCAGTAAAACTGTAAACTTTCTTTGATTATGAGATGGGAGAACTCATGGGAATAGGGATTAGATCTTGGGTGATCAAGTTTTGAACTAAAGGGGATGACTTTCAATCAATCTAGCAATCTTAGGCCTAGACACAATGCTAAACAAGCTCTATCCCTAGATGAATGTTCATTTGCTAAAGCAACTCAAGCATCAAATTCCTTTGGTTGAATATTGCTAAAGCAATCATTAAAAACAAGCCTACTAGCCATCTTAACACCTTTAACAACAAATTCCTTTGGCAAAGTGTGTTAAGAGCTTAGAAGAGTTGATTCAGACATTTCATCAAACACCTTCCGGGTGTGAAATGTCTAGAGATCAACCTTTGAGAGGCCAACTCAAAAGAAGCAATAAGACTACTCTAATAGCAAGGAAATAGATAGATAGAACATAAAACCCTTTAGATCTAGCTTAATCACCCTTGATCTCCCTAACCCATGAATCCTAAGAGGACTACTCACTAATCACCATGATCCTTCTCAAACCCATAAAAGATTCAAGCTTAATCATGAAAAGAAAGAAAATAAGAACTCAAAATAACTCAAGAACACAAGAACAAAATGATGATTTGATTCAAAGGAAAGAACTTTTTCACCAAAAGGTTTGTGTTTTCTTCAGAGATAATAAGATAATCCCCATCATTTGGGTCTAAAAAGTATTTATATGATCCTTCCAAACCCTAATGGTTGATAACAAAAGGTCTAAAAAGCCCTTAAAAGCATTACAAATCGCATAAGTAAAAACACGCAGCGGAGTCGCAACCCCGCTGGCTAACCCCGCTCCGGCCATTTTGCTTCGTCTCTTGTGGTAAACCCGAGCGGCCTTGGTGACTCCGCTCCGTATGGCTGCTCAACCCCGCTCCAGACCTCACACCGGTGTCGTGACTCCGCTCCAAGACCCCGCTCCAGCCACTTCACACCGTTTCTCGTCGTAAACCCGAGCGGTGTTACTTACGCCGCTCCATGTACTCGTTCCGACCTCGCTCTGGATCACAGCGGACCTGCGAACCCGCTCCAAGCACCCCGCTCCAGACGCTAACTTGCACAATCCCCATCTTTCACTTCTTTTGATCCATAACCCATCTCGAACACCTCCAAAAACTCCATAGCATGCTCCAACACCTGATAAGGACTTATGCATGCAAAATGCAAGCTAAAGAAGCCTAAATCCTATTCTAGATGATCAAAATGTGCAAGATATCAAAGCTAAAAACATGCAAATGCACAAGATATCAAATTTTCTTTTCACTTGTGTGTTAGCTATCAATCATTCGAACAAAGACGTTGTCAGTAGATATATACGGTTCGCCGGTTTAAACGCAATATAAGCCATAGTAGAACAACTAAAACTATATGACTTAGTTGGATTTTAATTATCACAAAACTGTATTTCGTATGTGTTAAAATGTGATTATGCTAGTGTTAGTTTAATAATAAGCAAAACAATGTGAGGAATACGTCCCCTTTAGCCTTTGAATGTTAAATTAGAGTAGGAAGTGTCGCTTCGATACACATTTATTGGGGGAGAAAAAGCCAAATTGGATAAATAATAATAAGAACACACAACAAGAAAGCACAGAATGTACCTAAAGGACAGAGACCAGCAAAACACTGACTACTTGGTAATACCCAAGTCTTATCAACTATTGAAACATAACTAATCGATGCCTGCATATTTGTAGATGTTTATTTTACGGTCGGCTACAATCATTATACTTTACCTGTAAATAAAATAAATGAGTTAAATCTAGTACAAGAAATTTCCATTTGTAAATCCTAGTAATTTGTTATATTATGGCTGCACATGTAATTGTTAGATAATTCAACATATCACAATAATGAGATGAGAATTCTGCTAACTTATTCGAGTGATTACTTTGTGAGCAATTTATATAATAATAACTCTATTGCACCCAATTTATTAGTTTATGGCTTACATTTGTGGTTTGGATCCTTCCAATAATTATGCTGCTGTATTAAGCCATTCTAGTTGAAAATTTTGATATATACTCTACTTTCAATTGTTTGATCGATCAGTATCTTATGGTTTCCTTGCCCAAGAAAGTATCTTAAGTTTGTTCTAATCAGTTTTTTTGCTATTTTTTTATTTTTGAGAATGCTATTATTATTTCAATTTGAATTATGTACAAATGTGGAATATATATATATTTTTTTTGTCACAAATACAAATGTGGAATATATATAATAAATATATGTGACAATATTTGTTTAACCAAAGGGCTGTATATATAATGTCACTAGCTACATCCCGTTAATCTAAGTGTCTGATTGGATAGTTTTTTTAGGGTAAAAATATGGAGAGAATTTTTTTTTTGTTACTCTATTTCCCTTTAAATCTAACCAATCAAGTGAAAAATGGAAACAAAATGTTTCTCTCGTTGTCGCCAAGTATTTTGCGTTTTTAGGGCATTTCTAACACAACTCCATATTTTCCTCCAAAATAGAGTAAAAGTGAATATGAAGTTAGAAGTGTTCCAACTCAATTTCATATCCTACTCCATAATGAAATTTACTCTATAAATTGAGTAATCTATTTTTTGTTTGTTCATTACTCTATTATGGAATGAAAAATGAAGTAAGGTTAAAGCATTTTTACTTCATATTCACTTTTATTCCATTTTAAAGGAAAACTAGATTTTGAACCGCGCTTCGAAGCGCGGAATAAGTTTTTGTTGACAAACTTATCAACCCGTTTGTTTGTTCAGTTTAGTCTTGGGTTCGGTTTCAGTTTCGGTTCCAAATTGTCTTCTTTTTTTCGGTTCTGTGATGTAGTAGATTTGAGATTTCTTTTTATTTTTGGGTCATGATATATGGAAGCCATTTGATTATTCATGAATTGAGTTTGATTTTGGTTTGATTATTATGGTTTCCAGTTTGGTTCGGATAACAATGTTAAGAACCCGATAAATTTTGAATTTGGTTATGTTCTGGTTAGATTCTCGTTTTTGGATAGTCTCAAATAGTTTGGATAAAAATCACATTTTAGGATAAAATATCAGATAACCGAGATCAATTTTAATATAAGAAAAAATACTCAAATGATTCGGTTCTGTCGAAAAAATAGTAAATTTAAATATATGGATAAAAACTAATAGGATAATCTCGTTTTTTGGAAAATTTTGTCTATAATTAGGATTTTAGAATATTTGATAAACTAAAACTAAATATAACTAATATTTTGAGGTATATTAGCTGTATTTTGGATCTTTGAGTATCCATTCGGTTCTCGATTTGATTCGAATTTGCTTTTGAGTTTTTTTTTGTTTCAGAGATATATGAACAATTCAGAAATTTGTGAATACTGATACAGTTTTTATTTCGATTTTTTGTTTAGTTTCGTTTTTTCTTCGTTCTGATTCAGTTCGGTCTTCGGCTCTTGATATCTCGAATGTTCTTTTGTTTCTGTTTTTGGTTTTCGATATTAGTGGTTTAATTTAAACTGAAAGTAGTTATTGTCGGTTTAGTTTAGATTAATTGATGGCGAATTTACCTAAAAACTAAAATTGCATATATCATTTGCGTACGTGTTATCAATTCAAAATAATATTATCTATTTTTGTTGTATAGTGGTATTGGATTTACGGTGGTTGTGATTGGTTTATCAAAAAAAATGTGAAGTAAGAGTAAACAAATAAATGAATGATATATACAAATACAGTGGAAGAAAAAAAGAAAGAAGAAGACCATACAAATGTTAGCAAATTAGATTGTGTTTCGATAATCTCCATGACTCTTTCAACAACCTAATCTGATTTATTTAAAGCTTTTTATCGTGCATTTTTATTTGCTTAAAGCCTATTATCGTGTGTAATATATTGGAACATAAACAAATAATTTTTTTAATAACTAAACTATTAAAGCATTTATGAAGCAATTTAATTTCCTAATAATTAGGAACAAAATCTCTAGAATAATTCAGTTGCCCGATTTTAGTTAGGTGATAAATAATAATATGTTTACCATTAATTTAGGAATAGCACTGTTGTAAATACTTTAGAAAACTATGGGGATGTCAAAAAAAGTGCTGTTGTTTTAATTGTATTGATATAAAGTTTTACATTGGAGATGCTCTTAGCATAAAAAATGGAGTATCATTATTTTCACTCATTCCAGAGAAATCTAGAGTATACATAATTCTTTTCGTCTTCCCCCCACCCACCCCTACTTTATTGTTTGTCATTCTTCTCAATTACTCCATATTACTCTGCATATGCTATTCTAATATTTTACCTAACAGACCCTAAATAAAACTTAGGATATATGTAACATAAACATATGCATATGTATAATGCATGTAATTTGAAAAGACAGGGGAATGGGAGTTATCAATGCGTGACAAGTGAGAGCAGAAAACTATGACCAAACTATTCAACTGTACATTAAAGCGTTCCAGGAAGGGAAATCTAATATTTTCTGACATTATGTAACAAACGAATTGACAGAAAACGAATCTTAATATTTATATGTATGGATTTTTTCCACCCGCATATTTATATTTATGTTTAAAAAATATAACATGACTGTCTTCATACCAGTTTACATAAAAACGAGTGGAGAAATAAATAAAACATTTGTGCAAAAAATCTTACACAAGCCGTTAAATAATAAGAACTAATCAAGGGATATACTCATGAATGAATAATCCAAAGTATTCAAATTTGAATCATATATTAAAACACTGTAAATAAGCTAAGCGGACTTGTTTTATGTCGCTGTTTCCTCCATCGAATTGCCTCTGCCCTTTCCTCAAATGACCATCTCTTCTATCATTTGACTATGATGATGATGATGTTGATGATTATGGCGAAGAATGTAAGTTATGTAAGCATGCATGCAAATAATGATGTTGAAAATCTCGAGCCACATATGAAAATGAGCTTTTTATTTCTTTTCGAACCCCCGAAAAATAATAATTAACCACACATCCTCTAAACCAGCCCTGGTTACGTAGATATTATCCCCTCCCTGCATATTTGAGGATATTGAATCAACCTACATCCAATAACAATAGCAAAAATTACGAAACCAAAACCAGCTTTTTGACAATTGTATGAGAAATGTTAAAATAATAGTAACAATAATAATTGTAACAACAATTAGGTTAGTTGAAGAGACAAGATCAGAAGAACTCACGAAAGCAGGCTTTTGTGTTTGTGTCGACATGTGATTAATTAAGAGAAAGAACAAAAGTTGTTGTTGTTGAACCCACTTCTGTCTACAAACTGCTCCCTTTCCCCTCCATCTTCCTAAATTAAGAAACACATAATTCATCTATTAATATTTAATTGATCCTTTTCTTCAAAAATATATTTAGTTGATCCTTATCTATTCTTGGTTATCCTTACTATAATATCTAAATATATTTTTGACAACTAAAATGTATATAATATTTAATTCATAAAAAGGAAAGAAACAATACCTGAAGATGTGCCTGTGCGGGTATTATAGAATCATCCAACAGTGAAGAAAAATTAGTAGTAGTTGTTGGCATTGCATTAGCAAAAGACGTTCCAACGTTTGCGGATCCCATCTGTTCATCAACACGAATACACGATACTTAATTTCGATTGGTAACCAACTTTTGGTATTACCGAAACCAGATTCTGGTTAGCCCGGGGATTAAGAGATGGAGTACCTGAGGTCTAACGATGATGCCATCAAGGTCCGAACCGAAGTCATAGGCCACTGGACTTATGGAAGTTAGCTTCATCGAGAGAAACTAATGAAAAAGTAAATAATTTATATTTATGTAACTACTATTTTAAACTTAAAATGTCATAAGAATAAGATATATAGAAAAATGCACCTCAACTTGATTCTGCAAGGACTGCACATAATTTATAATCTCATCCAACATGAGGGCCTTCCCTGTTACCTATTCGGTTTTATGTCACATTTGGATTATAAAAATCTTTCAAGACATAAAACGGATATTAAAACATTATCATTTTATAACTAAAATAGTCTCTTGCTAACCTTATCACATCCTGGGACAAGGTTTTGCAGAGTCCTCATCCGTTCACTTATCTTTTCCCTTCTCGCCTATATTTAATTATTTTAACATCCAAAATATTTCAATTACCTAATTTTATATTTGGAGACATTAATGAAATAAATACAAGTTAAAACCAAAAAGACTAATATACCCTCTCGGCGAGGCTGTGGCTATCAGTAGCTTGGCCTCTTCTAGCTCTAACGTGAATGTAATCTTTTGGAGGCTCTTGTTCACTCGCTCTCTTCTCTTTTTCGCTTGAGCTACCATTTCTTGGTTTTTTGTTTTTTCTTACCTTAACTCCTTCCTGATTTGTAAACAACCCCCAACATTTACGTTTCTGTCAGTCACAACCCCGTTCCTAAACATGAAAGCACATTACAAGCAGTTGACTTAATTTACCTTGGACTTAGCCCCATTTTTGGTCTTCCTACGATGTTTTTCTTCCTGCGGACGTAGTGAATGGTCCTTGGCTGAAGCTGGTCGCCTGTGAGTGCTTCGGTTGCATTAGTGTTGATCTGTTTCTTAACATCAGAGCTTTCGGTTTTCTCAACACTTATATGATTCAAGAAACGGGTTCAAGGAAGTATCTACGATGGTAGAAGTGTCTGGTAGTGAATCGAAAGGATTCTGGTCCGTGTAACCAGAGAGCCTAACAGAGGAGTTGGGTGTGGAGAAGAGAAGAGGATCAAGAAGAGAATGAGGATAGTGTTGGAAAGAAGAGAAAGATGCCATTTGAAGAGTAGAAGCTTCAGATTTCTTATCTTTGTGAGAGTGCTTTTTCTTGTTGTGGGAAGAACAATTAAAGACATGAAATAGTTTATATAAGCAAGCAGTTGTGTGTTGTATTCAGAGGCATGGAGAAATAGAGTGAAGGGTATTTTGGGACCACACTTCTTATTCATTTTATATATTTACCTATTTCGGCAGGCAAATTTTTGAGACTGTCTTTCTTTTTGTTGATATATCAATAGATACTGTATGCTACCGAAGCATTATATATTTAATATTGTGGTAAAAGAAATGTGTATATGATATAATCAATCACTAACGATTCTTACGTACTGTAATCATAAGTTTTCACGTGAAAATATTTGTAATATATAACCAAGATTTTATAAATAGATCTTTATAATTTCTTGCATTGGTTCATTAGTTACATTACATGTATTCATTCTCAATAAACCACACACTATTTACTAGCACGAGCACATAAGTAATAGATTTGTGTGTGTGAAGACTGGACCACAATCAAATTAAATTACGTTGGTATTTTAGTTACAAGGATAATTTTTTGAATTTATCTCAAAATAAATTCATTAATGCATAAACATTACAAGAGTAGGAAAAATGGACATACAAAGTTAAAATTCTTACAGCTTATATAGTTCATCCACGTACCCTTTTTTTTTCACTGAAATACTTCATTAATAATTAAAAGAGGCCCAAACAGAATCCAGCCCAAATAGGTCCATTACATCAAAGAGAGACTAAGAATAGCCTTTGCCGACTCGTCGGCTTCTTCATTGTTCTTCCTACTGATATGCGAAAAAGAAATTGAGACAAATGCAGATGATAGAAGGTGGATATCCTTGACGATTCCCAGTAGTTCCTTCTTCTGCTTCTTGTCATTGATTGCTCTAATGAGCGTTAAGTTGTCGGAATATAACCTGAGATTGTTGATCTCTTGGTTCACTGCCATGCGAAGACTCTCTCTCACCGCAAGCGCTTCTGCTATCAACGGAGAGGCGACATGATCCTGTATCGCCGACCCTTCCTGTATCTTCCTGCCGTTTCCATCCCATATGATCCACGCTAGACCCGCCCTGCTTCGATTTGCGTTCCATGCTGCGTCCGATTTGATGGTGGTTACTTGAGGGCTTCCTCGCTCTGACCTCCTCACAATCACATCTTCCGAGTTTCGGTAAGAAATTTGTTTAATTGGTACTTTGATTTGAGCATTTCCCCATTCCTTCGCCAAATTAATGCTTCTTGTTGCTACTTCCTCGGATCGGAGAGACTTTCCTTCGAAGATAAGAAGATTTCTGTCTTTCCATAGAGACCAACAAACCCAAGGGACCATTGTATTTGTAACTCCTGAAAGGTGGGAGACAGATCACCGAACGGAAACCTGATCAACACATCAACGAAGCTATCGGTTGCAGCTATGTGAACTGCCTCTTTAAGAGGTATTTTTGACCAAATCTCCTTTGCAAATGGACACAGAAAGAAAATATGTAGGAGAGATTCCACCTCTTTGCATCTTGGGCACTTCACGTCTAAAGTAACTCCTCTTTTTTGCAGGTTCTCACCCAATGGTGAGCATCTCTGATCACCGACCATAGGAAGGTCTTTAACTTTGGTGAGCAAGCTAAATTCCAGACATCCCTTATCCACGTACCCCTTAGATAGATTAATCTATCGAAACCCACCAAACATAAGTTTCAAAAAAGTTTCTCACTCCATTTTATTTTAGTTCTCATTGTAAAATTAAAATGTTTTTTGGACGCGTGAATTTAGCATTAACTTTACGTGGATACGCCTGATACAAACTTTTGTCCATTTTTGTAAAGATGAAATAAAAACTTTGTCCCTGGTTGACAAAAAAAAAAAAAAACTTTGTCCCTTTCTCACTTTGGATCGACATGGGAAGTTTCCTCTACAGAAGAAGACAAAATTGATTAAAAAAGAATAAGTAAAAACAGAAAATGTGAATAAGGTGTGAAGTCTAATTCCATGATACCGTTAAGTATACAAAGACAACAATCACAAATCAATATCATATTCGTTTTGATATAATCGGGTATTTTAACTTTTTAATCTATATCCCTATGTTTAATATTGTATAAACGTTAATGTTTTAATGTATTTAGGGTGGTTTTTGTGATGTATATGTTTCCGCATGTATTGTTTATCTACAGTTACGTTTTACAGAAAGGTGCGACAATTTATCTACAAAATGCTCAATTCTCCTTGCATAAGCCCAATCTATTTCTGGTTTTCACTGTTTCTCCGCCGTAAATGACTAGCCGGAGGTTACTGTTTTTTTTTTAACATCGAAACGCTATTGCCGGAGGTTACTGTTTTTGTGCCCTATTCTTGGGAATTATATATATAAGTATTAATTAAAAATAAAAATCTACAACACTACACTTAAATCACTTTTTCCCCGGCAGTTACTATTTTTCTTAGTAAAACTCGGGAATTTTACTGCTTCAATCATTATATACCATTTGTTTCTTCTTTTTATGTGTTTCCATAAGTATTAAGTTAATTAAATTCGAATACTTCACACATAACTGTGTATATCATCACAAATGAATGCTTGGTGTCGTTTGTTATTTAGGGCATAATATGTACCTTTTTTAAAAGCAAATTTTGTATTGTTTCATTATTTTAATTTTTTATAAATTAAGAAAACCACTAGTATACTACCATTGTACATGCTCTTAGAACACCTCCAAACTAGTACCTTTTGGTATCTATTTCTAGGCATGTAGTTTCTTACATCTTTTTTCTATTAGTACAGTGTTTAGTGTCGTTTGTTTACTATCAAATGCATGCTGCGTACTCATATGGTATGTGTTTCTAGGCATGTGTGTTCCTTAACATATCTTGTATACTATGCTAACTGTTTGAACTGAAAACATATACATTACCATTTTTAAGAAAAAAACATATACATTACACCTAATTTTTCAAAATCATATATCACAAATGGTATGTATGTCCTCAGTCCTCTAAATTTTTTTTATAAAATTAAGTGCAAGATACAATATGCAAATTTGTGATATCAAAAATGAATACTGAATGCGAATATTAAATTACTTCACTCTGAGGAACCGACAACTTCCATTTTATGGTGATATCAGACAACTCCAGTTAAATTTTAGTATGTGATGTGATACTGTATTGATTATCTTTTTTAAAAGTATTTTAGGTTGATCTCATAGATAGCTGTTATATTCAAATAATGTTATCATTTATGAATTATATTAATAATAAATAACCAAATAGCCAAAAAAATGTAATAGCCACATTTACTTCTATAAAAGAAGTGCGATACAAATAACAAAATGAAACATGTGCCTATATGTTCCAGTTAATTACTCTTATCCAGCCTGTTTTTATTTCTTTGTTGTTGAGTGAGTATTGATCTTCTCTTGTTAGAGAATATAATTAAATTAACCTATTTAGCCAAAAAAATTAACTTAGGAATAAACTAATTTTTCCAGCTACGATTTAGATAATCATAGAAGTCTTTATCATCATGATACGAGCGATAACCTTTACTCACAATCTAATAGTATGGCCTACAATGCAATAAAAATACTAAAGACAAAAAAATTCAAATTGAAATTGAGTTTTGTAATTGCACGACTCTTCCTCATTTCATTCAAGTTACGGATGTATGCAAAATCTCCAAAGATTTAACAGTACTTGTGCAACTGGCACTAGCTAGGTTCCATTATTTGACATCGCTTTCTTTTACACAAATGTGAAATTCAACATGGAACGTTTCATCTTAATCCTATGTTATATCAACATTAAGTTTGGTCTGTAAACCAGCTTGTGACAAGTGTTTCTGTATGTATGATCTGATTAATGTTTGTTAGCGTGATTAATTTGAGCTCCTTTCTCGACGCCATGATCAGGATTCAGGAGTCTATAGTCCATTTGCCAAATACTTTGTGAAACGTTCACTTTAGTGATATCAAATCACCAACAATCTCTTTGCTTATTTTATAAAATCCGTTAAATCTCAACCGTTTTAGATTATAGTAATTATTCATTCCGTTTAATACTATATTTTCTTAGCTAAGTACAGATATTAGAAATTTATTTTTTCTTTACAAATATTAATATTAATATCTATTATATTAAAAGTGAAGTACAAATAAAAATTCACCCTTAATTTTTCTTAGTATTTACCAACTTGTGACATTGATACTAAATATTCTATTTACCAACTTGTGTCATTGATACTAAATATTCTTTGATAAAATCGAAAATTAAGTATAATTAATGGAATATCTTTTTAAATGTTAGTTACCTTAAATTTCAAAACAAAATCTCAGTAGATATGCACAATATCTGACAAAAACTAAAATACGGAAAATTATTTTGCTAAAATTGATTTAAAGTTGATTTATATCAAAAATTGATTTAAAATATACACATATTCAAAAAATTATTTTTTACTAAAATATTTTCCATTCGGGTTCGGTTTAGATCTGTTTGGGTTTCGGATTTTTGGGATCAAAGATTTCAGTCTCATTCGGATATTTCTAAATTTTGGTTCGGATGTGAATTCGCATCTTTGCGGGTTTATTCAGATTCGGATAACTCATTTAAATTCATTATATACTTTAAATTTCTCAAAATATATAAACAAAATAATATAGTACTTATATATTTGAATACCTGAACTTAACATATAAATTGGTTTGATTTAAATATTTGGATAGAGAATCAATAGTTATGTTAAGTATTTTTAGTGATTTGAGTATACTTTAACTATTTTAGATATTTATATATATTTTCAAATATTTAAACCAACTTATAAGTACCATATATATTCTGTATGTTTAATATACATTAAGTCACAATATATATATATAAGTATATAAATCTATTTTGAATACATTCAGGTATCTGAAATACTTCGGTTCAGAATGTATTCAGTTTCAATTTTCTAAATACCAAAATTTTGATATTTAATCAACTTCGATTCGGGTTTTGTACTTCTTTTGGATCGGGATCAGTTCGATTTTTTAGATTCGGATTTTTGTTCCAAACTCTAATATTAACATGAAAAACAACATATTTTATAAAAATATACACCCGCACGAGCGTGTGGGTCAAAATTTAGTTTATATTAAATACAACTCAAATAATCATGAAGAGTTGCATAATTTGTTCCATCAAAATCTCTAAATTTTTCACATAAACTCATCTGAAAGGTTTTTGCCATCCACATATCTATTTTGTAGATTTTTCTTTTTTAAAACGATGTCATGATTTTATCATATTCCACATTATATGTTTTCATTTAAGAGAATTAAACAATCCAAAGTAATCTTATATTCTTAATTTAAGTTATAATATTTAGCAACATGAATTTTATGTATTTGTAAAATTTATTTGATATTTTTTGTCAAAATTGTATTCCATCACATTTTTAACTCACATTTCTGGTGATCAGAGGGTAAGCCGTTGACTGGAACAGAGTTCTCACAAGTGGGTTTAACAATATGGGAAGAAAATAATGAACATATTTTCATTCAAATTTTTTTCAACGAGAATCTTCCATTAGAGTTCATATAACTTATGTGCAGTTAAGATCCTCAAACCCAACAGAGCAGACTTGGGGAAATTTAAACAAGAGAATATATTGTCCTCCCCTCTGATCAATGTTGACTGATTGCAAAATCAATGACCGTACCTGTGAAAGACTAGTACTCTGTATAATTCAAAGAAAGACTAGTACTCGACTAGAGTAACAAGAGAAAAGACTCTGCCTGAGAAGGAGTCTTCAGACATACCACACCAACTTTGAATTCCCGAAATTGAACTGTAGCTCACTTTCGGTTCTGATAAATACCGGTTCAATTTCTATATATCCACTAGACTAGCTAAACACCCAAAATGATTATATAAATGAAATTGGAAAGTCAGGGACAGCTTTATAGACTAAACTAACGGTTTTGCCTTGCGTACATGACCCATGCTATTGACGAGATCTTTCCGTGTACACACAGGGAACATGTTGACGTTCTTGAGAACTCCCAGTCGCCAGAAAACGTACTGGGAAGCTCAACTGATCACGCGACGTGTACCGGACAACTTCATTGAACCAGAGGCACATGAAAAGGTTCGTCAGTGGTGTGTGTTCCCTCACAATCACAGAGGCTTCAGACAAAGCTGTTAAAAGTTGAAAACACCCACAAAAATAAAACACTAGTGTTGTCACAAAAACTTCATCCTCACTGAGATCATAAAAAAAAAAGAGTGTTACCTTTTTTCCCGTTGAATCTTTTATCTTCTGGTAACTTGTCATGCCGGATACTGATTTATCTGCACTTGGACCTCTTCGGGTGTAGCTTTGTGTTTCTTGACGACAGCTTTTGCCTCGTCATATACACTACCTCGAGCTCCATGTTCTGAGATGGCGAGCACGGAGTTTGTTCTCCAAAGAAGAGCATCTAATACACCGAGTGGATCCCTTCTAAACTGGGACTTGGAGTCTACCCAAATCGAGTACTTAGCCTCCGGGAAAAGGCGATGAGCCAACATCTAACAACAACATAATAGATTCAATTAAAACCTTCATAAAAGCATCTTACATTATTACTAATGTATGTGGTTTGAAAAGGAAGAGACATATGGTGACTCCAACCACATATAAACAAAATGGAAAGTACATTTAACACGGCACAAGATGAAATCAAAGACGTTTAACTAAACCTATGTCAACTCATAAGCAGAAGTGAGATATAGGGAAAACAAACACAAAGGCAGCACAAGTTAACATCCAGTGAATAAAACAGCTAATGCAGTAAAGAGAACAACATGTGCCAGTGAAGTAGACGAAGGGTATACCTTTGGAATTTTTCCATTGAGCCTTTGGTCCGTAAAAGGCAGATCCTTAACGACCACAACTCGCCATTTCCCAATGTAACCATTCTCGCCAATCTTATGACCCTCTGCTTCCTGTGTCGCCAGTGTAACATCATCCCAAAACGCAACGTAGCATACCTGGATCCACAACAAAAACACACACAATTAGATGCACACAGAAGGCCAAAAGAAAAGAGTTATCAAGATTAACCTTTTGAGTTGATGCCTTGGACATTCCAATAGGTTGGTAAAGGTTATCTCCACCGCCAAAAGCACACGTGGAGACTACAACTCGACAAGTTTGCATAAACTTCCTATCCTCATCCTCAATCCTAAACCCACCATTCTCATTGAAAAACCCACAATGCACTGAAACAGTCTCACTCACCTGAATTGCAACACCAAAAAAACAAATACTCAGCAAATCAAGAACTTCAAGAAACCATAGAATAATGAAGAAAAAGTTACCAAGTGATGACCTGAAAACTAGTCTCTCTCTCATCAAAACTCTGGTTCCCAGTAAATAAATTAAAACGCGTCCCATTCCCACGAACCGGAGAGCTTAAATCATCTGTAGTACCGGTTAGGTACACGAGTTTCTTAACAGGAGAGGTTGAGTCTCTACGCTCTAAGATATCAAGATGCTCAAGCTCTTCAGGATGGCAGAAGCTTTAAACAACCTTAACACACACACACACACACACAAATCGATCAATAGCAGATTCAATTAATGTTTAAAACATATGATAGATGGAGAGAGAGAGAGAGAGAGCTTTACGTTGCCTAACACCACCGATAACCTTCGTCGTTGGATCCAAGTCTATTCAAGTTTCCTTCGTTTTTCTTGTTTGGGATCGAATCTGGAGACTTTTTCAGCTCTGATTTCGACCCGATCCTGGTTGATTCGAAGAGTAGTAGACCTAAGGCGAGGAGGAAAACCTAAGACGATCCAGTATCTGAGGAGGAAGCCTGAGCAAGTAGCGTGGAAGCTCTCCGAAGGTGGTTCGGTGACCCGGTTTCTTCCGCTTTCTACGGGTTCGAGTTGGGCGGATCCGGTTTGTTTCGTTGGACTCCTTCGTCGTCCGACATTGAGATTGATACGCTGTTGCTGAACATTATAATGTTTTATGCTGAATTGCTTCAAGTACTGTATGTTTCTAGAGGTGATGCCCGAGGCTGAACAGAGCAGAGAAAGAGTGTTTAGAACATATCTCGCCGAACCAAAACCAGAACAAAATTTTCGGTTAGTTCGGTTCATCAATCGGTTAGTTCAATTTTTAGAAGTTTAACCAAGTTTCGAACGAATTAACCAAAATTTTGAACCAAATTGCAGATAGTTAATCAAATTTTTAACCAAAATAGTCATATAACCAACCTTTGGCTAGTTTCAGGAAATTTTTAAAATTCAAAATTCCCAAATACCAAACCAAACCTTTCGGTTCAATTCAGTGAGATTTTGACCAAACCGAACTATCCAATCAACATGCAGAGGAAGATCTATAATCGAGAGGTTTCCAATGCAAAACCATGATTTAATATTGGGCTGGGGGCTAAGACCACCAAACTGTTGATAGCTTCTTTTTTTTTTGTTCAAATTTTTGGTAGTTTGAGTTTGAGGCTAAGACCACCAAACTGTTGATAGCTTAAAGCACGCATTCTAAACCCATTAACACACAGTGGCACCAAAGCAAGTCCTTAAAAAGCATTGAAAAAGAAGCTACACAATGTCATCTATACATTACATTGGTTACATATATAGAAATGTATATTACGAAACCCCCCCAAGGTATCTCATTGAGACTCTTCTCTTGCCATAATTCGTTTAAGGGGGGGCAAAGGCAAAAGAAGAAAGAAACACACTTCCCCTTTTTTTATTTCAAGCAACGGGGAGAGAATCTTCCTGCTCCTCCAAGGATGTCGTTGGAGTGCCACTTCCACCATTTAGCACAGTCACTTTACCTTCAGAGTCAACGTCCACAATCACCGAGTCTCCTTCCTTGATCTCTCTCGCTAGCATCTTCTCTGCCATACTATCCTCTAAAAGTCTCATGATGGCTCTTCTCAAAGGTCTCGCTCCATAGCTCGGGTTGTAACCTTCGTCCACTACTCTCTCTCTGAACCTCTCAGTCACCTGAAGCTCGATCTCCTTCTTCTTCAGCCTCTCAAACACTTCCTGTAACAGAATGTCTGCAATTTCCTTCACTTCCAGCTTCGTTAGCTGTCTGAACACAATCATCTCGTCGAGCCTGTTGAGGAACTCCGGTCTGAAGTACTGTTTCAGCTCCTCGGTCACAAGGCTCTTGATTCTGTTGTAGCTGCTGTCTTTCTCGTCGTAGTCCAAGTCGAAACCAATACGTCTTCCTCCTTTCTCAATCACACTGCTTCCGACGTTTCGATGTCATGATGAGAAGCGTGTTTTTGAAGTCCACCTGTTCTTCCTTTGCTGTCTGTTAGTCTACCGTCTTCGAGGATCTGAAGCATCATGTTGAAAACATCTGGGTGGGCTTTCTCTATCTCGTCGAACAGAACGACTGTGTAAGGACGACGTCTAACTGCTTCTGTTAGCTGACCTCCTTCAGTGTAAGCCGACGTATCCAGGAGGCGAACCTATGAGTTTTGAGACTGTGTGCCTCTCCATGAACTCACTCATATCTAGACGAATCATGGCTTCTTCAGGATCCAAAGTAAGTAAGCTGCCAAAGCTTTGGCAAGCTCTGATTTTCCGACACCAGGTAGGACCAGAGAATATGAAACTGGCTATTGGACGGTTAGGGTTCTTGAGTCCAACACGTGCACGGCGAATGGCTCGGCTTATGGCTTTGACAGCTTCATCTTGGCCTATGACACGTTTGTGGAGGGTCTCTTCCATCTTGAGGAGGCGATCAGACTCATCGGTTGAGACCTTCTCTACAGGGATACCAGTCCATGAAGAGACAATGTGTTGGATGTCTGACTCTGTCACCATAGGACCTTCTTCACCAGTCTCACTCTCTGCTTTGCTCATCTCCTTGCCTTTTGCTTGGATAGCAGATACCTCAGCTCTAAGCTCAATTTCTCTATCCCGAAGTGTCCCAGCCTGAAATGAAATTTACATCTTATAAAGCTCCGTTTACGACATGTAAAACAATAAATATAAACGGTATGTGTGTACCTTCTCGAAGTCCTGGCCACGGACAGCTTCATTCTTCTCTTTTGTTATCTGCCTAAGCTCCTTCTCAAGCTCCCTAGCTTCCTCAGGGACCTGCATAACCGAGCAAGTCAAATAATTATAGAAACAAAATAGAAAAATGGTAGCTAACCGACGCTTAGCATGTGATTCACCCATACCTGTGCATGACGAAGTCGAACCCGAGAACCAGCTTCATCGATCAAGTCAATTGCCTTGTCAGGAAGGAAACGATCGCTGTAATAAAATTAAAATTAGATGTAACTCTTATAAACCATCAACAGAAAGTCTAAGAATAAAGCTATTTAACTATTAATCTGAGAGATAAGCTACCTGATATACTGGTATGACAACTGTGCAGCTGCTACCAAAGACTCGTCAGTGTAACGAAGCTTGTGATGGATTTCATATCGCTCTCGAAGACCCTTTAGGATCTGAATAGTTTCATCCACAGTAGGTTCAGGTACTTTCACTGGCTGAAATCTTCTTTCCAAAGCAGGGTCTTTCTCAATGTGCTTCCTGTATTCGTCTAATGTTGTCGCTCCAATGCACTGCCGTGATTTATAAAAGAATGGTTAATACTGATAATTACTTACAAAAAAAGTGCAGAGCGTTCCCATGTGAATCGGATCAAACAGAATAATTACCTGCAATTCACCTCTAGCGAGAGCTGGTTTCAAAATGTTAGCTGCGTCAATTGCACCTTCCGCTGCTCCTGCTCCAATCAACGTGTGCACTTCATCGATAAACAAGATGATCTCGTCACTCTGTTTAATCTCCTCCATAAGCTTTTTCAGTCTCTCTTCAAACTCTCCACGATATTTCGTTCCAGCAACCAGAAGACCCATGTCAAGTGTTATAACCTGAAGTTACACAAAAAGAGAAAACACTAAGAACCATCAGATTACTTCTAAACTGCTAAGTTGTGACGTGAGTCTAAAATGCTAAGTACATTGTTTATATTATTACAAGTAGCATAAACATCTCTCACAAAAACAAGTATCAGAGAGTTAATCTGCGTAAAACCAGTGTGCTGACAGAGAAACTATGCAGTAATGTCATTTTTCGGATCCTTTTGGCATTAGAAAGAATCCCAAATTGGAATCCGTGACTCATAGCCAGTATGCATTGCATGAAAAATTTGAAATCAGGAGAAAAGACTGGACTTTCCCACTCATTTATAACCATTGATTTCTTAAGTGGCAAACTTTTCAACGAGACTAAGAGACAGGACAGGAATTGTGCTTACCTTCTTCCCTTCAATGGTTTCAGGAACATCTCCACTGGCAATACGCTGCGCTAGTCCTTCGGCAATAGCTGTCTTACCAACACCAGGTTCTCCAATGAGACAGGGGTTGTTCTTGGTTCTCCTGCCAAGAATTTGCACCACACGTTCTATTTGCGGCTGCCTACCAACAACTGGGTCCAATTTACCCTGAAGTGAAACAAAAAATTTGGGTAAGTGTCAAATTATATCATCTCTTCAAAGGGGTTTCATAAGTTATGGTACGACAAATAATTACCTCCTCAGCCAGCTTCGTCAAGTTTGTCCCGTACTCTTCAAGAGTTGGCATCTTATTGCTGCCGCTTCCTCCTCCAACATTAGCTGTGACCTCATTGTTCTCACCCACCATGCGTATCACCTAGTCATTCAATTCAATTAAGATAATGATGCTTTGTAATATCACTTTAAAAAATATATGAGAATTATAAAACTATCATACAGAGGTGACTACTTTACCTGAGTGCGAATATTACTAGGATCTGCTCCTAAATTCTCAAGGACTCGAGCAGCAACACCTTCACCTTCACGTAGCAACCCAAGAAGAAGGTGCTCGGAACCGATGTAATTGTGACCTGATAATTCACGCAAAAGATGTTATTAACACAAGAAAATAGGTAGACTATAAAGTAAAATGAGTATCCAAACAGCTAACAGCAAAAGATCAAAACAAAACACTTGCAACAGAAAACTACTTACCGAGCTGGCGAGCTTCTTCCAGTGAGAGTTCAAGAACACGCTTCGCACGAGGAGTAAACGGGATCTCAACAGCAACAAACCCACTTCCCCTTCCAATAATCTTCTCAACCTCCACACGCGCATCCTTAAGGTTAATCCCCATGGACTTCAAAACCTTAGCAGCAATCCCAGTACCCTCACCAATAAGTCCCAGAAGAATCTGCTCGGTCCCCACGAAATTGTGGCCTAGTCTCCTGGCTTCCTCCTGAGCAAGCATAATAACCTTGATAGCCTTCTCAGTAAACCTCTCAAACATTGCTTTGACCACACCCCGGCTAGCTCCTTTCCCTTTAGGCACATTCATCGCATGCCGCACCTTACCGCCGAAACTCTGACGGGATCTCCCTAGCGTGTCTAAGACATTGTTCCCACGCAACCCCATAAAGCCTTGCATTCTTGAACCAGACACTTGTAGCTGAGTGCACATCATTTTCACCGATCTTTTTGAGCTGCCGGATCCACGAGAGGGAGCGTTCCTCTGGGAACAGGCCAGAGACAGTGGAGTAGATTGAGACATCACCCTTGTGGCCATAGCCATGACTTCCTAAAATCAATCAAGATAAAAAAAAAAGGAGTTAGTATAACAGCTATACTCATTAAATCATTTATCAAAATGAATCTCAAGACCATAAAAGACCCAATTCAGATACTATCAAGCTTGGATTCGAGTTAACTAGAAGCAACTTTAGAAGTCTCAACACACAGCTCAGCTGAGAAAATAGAATTCTACTTTAGCTCAAATCAATACTCAAAACCCTAGGTTTGACAATTTACGAAGTTGTGAGCTTCAAAAAGCTAAAGAACAAGCACCACCGACGACCGAGAATCTTTCTGAGAGGATCCAATACACGAATTTTAAGTAAAAGTGCCCTCACCGGAATCGAACGCAGGATCAAAGGTCGACGAAGACGATAAGATGAAGAAGGGAAAGGGAAAGAGAGAGAGAGAGAAATGAAGAAAACAGATGGATGTGGTTTGATCTTCACCCTATCTTATCTCTCTCCTTCGATTCTTCTTTTTTTCTTTATACAACTGAAAAATATCAGGAGCTAAACCGACATACGTATCGGTTCGGTTTAAGGTCATCTACCGACCGGTTTTTAATCGACTCTCAAAATGACGGAGAAAGTCAGTAGTTTGGTCAATTTAATGAAATTTCAGTATAGAATTGTATAACGCGAACCTAAAATACATGATTCGGTTCGTATGAAATGTGAATATTACAAAGTCGGTACAGAGCTAAACCAATGTTTTGAACAGCCAAAAGAGAATTTCGCTACATGAAACTCACCGCCGTCCGATTCAAAGAGTCTAAGATCGTGACACGTGACGTTAAACTGAGTGGTTATGGGAAATGACTATTTTACCCTGTTAATACTGGTGTCTTAATGCATCTGGACAAAGGACTCAATTGTCCAATTACGTTTTATGTTAGAGCTTGCGTGTACGACATCAATTTTTCTCGTTTAAAAAAAACAAAAATTATTCCTTTTCCATTTATGTAGACGTTACCACTTATGTTCGTTCGTCCACTTATATTTTCATAAAAGTCGAGAGGGTGACATGGATTATATCCAACCTCATGTTTATATAGGGAAATATCTTCAGTCTATAGACCAGTAATGACACACATGGGACAAAATAAATATATTAAAAAAAAAAAACCTATACTCAGTTTTTATGATAAAGTCAGAGAGAGAGGCAAGGTGAGCACTCAAATACTAATCCCTTAAACGTTAATGGGCTCTTATTGTAAGTGGTCTCTTGTTGGGCCACCTATCATCCTCTTCTCCGTGCTATTCTCTCTTCGTCAGATTAAAATGCTGCGGTTTATGTCCTGTGTCAGTGAAGATCAGCCTTTGTCAGATAAAATAAACCACTCCGGTTTAATACTTTCTCGTCGGATTAAAACGCTGCGCTTAGTGTCTTGCATTCCCGCGTAAAAATCTCCCTCCTTAGTTATCGGAAGTAGATCAGGCGAAAACCTAGGACATTGCTAAACGCCATGGACGTAAGCGATCTGCAGGAAGACCTAATGGTTGAAGAAGACTCCATGGACGATCTCATCAGAGACCGATTCAGACTCTCCGCTATCTCTATTGCCGAAGCCGAGGGTTAGATCCTCTCTCTCTCTCTCTCCTCTCATTTCAATCGATTCTCTAAATTTCAATTCGATCTCACCATCTGTGCTGTTGATTCTAATTGGTGTTTCCCATTAAAAATCGTTACCTAAAATGTTTGAATCGATGGTCCACATAGCTTGGATCTCGAATTAGATTTGGGGATTTTCGATTGATGAATCAATTTTGAGTTTTTCTTGTTTGAGCAGCGAAGAAAAGTGGAATGGAGATAGCAGGACCTGTTGTAGCATGCGTGGCTGATCTAGCCTTCAAATATGCAGGTTTGATCTCTCTTAATTTTAAAAAGCTTTTGTTTCAAATAGGCTTCAGGGGAATACAGATTGGTCATTGCTTGTGGGTTCTCTTCCTAAGAAATAGATAAGCGCAAATTAGAAAAGCAAAATAAACGAATCTTGTTCAACATATCTGGCCTAGATAGTGAGGATTTCCTTGAATAGGGGTGTGTGGTGGATGCTTTTGGTTAATGCTTGTATGCTAGAAGATTAGAGGAAAAGGAATCAACAGTTTTAGTCTTAAAAGTTTTTTTTTTGCTTGTTTGTTGTGAGCAACAGAGAATGTTGCAAAGGACCTTGAACTCTTTGCTCATCATGCTGGACGCAAAGTTGTTAATATGGACGATGTTGTTCTCTCCGGTACTTACTGTTCCTCTCTCTCTCTCACTCACATGCTCTTCATGTTCGTTCTGACTCTCGTATATATTTTGCAGCGCACAGAAACGATAATTTAGCTGCGTCTTTGAGGTCATTGTGCAATGAACTAAAGGCAAAGGAGCCACAATCTGAGAGGAAACGCAAGAAAGTAGTGTCTACCAAGAAAGATGACAAAGCCAGTAGTAGCAATGCTGGTGGTCGCACAACCGATCTCTAAATCTCCAGTGCATACGTTCTTAGATACTAAGCTTGGTGGAGAAGCTCTTAAATGTCCTGGAAGTTTTTTCTGCAATTTTATACTACAAGACTTTTTCATTAACTCTCTTACTATATAATATATTGTATTAGGCTACGTATATTTAGAGAGTCTATGCATATATCTCTTGTGAATATGTTTTCTATTTTCTACATTTTACATCGTTAAAACTTCTCAATTATAACCCATTAACTTTATCTAGAGCTGTAGATAGAATCTACAAGAAACGTTAACTCCTTCTAAGCAAGACTATCCATCTCCATCACCTAGCAAGATTCTTAAGCCCTCTGTTCGTACAAGTGATAGTAGTATCTCCAAGTCAAACACCAACACTGTTGTTGTGAAGCAAAAAAACTGGGACCAACAACCAAAAAACTGCTGCAGTCAAGCTGTGTCAGTTAGGGGTTTTTTCATTTTTATGTCGCATGTTTATTCCGAAAATAAGCTGTTGAATATGAACTTGACAAGAAACCTGCAGATAATGTAAAAGAGCAACTATCTCTTTTGGTTTAATGTCTGCATAGAGAAAATGGAGACATCAGCAATCCAGCTCCAGAAGAAGAGCATGACATGAGGATCACGAATGAGCATTGCAGTGCTTCCTTTTTATTGCAGCCAACATTAGAATGTTCTCAGTGGTACTAGTGATGTCTGTGAGATATGTAGGGATATTAGTTTTCTAATGCTTTTAGTCTTTCTATCAAAATATAAATCACTATATACAACTCCACTGTCTCTGTGTTACATGTCAAGTTTGTTGGATTTTTTGTCACTTTGGAAACATACTTCAAAAGTCATAGATGCATTACATAATAAGCATTCAAAATACAACATGAAAGCATTAAGTTCACACGGTTCCTTGGGGATAAAGAAGGTAGTACTAAGGTTAAACCTGATAAGAAAACTACAACAAACCTAAAACAAACAAAAGCCATAGATCTCATGATAGTGATGATGATGATGAGTGATGGATGAAGGGTGTGGTGATGATGATGATGATGATGAGTGATTCAACGTCCACGTGTGATTGTGATCTTGATTGAGTGAACTTTCTTCCTGATATATATGAAGCATCTCGCAGTGGACAACATCAAACTCTTTAAGCCTGTTCCTTCTACAAATCCTGTCCCATCCTTTGAAGCAAATCCTATCGTCAGACCATTTCCCTTTAGCCCCATACATGATCTCTTCTCCATCAATGTACTTGATGCGGTCACAAAACGTAAGCCTATGTTCTTTCACCACAATTGCAGGAATCAACTTGCATAACACACAAAACCAACAAACACATGTATAAGCCACAACCATATTAAGAGAAGGGATAAAGACAGTAAACAAATCTTTTAATCTTTTATATTATTACCAGCTCATAAATCCTGTTCTTGAGGGTGGTAGTAAAGCATGGATTAGACTCAACCTCCAAACTCGAAAACCCTGCAACAACTGAGACAAAAACAAACATGCTTCAGCAACAAGTTTGTGTGTTAGTTACTTAGTAAGTAAGTAAGTACTACAAAGAACTATCTCACCTTCAGCATTTGATACTGTCTCATCACTGTCAACAGGGCACAGGCCCTGGCTGACTTCATCATCTTCGCCAGCATCGAATGAATGATCATCATCACCTTCTTCTTCTTCCTCCTCGTCTGAATCAGCAGCCACTGAAGAATCTTCTTCTTCTTCCTCAGAGTTAGCAGCAGAGAGGTTGACTGTCTCCACGATAGCTCTCATCTCTTTACAACCAGAACGACCAAAGACACTGACTTCAAAAGTGTGGGAACCGTCGTATACAAAGGTCAAGAACTCTCCGTCCTTGAGCTCATGGTCCTCTGCAAACTTGGACCACCCTGAAGTGAAATACGCACAGTCACGTATTTTCTTGAAGCTCACAGTCCAAACACCACCTCCAATGCCTTGGAGCTTAGCTGTTTGTGGCAGTGGGTCTTGAAGGTGCTCACTGAAAGACATCGGAATCGCCTGATAATCACCAAACACACAGAAGCATAAAACATCTCAGAAACTCATTGTAACTAAAATCAATAAGATTTAGACGTACGAAGAGAAACAAAGGAATAAATCCAGAATCTTCACCCTAAGCAACTAAAGATTCTTTGCTTCTATACCATAACTCGCCCCACTAATACTTTCTACTTATTACAAAAAAGAAAAAACAGAAAGAGAAGAGGAGATGATGTACCATGGATTCAGAAGCAGTTTCTGAGAGGAAGACCTTGAAGAAACGGGGAAGATCAACTTCTTCTTCACTTTCAGACATGGTGTTGTAAGAGAGATTCTCTAAAAATGGGTTCTGGAGAGAGAGAGAGAGAGAGAGTATGTTTGAAAGAGAAATGAGTCAAGAACAGTGAAACTTATTGGCCAAGTGGAGTCAAATGAAGCTTGGGAAGAAAACAGAGTTGTACATCTAAACGATCATGTTATTTATAGTTTAAAACTCCATATAATGTTATAAATTACAGTCAAAGCGGACAGAAGCTGGTTATGAATTCATGTTCGTACACTGACTGACAAAGGAAAACTTATAAATAAACATGTTTAAATATGGTCTACCAAAAGTACAGCTTTATCTGATCAAACTCTTTTCATCTATACACGTTGTCCTATTGACACAGAAAATGCATGTCTGAGATTCTGAGCAACTTAAAAGAAAAAAGTTAGACCAAAGAAAAGATAAATTCGAAAAGTTGAACACCAAGTATGTTTCTTAACGAACAACTTATTCGCTTGTTAAGGCTTTTTAGTGTTACGTGAGAATTTAACATGCAGAGAATTTAGTATTGAAGTAGAAAAGAAAACCGAGATTCACTATATAAACAAACACAGACTTAGCTGAGGAGGGATGTAAAATAAAATAAAAACCCACAGGGTGCAGTTGTTAGCAGATTTTACCCTTTTTTCTCCTGAGAGGCAAGGGACGTCTACACTACTTGTAGCTGAAATTCCAAACAAGGTAGGCGAAAAATGGTTAGCAAAACTAAACATACACTAACTATTTTCTGCTGCAAATGTGTACAATATATAGTGTAAACATCTTGAAACACTCTTCAAAAAATAGGATGGAAAACTTGGCACCTACGGTTAGCTCACACCAGATAAGTAGATACTAGCTCTCCAAGAATTAAGTATTTCATATTTGTGAAGTCCATAAGGGTGGAGAAAAAGCACAGATGAAGAAGGCCATAAGTATTTCAAAAAAAAAAAAAAACAACAGAAATATATTGCAAAGATGAAATCTATCATGGTCAGAAATTGAATCTCTCTATAAACTAGAGTTAGAAAATAGAGAAAGTTAGAGTCAATCACTTAAAAAATTATTTAATTCATTAATTAGATAGAAAATATTCTTAAAAATAAAATTATGCTAAGAGATACTTGCTTTCTTTCAAAAATATGTATATTTAAATTTTTTACACTTTACTAAGATAATATATAAAATTTCCCTCCGTTTCAACATGATCCATGTTTTAGACAAATATTTTGTTTCTAAAAAATCTATATTTTACCTTTTCAATGTATGTAATGATGATAAATTGTAAGTTCCAAAAAAATTAACTACATTTACTGAATTTTTTATTGGTTAAAAATCATAGAAAATAGCTAAATATAGAAATTAATATATTTATTGTCAAAATTTTACGTGTTTTTAATAAGTTTGAAAATTCTAGAATATACATCATTTTGATACAGATGAAGTATTTTTTATAATTAATTATTTTCCATAACTTTTAACTAATATATTTAATAAAACATAATTATATATTTTTAAGTTTAAATATTATCATTAATAAATGCATTGAAAATATAATAAATATATTTTCTTGAAAGTAATATTTTTAGAAAGCATATAAAATTTAATACGTATGTTATTTTCATAATTAACTATTTTCCATAGTCTTTACCAATAAGATTTTAATAAATATAATTAATTTTTTAAAGTTTAAAATTTACTATCAGTTAATGCATTGAAAAAATATTTTTGGACCTATTGTGCAAGTCATAATTTTATAACCTATCTTTGCTGGTACAACAACTCTATTCTCCAATTCTAGTAATGAGATTGACCAGATTCTCTTTATCGCTGATTTATCGTGATAATATAATTATGAGAAAGATCACATAAAAATAATTCAACAACTGACAATATTACAAACTTTATAAAAATTTACGTTTAACTACATTATCTGAATCGTCTTATGAAGATTCATTTCTGTTAAAGAACCTCTGTAAGCTTTTTATTTTGCTGTCTGCATAATGGTTCAATAAATCGTTTTTTCGAAACATAAATATCTTATAATTTTCAAGAAATTACATAGTTTGGGATTGGGTTGACGATCTATTTCCCCCTGAGAAGTATCATATATCACTAGATACACACAGACTTTTGACCCCGTTCTATTTCCACACAGAATAAAAGTTCGAATCCTATATCCCCCCAATTATAAAGATCAAACTCTGTTTCCCCATATCGACGAATTTAAACACCGCAATACACATAGGTTTGGATTAACGCCGGTTTACTGTTTATTATTAAACCGTAATCTATTATTGCCCAATAAAAACCACGATTTAACCGAAATGATCCATTAAGATCCGATTAAAACCTGATTAAAACCCGATTATAAACCAAATGTTACTGGTTTAACCCGAATACAGAAACCTCCCCAATCCCCAGTGTTCTTCATCGACAAAAAACCCTAGAAAGAGAGAAATAGAGGTGACGACAATTCAACGGCCGATTTCAGTTGATTACAAGCAGAAACAATGGAGATGGACGGTGAAAACATGATTCCTCCACTTAGAGATGAATCAGACGACGAAGAAGAGGTGGAGAGACACGCTTTCTGGGTTGAAGAAGATGTAGCTGCGTTCGTCAACGAACCTCCCATCCGGCATAACATCTATCCCGATAGTGAGACTGATAGTGATACAGATGAGGATGGTGAAGAGCAACAAATGAGTCGACAGAGGACAAGAGAGCGTTATCGGATTAGAAGAGGCGATGGGAATCTCTTCGAGGGCTAAGTATTCTTCAATGGAGTTGCATTCAAAGAGGCGGTATTGGACTACGCTCTGAAGACTGGTCACAATATTAAGCAGTATAGGACTATTGCATAATCAAATCAATTAGAGTAAGCATTACCTTTTTTGAAACAGCATATGAACACCTATGGTAACGACGATACGGATTATTGTCAGATCTTGACATCAAAGTCGATATCTCATAACCGCACCAACACTGTTTTGGAACACCAACAACCTTTCTCCTTGAACGCACCATTGACGACCCACTTGAAGCTCCAGAAACATCACTCATCTTTGAATTTCTCTTATCTCTCCCACAAATCAATTTCCCAATGCGATTTTTTAAGGTTCGTTACTTTACAGGTTTTAGGAATTGGGGTTTTTAAAGACTAGGGTCGGGTGAAGATCGGGTTTTCAAGTGGGTTTGGTTATGTTTAAAATGGGTTTAATTTGGTTTCATACTGGTTCACCCAAGTAAACCATTGAATTCGTCGGTATGGGGAAACAGAGTTCGATCTTTATAATTGGGGGGATATAGGATTCAAACTTTTATTCTGTGTAGAAATAGAACGAGGTCAAAAGTCTGTGTGTATCTAGTGATATATGATACTTCTCAGGGGAAATAGATGTATAAATCTTTAAATATTAACCATTATATTAAGATGTTTTCATAGTTTATCCTATTCTAGACCAACAAAAAAAAATCTCTAAGACAGATTTTTTGGAAATAGAGAAAAAGTATTAATTTGACATAAATGGGAAGAGATATACCCATGGAAGTATTTACCATCCGGTCTAAAAATAGCCTATTTTCATTATTTACCTTTTAAAAAAGAAAACTAAATTATGTCTCTAACTTTCTATTGCTAACCAATGAAATGAAAGGGAAGCCTCTCTATCTTGCTGAAACCAAGACAAACGTAAACGGACGATCAGAGATCCCCTTTTGTCGTTTTAAAGCTCAAACAATCCGAAATGAGCGAGCTTCAGACACCCAAATCGAAAAGACAAGAACAAGAACAAGAACAAGAAGAAGGTAATAATGTCGGTAGCAGGGAAGAGCAGGAACAAGCCCTCGTCGCTTTAGTAGAGCACCGTTCAGCTGAGATAGATCGTCTCAAGCACCACATATCTAACTACCAAACCAAGGTTCTGTTTGTGTCCTCCTTCCCTTTTCTAGACTTTTTAACTTCCCTTTCTAGGAAATGATATGAATTTTAATTTTTTTGGGGGGCTTTCTCAGCTTATTGAAGCGCAGAGAAGTTTGAGAGATTCAAAAGCTAAGTTAGCTAACCTTCGTGGCCATGACGATGATGATTTATCTATTGGTATTAATAGTGCAAAGAATGATGAATCTACAAGAAACGTTACTCCTTCTAGGAGAGACTATCCATTTCCATCACCTAGCAAGATTCTTAAACCCTCTGCTCCTCTAACAAGTAGTAATAGTAGTATCTCCAAGTCAAAGGCCAACAACACTGTTGTTGCGAAGCAAAAGCCTGAAACATCTTCTTCTCGTGACAGTTTCTCCAACCCCAAGACCAAAACTGTCCGTGTGAAACAAACATCTTCTCGTGACAGTCCTAAACTTAAAGCTAGCCGAGATCAAGATAGAGGGACAAAAAGGAAGTTCGGTAAGTTTTCTTTCTATAACATCTAATTTTATTGATTTCAAATCAATGTAACATATTACATAAAACATAAATGACAACAAACATATTGTTAAAACTAAGTTTTAACAGAGATAGCAGTAACACAATGTTTTCTAACGCATTCGTAGGATAGTCTGATTTGTTAGTTTTCCTCCACTTCGTTCTTGGTCTTTTTGCTATATTAAAATTCTAACCAGGGATCGTTCTGGAAAGGACTCTGACCATTATGGTTCGAATGACTTTTGGGAAAGAAACTAATATTAAATGCTGCGATTTCGAGCATTTAATGCAGAGCAAAAGGAGCATAAAGAGGTTATTCGGTTTATAGCTAGAAACTCATCACCAACTACAATCAAGTGTCATTCTAGCAACCAAATCTCCAGTCAGCACAAGAGGAAGCTAAGAAGCTTGATTCTCTGTCCTGTAAACTGAGCAGCTTTTTGCAACTAGGTACAAAAGACCCTCATTAGTCTGCTATTATTGTATTTTTGAAATAGACTCCTGGAATCTGATATACTTTTCCTTTTATGTTATCATCATTAAGTTCTCTGGATGGCATGGTCAGTTTATGGCAACTGCAACCTGGAAGGTTTGTTTTCTTTTTTCTTTCTCCCCACCACTTTAAAGTCATTCTCTTGTCTGAGTAGATTGTATTTGGAAAGCACTTGCTCTATTAATTTTGGTTGGTTGGCACTAACTTAGGAATGAGGAAGCTTATGGTGCTTGGTATCTTTTTTGTTGTGTATATTGTTAATTTGTTAGTATGCCAACTACAGAAGGATTAGCTTACATAGTAAACAGAACAGAACGAATGGAGCTAATGCATTATAGATGCGAGTTTCATGGTTCCATGCAAGATGAGGGAGAGAATCAAATGTAAAACAAGATAGAGACCCCCTAACTTAGTCTCATTTGCAGATTGTCTGCATCATTGCTTAGTACCACCGACTGTTTATCTCAAAAACAAAGAAGATGGGGAGAAGATATGGCCTGGCACCCATCCGGGCACACCCTTTTCTCTGTATACACTGCAGACGATGCTGATTCTCAGATATCCATCCTTAATCTGAACAAGACCCGCGGGGTAACAAACACCAACACACACACACACACACACACACACACACACAAACTAGTACTTTTCTTCTAAGTATTTTGTTCTTGTTAAAAGGTTACTTTCCTGGAGAATAAACCACACGTGAAAGGGATAATCAACAACATAAAGTTCATGCCGTGGGAAAACACATGCTTTGTGACGGGAGGAAGTGATCACGCTGTCGTTCTATGGAACGAGAGTGATGCTGATGATGCTGATGATGAAGTAAAAAACAAATGGAAGTCCAAAACTCTACACAGGAATCTACACTCAGCTGCTGTGATGGGAGTCGATGGGATGAGAAACAAGAACGTTGTTTTGTCGGTTGGAGCAGACAAGAGGATATACGGGTTTGATGTTCAAGTTGGTAGAGCGGACTACAAGCATCAGATTGAGTATAAATGCATGAGCGTTCTCTCCAATCCTTGTGACTTCAATCTCTTTATGGTTCAATCCGGGTAAAGAAGAATAAATATGTTTTTTTTTAATCATGAGTTCACTAATGTGGAATCTTGACAGGGAACCGGAGAAACAGCTTCGACTGTTTGATATCAGGTTAAGGAGAACCGAACTCCATTCGTTTGGTTGGAAGCAAGACAGTAGTGAATCACAATCAGCTTTGATAAACCAGTCTTGGTCTCCTGATGGTTTACATATCACTTCTGGTTCAGCTGACCCGGTTATCCATGTTTTTGACATCAGGTAGGTAAAAACTCTTTCAGCATCAAATGGTGTGATTAGTATTGGATTTGTGATTTTTAAACAAGAGTGTTGTTGTTGTCTGTGGTGGTTAAGGTACAATGCTCGTAAACCGACCCAGTCGATAAAAGCTCATCAGAAGAGAGTGTTTAAAGCGGAATGGCATTACTCTCAACCACTTCTCATCTCCATTTCTTCTGATCTCAACATTGGTCTGCACAAGATCTCATGATGACCCACTCTGAGATCTTTCTCATATGTCTCTCTGTTCAGGATAGTAAGCTTAATGTTGGCTTAGTCATCATTCTAAAACTAATATAGATTTTTACAAACAAATTTCTTATTTATAGGCATGAACATCATTTACATGGGGAACTGAATTGAAGTTTGTCTTGAATCTCCCTATTAGTTTCAGTTTTATAAATGATTATTTAACTTTTACTGCTAGGCTCTGCCTCTAGTAATTGTGATTTCACAAGTATTTTCTTTTTTTTTTGTGTGATGTTGAAACAAGTTCTTGAATAATGCAAATTAAGCTCCATCAAATTCCAAATGTGTTGTTTCAAGCACATGGTCAGATCTTTAAGGTCGGATACGGAGCATACCCATCTCTTGTTTCCTCCTCCATGGTTACACATCTCATATAGAGACAAATGCTGTATACAAACTGTTAGAAGAGTTGATACAGAAAACTAAGTCTCAAGGTTTTGTGCCTGACACGGATTTTTAGTGTTGATGGATGTGTCTGAAGAGGAGAAAGAGTAGAACTTGTATTAACCAAGAAGCTTTCATTGGCATATGGGATCTTGAAGAGCTGTCCAATATCAGAAGTTGAGATTCAGAAGAATATAAGTATGCTTAGTGGTTGCTACATCTGGATCAAATCAGTGTCCAACTTGTTGAATAAGTTGATTATCATGTGGGATATAGGATACGACGGTTTCATAAGTCTGAAGATGGGTTGTGTTTTTGTAAAGATTTATTGGTAAGAGAATAACAGTTATTAGACCTCATGTTGTGCAGCCATAAGATTTTTGTATCGGTGGGTCTACAGGGTTAAAAAAAAAAAGAACAATTCTACAAAATGGAAAAAAAAAATCCGACCTGCCGGAATCGAACCAGCGACCTAAAGATTATCTGTTGAGAACAACTACAGTCTTCCGCTCTACCAACTGAGCTAAGGTCGGTTTGTTGTATACGTTCAGTTTAATTATATATTACTGCACTTTGTTACGTGGCTACGTTTTGAAACAAAACTTTACTAAACCTACGCAAAAAGGACGTTCTGACGTGGCGAATGGAAATGGGCTTGTGAGGAGCACACTCTTCCACATCCTCTCGCTCTTTCTATATTCTTCCTCTCATCATCACTTTCTTCTATTCTATCTCTCCACTGATCCCACCAACCACACTTCCTTTCTCAATGACGACGATGTACGTTACTCCGGCGACGCTTTACGCCGGAAAACCGTCAGCCCCGGTGACTTCAAACCTCCAGAGATCGTCATCTTTCTTGCCGTATTACTCGCTGAGGATTCTCGGCAACAACAGGAAGAAGTCCCTTTCGAAATCTTCATCTTCCTCCTCTGCTCCAAGATTCTCCATGCGTGTCTCCTCCAAGCAAGCCTATATCTGCCGTGATTGCGGGTCTCTTTCAATATCCCTCTCTCTCTCACTCTAACATATAAAAGTTCATTTATCATAATCATCTGTTTCTATTGATTCTTCACAGGTATATATACAATGACAGAACTCCATTCGATAAGTTGCCTGACAATTACTTCTGTCCAGGTACGGTGATTACCAAGAATGTTGCTGCTTTGACTAGTTTTTAATGTGGGGTTGTTTGCAGTGTGTGCTGCTCCAAAACGGCGGTTTAGACCGTACATGCCTGATGTGAGCAAGAACGTTAATGACAAGGATGTGAGAAAGGCTAGAAAAGCTGAGCTCCAACGCGACGAAGCCGTTGGGTAAGACAAGAGACTCTCCTTTCTTACATCTTTTGCCACTATGGGTTCTCTTCTCATAACCTTTTTTTGTATCTTATGGCAAATCTCACGCAGGAAGGCTTTGCCTATAGCAATTGCTGTTGGAGCTCTAGCTTTAGCAGCTCTTTACTTCTATGTCAACAATACCGCATGAAACATTCTTGTTTCGTTTTGTATTATCAAATCATCTCTGAGTTGTTAGACATTTATAATGAAGTAAAAATGTTGAGCTTTCTATGTACAAAAAAAAGGGTATTCAATGTTGTTGAGATGAAATAAAAGACAAGTGTGAGATATACAGAGAGTAAGAGAATGGCTGCTTAGTCTTGCAAGATGAGTGATCCTTGTATTGGTTTATCGATTGAAGATTGATAAAGTATGTTCAAAGAAGACAAGTTTTCGTTGATGCTTGAGTATGTCGCTGGCTTGAACTCGTACGGACCTTGCTTTGGTCCCCAAACCTGTAGTAATGTCCCACTTATTTACCAGGCTTACATTTTCTTTAGTAATTAGCTGAAAAATTCGATAAGAGTGAGAAAGATGGGGCGAACCTGGTTTCGATTCTCATCAAAGCCACGATCCCATAGATGTATCTCATTGTTTTTTCAAGACTGCAAGATCTGAAGTACAATAGCTAGCCCCATTCTGCAATCCAAGAATGAAACTACTTCAAATGTGGAACAAGAGGAAGAAGAGTGTAAAAAGCTAGAGATAGCAAGAGCAGCAATACCCATGAATTTGGAAATCCACCAGGTGAAGTTGAGCCGTCGTACAAGCAACGTCTCCCTCGGTCACAACAGTTGAGATGTATAGTCGTCAAATGCTCTCCAATGTCCTATTATTGGTTTCAGTCAGATACATATTGTTAACCAGGGAGCGATCTCTATATTGATTCAACAACCTTAAAAAGAAAGAATTACACCGATGACTTCTTCAGGAAGTGGGCGTTGGTCCTTAGGGCGGTCACAGAAATTTCTGTACTCAGCGTCTCTGATCGCATATGAACTTACCTGTCATCTCTCAGAACAAACTCTGCTTTACACTCTAATTGGAAATACAAAAGAAGAGCTCATATCCTCACCTCAACATCGCATTTCAGCTCTTTCGGACACGGCTTCACCATAATCTCGGGAACCGAACCAAAATCAATAAAGACTTTTAGTATTGGAATCAAACAAGAGAGTTAGCCAATGAGTGGTTACTTGACGAAAGGGTTTCTGAGGAGTCCTCCAAAACGCCTGTTCTAGATACAAGACTTGTGAACCATCAACCATCTCAGCAGCTGGACAACTCATCATTCTGCAAAAAAAAAAAAAAAAAAATTAATAATAATTCAAACTCAGATCAATGCCACAAACAAATAAGCAGCTAAACCTAATGTTGAAGTAATTATGAGGATCCCTTGAAGCTTGCTCCCTCGTAAACTTCAAAACCCCAATCAAACAGTTATTATACCTAAAACCCTTAAACACACAAGAATGCCTTTTGTAAGTGGATATCACGATTTCATGATTCATCCTCTCAAAAACCTTCTAGAACCAAATCTTTCCTTTTTCTTAGCACGACTTAGTCATTTACGTGTAGAATTGGATTTTGTCCATTTTTCAAGATATAGTGGTTAGGATTTTCACTTACTCGGGATTATTTGCAGAAACAATTACATTCAGAGACAGTTTCATGTTTTTTATAACACTATGAGACAGTTTTTGCTACAAGAGCAGTTTCTTTTAACTAAACCCACTTTCTATCTAGAAACATTTACGCCATAGGACAGTTTCATGTTTTTAATTACAAGATTGAGCACTTTCCACTACTAAGGTAGTTTTTTGTAACTGCTTCCCACTTGTCTTAACTAGCTGTCACAACATAACCTAAAGCACTATCCCACTTACTAACTATGTCTTTTGTTTTAGCGGGAACATTTCTCCACCCTTCATCTTTATTTTTTTTGGATGGTGTAGATCCACTCTGATTTTTTTTTACAAGACTTATATCTACCAAATCTAAACTATCCGATTACATCTTTCATTTCACCATCATACAGTCCAGATTTTCTGGGTTTTTACATCTCACAGTCCCTTTTCATCTTCGTTGTCTCCTTCATTTGAATGGAAAAAGAAAAAAACAAAATTTCAGAGATACTGCATATTCCTCATACGGATTGCGGCTAGAAATTGGTTTGTTCTGCTTATTATTTCTGTCATCTTCTCAAATCCAACTTTAACCTCTTTTTTTACAATTATTTTTGCAAGTTATAATGTTGGACCATTGCATGGTCATCCCTGGTGAATGGACCTCCGTCGGCTCGCTCTCGGAGTTTATGTCTACATTTATGATGTACATCCCATGTAAACACGACTAAACTTAACGTGTACATTCACAGTAATATATGTTGTCCATTTGTACACTGATAGTGTTTATGTCTATATTTATGGTGTACATACCAACACCGCTGGTGTCCACGTGTACATTAATAAACATGCAAAACATGCATGATTTGTTGTATATGTGTGTCTCGATCGCGTTCCTGTATACCAAAAACATGCATGATTTGTTGTACATGTGTGTCTCGATCGTGTTCTTGTATACCAAAATGGTGTCTATGTACACATCAATTACCTATAAATGTTATGCATATATTTCACTAACTGTGTCCACGTGTACACTGAACTTAAGAAGTTCACTTCTTTTAACTGTGTTCACTTATACACTGTACATAATAAGTTCACTTATTTTATTCACGTGTACACTTCAGAAGTCCCTGTATATAGATTCAGAAGTTCACTTCAGAAGTCCCTGTATATAGATTCATTGTCGAAGTCCATGTGTACACTCTGGTTAAATGTCCATGCCTTAGATGAATCTTATGTACACCATTTCGAAGTCCATTTGAATGTCCATAACGACCTAATGTACACTTCACACTCCTCTAATGTACACGTGGACAACATATAGCGTCCATATGCGCAAGTGTACACTAAACAGACCATGTCTCAAACCACATAATGTCCACTTCACACAACTCTTCTACATCTGCAGTCTTAGTGTACGTTCCTCTAATGTTCGCGTGGACAATATATGACGTCCATATGTGCAAGTGTTCACTAAACAAACCATGTCTACTCGTTTTTGTCATTCACATCTTTAACCCCTGTACACCCCGCATTTCTCACAAGTCCAGGTGTACAACATATGGTGTCCATAAGTCCTTCTACACACTTGCATACAGATGTTGAAGTCCATCTCGAAGTCCCTGCATATACACTCATTGTCGAAGTCTATGTATACACTCTAATTCAATGTACATGCCTCTAACGCAATTTGAGGTAAAAAATGTCGAAGTCCATTTGTACACTATATTTTCAATTTCCATAACGACCTAGTGTACACTTCAACCTCCTACTACGTTCACGTGGACAACATAAAGCGTCCATGTGTCCAACACAACATAGTTTCCACTTCACACTCCCGTTCTACATCTGCAGTCCTTGTGTACACTGTAGTTTATACGTCCAAGTCCTTGTGTACTCTTGATGTCCAAGTCAGATAAGTACACTGCAGTTTAATGTCCATTTGAACTACGTTGTCGAGTAATCCGACGTCGATTAGATGTTTGTCCTCTCGCTTGGGAAACGATCGGTCGCAAATAGCCGCTCATGTAGCAATTCCTTCACATTATCGACACCTGAATCCGCCGCATCTGCCACATAAGAAACCCTAAATTAAACAAATTAACCCAATTGCTCCGATGCGAGGCCTCAAGCTAAATAACAGAGACGGAAAACTAACCTTCTTCTTTCTCCTTGCCACGGCTACTACGAGTCCTCGCCATCGTGAGATAACCGCTTCCGCCGCTGTGATAACCCGCCCTTAGGGGTAAAATGGTCGAGATCGACAAAGTCGGAGTTTGGAGCCAAGCTTTTGGGAATCAGAAGATGAAGAGGAATGTTGAGTTTTGATCATTTCAAACTCAACATGGTTCAGATAAAATAGAAGATTGGTCGAGCATCAACTTGATGGTCAAATCGCGGGAGACAACGATGGATCGAGAATTTCCAAAGAACGGCGTGGTCGAAGAATTGATCGTGAGTGAACCTGGAGTCAGATAAGCTGCTCTACCATTTGTAGAAGTTTCTTAGATTGATCAGACGGTCGTTTTGGAAGCATTACATTTTTGGAAGCACGACGGTTTAAAAGCTCGACGTTTTTGAAGATTGTCGTTTCTTCATCACGAAGTTTTCTCGGAAAATCTTCGTATCAGTAAAATATTATTCTGGAGACATTATAAGTCGGAAGCAGGACGGGAATCGAGCAGGACGGGAAGCAAGCATGACGGGAAGCAAGGACGACGGGAAAACCCGAAGTTGGCCGAAAACCCTAATTTCGGTATTGGGGATTTTTCGAGGAAGTCGGAGGCTCGGGAAATATTTTTATTCAAGATCAGGATTCTTATGGAGTCTATTAATAATATTCAGAGCATCAGAACGGGAGCGGAAAAATATTCAAGATTGATCGCGGGTCGAAAATTCAACAGAAGGGCCGAAATCGCGCAAATCGACCGGGAAGCTCGAGGTGGCTTGATCTAAGTGATCAGGACGTGATGTCTATCTATTAACCAGCTGAGTGTCTACACAAGCTCGAGGTGTCGCCGTGCATGGGAGCAGCACATGCAGCTTGACACACAGAAGCACGAGGTGCCGCGCAACCTGCGATCGAAGCATGCAGATCGACATGTGGTCACTGTGTGTCGCCATGCATGTGATCCAGCCATCCTGAGAGACATCTGGTCGTCCAGGCAGGAGAGAGGTGTCATCCTGCATGAGTTTGATCCATGCTGACCGCCATGTGGAGCACGAGGTGCCGCGACGCATGCAACCGGAAGCATGCGAGACGACACACTGGCACTTGGGTGGTGAAACCTTACTGGTTGGTGTATACTATAAATACCCCACGACCCCTTGCCATTTCATTCATCCAGACCTTTCAAAATCAGTCCCAAACGTTGCTAGAGAGAGAGAGAGAAAGTAGAAAAAAGAAGTAAGAGGTTCCGATCTTTTTCGAGCGTTTTAGAGAGTTTTCGAGATCAGTTTCTCTACTGATTTCGAGTGAGTGCCTAGGGAAGGCTCTGTCCAAATCAATTCGTCCAAGCAAGTCATATTCTCTGGTGATCAAGTGGAGGTGCTGTCCAAGGTGAGTTCAGATCCATGGGTTCAGTTCAGTCGAAGATTTGAAGATCGATACTCTGTCGAAAGTTCAAGGGAATCGTCCAGCAGCTAGGGGAGGTTCTGCTCGAGTTGAGTTCTGTCCAGACCAGTATCAGGGGAGGTTCTGTCTAAGTCAAGATCAGTCCAGTCCAGTCCATTCAAGATGTGAAGGTTGGGTTTTGGCTAAGTCCTCTCCGATCAACCAGCTGCATATCGGCAAAGAACACTGTGAGTTGGTTTGTTTGAATTCCACTTGGAATTTAGGATAGTTTTGTGAGTTGGCTTGTTTGAATTCCACTTGGAATTTAGGATAGTTCTGTGAGTTGGTTTTGTTTGAGTTCCACTTTGAACTTAGGTTAGATCGAGTATGCATATAGATTATAGATTAGAATGATCACACTATTGCATGGTAGAGTCCTTAGGGTTATTTTAGTATTGAATTGGACTCAGCTTGGCACGGGCTAAGCTGAGATGAACGGAATTAAGACTGAGTTAATAACCTGACTAGGACTAGGGCTAGGGTGCATCATGTTTTCTATTCTTGCTTGGTTATCTGGTTGAGTGCAGGTTCCCGTTATCTTTAAAGATAGTTTCATAGCAGGAGGCTTAACTATCTGGGTAACGGTTTGATTGAGTAGTTGCTTGATAGATTAGATGCTTGCTTGTTTATTTATGCTTGTTGAGGTTAGTCAGCTCTTGGTAAGGGAGTGACTAACCGGTTGATTTGATTAACATTGATATTGTTATTTAGTTTATTATATGTTACTACTCGGGGTCCTAAGCCATATAGGCTGGACTCCTGGTACTTTTGGTATGATGTTGAGTTGTGTTGATAGCTTGCCTGATCAGCAATGATACGCGGCAAGGAAAGTTACGTAAGCATGTCCCCACGCGGCTTGGCAGAGAGGTTGCATAAAGCATGCTCTGTACGGGGAGGTTGCTAGAAAGCATGCTCCGTCATGTGGTATCCTTTGTGGGTATTACATGTTAGTTTGCGGCAAGGAAGGTTGCTAGAGTATGTCCCTACGCGGCTGGGCAGAGAGGTTGCATAAAGCATGCTCTGTACGGAGAGGTTGCTAGAAAGCATGCTTCGTCGTGTGACACCTTATCGGGGTTACATGTCAGTTTCATTGGATGTTCTAGCTCGCGTGCCTTTGTGGCTGTGAGTTAGGTGTTCCGTGGTTGAGAAAGTGAGGAGTAAGGTTGTGATATTAAGTATAGCCATAATGAGGCATATATTTATTATTTTGCTAATGGTGGATTATATTCCGCTGCTTATCTTATTTATGTTAGTCTCGAGTGATGATTATTATTGTGATTGTGGTTGATTGATTTGCTTGCAGGTTCCTGTTACTTGAAGTTAGATCATGGCAGGAGGCCAAGTCTAACTTAGTAACCGGGTTATTAGATAGTAGTTGTGATTGTTGATTGGTTAGTGTAGACCTGATGTTGGCATGTATGTGTCTGAAGGATTGCTTGTGAAGGATGGTGGATATTAAAGCTATGTGGTATCATTGGTTGGCCGATCATGTTCTTGTCTGATTGTTGGTCGACCGATTAATGATACTTATATAGTCTAAATGTCTAACACTACACGAGTATTGAACTCGGGCGTATACATGGTTAACTAGGGGATTGATTGTTGACTTGTTTTCATGCAGGTTCCCGTTACTTGAAGTTAGATCATGGCGGGAGGCCAAGTCTAACTTAGTAACGGTTTGCGTAGCCTTAGTTTAGATTTCTTGCTAAGGCTATATTGATTGTTATTTTGGGTTGTCTGGGTTAGTTCTAGGTTGGGGTAGAGGTAGCCAGCTCACTGAGTAACATTAGGTTACTCATCCATCTCCGTTGTCCTTTTTGCAGGTTTCTTTAGTAGGACGATCGGATAGCTTGGTGCTGGACGTTAGGACCACCGGTGTAGATTTACTTGCCTTTTGTTAAACGGTATTTTTGATTTGCGTTTAGTTGACTCGATTTTGGCGTTAGGCCGGGACCGGTCTCGAATTATTCAATGTATGAATATTTCTTTGAATCAATAAAGTAATTGTTTTATATGCGCTTCATGAGTACTCTGATATTTGACTAGTCCGGTCTAACACAACGTTAGGTCGTTGTACGGGTTGAAAAGCCTTAGGCCTCGATCTAACGGAAAACGTTAACTCTTGATACGGGTTGCAAAGCCTTATGTTTTGAGTTAGCGGGACGAGTTAGTGGACGAACTGGTCTAAGTCGTGGAGTAAATTTTGTGACTCTGAACGGATCGTCCCTAGCCCGTCACGTAGCGCTTCCGGACCATGGTGTTGGGTTGGACGGTCAGTCATGTTCTTGTTTGATTGTTGGCTGGCCGGTTGGCCTTTCATCTCCAACCCTTGGCGTTGGTCGCTCCGTCGGTCATGTTCTTGTTTGATTGTTGGCCGGTGGTTCGACTTATGTCTAGGACGGTTCGGGGGTGTTACAGCCGCCGTCTGTTCTCTCTCCTTCACAGATCTTAAAAGATAGATCGAGTAAAAGAAAAGATGATTACATAAAAAAAATCTTGAGAAAAGATATTTAAGAATCAGATTTCAGTTTTAAAAAAAAAACGTAGAGAATGAACGAGGAAGAAAACGATGGAGAAAAATGGAAGTAATGGGTGGACATGTCTGAAAATGGTGGGCCATCACTTTTAATATTCAAAATTCAAAAGAAACGAGAAAAATTCAAACCATCTGACAAACCTAACCAGATACAATGTTGTTTTACTGAAATATCCATATCTTGTTTTGCTTTTAAGGGATAAATGAGTCTTCAACCACACAAAAGTGTTTAGGTAGCACAATGTGCTCTAGAGTGTAATAAAAACATAGAAACTGACCTGTGGTGTTAATAACTCTTTATTACATGTGAGGTCACAAGTTGCTACTAAGGTAGTTTCGGATGGTTGAATACACAATTGCCCTCTCTTTTCTTAACTAGTTGTGGGTATATAGGTAATTGACCATTTAATTGCTGTTTAGGATGTTTGAAATTTGAAAATAGGTTTGGTCCCACTTGTAGTCTCCGAAAAGAAGGAGATGAAACTTTTGTTTTCACAGTTTATTTATTAATTGGAGAAAACTAAAAAAAAAAACTGATTTAATAATTTTTTTTCATCAGTTTTGGTAAAACAGAGAGAGAAGATGTAGGAATCTTCGACGGACGACGATTTAGAAAATGATAGAGTAGATTTTCCGGCGGACAACGATTTTGATGACGGAGGATGAAGTAGATAAGGGTAACGGCGCGAAAAAGCGGGCTGAGAGGCGAAAAGATAAAGGCAATTTTTGTGTAGTTATTGGGGTTCCTTCTGCGATTTTGATTCTGGGTTTGCTTCCATGAAATCGCATACTTTCCGAGTAGCTTCTAGTGGCTAGGGTTTCGATTTGGGGTGAGATATAGGGTTTCATGGATTATGGTAACGATTTTTTGTTTTGGGTTCTGATTCTGCGGATTAGGTTTTGATTTGGGGTCACATGTTCTGTTTTGGGACTGAAGAAGCTGAATTTTTTTTGGTTTGTGTGTGTTATAGGGAAGGCGAAAGCAGAGGAGGGAGTCATGAACAAGAGATTACTGCAACGTTTGTTCGTGACAGACCGATGAGACGACGAGCTGAATCTTCGAAGCTATGTCTGTGAGAAGCTCCCACAACACATAGAGTTGGTTTTAGCGGAGGTGAAAAAGGCTGAGCATGATCCTCAGGTAGCTATTTGTACACTTGTACGAACGTTTAAAGTTATGCACATTACATTTGATGTACATGTGTACAACAAGAATGCATGTGTACATGTACTTTGCATACTATGTTTATATGGTTTGCGGTTGAGATGTGTATTGATTTTGTTTTGGTTACCGTGTTTCTATGTTTATAGCTGAGTGTGCAATCTATATGAAGTGTGGAGAGGACAAAGAGGATGGCTGGGGAGAAATTTGATAGTGAGATTTTTGATTGTAAAGTTGCCAACATGGTTGAGCTTCTGAAGGCAATGCACAAATTCATAAAACATAAATGGAGAAGTGATGATGCATTTAAACATATGTACATGTGCACAAGCAAGTGTGTACATGTGTACAAGAGCAAATGTGTACATGGGAACAACACCGAGTATACATCATATAATTTTCATACATTTGCAAATTTAAGTATTTGTAAGGTTTGTATTGTCAATGTGTACACATGTATTTCATTGTCCACATGTACAAATCATACATACCGACTCATAATGTACACATGGACATTGTGACAATTCTCAAAAATGTACAAAGGCGTCTCTAACAATGTACAAAAGTGTCCTTACAATAGCAAGTTTGGTATGTTCATGGACATTGTGACAATTCTCATACATACCGATTCATAATGTACACATGGACATTGAAGATTCTTTTTACTAGTTTGGTATGTTCATGAAAGTGGAACTATTTGCAATAAAAATGTATCAAAGTTGTTCAATTTTAGTGAAATTCTCAGTTTGGTATGTTCATGAACACATGGACATTGTGACAATTCTCAGTTTCATAATGTACACATGGACATTGTGACAACATGGACATTGTGACAATTCTCAGTTTCATAATGTACACATGGACATTGTGACAATTCTCAAAAATGTACAGAGGTGTCTCTAAAAATGTACAAAAGTGTCCTTACGATAGCAAGTTTGGTATGTTCATGGACATTGTGACAATTCTCATACATACCGATTCATAATGTACACATGGATATTGAAGATTCTTTTTATTAGTTTGGAATGTTCATGAAAGTGGAACTATTTGCAATAAAAATGTATCAAAGCTGTTCAATTTTAGTGAAATTCTCAGTTTTTGAGGTTTCAACTTGCTTGAGAATGGTTCATAGTGCTAGAGGTGTCATGACTCTGTGAAAAAACTTAATGGAGGTTATGTTATATTTGGCAAATAATCTTGTAACTTAATTGACTATGTGTACATGGACATTTTTGACAAAAATGGTGTACATGAACTTTAGTATACATGAGGATATATAAAATTATGTACATGAAGAGACAGAAAACATGTGTACATGTGGATAGTAATTTGTACATCTTGTTAATTTTATTAAGAGTACCGTTTGTCTATTTTGCACACATGAACTAGCTAGGAGGCGCAACCAACAATTTTGAGGCAGAATTAAGGGGAAATATGCATCATTTGGAAGTTATAGGGTCGAAAACTAAGTTTTAAAAAAAACAGGGACCAAAAGTGAAAATTATTGAGAAGCTGGCTCTTGAGAACGAGAAGTAGATCTATTGAAGCGTGAAACTTGAACTGCGGATTCGGTGATGTCAAACACATGATTCAATCTTCAGTTCTGATTAGGATGAATCGACTGCTTGAGAAGAACTCATCAACTCGATTTGATGGGCTCGATCTCAATTCAAAGATTTCTTTTTGAAGACAACGTAGGGAGGATCTGTGGGTGGCTCATCACGGCGAGACGCGACCAGAGGAGCCACAAGATGATGGCGAAGCGGCAAGCAGAGCACCAGTGTCCCATGAACGAACAACACCAGTGTCCAATGCACCGGCGGCAAGCATAACACAATATTTTTGTAATTCAAGCAAGGGCATACCAGGGCAAACGGGAAAAATCTGTGACATTGTTTCCTTGTCGATCGCAAAATTTCAACGAGAGTCACCAGAGAGTTAATGTCCAATGGTTGAGATTTTTTATTTTATCATGACAAAAAAACAGCTGATGAAGATAGTGATATCTTCAAAAAATAGGATGAATCTGGGCCATTCGTATTAAAGGTACAACATAAAATGAGAGAGATATGTTTTGTCATAGTGTACTAAAATTAATCTTGTCCGTCGAATAGGAGGAAAGATGTGTGGCTGAGGTTAATTCCCGCTTATTCTCTAGTTAGGTCAATAAGCTTTAATGATACGGTTAGTATATTTTAGTTAGGATTCAAGTGGATTCAATAGATTGTTAGAAGAAAGTGTCTGTGTAGTAATAAGTGACCTTTTATGATATTAAAAGATGAAAAGTGACTCTGAATGTAATTGTTTCTTTATTAAAAGGAATAAAATGAAAGAGTCCTTGTTGACATGGCACTGCTAACCTAACCGCACAGACCCTCTTCCCTTCTTCTTCCTCGACGAAACATCAATTTGATTTTCTAGCTTTAATATTTAGCCCTCGATCCATCTCCACTTCCAGATTTCATTCCGCGATTGTTTGAATTTTTCTGTTCATCCGATGTACGATGAACGGAGGTCCTGGTTTCAGTTACGCACCTCCGTCAATAACCTCCTTTCCTTCGATCAGCTTCTTGATTGTGTTTTTCCATCATTGGGTTTTCGATTACTGATTCGAAATTTTCAAACTTTTGCAGATAATTAATGCTCCGGTCACGAGAGCATTCGTCATCACGAGCGCCCTCTTCACTGTCTTCTTGGGGATCCGTGGTGGAGGAGGTTCTTCCAAGCTCGCCTTGTTTATTACAAACTTCTAATAAACTGTTGAATGAGGACGTGAGTATATTTTAATTTTAGAATCCGTATACCATTCAGAATGCTTCGAAATATTCCCTAAAAATATTAACAATATAAATACTAAAACACCTAAATGTGTTTTCCTATCTACATTATCTACATTATTAAATTTGAAGTGCCAATATGAATTAAAACTTGAAATAACATTTTAATCAAATCTAATGTCATTTTCACTCATAAATATAATTAATTTTAATAAATAAATTTACAAAACATGATAAATATGAGTTTCTTTATAAATCATAGGTATTACATTAAATTATCTAATATTTAGGTAATTTAAAAGATTGCAATTTTTCAATTATTTAATACTTAACAAAAAACGAAGATTGAAAAATATACATCACATTGTGCTTAGACTTATAAAAATAATACACTCTAAATGGCTGTCAAACGAGACACCACATACAGAACGATACACAGACAGAACGATGTAACTGTATAAATAATCACAGAGGTATTATCTTCATTTGTTTTTCTAATCAGTTTGGTTTTTAGTCTGGACTTTTGAACGATTTTACTTACATACATCCATTTTCAAATAGAAACTTAAATTTAACAAAATTACTTATTTTATCTTATTTTTACATTTAATTAAATTAAAAATAATCAAGTTAAAAGTTTCTAAATTTTAACAAATTTTTATTGTTAAATATAATATAATTTTAAATTTTATTTCTGTGCATATGAAGTTAAAAATACCATAAAATCAAATCTATTCTATTAATTCTCTAGCATGACCAGTTGATAAAAGTTGTGTCCACTATTTATTTTATTTATTTAATGAACCATTTATTTTATAATTGTCATTTAAATATTCAAACTGCCGTATTTATAACTTCTTCCCTCTTTACTTCTAATCCTAATTATCGCAGCCAACTTTTTGATGTCACGTATGCAACTTCCTCTTCCCTCTTTACTTCTAATCCTAATTTTCGCAGCCAACTTCTTGATGTCACGTATGCAACTTCCTCCCTCCGTATAATTATAACTTTCTCCCTCTTTTAATAACTGTCATTTATTTTATGACATCAGTTGCATATTTACCTAACAAAGCGCTACTTAATCATATTCTTGATGTTTGATGCAACAATATGCAACTTTCAATCATATTAATGATTGATATACTTTTATTTATATTCTTTATATATATATATATATATATATATATATATATTACTATAAGTAGTTTTATATTTGACTATGATCTATTGATAAATATTGATAAATATTGATTAATGATCGATACACTCTTATTTATATTCTTTATATATATAGATATATTACAATAAGTAGTTTTATATTTGACTATGATCTATTGATAAATGTTATGTTCAATTATGTATTTTATTTATTTAAAAAACTATTCTATCAAACTAAATTAATATTAAATACAAATATGATTACCGAAACACTCAAATACAAAAATTAAAATCTTTAACTTAATTTAAAACAAAAAAATATATCCGCTCTTTTTAAAGGCACGTCAGAATCTAGGATCCCAGAATCTTCTTCTATTAAAACACAAGTATGATTGATAAAATGTTGTATCCAATTATTATTTTTTTTATTTAAAAGTTTTCTTATTGTTTCACTAAGATTTAATTAACCTCTATCTTAATTCCATGATTTTTGGACTCATTTCCCCAATAATTATTAGTCAACAGTTCTATTTTAGTTCTAGGAAAACCCTTTTTTGATTGTGTTTTGATATTTACACTTGATAATACCATAGGCAAATAGAATACATATATTAGTTAACGGTTTATGTCAGATTACTTTCTTTTGACTAAGGTTCTACTACGTTTATTGTATTATTTTGTAAGTATATTTTCCTAAAAATTTTGTTCGGATTTCGGTGTTGGTTGGGTTTGTTATTGATTTTTGAATATAACACTTTAAAAATTGTTCGAGTATATATGTAGATCATGTCTACAGAATATGTACTGGATGATTTTACGGGTCACCGGACTTTGGATCGAGTGAACCGCAAGTTAATAAATAAATTAATTAATTTTACTATAAACCAAAGTTAAATATTATATAAACTTTTTATAAAACATGAAATAATAGTTTGGATATGTACATATTTTATATTTGAAAAACATTTAGAAAATACTTAACTTTAGCTTCTATATGTTATTATTTTCATTTGACATACAAAATAGTTTAGATTATTTATTTATTTTTAACAAGTTAAGATTTATGACATACAAAAATATCAAAATTTAAAAATTCATAAATATTTATCTACTAGTTTAACCAGTGCTTTAACCAGGTTCCAGATTTTAGTGATTTTTTGGGGGTTTTTAAATATTGGTATTTCACAAAACCTAAACTTGATTTATCTTGAGTCATCGGATTTACCGGTTCAACTGCAGGTCCGGATCGAGTTTCAAAACACTGAGGATGGAACTTTGATTTTTGGATCGATTCCGATTCGGGTTTTTTGGGTACAAATATTCTTGACTAATTATGTTGGGTAATTACTAAGAAAAAATTATATGTTGCAAACTTTAGGAATAAAGTTTAAAAATAATATGAGAAATATATATGGACAAGTGTATAGCTATGCAACTTGGCATATTTAATATAGTTACCAAAATTAAATTAAATTAAATTAATAATTAATAATGTATTAAAATATATTAAAAATAAAATATAAAAATTAATTTAAAAAAATAAAACAAAAATATACCCGCCCTTTAAAGGGCGGGTCAAAATCTAGTTTCTATTAAAATCCAACATAATTGGGACGAGACGAATGAAACCTTGGTTGAATATTTATGTATAATTCTTTGAGCTATGCTTAGAGATACATATCCAGTTTTGTATAGCATCTCCAACCATCAATTATTCCCATATTTTTCAAAGAGGGTGAACAGTACATCCAAATATAAGGAGTACTATTCATTTTTTATAAAGCTATTCATTTTTATTTTTGTCTCTATGTATTCTACAAATGCATGAAAACTGTTTATATACAATAGAATCTCTATAAATTAATAAATATTATAAACTAATAAATTTCACCGATCCTACGTTGAACCAGTGTAAAATTTGAACAAAAAATTAACATAATTTGATAAAATTATGAGATAAGAATTTTTAAACCTTATGTAAATATATGGTCTCAATATAAACATAGTTCAATTTTCATAGTGAAATTTATCTTTATTATTTTTTAATCTCTCTTAATATACTAATTTTATTTTTTTTAAATGAATTCATATTTACCGTATACCTCAAATAATCAAATAATAACAATAAAAAAACTAAATATCTGAACTCGACCGAATCTGAACTAAAAATACCCGAACTCGATCCGAAATACATAAATTCCCGAACCGGTTTTCTAGCCTTATACCAAAATACCAAATCTGAACCCGAGCGCACACCCCTAGCTTTTAGAATAATTCTAAATATAACACCAAATTTAATGTTTTATTTCATTTTTATATAATCATAACACTACATTTACATAATATGTTTATAATTCTTCTTTTAAATTTAATAGTTTTAATCCTTTATAATGATAATTATTATCTTGCAGTTTCTTTCTAATCATTTTGGAATCATCTATCTTATTAAAGTAGAAGTACTTTAAGCTTTTATTTGGTAATAGGGATAGAAATCTTTAAAAAAATTAAATTTTGTTTGGTAACAAAGATAGTAGAGAATTTTGGCTTTTCCTTATTTAAATGATAAATTTAAGTATTTAATGTATTTTTCTAATTCAAATAATAGATTTCTTTAATATAATGAATCTTAACCAAAATAAATTTTCTTATATATTTTTTGTTAACATTTAATATTTTTAATATTTATTAATAAAAATAATAAAATAAAAATCACACATCAAAATCAATTTATATATCATATAAACAAAATATAAAATATTTTATTTAAAAATTGTTAGTATAACACTTTTATAATATAAGTCCAATTAGTTATAAATATTAGATTTTATATGATACACTGTGATATAATAGACGATTAAAATCACATAATATAATTATTTAAAGTAATAAATAAAAAAATTGTTTTAAAATGTTGATACACTAAAAATGAATCCTTGCTACTGCCAAGTTAAGAGTTGCAATTGTAGTACTTGAGATTCAAATCCAGAGGACCAGTCTATACTCTAGTTCTATGAGTTCCGAAATCAAGTTTAGAAGAAGATAATAATTTGGTTGAAAGAGACGATAGTTAACAAGCAAATAAACACGAGATTGATTCAATTAAACAAGAGCTAGCCTAGGGTATTTCATTGGGTGTTGAATTGGAGCCAAACAATTATTCAAGCGCGATGAAGAGCTTTCTAGAACTCGGATCACTCAGCTGGAACACTCCTCTGTCGTGGCAGTGATCGCTTTGCAGATCGATCTCACCACCTAACTGTCCTTGGGATGAGGATCGATTGCAAGCTTTAGAGAACAGGTCCGATCAGTTCACTTACCACCTTAATATCTACTTTCGCTGATTAGGGATACTAAGCTCATTCAATACATGTCAAGTTATCTCCTAAGCGGTTAACTAGGCAATGAACTAGTGATCTAAAATCAAGTGATCAGGTTAATGAAAGCAGTAAGAACAGTATGAATGAAGAACAGTTATGGATCGCTTATCTATGTTTAGCTCATGTCTCAACACCCTAAAAACCCTAGGCGAGCAAAGCTACTACTCGATCATGATGTAGATAAACAAAGACATAAATCCTAAATAAAATTGCATAAGAACAGAGTATGAAACAATAGGGTTCAGATGATCTTCTCTATGAGAGGATGGATTCTTCTCCCTTACAAGTTGCAGATCGCAAATCACAGTGTTCTCTTGTAAAACTAGCGTAAGTATAAATATCTAAAATAACTCATATTTTTGCCTTATATTTTTAATTTTAAGTATTAATATTATTATAAATATAATTTAATATAAATATTTATATATGTTCACTCATTATGTTCGCGGTTCGGATTAGGTTTGGTTTCGGTTTTTTGAATTTTTGAAAAATAGTCTCATTTGATTATTTAGACATGATTCGACCAGGTCAGTATCCTATTTCTGGATTGGTTCGGGTAAATACTTCATATTATGACTCAGCTCTAATTACAACACTGTTCTCGTATGTCTTGGGGAGGATGGTTTAATAGAACTGAAACAGCATTTATGTAGGTTAATCTGGTTAACGTTTGTTGAATTGAACCAAATCTAAACCTTAAAATGAATTTTCATATCTCGCCGGTTCTTATCTTAATCCGATGTAAAATCAAAAATTGGTTCGTTCGGTTTAAGCTGACTCTTACTTGCGAGCATTGTTGTCACTCAAAATCAACAGAAGCTAATAAATTAAACTATTGAGAGAAGAGAAGAGAAAGGTAATTCGAAGAAGAAGGAAGGAAGGATGGGTGGAGGAATGGAGACGAACAAGAACAAGTTCATCGAGGACTGGGGATCCGCTAGGGAGAATCTGGAGCATAACTTCCGATGGACACGTCGCAACTTCGCTCTCATCAGAATCTTTGGCATCGCCCTCCCCATCCTCGTCTACAAAGGCCATCGTCAAAGATTTTGTAACTCTCAATCTCTCACTCGATTCCATATCCCATTTCAATATTACTCTTGTTGTAATTACATTTGAATCAAATCTGTTCTTTTGTTTGGTTAACACATTACATATGAATATTAATGCATGTATTCAGAGGACAAATAAAACATTTGGATAAACATTATTTTCATGAAACGTCAAGATGTCTAACAATAGTATGTGGAGATCACACTGTTCCACTGTGGAGTGCACGTTAGGCTTATATTTCGCATGAACAGTTTTTGTTATTTATATGAAATGTATTTGACTAAGCAAAACTAAGTATATTTAGTAGTAGTCATCAATTTAATTACATAGAACTATTCCACATTTTGTTTTACAAACATAACATAAAACAAGTCACATGAAGAGGCGGCGACAAAAGTTCCACAGTTAACACTTCTCGATCTCCAAATAGAACAATAAATTAAGAGTAAAGCTCATACATGTTGCTTGAAATTCCAGTGGAACACTCACCCGAAAGTGGCTCCCTTAGGCATCGACGGAGACGGAAGGCAAACGGCTCCAGAGCTCCTTAGGAGGAGGACGACAAGCAGACCCACAAGAGCTAGCTCGACTGAAGAAACCAAAAGTTCCTGACATGACTCGGATGACAATGAAGAAAGAACTCAGGTCAAGCGTGGTTGGTAAATAATTCCCCCACACCGGCCACGCGACACTAACATATGGTGGCGACATCAAGGGAACTCGAGGTAATTTTGTCGGAGTTATGAGGATAAGACTGAAGCATAGGAGGTGACACATGTCACCTAAAAAAGCAGGTGCCGCGGTAAGAATGACGACTTTGTTCCCTGCAGAAGACACGATTCACTGGGTCGTCCTCAAAACCATAGTCTCCGATGTCAAGAAGCGAGGAAATGAGCCATCAAAACACCATTGTTGACACCATGGCAGTCGTCGAGTGAACTACAACAGAGGTTCTCTGCCGTTTTAATAAAACACATCCCAGCTGTTTTAATTCTTGGCATCAAGAGAACAATGCAACCTCTGATTCGTAACCCTTGCCCTCACCGGAATCACCACGAGGTTCTGAAAATACTTATCACCACGAGGTTCTCGAGCAAGTAGTTCTTGGTAGAGTATCGGGCTAAAAGAAACAACTGTCGAACTGATTTCTCTGATTTCAATCTCTTTTCACTCCCTTTCTCAAAGATCTTGCCGATCCACCTCTAGGACTCCTCTGGTTTTGCTCCACTTTCGATTCATCATATCAATCAAATCCCCAAATCCAATTAAAATGATCAAAAGGAATATATGAAAACAATCTCAAAACATTGTTAAGAAATGTGAAAAGTTTGGTTTGTGTAATTGAAGGACAAAAGACAAAATCGTAGTTTTTTTACTTTATTCCTTTAGAGTGTTTGGCAATATAAAATGAGTAGTTTGAGGTTAATTGTTCAGTGATAATTAAAAAAAAAAAGATTAAAAAAAAACAACTAATAAGATTATAAGAAATTTCTTTAGAAACTCTGTATGATTGTCACTTCATGAGATTCTCATTTAATATACACGAGAATTTAAATCATACTTCCTCTGTTTCAAATTATTTGTCGTTCTAGGAAAAAATTTTTGTTTCAAAATAAATATCGTTTTCGATTTTTAATGGAAAATTTATTGATAATATTCTCTAATCTATTTTTTATTCGGTGAAGTATGGTTAGGCGTATTGGTAATAGTGTTTTTATTTTGAAAATAAGTAAAATTAAATATTTTTTTAATATATGTGTATAAACCTAAAAGACAAATAATTTGAAAAATACGGAGTAGATTATAAATAATGTCTTGTAAATACTTTTAAGACAGAAGGATGCTTCAAAAAAGTGCATTAAAAAAAGGATAGTTTTGTCTTTGCAACCGTCTCAAGCGGTAATAAAATTGAGGCAAATTAGGGTTTTTCTGGGCAAATAAGGTTTTCCTGTCTGCGCCTCCGAAAGTTAACCACTAAATCCCAGCCACCACCAGTAGACGATGGGGAGGAGAGATGTGGGCGGAGGAAATAATAGGAGAGTTTTGAGTCGAGATATGGATTCGTGCAGGAAGGATTTATCTACGGCGGAGGAAATCGTGGACGACCTCCGTTACAGGTACGGTAAATATGCGAGGATGTCCCGTCAAACACTTGTCCTCAACGTCAGACATGTCCTTAATGCCCGAAACAACAACAGCAACAACAAGAAGCGTGTGAAAGAAGACGAAGAGGATGATGATTCTGATGAAGGTGCTGGTGGTGGTAAGATGAAGAAACAGAGACGTCTTGATGAGGAAAAAGACAAGTTGCAGCGAGCACATGTCAAGGAGAAGTCAGTTTCTTCTTCTTCGTCGAAAGACAGTGGCGGCCATATCTCGACTTCTGAGGACCCAAGTTTTAATTTTACCAGTGACACCTTAAGAGGTGGCTACGCTGAGATGAATAGCTCCACGAAACTTGCTAGAGTTTCTCCTCCTCTTCCCCTGAGTGGTAATAATATTAACAATAAAGGAGGACCTACTTTTAAAGACTTTGGTGGGATTAAAAAAGTGTTGGATCAGTTGGATCAGTATATTCTGTCCCCTCTTCTCAACCCTCCACTGTTTGAGAAGATTGGAGCGAAGCCACCAAGCGGGATTCTGTTACATGGACCACCTGGCTGTGGAAAGACTCGGTTGGCCAATGCCGTCGCCAACGAAGCTGGTGTTCCCTTTTATCAGATTTCAGCCACACAAGTTGTTTCTGGTGTTTCTGGTAAAATAATTGTACTCCCCTCCATTTTTATGATTGTTTAATGTGTGTATGTATCTCTCTGTTACTGATGATCACAATCTCTCAGGTGCTTCTGAAGAGAATATTAGAGAGCTCTTCTCTAAAGCATACAGGACTGCGCCTTCTATTGTGTTTATCGATGAGATTGATGCAATTGGTTCTAAGAGAGAGAACCAGCAAAGGGAGACGGAGAAGCGGATCGTAACACAACTATTGACTTGTATGGATGGGCCTCCTCCGGGAGATACGGAGGCTGGATATGTTGTTGTCATTGGAGCTACTAATACCCCTGATGCTCTTGATCCTGCTCTGAGAAGGGGTAGGCGATTCGGGCGTGAGATTGCACTAACCCCTCCTGATGAACATGCCAGGGCTGAGATACTCTCTCTCGTTGCCCAAAGACTTAGACTCGAAGGTTCCTTTGACATGAAAAGGATCGCTCGCTTAACACCAGGTTTTGTTGGAGCTGATTTGGAAGAGTTAGCTGACATGGCTGCCAGTCTTTGCGTAAACAGGATCATGGATTCAAGAAAATTGCAACTCTCCGGTGACAGCCCTAATGATGATAGATCTTGGCTGAGTCAGCCCTGGTCAGACGAAGAGTTGGATAAGCTCTTTGTCAGAATGTCTGATTTTGAGGAAGCAGTCAAGTTAGTTAAGGGATCTTTAACTCGAGAAGGTTTCTCTACCGTGCCTGATGTCACATGGGGCGATGTTGGTGGGCTTGACCATCTACGGACCCAACTCAAAGATTACGTAGTCAACCCTATCAAATACCCAGAGACGTTTGAGGTAGTAACAAAATCCTTGCCACTGTTCCGTACGTAGTTAATTAAGACTTACTTGCTTGTTCCCTTAATTAGGGTCTGAACTTTTCCCTTTGGATCTTTTTTTTTTTTTTCTTTAGAAATTTGGAGGTAAGTTAAACTTAGAGACAGGTTTCTTGCTCTATGGACCACCGGGTTGTGGAAAGACTTTGGTTGCAAAGGCAGTTGCAAACGAGGCAGGAGCTAATTTCATACACATCAAGGTATGCCAGATTTTCCTGATCAATTTTGCTTTGCATAATAAAAATGGTCCTTAGTAATGATGGTTCCTATCCTTGTTGTATCGTTGGCTTTCTTCAGGGTCCAGAACTTCTAAATAAATACCTTGGAGAAAGCGAGCGTGCTATTCGGACCTTGTTTCAGCGCGCCCGGACAAGCTCACCATGTGTAATCTTCTTTGATGAGGTTTGTTTGTGTTTCACTTATTCTAGTCTGGCTAAAACCCAAACATGTAATAATTAATAATATATCTTGCCAATATGTTTTTTGAATCTTTTCAAGTTAAACACAAGAGCTCTGTGATTCGTAATGTCTTTTTAAAAATATTTCAGGTGGATGCTTTGACAGGAAGGCGTGGCAGAGAAGGTGATTTGGTTGTTGGTGGTCTTTTGAACCAGGTAAAAAGGCTTTCTTGCTAGCTAGGTTATATTGACCCTAATTAATCTTAATCAGGTGCTTTGATTCTTTGATGGTCCTCACAGTTTCTCACTGAACTGCACGGTGGAGATAGACGTGACGTTTATGTCATCGGAGCTACGAACAGGCTCGATGTGATTGATCCTGCCTTCTTGAGACCAGGTAGGTTTGGGAATCGTGTGTACGTACCCCTCCCTAACGCGGATGAGCGTGTTTCGATCCTAAAATCCATTGCAAAGAAGAGACCCATAGATCCTAGTGTTGATCTGGATGCCATTGCAAACAAGTACTGTGAAGGTTTCAGCGGAGCTGATCTCGCTAACCTGGTAATCTTTGCTTTTTGATACATAAGACGACTACTACTACTACTACTACTACTACTCCCATTTTCTGTACTGATGGTTGGTTTGAATTTTGATGAAATGGAAGATGGACCAAGCTATACACGTGGCTGTGAAGGAGAAGTTCCAGTCCATTGAGTCGTCTGAAGATGGCGATATGGATTCTAGTGATTGCACCATCAAGATGACTCATTTCAAGCAAGCCTTGTCCTTAGTCACACCATCTGTCAGCAAACAGGTTACACCTAATACTCTTCTCACCCTCCCTCTGTTTTCAATCCACTTTGAGATACTGAAAATTTTCAACCCGTCTCTCGTATAAGTGTACAATATGAATCTCGTTTTTGGTGCTTGTGCAGCAAATAAAACACTACGAGGAACAACGGAAGAAATATCAAAGCAGCACCAACATGGACCAAATCAACGTAGGACCATCTTTTGCCCTCGAGTGATTTAAAAAATAAATAAAATAGAACTCTCTTAATTTATAAGTAAAAAAACTTGTTTCCCCTTGCGGGAACTACCATTTGCTTTTGTTTTTTTTTTCCCCAACTTGAGACATTCAATCATATGGACTCTAAGTTTTGTGTGTTCCAACAAGTGTTGTCTTCAAAATTTACAAGCGAAATCTTTGCGCTTGGGGGAAATGACGCAGCTAAGAGCATCTCCAATGGCACTCTATTTTCTTTTCTATAATTCTCATAAAAATAGAGTAACTCCATTATAGAGTAAGTTTTGCTCCAATGGTTTACTCTAATATTGTAAATCCATTTTTCCACTCTATATTTGAAGTGAAATAATAGTTTTTCACTCTATTGTTTCCACAAAAATAAAGTAACTCTATTATAGAATAAACCATTGGAACAAAACTTACTCTACAATAGAGTTACTCTATTTTTGTGGGAATTATAGAAGAGAATGAGGTATTAGTTGGATATATACAGAGAAGTTTATTATCAACTCACTATGAATATCTTCCATCACTTAAAACATTTTACAAATCACGATCATAAACTAACGGCAAGATTTAATGCAAATTTTTGCATTGATGGACTGAACACTCATTTTATTCTGGTGGAGACTATTGAGTTCATATCATACCCATAAATAAGACTGTAAGTGTTAAAATCTTTAACATTGTTATTTGAGTCAAACCAAAATAAATAATCTAACTAAACCAAATTTATAAACAACTGGACTATTACTATATTTGTTGAATCAAAAACCAAAACCTACAATCAAATCGAAGCATGGGGTTAACACTAGTTATACTGTAACTAAGAAAAAAATATTCCCATGTGGAACATGGGGTTAACACTAGTTATTTATATATTTCAGCGGATTATACGGATTGTTTTTTCGAATAGAAATGCGGATTAGCAGATCAAAGTGTGGAGGATTTGACCTGCAACCAAAGAAACACTCAACTAAAGCATTACAACTAGGCTTAAGTGTTCGGATACCCATTCGGATATGGATACTATCCACTGGGGTATGAGGTTTTTTGGATTTTGAAAAATGATCTCATTTGAGTGTTACAAAAAACCAGATCGAGTTCGAGTCGGATTTGGGTGGATTTGGTTTTATCCGAAGTAACCAAACCACTTGATTCAATTCGGGTATTAATTTTTTAAAAGAAAAATTATATTTTAAAACATAAATTATGTACACATAAACTACGTGAACTAATTCAATATAAAACTGAAACAAAAACTAACAAATAACAAAAAAAAATATATAAGAATAAAATAAATTAAAGTTAACAAAAGTAAAAAAGAAAATCAACATCATTAGTATGTTTTAGTAAAAGTTAACTATTAAAAAAACAAATGTAAGAAAAATATACAGGAGACAATGACATATTAAAAGAAAATGTGATAAAATCTCATAGAAACCTGCTAAGAAAATGTGATAAAAACTTGAAAATAATCCATGAGTAATATTAAATAAGAAGAACAATTATCAATTAAAAAATCCCATAGAAACCTGTAAAAAGTTATCAAATTTTGTTAGCAATTTTACAATATAAATAATTTAATAGATTTCTAAATTTTATTGAGACGAAAATAATATTACATTTGCATATATTTATTGAAACAGTCTGAAAATAGTTTATAGTCAACTACAACCAGTCTTTCGTCTGTGTTATTTATCTGTTAATAGAAGAAACAAACAAATGTTAGAATTTATAAATTTAAAAATAATTTCGGATAAAAACAGACTAATACGTTAGTATTGACATCTCTTAGGGATCTCTTTTATATATACTCTACCTTCATTTTTTCTTGTGTTATTAGGAGAATATTATTCATAATAAATAACGTTTAGAAAATATATTTTTCCTAATAAATAATGAACAATTGGAAGAAAAATATTAAAGTTATAACGTTATTAAATGGTTTGCAATAAATTTGATATCAACTTGTGCAAGTAAAACATATTCATTGTAAGGTAAGCTATTAAAAATGAATTAACAAATTAGAAACATTAAAGTAAATTGTATTAAAACAATGTAATAAATATGATTTGAAGTTGCACAAGTAATATGTGTTCAAAATAAGGAAGGTTATTAATAAAATAAAAATATTAAGATATATTACATTTAAATAAACATCATATTGATTCAAATACCAAATTGCTTACGGAAGAATACATGACGGATATTGGAGAATTAATGAGATTTGTTGAACAATAACCAAAAGTAAAAACTGGTATGTCAAGATGTCCTTGTATTCTATAATTGTTTTATTTTCCGCCACAGTAATCTCAGACATTGTTCATTTCAAATGCTTGCTATCAGGTAAATGTGAGTGGGGCAAGCTCCGTGCAGCACGTGCCAAGTCCATGAAATTCAAGGACGAATTAAACCGTCTCTATCAACGGATCCGGTTTGAGTTAAACCGCCGGCTTTGTAGACGAACCCTGCTTGATTTATAAGACAAACCCGGGCCAAATAAAAAAAATAGTGGGATTCGATTTAAATACTCTTTTTTTTTCCTTTTTTTTGGTCAACCGATTTAAATACTCTATAATGATTTCTCCAGCTCTATTTGTCCACTCTCGACTCTCGCCACCAACTAAACTTATCATCTTCTTACTTCCTTCTCTGCCATTGTCGTTGCTTTTAAAACCCTATTGAACCTCTTCCTACGAGCTCTCCTACTAGTTATTTCAACGGAAAAAAATTTCAAAAATCGAATCCACCACTTCCTCCTCTTTTCTTTCTTAGTGTTTCGATTCCCAAACTCCCAGGAGGATGGATCCGCCTAGTCTCGCTTTGATCCTCCGAGCCGCCGCTCTCAGCCCCAATCCAGATGAAGGCAAAGCTACTGAGCAGCAACTCAATCAGGTCTCTCTTGAATTCTCTTAAGCTGTATAATATACACGGATGCTAGTTCTTGATACAGATTGAGTAAGTTCTCTACAGTGTTATGTGGCATATCAATGATGTTTCAGTTGGGACTTACTATTTCTAAATTAGTCTAAGTTCAATTTTTGAGTAAGTTCGTCAGTTTCCTGATGTCAGATTTGATTCTGGCTGTGTGTGTTCTCTGTGTCTCAGTTGCACAACACGCCACAGCATTTGGTGAGGCTGTTGCAGATAGCTGTGGATGGGAACTGTGATATGGCAGTGCGTCAAATCGCTTGTATTCAATTCAAGAACTTCATTGCTAAGAACTGGCCACCTGGAGATTCGGGTGCAGGAGAGCAGTAGCGGCAGCAGAAGAGGATATTGCAAAGCGACAAAGAATTGGTGAGGGATAACATACTCGTCTATGTCACTCAAGTTCCAGCCTTACTCAGTTAACTTTGTTCTGGGACTTATCACTCTAGAGTCACTTGGCTTATTTTTTATTGGCTCGTTTATTTGAAGTTTCTGGTAATTTGTATGCCTCACGTCTGTGTGGTTTTGTGAAAAGATGGCATAACTTGTCTGATAGATAGTCTTCCAAGCTGATAGTCCTCACTTTTTGTTTCTACAGCAGATTCATATATGTATCGTGCATCTGTATATGTGTCTTTGTGGAATCAACAAATTTATGGAGCTTTGTTTGTGTTGCGGATACTCTCCAGAAAATATGAGTAAGTTACGTCACTTTGCATTCCGTATTCTCATTCCCGTGTGTATGATTCGAAGATTTGTTAGTAAAAATTTTGGTATGATCGTCTGAAGTGGCAGTAGCGCAAATTTGATATTTCAGTGTGGCACAAAGAGTAAAATCTTTAGGTGGTAGCCCCTCGTAAGTAGAAAAGTTAAGGGAAGAGACAATTGTATTGGAAAAGGAGTGTCAAGTGTTAAAATGTTTAGAATACAATAGAATGCTGTACAATGGCTCTTTCATACATTATTCGTAATGTCTTATGAAGTTTAGATGAGTTCCAGCTATAGGAACGCTAGGTGTGTATTGCATGTAAACAAGCAGTGAATCTAAGATGATATTCTCATTGTTTCAAAATTTTGTTTTTAGGTTCAAGTCAGGCGAAGAGAGAACACCTGTTACCCGCATTGTGGTGGAGACGTTTCCTCTACTTTTGAATATTTTCAATGGGCGTATCCAGATAGAAAATCCATCACTAGGAGATAGGCAGAGCTCATGAAGCTGATATGCAAAATATTTTAGTCATCCATATATGTAAGTCGCTGGTCATATTGTTTTTTCCTAAAGTTATTGTACATATACCACATGATTCATTTTGTATTATTTTCTGTGGCAGCTGGATATCCCTAAGCAATTATATGATATAAACTTATTCAATGCATGGATGGTTCTGTTCTCGAGTGTTTCGGAGCGTCCTCCTGTTCCAGTTGAAGGCCAGTCTATGGATCCGGAACTTAGAAAATCTTGGAGCTGGTGGAAGGTCAAGAAGTGGACAGTGCAGATTTTAAACAGGCTCTTCAGTCGGTAAGTCTCTGAAGCCTATATGTTAAAAAGTAAACTCTTGGAAGGTCCACTGAAATTTTGTGAACATTCGTTGTGACAGGTTTGGTGACCCAAAACTTCAAACTCCCGAATGCAAACCTTTTGCCCAGATGTTTCAAAAGAGTTATGCAGGCAGAATTCTGGAAGGCTACCTAAATCTTCTGAACACAATTCGTGTTGGAGGCTATCTTCCTGATAGAGTTATCAATCTTCTCCTTAAGTGCTTAAGCAACAGGTTTGTGTTACAGTTAGTTTCAGTGGCATACTTGTATGCATTCAGTATGCCCACCTGGCTGACATAAATTCTCATTTCCCTGGCACTTATACATTTGGGTTTTGTTCGACGTGTTTAAACTTACTGATTTTAAAATTTTTAGATGATTACTTGTTTGCTTTATTAGTAATTTCACATTATTCGACATTATCATGTGTTCAAATGTATTTTTCCCTGCAGCATAAAATAAATAAAAACTGTACAACTGTATTTTTGGCTTGTGGTATTCCTTGTTGTAGGGAGCTCTTTATCCTTCGACACTAATTCATTGTATCTGCAGCATTTTGATGAAAAACATGTATAATTTGCTGCTGCCTGGGCTGGATGTTCTGCTTTTTGAGATTGTTTTCCCTCTAATGTGCTTTAGTGACTCCGATCAAAAACTTTGGGAGGAAGACTCACATGAATATGTGAGGAAAGGTTACAGTAAGTATTAAAAACAGTGTGATTTCCTGAAAAGTTTTAGAGATATTATGTTGAATGATATCTGCTGTGCTGCATTGCAGATATTATTGAAGACTTGTACAGTCCACAAACAGCGTCTAATGGATTTTGTAAATGAATTGGTCCAAAAACGTGGGAAAGAGAACCTTCCGAAATTTGTTCAGTTTGTTGTAGGGATCTTCAGGAGGTATTCCATTTGAGCTCTTCTGCTTCGGTCTTCTTCTTCTTTCTTCCTGTTGTGAACTTGGTTTCCCACTCTTTATAGTTATAACGAAGCTCCTGCTGAACATAAGCCTTATCATCGAAAAGATGGCGCGATGCTTGCTGTTGGAGCACTTTGTGATAAACCGAAGCAAACGGATCCCTATAAATCTGAGCTGGAGCATATGTTAGTGCAACATATTTTTCCTGAATTCAATAGTCCAGCTGGACATCTTAAAGCGAAGGTATTCACTGTTTTGGCTTCTTAAACTTTGTCATGGATGCCTCAGCAATTCATGGTTGCCATAGTAGGGGTTCTGTTATACTTCTCAATTTATTTCTTCAAAGAATTGTTGAACGAGAGAAGAAATAAAAAGAAAGGATAAATGATAACGATACTTGGGCGACTTCTACAAAGTGGATACTTTAGGATGGCCTCTCTATTTCATCTCTAGTATTAGATAGTATATACTTTGGGAGCCTTGATCTGTTAACGATTGTTTCTTTTGGATGTAGGCCGCATGGGTAGCTGGGCAATATGCCATATCAACTTCTCAGATCAGAACAACTTTCGTAAAGCATTTCACAGTGTGGTCTCGGGAATGCGCAATCCTGATCTCCCTGTCCGTGTTGATTCAGTTTTTGCATTACGTTCATTTGCCGAGGCGTGCGAGGGTATGTGATTCTCTCCTATGCATTTATACGTGTGATTCTGTTTGCATTTGTTTACCCGTTTGCGTTGTCTTCTTGAATGTGTGTATATGTGGCTGATTGAAACTCTGGTCAAACTTGCAGATTTGAATGAGATACGTCCAATCCTCCCTCATTTACTTGATGGTAGGTAACCCTTACCAACTAGATTGTCTGTATCATCGGAGTAAACTAATGCCTTTAACTTAATGGTAATCTTGCTCCTATCAGAATTTTTCAAACTCATGAATGAGGTAGAGAACGAAGACCTTGTTTTTACGTTAGAGACCATTGTCGATAAGTTCGGCGAGGAGATGGCTCTTTATGCTTTTGGATTATGCCAAAAGCTTGTAAGAAATGAGCTTTCTCCCTTTTTATTTGAATTTTGAGTTACATTTATTTCCGCCACCACTTTTTCTCAGGCGGCTGCATTTTGGAGGTGAAGCCAGTGATGATTTGGGAGCTTTAGCTGCAGTTGGTTGTTTGCGTGCCATAAGTACAATCCTTGAATCTGTTAGCAGCCTCCCTCAGCTGTTTGTTGAAATAAAACCAACGATACTTCCAATACTGCAGAAAATGTTGACCAGTGATGGCCAAGGTAAACTGATGTATAAAAATACTTGTAGACTTTTTTCTCATTTACCTCTAGTCCTTAGTTTGTGGACTACAAGCATATCTAAGTTATGTTGCGTCTAGATGATTGACGTTTGGATTGAATTGTTAGAAATTTTGATTCATTCCTTCAGTAACAGTATGGCCTTTTGTCGTGTAGCAGCATCAGATCTCAAGATCATTCATTTCCTTTTCAAACTATTTTAGTATAGAAACTAAAGCATTTAAATTCTCATCCTATTTGCTTTGGCAGATGTATTTGAAGAAGTTTTGGAGATTGCATCATACATGACCTTTTATTCACCTAACATATCCTTGGGCATATGGGGTCTCTGGCCATTAATCGTGGAAGTGTTGGGCGATTGGGCAATTGATTACTTCCCAAGTATGGCTTCTCTCGTATCTGTTTTCTGCATAGTTTACTCTGCTACTGCAGAACTTCCATTCACTAAGTTATTTCTTTGAAAATGTAGATATTTTGGCTCCGATGGACAATTTTATATCAAGGAGAACTGCTCATTTACTCCAATAGATTCATGTATGTGGTCTGTACTTGTTGTATTCTGAACTGTATGAGTATAAATTTTTGTACGTATCATGAAGGACAGACTCTTCCTTACTGTATAACAAAAATTGCGAGTTACTCATGCCTTCTGGCACAAGATTCATTTAGCATCAAATATAACTATTCTTGCTACCCTATTGGTTAGGTCCTATCCTGTTCGTGGTAGCTTGAGTGTAATCATGCTCCATAATCTTTGTTTTCAGGATCCACATTATAATCTGGAAGCACAAACAGATCACCTCCATAATTTTATTAAACTTTTTACCGCAAGACAATTTATGTGCGGGCTGAATTCTAGGGTATTTTTACATGATTAATACTGAAATCACTAAGAGCAGGTCGACATGATATCTTAAGAATAATGCATTCAATCAGCAGATATGAATTCATAACCATAATATCTATCTTACTTATCATAAAGTTTCCAACACAACATTCAAATTATTAAAGAAAAACATTTAACCATAAACGATAACTCCTTTACATAATAACAGAGATAATTAACAGCTTTACTGGACTTCGTGCTCGACTTCGTACTCGACTTTCGTTTGCGACTGCGACTGCGGCTGGGGCTGCAGCATCATCATCGATTTCCACTTCAACTTCAACTTCATCACCACCACCACCTCCACCACCACCATCACCGGAAACCACTACAAGGTATAAATATTTTTTTTTAAACAGCACAACTAAAAATCTATAACTTCAATATGTAAAATATTAAAACATTATACCATTGTTGAAGCACTGAGCGTATCCGCCAGCAGGAACGGAAATAAAGCCATCATTTTCATCTTCAAATTCCATAGGCTCATGTGCAAACAAATAACCATTACGAATGCGCACTATCCCACCGTAAGGGAAGCTGAGACGCTGCTCATCAGTGGTAAAATGTTGGTTACCGGGAAGATCGGGAACCGTGTAAGAAAATGCTCCACTGGTTACTGCGAACTTTATGGGAAACACGTACGACTCGTCGCCAGACACACAACGGATCTGATCACCTGAACAAAAAAAAATTAGTATATATAACAAATGGAACGATTTATTTAGGAAATAGACAACAAAGAAAAAAAAATCAGATACCATTGAAGTCAAACGCAGCAAGGTCGTTGGTGGGAAAAGGACCAAACTGAGGTGCGACTGCGTCTTCGACTTCGTCTTCGTTTTCGTTTTCGTTTTCGTTTCGTCTTCGATTTGGTCTTCATCCGTCTCTACAAGACATAAATATTTTAAGAAGGCATAAATATTTTAAGAGAATCAGTACAATTAAAAAAAATATAACTCGAAGATCTTAAATATTAATAATTACCATAGCCGAAGAACTTAACATATCCGCCACTAGGAATCTCCATAATGGCTACACGATTAACTTTCAAAACCTTATGGGCAAACAGACGACCAGGATTAATGAGCAGCAACCCACCGTGAGGGAATTCGACATACGACTGAGCAGCGGTGAGAACGCGAGATACAGCGGGAGACTCGCGTATGCGAGTAAGACACTCCTCCACTGGTTACTGCGAACTTTATGGGAAAGACGTACGATTTGCTGACGACGTCCTCATAAGTCAGACGGATCTGATCACCTGGACGAAAAAAAAAATTATATAAGAAAATTATACAGTAAACAAATGGAACGATTTATTTAGAAGATAGACAACAAAAATAAAGAAAGAATCAAAAATACCTTGCCGGTCGAAGTTAGGAAGGTCGGCGGTGAGAAAGGGACCAAACTGAGGAGGGACACCGGGAGCAAGAGGGACACCGGGAGCCAGAGCAGGGACACCGGGAACGTGAGGAGGATTTTCATCTGCCATCGTTAGTTGCTATGAATAGCTCATGAAAGCCCTAGCTAACATTATTTATATAAAAACCCTGGCTTTGACTATATGTCCTCATATGGGCTTGAAAAATGTTCGGTTAGGCCCAATATTATTGTACCCTAAAAATATGATAACCAGGAAATCACATTTTCTATTCGAAAAGCTCTAATAAATTGACTTTTTCATGACAACATACATATTCCAAATCTATCTTATTTAAAGGGAAAATTGTTTTTTACACCAAAAAAAAGATAGCTATGTTTTATTAGAAAAAAAAAAACTATGTTTTATTAGACTAATCTCATTTTATTTATGTTCTATTAGGCTAAATATTTAAAATGGCAATAATATCCTTAATTTCAATTGTAAATTCGTAATTACAGTAAACCAAACAATTATTAAATATTATAAATAATAAATAATTAAAGTGATTAAAATATAAGAACATATGAAAAATCCCCAAATAAAAATTGATATATTTTTAAAATTTTAAGTTAACAAAATCGATTTTTTTAAACATAAAATTAATTTTAAAATGTGATTAAAAAATAAATTCGGTTTTTATTAGACCTATTCATGAATTTGAGATATCTCCAAGTTTAAACAAAAAAAAAAGGAAAATATGATGATACTAATATTCATGTTTTTGTAATTTGATTATGCATTAAGATACAAGGATTGATATGAAAATTAATCAGCATGGTTTTATATCATATTAGTTCTTATTAGCAAAACATAATTCGTATCCCAAGATTTATAAAAATTACAAAATGAAGTCTTGATCATAGAGGAAATTAAATAGAGCCATTTGCATAGAAAATATCAAATAAGGTAGTAATTTGCACAAATGGAAAAACAGTAAAAGTTAGAGAGAGAAATATAGTAAAATTACATGATTATCCCTATGAATGTTCACAAAAGGAAGAAACAAACCAACTTTCGTTCTAGATGGTTATATTTCAATGTATCCGGATATTTTACATCTAACAAATCTATGTTTGTTTTAGATGGTTATATTCCAATTTATCCTAATATTTTCCATCTTAACTGGTTATTATATTAGTGGTTTGGCTAACTTAAATATTTATCTGGATAATATTATTGTTAGTTGGATATTTCGATTAGTAGTCGATTATCATTATAAACTCAAACTCTCATAAATTAAGTAATATATCAATTATCCGGGTATCATTATTGTTAGATGAATTTTTCAATCAATGGTCAGCTAAATGTATATCATAAATTAAATAATATATCAATTATCCGGATATCATTATTGTTAGACGAATTACAAAACCATGAGATCCCCGATGTATCATTATCATCACCACCTTCTGATCCACTCACATCTTAGCCTTCTTCAATCCATTTCAGATTTCACTACAAACGGATTCAGAAAATGCAATTAACTACAAAAAAAAAAGATGTGTAAGAAGAAAACAACAAACCATCCGAAAGCTGAGGTTTGTCTTTAGAAGATAAACCCCTAGATGTGGATGTTGAAGACTTTTCTAGTTTTTTTTTGAGTGCATCGTTGATTTTTTCCGATCAATTGCTCCGTCGACGATCTCCTATCTCAATGACCCACCACCTCCACTCCGTTCTTGTACATAATTCGATTCTCACGACTTTCTAAAAGTTTGGGAGAAAGGCGGAGACAACTAGGCTTTATTTAAAAATAATTTTAGTCATAAAGTGGAGATGAAAGAGGTAGATGCACTTAAAAGAGATTAACATGATGGGAAACCAGTTCAACAAAAGCATGGTGGGGAGAGAAGAAGAAGACGTGAAGATAGTGACTCATAATTAAATTAAAACATCAAATTGAATTTCATCTGGACTAGTAGGTTTGTCTAAAAGGAATAGGGGTGCTTTTGCCATTATGAAAAAAGAATAGTGAAAGTTCCATTTTTGCAAATATAGCTATTATGTTTGTATATGGGTGCCAATTTCTCAATTAAATATTACTTATTATCAATCAAAGAAAATGATGGTAAAAATAATTATTATCCCAAGAAACCACTATGAACATATACAAAACGAAAAAGATACCATAAAAAGGGGAAAAGAATGCAGAAAACTAACAATGTTAAGGGGTAAAACTTTTATTCATATCAACTCTTATATCTTCCACAATTGAACTATATATAAAACTAACTTTTTTTTGGTCAACATATATAAAACTAACTTTAAATAGCTTTCTTTCTTAAGAAAAAAACGAGTAAGAACAACACAAGAAGCAAGTCCCATCCATTTTCTCATTTAGAAACTGATCTCACGTCTCTCGGCAAAGAACTTTCCAGTAATAGCTTGATCAGGAAGCAACGCAAGCCAGACTCCAGTGTCAGCTCCATCCTCTGCCGAGATATTCCCAGCATAACCGGTCATTGCGGTTTTCACCCAACCGGGACAAAAGCAGTTTGCATATATCTTCTCTCCTTCTGGTCTCTCAGATAGTTCTTTCGCTAGCACTCTCGTGTACGCGTTCACCGCCATTTTCGAGACGGAGTAGTCTGTGAAAGAATGTGGCCAACCTCCTGATTCCCACGTTCCTTCTTCCACTTGCTTCAGAAACTCTGTTACTGTTTCGTCAACGGCTTCCTCTGTCAGAGAGTCCACATCCATAAGCTTAGCTCTCACGGCTTCGTTCTCAAGTTTCTGTTCAAGAAGCAAAAAAGAACTCTTGTTGCTACATAATAGTGTTAGAAGAAAAAAGAGAGGAGAAGTGAGAGATATATGGTTACACTGTGGCGGCCTTTTAATCTACCGAGCCTGGAGGTGACATTGACAATACGAGCACCAGGAGAAGCTTGTCTCATCAATGGAATCATGGCTTTGATTATGTTCTTTGTCCCATTGTAGTTTGTAGATAGCACCATGTGGGAGTTCTCGACGGAGTTATGTGTTCCAACATTGTAGTTTACACCTGCATTGTTTATCTTCAAAAAAAAGGAGAAAAAAGAAACTTACATCATAAAGTGTTTTTAATTCCTATCTAATCAAGTGAAAATATTAATGGGGAATTAAACTTACTAAAACATCAATGAACCCATATTTATCCTTAATCCATTGGCAGAAGTCTTGAATTGAGGACGGGTCCAAGATATCAAGGCGGTGGAAATCAACGTTGAAGCCACCTTCTTGCAACACTTTAGCGGCTTCGAAGCCAACATTCTCGTCTCTAGATGTTAATATCACAGTTAAGCCATGTCCAGCCAATTGTTTCACCATCTCAAATCCTATGCCTCTATTTGCACCCGTTACCACCGCCACAGTTTCAGAGGTCCACCACCTAACAACAATATTTGTTTGAGCATTTTCAAGAAAAAGAAAATCAAATGAATCTACTAAATGAGATAATATAATCATAACTTCTGATTAAAGATCAAAACATAAAATGGTTCACCGACAAACAAGATAAAACAACAAAGTCATTCTTACCTCTGGTGATCGGAGTAAGGAATAGTACGGAGGAGAGAGACTTGTTGGAGTCTCTTGTCTCGTTTCTCCTTGCTTCCAACCATCTTTGTCTTCTTCCTTTTATCTCTGTTTTTTTATTCGAAGTTTCTTTTTTTTTATTCAATCTGAATATGCAGAGGATTAACTTTTCTCATCTCCCTCTCTGGCAGATTCTTCTCATCCTTTTTGTGGATCAAAGGTCAATCTCCCCACTTTTTGCGTGAGTTTTGTGTGGCCTCTCGTTTTTCAAATTCATAATGATTCTATTTATAGATCCAAGTTTTTTGTTTAGAGGAGTAGAATTAGCATGTAGTGATTCAGTTGTGCATTTTGGTTCAATCTCTTATTTCATATATTCTGTAAAAAAATATTACTAATTTGTTTTGCTATAAAAAGATAATACAAAATACCTTTTACATATATTTTGAATTTCTTTTATTTTCAAAATAAAATATTAATTGGTAAAATTTTATGCTATTTGTTGCTTTATTAAGAAAAAACCCATATAAAGTTCTTTACTTTGTTTCCTGATGGTGGACCTAATTCTCTTGCCATTTTTTTCCAATGGTGAGCACGGTTATGGTGCTTGCATTGTATCGCAGTTGTTCTTCTTTAAACTATACAACCTTTGCTTCGTTTTGCACCGTTTTTGTCGACAACATAAGGTTACACTTTCCAAAGAGAACAATTTAAACATACGACCAAAAAGCATAAAAGGAAATCTACAGTCAAGTACTCATGTGGGTGCATGCGCACATATATGTATACATATATAATTAAGTAAATTGTATAAAAGAAGTAAAATTACGAGAAACATAACTCAATGCATCTTTTTCTCTTGCTTTTGTTGCTTATGCCTTTTTAGCTCTGTGTTCTCCTTTAGAAATTCTCTTTGTGGAAGGAAAATCTAGTGCTTGTCTTGTGGGTGAAATCTAAAGCTAAATGCCTTAGCTCCTTTGTCAATGCTGGTGCTCCACAATAGAATACTCCTGCACAATGTTGGTAATATCAATTCATATGTTATATCATCTCTACTTTTAATTATTACTCTTATCAACTTTATATTCTTTTAGCTGATGTTTTATAATAACCGTTAGCAAAAGAGAAGAGATGAGAACTTACCAACTTTAGTGTTAGGATGATCCATGGCTATGCGTTTGTAAACATTTCTCCAATTAGGTTTAGCAAAATGGGACATAACTCTTGTTCCAGAGACAATATCGACGCCGTTCTTTGCATGGTTTAGTGATTGAAGCATATGTATAAGCGCAGAACGGGCGTCGCCTTCTTCGTAGACACTTGTACAATAATTATGAAGATCGATGACACGGTTGGTATCTCTTTCCGCGACCTCGTTCATTATGTTCTTAAACCAATCGAAAGAGCCTTGCTCACGAGTAACCCAGTAGAAGTAAGCCCTACGTGTCCTGAAACTCTCTTTCTTGTTTCGTTGTTGTGGTTCACTTGTTCCATGCTCCATTCGGCTGAGTTGGGCTTGTTCTTTGGCCCTGATGTTGTTGACAATGTCTTTGACGATACTGATCATTGGTGTGGCTCCGATTCCGAGACCAACCAGTAGAACCACCTCGTACTTTTTGTAGTCTTGGGCTGGTGCACCGTATGGACCATCGATCAAGACTTTCGGGAAGCTGTAGAATAAGAATCATTGCTATCAGGGTCACAACTCACAATTTTCTATGATGAACCAATCTTATATTTTTCAACAAACACTAACGTAAATAGTATCGCGTAGGTTCACTATAAAGAAACAAAACAATTTGGTCGTAATCAAATATTATGTTATAAATTCAAATTTGTCCATACACTCACATCTTTTAAAATCTAATATATGATTGAACGTTAGTTGAAGATAATAATGTATGTACTATATTAAATTACCTATATAACATTTTTAGTTAATGTCCTGTTCACTTTCTCTTGTGACTATTTTTTTGTCCTGCTAGGCTGCTAGCTCTATACGAGTGTATACAACTATAAGTAATGGTGGCATTTGAAATTTCTAGATAGTTAACATAACGCCAAAACAAAATCGCACAAAACAAAACAATACTATAGTTTGGAATATTCTTAAAAGAATAGAATAATCATATGCTTGTCCAAACAAATTAATTTGGCTTGTGAAAACTTAAAACCAAAACTAAGTAAAGTACATGATTATAATAATAATGTCCTACTAAAACATATTAATTTGGCATGTGAACACTTCAAACCAAAACCAAGGAGAAGTATATATGCAAGTTTATTCGTACACCTGGATGATCTATGTTATATCTACATGTGATGTGCCTCAAAAACACAGATAGGAAACTATGAATACCATTTATAAGTCAGCATCTCTTCAATTTTGTTTTGTTTTTTAATTAGTTTCCAAAGTAAGAAACTTGATATAGTAAATAAAACCACTCGGCAGTATGATTGACATGACGCAAAAATATTTTATAAAAAAAACACCATTGAATGTTGACATATAAAAAGTAGAGTTTGACCTATCAACCTTTAATAATCCGTTTTAAGATATTGCAAGAGGAGGGACCCAAGATTTACGCGGTCACAAAACACATGGAGAGGCAAAAAAAACATCGTGGTTGCATGATATATCAAATAATGTGTCTCCATCATCATATAAATAAGATAATGATAATTACGTTGATAGTTTTGTTTTAGGTTGTGGTCTCCCACCACTTATATTATGGTGAGTTAGGTACAACATTGTTTGAATTTGTCACCCTTTATACCTTAACACACAAGAATGCTTTTTGTAAGTGGATATCACGATTTCATGATTCATCCTCTCAAAAACCTTCTAGAACCAAATCTTTCTTTTTTTTCTTTGCACGACTAAGTCATTTACGTGTAGAATTAGATTTGTCGACTTTTTTCAAGATATAGTGGTTAGGAATTTCACTTACTCTGGATTATTTGCACCATGCATCATGTCGGCTCTAAGCAGACCACTAACTCCAGCCGGAGGTGGCTTACACACCTGAAACAACACGCAAAACCAAACTATTCATATCAAAACTCTTTAATGTCAAAAAGTAGTTGGTTAATTAAAGACATTTATAAAATTACCTCAGAGAAGACTCCTTTGAGAGCCCTTGTCCAATCTCCAAGAACTCTAATGTGGACACTAAGGTAATCATCCTGTGGTGCAGAGGTGATTGAAAATGGATGCCTACATTTTGATTAAAACTCTCATTAGACATGTATAATGTCACAACGCAGAGAAATATATAAGTTTGGTCTGCTTTTGTACCATTCAAATGGAGATACAGCAGCACAGTTAACAAACATGTATTGACCGCTCTTGTATTTGAAGTTTTGAGGCCTTGTCAAATGTATTGCCAAAACGTTTCCTGGATAAACTGCCACTTTCTTAATAGTCACCGCCTTGATGGTCGATCTGAATGCTCGTATCAACCTTTCACACGCGTATAGAACCACTGGTGCCACCAAATACATCCAGGTCTACACCAATCTCATGACCAAATGATTAGAAAATAGCTATATATATATATATATATATATATGTTGTGATCTGTTAGGGGAATTGATTTTATTTACCGTTTTGTTGTGCCAGTCTTTGGTGAGATACAAGTAGTATCCATGAGCAACAAGGAGAATGTAGACTATAACGAACAAATGATGAGTGTACCAAAAGGCATTGAAGCTAGCTAGTTGCTTTAAAGGTCCTGGAAGATTAAGCTTCCCTCTTCTGAACCAAGGAGTGGCTAGTGTGAAAGCAATCGCCATTAGCAGAATCATTACAAGTCCGGTTATACCTTCCACAGAGTTTACAAAATGCCAGTAGCTCTGTGGTTGCTCCTCCCCAAAGAACTGCCTTAAAGGCCTATATTGCTCTGGAGTTGCGTGTAGTAGCCGCGGAAAATCGCAAGATAAATGTGCACCGGCGTGCAACGCCACTCCAAGTAAAATCCCCACCGCTATAACCTTATGTTTTAAACATTGATTTGTCATCAAGAAATTACATTAATAAAAGGGTTATTTATATAGGGATATGTTCTGTGTTGTGTTACCTTGTGGAAGTTGAGATTGTCATCAAATGGGACAACACGACCCAACCTGGTCTTATTCCTAAGCCATGTGATGGTGTTTCTACAAACAGGTAATAGAATCAAAGCCATGTTCAACTTAACTGTTTCCGCTGCACCTTTGGCCATGCACACACAATCACCCATCACTGGATACACAGGGCTACGTCTGTATTGGATGTATTTGTATACAAAGAGTACGGCCATAGCTATGAGCCATAAAACTATCACCCAACATCTTTGCCAGTTGTCAATCACGAAGAATCTGAGTCCACGGTACCACCGCTTCAATGGGTTACGGTTAAACGTAGGCTTAAGCCTCTGACTCATCATATGGCTCAGATTCTTTCTCTCCCCAGTACTTGTTATTACAGACTGTGACGCCGCTTGCAAAAGCAGTGTCTCAAGACTCTCCAACTGTGTCAAGATTCACCACAGATAGCTTTAGACTCTACCCAAATAACATGAGAAAAAGTCAAAGTTTCCATTACTTACCATGATGTAGCCTATATTATCTGGATCCAGCTCTTCCATGATAAGAGCTGCATACTCATCAGCTCTCTTCTGGATTGTATTCAGATTGTTTGCAGATGCACTAAGACTTATAATCTGTCAACAAAGTTAAACAGTTAAAAGTAAAAAAAAAAAACAAATTTTTTTTTTGAATACCAGGTTTAAGTCCGAAACCACAATATGTAATATTAGTTTCGTCCTAGATAACTTACCTCTCTAACTTCATCTTCAGTAAGTCTACCATCAGCATCTTTATCCACCCTGCATATTTTTTTTTAACATTACCATCAGATTCACAAACAGAGAAAAGAGAAACTTAACAGACAAGAAACTGAAAAACCGTACATGTCGAAGAATGTCTTAAGACGAGAATCAAAGCTCTGATCATTGATCTGTTCCCAAAACTCTTTTAACTGATCACCATCGATCACTTCCCCTGTTATGTTCCTTCGTCTAGCCAACGCATCAAACAGCTCCAACGCAAACTCCTTCGAGTTCATCCCAATGCATTCCCCGAACTTGGTACGTAGCAATAGCCCCCCGGTCGTCGCCGTGATCTGATTAAACCGCTTCTCGACGGCGGACCATCCCGCGCCGCCGTCGGTTTTGCTGATAAACTTAAGCCCTTTCAAAGCCTGAGCCGCGGCGGACTTAGTCCGGTCCAACTTAGCCGCGCCGCGGCCAGGCTTTCTCGTGGTGGTGCTACTACTGGCAGAGACGGACGTAATGCGCTTGAGCTCGTGAGAGACAGAGGCTAGACGCTTCACCACAGCCGTTTTCTTCTCGGTGCGGTTGCGTTTCAGGAGCGTGAGCTCTTGACTCTCGTCGACGCTGCTGGATCCGCCGTCCGATCCGGGTGATCTGAGGCTGTTTACAGACACCCTGTCGTCGTGAGCCTCTACCGTGATGTCCACGTATGGAGCAGGACGCGTTCTCTGGCTGTGTTCCCCTGAGAATCCGGAGTTCTTGATCGCTGGTTTTTTGTAAACCGGAGGGAGTTGACCGCTCATCGGACCGCTCATGTAGCCGCTGCTTTCGGCTTCGGAGTTGTAGCCTGACCCTGACACTTCAAAGCTCACTCTCTGCATTTTTTATAGAAAAAAAAAAACTCTCTTCTGCTGAATTTGACTGAAAATGAAAAAAAAAATGAGTATACAAGAAAGTGGAGCAAGAATCTCCCTATTTCAGAGGAAACATTGTAATTGCAGATAAAACATTTTCACGAGAAAATCAATAAACTTTCCGGGAAAATACTTGACGATGTTCTTTCCTCTGAAAACTTTAGGGAAAGTAAATGATCTCGTGATTTATGATTGGAGGAATGAAAATGGATTTATGTATAAATACTGGTGAGATGATTGAGTAAGAAAACATTTGAATAAAGAAGAGAGACGTGGTCCGAGTTGGCCCACCAGATTTGTCATTTGTGATGCAAAAGAAACAACCAAAACTGATAACGTCCAACTGTAATGCAAAAACCATTAACAAAATGAAATTTAAAAAAACCTTAAGTTGAGTTATTATTCCCTCTTATTAAATTGAAAACAATAGTCCACTGTTTTTTAACAGGTCTGTACTCTGTAGCGAATGTTTGAAACTTATCAAAGTAATATATTCTTAAAGTAATCGGGAGTCTAAGAATTATGATTATATTCGATGTTACCATTTAAAAATACGAAACAGATGTAGGCAAATACAAATTTGTACACAAGTTGCAGGAGCTACCTATAGAACATGGAGGGTCTCCATCCTATCACTAATAACCCTGTAAAAAATTCCAATTTGTTCTACAAAAGAATGATCAAAGCCGGCCAAAACAAGTTTACCAATTTAAAAAATTCAAAAAAGGTAAGAGAGTTTAGAGCTGGTCGATACAAGATGTTTCCTGTGGATTGATGGATCGATACCACAGTTCTGATCATTACCAAAGTGATATATTATAAAAGGATTGAAAAAATCACAAAGAACTAAAAGAGAATCATCTATTCTACTCGAAAGTAGGATAAAATTCTCTAATGGTTTTATATATATATATATATATATATATATATATATATATATATATATATATCACGAAAATAATTTGGAAATGAAAAACAGATAGTAATTGGACATAAAATGGAATTCAACTTTTGTTCTCTAAGTGATTTTTGATCTTCATTTTTGTCAGAATTAGTTTTGAATTACCTTTGTATATTATTTCTAGAATTTATCAGCCAAGTGCAACTTTAAGCTGCGTGGCACAAGTTCTTGTCATTGGTCCAACAAATACGTGCAATGCTTCCTTCTTATCATCTTTGTTTCTTACCATGTTCTCATCAAAAAACTTCAACTCACTCTCAATCAGGGGCGGACCTACTTGAAAGGTTGTGGGGTCAATTGAACCCACAAAAATAGTATAAATTTAAGTTTGTAAGATATTTTGTATTAATCAATTGTGGCTCAGTGGTTGGAATGAGCTGTTATGAACCCACAGATACAAGGTTCAAAGCCCCCAAGTGACCATTTAATTTTTTTGACTCGAAATATACATAATTTTATTCATACTTTGACCCCACATAAATTTACTTCTTGGACAGCCACTGCTCTCAATGGGAGAATTTATCTGGAAATACCGTTAATATTGTCTAGTAATGATCATCGCATGGAGTTTTAAAATTAAGCCAGTACGAAGTATCAATTGCTACGACTAGAAAGCAATCGAGAAGTAGATCCCAAATAAAAACAGGGGAGGCATGAATTTGGGTTATTAACCTAAAATTGCTGATGGTTATGTTCTTCCAATTCTTGAGGTAGCAATTCTACCTAAATTCTGTTACAACTTACAAGGACTAGAGAACCAGAAAGAATGAATCTTATGTCAGTTCTATAGGTTTTTGTCTCCTCTATATAATCTTTATATCTGTGGTCTGCAATACGCTAAGGGGTAAGAAGTGCATAATCACCATTATAAAACTTGGACAACTGAATCTAGTTACTTTTTTCTATACCCCAGAAACAACCTTAGTTATCTCTGAGATACAAATTACTCCAGTATGGACAGACAACTCTGAAAATTTTCACGAGAAAGGCCATATTAAGATTAGGTGTTCAAATGGTATCTCACAAACCTCGCCTAAATCCTTTCATGGATGAGGACAAGGTTCTGATCGAGGTTTAATTGAGTAAAGCTTTTCCTAAGAAAGATCGTTTCCGGTGATAAAATAGTTTTTTTATCTCTATGGTGGATATATAATACGCTTTGTTGCCTACTGAATGCAGTAGACACAGGCAACTATGACAGTGTCACTAATTCAAACGCTGCTTGCACGCAGCAATGGCGAATGACATGGAGCAATATGTGATGATATGCCGCAAGTTCTGAGATAGTAACTCCTAACATTAACACCTTCATTTTGCCATGAGCTGAAACACATTCACTTTCCAACGACTATTATATATGGAACCTCACATTTCCAGCAAACACGACTGTCATCGAGATGGTCTCTATTACATAACATCCAACCGCGTGCTTGCTATAGTATCACCATAGTTGCATCGATTGAGAGTCTCTTTTGTGGAGACTTCTATTCAGCTTCCGCTATTGCTCATATTCGCTCTATTATTCAAATGTAAGGTAAACAAGTTGAGCATTGTGCTGGTTTTAACCTCTCTGCTTCGTCGGTTTCTATAGAAAGGGAAGATGATTCGCCACATTCAGACAAGGTGTCAAACTGATGGATCTTATTACTCATTCGGGTATAAGAATCCTTAGAGAAAGACCAGTTAAACCATGAACAAATTAAAAGTTAAGATAATGCATTGGCAAGTCCCATGTCATGTGGAGGATGGTGGAGCCAAGATGGACGTGGCTAGATTTCTCCATCAAACTGATCATTAAAGTCGACTGAGACGACCCCCAGGCTTTTTCATTCTTTTCATCATCTCTATACAAAAATTGAATGCCAAGATGTCAAGGCTTGTAAAGTCTTTCTTCAGATCAGTATATGAATACGGTTAAGAAAAAACGAGAAAGTGAATTAACACGAGATAGAGATAATAGAAAAGTACACACGTTATTGCTTGCAACGTACGTCAAAAAACTCATGAATTGACATGCATGAGGAGAACTTGGGTAACCAATAAATTGACTCTCTTTTTGTTTGTCTCTAGTTATATTTCTTCTATTGGAAAGAAATTTCCACCGAACAATCAAAAGGGAAGACAACTAGGAACCCTAAATTGGCACGGTTAGGCTAATAAGTTTTTGATTTTCTCTATTATGTAGTTTAGGACAGGGACCGCTTCTCTTTGTTTCATTCCGTGTGCAACTTGAGCTTCTTCTCGTAGCAGTTGTGCTTGCGTTTGGTCCTTTAATTTCTTTTTTCAACGTTCTGCGTTTTCAACATTTGTTGACTTGTTGAGGGCATTGGTCAAATGTCAGATACCAGCATTTTGCTTTACAATTGTAATTTTAGACATTAATGCTTCTCCATCAGAGTCCCTTCATATCCAATATTTTCAGTAGGAAAGCTTACAACTAAATTAAAAGATTACAAAGGCTAGATTTGCAATAATCAATTTACATTCACGAGTATATACGAGTAAACATAAGTTTGACGAGGATAAAAAGTTAACAACGTTCTTGTTAATAGAAGAATAATCCAAAACTTTTGTTCTTTTCAGGGAAAAGCGCGTCAGACGTTATGTCACGCAAACTAGCATTTCATTGTTATCCTAACACATTCCACATGTTATACGTTTATTTTTGAGGTTGTGCGAAAGACACCAGAACATTTGCTCTAATAACGTATCGAAAACAAAATAATTAGATGAGCCATCTTACCCAGAATGGCTTAAGTTAAGACTAACAAACAAACAATATCACCCCCTTCATTACTCATTAAACTGATACTTAAAACAATTAAACTCGGTAAACGTTAAATTCATAACATTTACATATTTGTTTTACCCAGAATGACTTAAGTTAAGACTAACAAACAAACTATACCCAGAATGGCTTAAGTTAAGACAAAACCAGAAGAGTATGAAAAGCTATTGTCTACATAAAAACACGCTTACGCCTCTTTTAGTCTTCTATTACAAGATTGAACAAAAAAAAAAAAAAAGTCTGCTATTACAACAAGTAAACGATAGACAACAGTGAAAAGAATCTTTATCAAAACGCAAACGTGACTAACAAAATTGTAGCCAAACAGTCCCTTAAAGAATCCAGAGTTGCGTTTACATAAATATATATAAATACTGTGTAATCCAATCCACAACTAACCGAATAATAACTTTTTTTTTTTTTTTTTGATCAAACCTACTTTCATTCATTCATAAAATAAAAATCAAGCTCCATCTAAGGAGAGAGTAGCCTCTGTTACAAGAGCAGCTTTTGCCACAAGGTCTGCTTCAATGTTTTGTAATCGAGGAACATACATAAAAGAGATAGACTGAAAAACATTACTAAAGTGATAGATGTCGCCCATCATCCCAAACAATTGAGGCTTGGAATCCTTTGCCTTCAGTAACTTGACCAAGGCTTGAGAGTCCGAGAGGATTGTGAGGGACTGAATGTTTGACGCTGCAGCCTTCATAACTGCAGACCGAACAGCAAGGCATTCCGCCATGAGTGCTGAGGATATAAAACGCCGGGAGCTCCGGATGATTGGTAGAGGTGGATGGATAGGACCGTTGAAAATGCCTCCAATGCCGCAGATTCCAGTAATTGGGTTCCATGCTGCATCAACGTGACAGGTAGGTCCTGTGGTGGAAGAGGCCTCGCGTGCATAGTGGGCATGACGGGCTTGTGATGGAGAGGTCCTGGCCTCTTGGTGCTGAGCATCTTGCCACTCCCTTGCATCTTTGATTGCTTTTTGTAACACTTCAAGACCTGTAAAAGAGTGAGCATCAAAATATAGCTTGTTCCTAGCTTTCCACAAGTTCCATAAGATCCAAGGCCATAAAGGCACTGAAACGCCCACAGGAGGGAGAGGAGTCATTTTCTCTGAATTCATCAGGAGGGTCGCCATGGAGGGGGTCGATAGGTCCGGTTTCCAGATAAGCGGAGCTAGATTCCAAACCTCCGCTGCTAGTGGACAGGACACAAAAACATGGAGGTCATCTTCTGTTTGGCCGCATCTGCGGCATCCAAACGGGGTGAAGCCACGATGTGCGAGGTTGGAGCTAACCGGGATGGCTTTCTTGATTACTTTCCAGAGAAAATCTTTTAGTTTTGGAGAAGTTTTCACGTTCCAGATGTGTTTGATCCAATCCCATGGGGGTAGTGGGTCATTCCTGGTAGCAATCTCCGCACTCAAGGAGCCATAGCCTGACTTAGTTGTGTAGTTTCCAGAGTCATTCAGCAGCCACACTAGAGAATCCTGTAGCGGTGACGAGCTTGTGACGATCTTGAGTATGGAATCCTCATACTGAGGTAGATGTTCACGAATCTTCTCGAGATTCCAGTTGTTGGTAAGTGGGCAGAGGAGGTCAGATACTTTGAGGAGATGGCCATCAAGTGGTGGTGGACCTATGGGAATTATTGGTTGTTCACAAGATAACCATGGAGAGTTCCATACGCTAATGTCCTCACCATTTCCAACAACCCACCCCAAGCCACGTTTAAGCACTTCTCTCCCTGCCAAGATGCTCCGCCATCCGTGGGAAGCCGACGATGGGGCAGTACAGGCCATGAAAGTAGAGTTCTTTGCATACTTCCCAAGGAGGACGCGTGCAAGCAATGAGTTTGGATCTTGTAGGATACGCCATCCGATCTTGGCCAGAAGTGAGTCGTTAAACATCTCTATGTCTTTGAAGCCCAGTCCACCCGCATACTTTGGCTTAGTGAGGATTGACCAGGCTACCCAGCACATCTTTCTCTTTTCCGGGTTTGCGTCCCACCAAAATCTCGTAAGGAGGGACTGTATTTGCTTGCATAAAGAGGCCGGGAGTTTGAAGCATGACATGGCATAGTTCGGTATCGCAGCTAGTACAGCCTTTAGGAGCACTTGCTTCCCAGCGCCTGATAGGAATCGAGTGGTCCAGCTATTGATCCGCTTCTTGATCCTCTCGAGAATGGAGGCGAAGATGTCTCGCTTTTTCCTCCCAAATACTTCTGGCAGCCCTAAGTACTTTCCAATCCCTCCTTCCGCTTCTATCTCCAAGACCGCTTTCACTCTTTGCTTAACCTCCGGTGGGGTCCGAGCTGAGAACGTAATACCCGATTTGGAGAGGTTGATCTTCTGCCCCGACACCTCCTCGTATTGCTGTAAGATTTCTTTGAGGGCATTAACACTGGTAGTGTTTGATTTACTGAAAAACATGGTGTCATCCGCAAAGAGGAGGTGATTGATAGCTGGGCAGCCACGAGCAACCTTGATACCCGGGAAAGTACCTCGTACTTGGGCGTGGAGGCACAGTGCGGAGAGTACCTCAGTACATAAGATGAAGAGATATGGTGACAGAGGGTCTCCTTGTCGTATTCCACGAGAGGGGGTAACAAGTCCTTGTGGAGAGCCGTTAATCAGGAAAGAGTAAGAGACGGATTCCACGCAAGCCATAATCCAAGCTATCCAAATATGGTGGAAGCCAAGCTTCACCAGGACCGCCCGTAAGAAGTTCCACTCAATCCGATCATATGCTTTGCTCATGTCCGTTTTCACCGCCATGGAGCAGAACTTTTTAGCTTCCGAGGTCCTCAAGAAGTGTAAAGTCTCATGCGTGATAAGGACGTTATCTGCTATAGCCCGGCCGGAGACGAAGGCGGACTGAGATGGAGATATCAGATGTGGGAGCAGTGGCTTCAGTCGTCTCGTCAAGATCTTGGCTATAATCTTGTAATGTGTGTTGCATAAAGCAATGGGCCGGTAATCCGCCACTTTCCGGGGGCCAAGTCCCTTGGGAATAAGCCTGATATGCGTCTGGTTTTGCCGGGGATGTAGAACACCCGTCTCAAAGAAGAGCAGAACATCTCGGGTAACATCTTTCCCTATGATGTGCCAGTAGGCTTGGTAGAATTTGGAGGAGAAGCCATCCGGCCCGGGAGCCTTTCCGCTGTGAATGGAGAAGGTCGCTTCCTTTATCTCTTTCTCGTTCGGGAGTCTTATGAGTTCTGCATTCATCTCTTCGGTGACCTTGCAGGAGAGAACCCGATCAACTAAAGAGAGGTCATTGTCATTTCTGCCAGTGAAGAGGTCTTGGAAGTAGCTAGAGATGATGTTGGCAATCGATGCATCGTCAAAGGCTTCAGTTCCCTGGTCGTCTTCGATCACGGCAAAGGAGTTTTGCATCCGTCGGGTTCTTGTAGCTGCGTGGAAGAACCCGGTGTTCCTGTCACCGCTCGTGAGCCACTGTATTCTGCTCCTTTGCTGCCAATATTGCTCTTCCTCTCGATAGGCGTTACTGAGAGCTTTAGTGATTTCCTCAATCCGAGGTACATTAGGATCAGGGTCAGAGAGAGCAGCCTCCAGGTCTTTTTGTTTCTCTGCTATAATGGCATTTGCTTGCCGGTTTCTCTCCTTTGTCCACGCGATGATATTACGTCGGCATGAGTTAAGCTTCTCTATAACAGAGTCGAGGGGGTAGTGGTTCCAGGCTTCATCTACCAATTTGGTGATCTCTTCGTTTTCCGTTAGAGTGCGGTTAAAGCGGAAGAGACCTTTCTTTTTGGGAGCAGTAGAGTTGAAGTAAGTGACCATAGGGCGGTGATCGGATCCTTCAAAGCGTAGATAGCAGCTCCGGCCCTTTGGAAAAGCCTCGGACCAGGCACAGTTTGCCATAGCTCGATCTAATCTGGCTCTAATGAAGTGTAGGTAACGTGATCCCCTCCACGAAAGACTGTTACCAGAGTGTTTTAAATCCCAAAGGCCGTTTGATGCAACAAACGTACGGAAAGTGGTGAAGGAGCCTTCCCATCTAGGTGGGCCTCCGTTCTTTTCTTCGTTGTCGAGGATGTCGTTGAAATCGCCGGTTAGGAGCCAAGGGTCACTCCGGTTTGCGCCCATGGTAGAGATACTGGACCATACTGCAGCTCTGTTTTCGACCTGAGGTGCACCATAAACAAAGGAAACAAAGGATTGGGAGCCTTTGAAAGATACCTTTGCATCGATGATGTTTGGTGTAGCTGTCAGGATGTCAATCTGAACCTTGTCGTTCCAAAGTAGTGCTAGTCCGCCGCCTGTTCCTTCCGGTGGAATCGAGAAGTAGTTTGCATATCGCAGGCTATCGAGCTTTGACTTGATGAAATCATCCCCGTTTTTCGTCTCCATGAGAAACATTATGTCTGGATTAATACTTTTGTATATATCCTTTAGACGTGGAATTGTCAGGTTGCCTCCCAGACCTTGACAATTCCAGCTCAAAATGGCTAAGGAAGAGAGGGAGGAGGGGACCGAAAACCCGCCTCATTGTTGCTCCTCGCAGGTATGTTCACCTGAGTAGACGTAGTAGCAGTATGGGGGAAAGGATTGGCTCCTGTCCTTTTGCTTGCTGGGAAAGGTTGCTTATCCGTGCAAAGCTTCTTTCGTGGTGGGTTCAGGGAGCGAGCAATGTTAACTTTCTTGAGGTTAAGGCTTTGAATAGGGCTTCTGGCTCCTCTCTTTTTAGTCGTTGGCCTTGTGGATGCTCTACGCTTAGCTGGAGCCTTCTCCTGTTGTTTCTCGGTGCTAGTATTAGCAGTCAGGGGATCCACCGAAGAGCTTGCGAGAGCGGCTTTTGTTTTCTCTCTGCTGCTTAAAGATGCCAGTCCGCCGAGACGTAAAGGAGCTGGTGGGCGCTCTGTGGAACGGTTAGCAGTGGCGCTAGAATGAAGTATCTCCTGGTTCAGGGCGCTATCATAGATAATCTCAACATCTTGTAGTCGGCCCGACTCTCCACTCAGAGTACTTCGAAGGGGTAGTTGGTCTCTGAGATCAGGAGCAGCGATGCGCTCCAAGGCAGAGCGACGTTCCGTGGAGTTAAAGGTATGAGCACCTTCACTTCTTTCATTAGCTTGGATCATAACATCTCGCATTGGAGCAGGTGGAGGAGTGTGGGAGCTCAGAGAGTCCCTTCTTCTGGACAAGTTACTCCCTGGTTCAAGGTGGGGTGCTCCTTCGAGTCTGGAATTGTCAGGAGTCCTATAGCGATGAGAATTGAAGGATTGGGAGAGGGAGAGTTCACCACGTCTTTGGTAGCGCTCAGTAGCTCTGTACTCCTTTTGTCTGGGGATGTAGCGAGTGTCTATCCTCTGGTGGTACTCAGAAGAGCGTGCAGGAGTGGTTTCATTCCTGCGGTGAGCAGAGGTGTAAGAGCCGCGAGAGACCTCACGGAAGTCCCTGTGGTTGTTACGCCTAATAGTGGGGTCCTCTCGAGGTTTGTTAATCGCTTGTTGTTCTATATGGCGCTCATTTGGGCGAACATATCCCCGCCTTTCGTCATGGCGACGTTTGTCTGCCTCAATCCTTTGTAGAGCTAGCCGTTGTGTAATTCCAAGCTTCCTCTGTTTTGCAGGTAGGTCATTAGGGGATCTCTGCGGGCAGTGGTCCTCTTCATGGAATAGTGAAAAGCATGTGAAGCAATGCTTTTCAATCTTTAGGTATTCAAATTCCACCTCAATGATATCCCCGGAGGGAAGTAGGATTTCAGAAGCCATTTCAAGTGGATGTAGGCCGTTGAACTCCACTCTAACTCTGGCCTCTTTTGCGTCCCTTGTCTCCACTTGGCCTAATGCCTTCCCGATAGCGTTCATGGTATCATCCTTCCAGTAGTGAAACGGGATCCCATGAACTCTGATCCAAAAGGAGATTGTCGAGGGGAAGTCGGGAGCGCTTGTTGGTGTCCATCTTTGGAGGAGTAGCATCCAGCGTTTGTAGTGGTATGGACCCTTAGCTAGGACTGTGAGGAGGTCACTCTCAGATTCAAAGGTAAACTTGAAAAGATCTGGCCCTAGGTCTCTTCCCACCACACGCCCTTCAAGATTCCATACTTGTGGTAGAAAATCTACCACCAGTCTAGGTCTTTGGAGCAGAGGGTTCGTAACTCTCCCAACAATCGTGAGAAGGTTGTCAGCAATGAGGGAGTCGTTATCTGTTTCAGGGATGCGAATAGGGGAGCGTTTCTTCGGTGGGTTTGGGCGCTCCACCCATTTCTCTTTCTCTGTTCTTGAGTAGCGGCGAGCCATGTTACAGGAGCAGTCAGCGTTTACAAAGGAAAGAGATTGGGGTTTGAGGTTGCGTGAGAAGCACTCTAACAGACGAGCACTAAGACGCAAGTATGTAACAGGGTAGATGTGGCTGAGAGGTTATAACAACCGAGAGGAGGTAGCTGAGGAGTTAATGTGGTTATAGCAACCAAAGAAGAGGAGGGTTCAGACGCTAGTCATTAAGTGGCCCCTCAACTCTTGAGAAATCCATGGAACCCATCTTGTGTTGGTGAGAGACCGGCGGAGGTGGCAGACGGCGTCGTGCGGCGGTCCCTCCGACCCGAGTCGGGGGATAGAACCCGGCGAGGTTGTGGTTCTTCTACTTTGTCCGTTGGGTAAAGCCGGAAGCAGAAAGAATTTTGAAAGAAAGTAGATCTTGCAGTGCGATCAGACCCAGAAAAGGAAAAAACCCACTGGGTAATGGGGTGGTTTGCTTGCGAGTCAGCGGTTATTAACTAACGTTGGGTCTCGTGTCTGAGAGAGAAAAATTTTCTAAAACTACCGAATAATAACTAAAAAGAATACATTGCCGTGACGTCTCAGCTTACTTTTTGCTCCCCTTTAATTCAATTTTTTCTCTCTAAATAATAATAAATTTCACCATTTTTGGCACAAATCGGAGATTTTTCTCACCGAAGAAGACGATCATGGAAGTCTTATCTACTTCCTCCTCGCCGCCTCTAACGCTCCACTCCCGCCGTCTCCCCTCTCCTTCTTCCTCTCCCGTCACGACCTTCGCCGCTTCTTCCCTCTCCTCTTTCTCCTCCTCCTACCTCGGAATCTCCCTCTCCAACCGCACGATCCGCCGCCTCACTCCAACAAACTCCCGCCACAAGAAACGCAACAAACAACTCCGACTCCTCCCCCCGATCTCCGCCGTTTTCGAGCGGTTCACGGAGCGAGCCATCAGAGCCATCATCTTCTCCCAGAAGGAAGCCAAATCGCTGGGGAAAGACATGGTCTACCCTCAGCACATCCTCCTCGGCCTCATCGCCGAGGATCGCGACCCTCAGGGCTTCCTCGGATCGGGAATCGCTATAGACAAAGCGCGGGAAGTCGTCTCGAGTATCTGGGACGAAGCTAACTCCGATTCATCGGAAACTAGTACTCCGTACTCTAAGTCGACGGACATGCCGTTCTCCATCAGCACGAAGCGTGTGTTCGAAGCTGCGGTTGAGTACTCGAGGACTTTGGAGTGTCAGTACATCGCTCCCGAGCATATAGCCGTTGGACTCTTCACCGTTGATGATGGGAGCGCCGGCAGAGTCCTCAAGAGGTGGAGAAAACTAACTCCTAACAAAACTGTGTCTCTGATTGGGCTTTTTTTTTTTTTTTAATTTATTTGTTTGATTTTTTAATTTATCTGTTTGATGTGATTGTTTTGTTTAGATTGGGAGCGAATATGAATCTACTCACAGCAGCAGCGGTGACCAGGCTTAAAGGAGAGATTGCTAAAGACGGAAGAGAACCGCCTAAAGGGAGCTCTGACGCTTCTGGCAGAGTTGGTGGTCCTGGAAGAACCAAAGGTGACTTTACCTTTTATTTGTTCTTATTATGAGTCTGAGAAGAGAGAGAAGAGAGAGAGGGAGAAACTGAGATGGACAATTTTTTTAACTAAATTTGTGTGTTGGACAGAGAAAAGTGTATTGGAACAGTTCTGTGTGGATCTTACGGCAAGAGCTGGTGAGGGGCGTATTGATCCTGTTATTGGCAGGGAGAAGGAGGTTCAGAGAGTTATTCAGATACTTTGCCGCAGAACTAAAAACAACCCGATTCTTCTCGGTGAGGCTGGTGTTGGGAAGACTGCCATTGCTGAAGGACTTGCCATTAGTATTGCAGAAGCAAATGCTCCTGGTTTTCTCTTGGTTCGTACCAGCATCTAAGCTATATGTACATGGCCAGTTTTGTCAACCCTGTACATGACCAGTTTTGTTTGTTGCTGTATGTAGACAAAGCGCATCTTGTCCCTGGATATAGGACTGCTAATGGCTGGTGCAAAGGAAAGGGGAGAACTGGAAGCACGAGTTACTGCTTTGATTAGCGAAGTTAAAAAATCAGGTTATTGATCTCAAAATACTAATACATGGAAGACTGTTTAAGTTACCATTGGTACATTCCTGACACATTTTTTTGTTTGTTTTGCTTTCTTATAGGTAAGGTCATTCTCTTCATAGATGAAGTGCACACTCTTATTGGATCTGGCACAGTCGGAAGAGGAAACAAAGGGTCTGGTCTTGACATTGCTAATCTCTTGAAACCACCACTTGGAAGGGGTGAACTTCAGGTACGCATGCTGAATGAAATTGATTGTCTGCTGCTTTGAGAAAGTGTACCACTTTGGATTTGGTTTATTCTCAAAAGATTTTAGTAAAACTGAAACATATGCTAATTATATAGTGCTCTGATAATAAATAAATAAACCATTTGCAGTGTATTGCATCCACGACGCTTGATGAATTTAGGAGTCAGTTTGAGAAGGACAAAGCACTAGCAAGGAGATTCCAGCCAGTGTTGATCGACGAGCCAAGCGAGGTTTCCTTTTCAAGCCAGCGTTTTCTAATCTTTATCAAACCAAACAAACATCTGTTTTTCTTATCTAGTGTTTTTCAACTTAACAACATTTTTAGGAAGACGCGGTGAAGATTTTGCTAGGTCTTCGTGAAAAATACGAAGCCCATCACAACTGCAAATACACTATGGAAGCTATAGATGCTGCAGTGTACCTTTCATCACGATACATCGCGGATAGATTTCTTCCGGATAAAGCTATCGATCTTATTGACGAGGCGGGAAGCAGAGCTCGCATCGAAGCTTTTAGAAAGAAAAAGGAGGATGCAATCTGTATCCTTTCGAAGCCGCCGGATGATTACTGGCAAGAGATCAGAACTGTTCAGGCCATGCACGAAGTGGTAACAGACTAGACATTTACCCTTACCCTGTTTATTGTTTTCCCTATTAATCGGTTTCAATAAATTTTCTGTTAATAGGTTCTATCAAGCAGGCCGAACCAGGATGATACTAATGCCACTGCGGACGAGTCTGGTGAACTAGTTGAGGAGTCTTCTCTGCCGCCTGTAGCAGGAAACGATGAGTATGAATAACTGCTTTTGCATATTTGCAAATAGTTATTTTAAGAAAATTAAAGTAAGGAACCTTCATAATATTTGTTTGATTCTGTTTTCAGGCCTATAGAGGTGGGACCTGATGATATTGCAGCGGTTGCATCGGTTTGGTCTGGAATTCCAGTTCAGCAGATCACTGCAGATGAAAGAATGCTTCTTATGGGTCTAGAAGATCAGCTAAGAGGCAGAGTTGTTGGTCAAGATGAGGCTGTAGCTGCTATATCTAGAGCTGTGAAGAGGTCACGGGTTGGGTTAAAAGATCCTGACCGTCCAATTGCCGCTATGCTTTTCTGTGGACCAACTGGAGTTGGCAAAACCGAACTCACAAAAGCTTTAGCAGCTAATTATTTCGGATCGGTACAGCTTCGATAACAATTTTAATGCTTGATGACACATGATGTGGTCACTGAACTGGTTTCTTTATTGGTCAATGCAGGAGGAATCTATGCTGAGACTTGACATGAGTGAGTACATGGAGCGTCACACCGTGAGCAAGTTGATAGGCTCTCCTCCAGGATATGTTGGTTTTGAAGAAGGTGGAATGCTAACTGAAGCTATCAGGAGACGTCCTTTTACAGTGGTTCTGTTCGATGAGATAGAGAAAGCCCATCCTGATATTTTCAATATTCTTCTCCAGCTGTTCGAAGATGGCCATCTTACCGATTCACAGGTTCGATGTCCCACATTTATGCTTACAATTTTCTAGCTTCTTCAAGAGACATACAGAGTTGAAGTTTATGTTGGCTCTGTTATTTTTACAGGGAAGGAGAGTATCTTTCAAGAACGCACTGATCATAATGACCTCTAACGTTGGATCATCAGCCATTGCCAAGGGAAGACAAAGGCAAATAGGTTTTATCCTCGACGATAACGAAGAGGAAGCATCTTACGCAGGAATGAAAGCTTTGGTAGTCGAAGAACTCAAGAACTACTTCCGTCCAGAGCTCTTGAACCGGATAGACGAAATCGTCATCTTCAGACAGCTCGAGCAAGCTCAGGTTAGCCATTTTCTCAACCTCTTAATCCTAAAAGATTAAAATTCATTAATTAGAAAGAAAAAAAATCAAATGTTCAACTCTGATTTTGCAGATGATGGAGATCCTGAACCTGATGTTACAAGACTTGAAGTCGAGGCTTGTGGCACTTGGAGTCGGTTTAGAGGTGTCTGAACCTGTCAAGGAGCTTATATGCAGACAAGGCTATGATCCGGCCTACGGTGCACGACCACTGCGTAGAACCGTCACAGAGATTGTGGAAGATCCACTCAGCGAAGCCTTTCTTGCTGGGAGCTTCAAGCCCGGTGACACGGCATTTGTGGTTCTCGATGATACTGGAAACCCTTCGGTTCGGACCAAACCAGATTCTCACAGTGTACGAGTTACCGACAAGACATCAATCGCATAGATTTCACCATTGGAGGATTGTATATAAAGATTCTTTGGTTATACTCACTCGTCTTGTACGTGAATCTCAATTACTTTACTTGTTGCAAACATGTATATATATAAAGATACATAGTGATTAGTGCGTGAGGTAATTGTAATAGCTTTATGTATTTGTTAGTTGTTACTCGAATTATATTAATACCACATTATAAAATTATTAATACTAGAGATTTTCCCGGGCTACGCCCGGATATTTTTCTAAGTATTAATTTAGTTTAGTTTATTATAGAATCTGTATTTGACTATATATTTTACACTTAGACTGAATATGCTATATAAATTATCAGAAAATTTGCAAACTTTTGAATTATTTTGGTGACTAAAATTTTAAAATTCAAAAAATAATTCTTCCAATGTCAAAATACATATAAGTTGGTAATCCTAGTTAAAATTCAATTATTTATTATTATTTTCAATTATTCAATTCCAGTTAGTCACTTATAGACGTGTTAAGTGGCAAAAAATCATGGATTTCTATGGGTTTCGTAGTGATTAGTTATTGAGTCTATATTTTTTTTGATCACACTACGGTTATAAAAAAATCAATTATTTTTATCTCTTTTAATTGAGTGTTATGAAAATATGGTTAAATTAACATATAATACAAAACTTTTTTTAACGTTAAAATCAACCAATATATATTAAAAATTAACTATTGATTATTTATTATTTGGTGATAACATAATCTATATGAATTCGTTCTTATGTGTTTAGGCAGTGGTGAAATGAAGAACAATTGAAATATAAATGAGTGATGTAGATTAAAAAAATCCTAAAATTTTAACAAATAATTTTGTTTATATGCAGCAAAAAAATATTTAAAATATAATAATATTCTCTAAGAGATATTTGTATGTTTTCCCCAAGAAAATCCTTATAATATAGTTGGTTTTATTAAAAAAAAAAGGTTGACAATGTATGTCTTTTTCAATGATTGCATTCAATCATGCTCACTAATTGAAATTCCAGTTTAAATTTTTAGTCTTAGGGCTGGGGAGAGGGGATCACAGCGTGCCATGTACAAACCTCAATATTACTCATATAATCTCCATGGTTCATATATTATTATATAATTTACCTTGGAATGAAAAAATCAGTGTTTTGTTTGACAAAAAAAAATCAGTGTTTTTGTAGATAGAGAATGAATCATATGTGGCTTGTACTTGCAATAATAGAAAAGCATAAGTAATTGTTATCAGTTAAGCAGAATTCTTTAAATCTAAATCATTGAACAGACTTACGCTATTTAATTTTCATTGTTTAACTTTCATGACTCCAAGTCTCCAACCAATTGCATACAGGAGAAATAAATCTTAAGAAAAACACTTTACAAAGTTCTGAAAATTTCTCATTTGTCTCATTTGTTTCTGTAAACATCAAAATGTCTCCCTTCTTGAGCATGTACTACGTCATTTCTTGCTGCTTGAAGTAACAATAATCCTCTTTGTCCACCAGCACAAGATTCAGATAATACTTGACATTGATGTTCTGAGAATATGGTGTGTCTTTTCCTGCAAAGAAAAAACAAACTCGTGAACTTTGTAATCTACCTCATTAAATTGTACCGTGTTTCCTTCTTCACTTGCCTTTCCAAAGAAACACTTCCTACATTTATAGAAAGCATTAGATATGTGCACATAAGCACATGTATCATCTAGTAGAATATCCATTTACAGTGATCAAATCTTTGATCACCTTCCTAGCAAGTGACCATTGTTCTGCAAGACAGCACACATATAACCAAGTCACAAAATTTAAATAATAACCGAACCAATACAACATATGTATGCAAACTATATGAAAATAGGAGCATCTAGTAATAATAAGCAAAAAAGAATTTCTTACTTAAGCTTCAGAAGTGTACTCAATAACAAACAAACTCACTAATATGAATATCGTGAAGGTTTTGGTTCTAACAAAATGATCCAAAGACACTAATAAGTTATCAAAACCCATCAACTTATCCGATACAAAAGCTTAAAAAGACTAAGCACACCATAAAGAGCTTATCCATATTCAACCCATCGAAAAGAACCAATAACTGAAACAGAAGATAATGATAACTATCCACACAATTGAATTAGCTTTTCAAAGCTAGAAAAAACACATACGATGTAAGAGCTTTTCCTCTGAAAAGTTTCAAAATTTTAGTAAATCACACGAAGACTATCATACAGAGTAGGAGTGATCAATTTTAACTTGCGAGCTTTACACAGTTACATGCAGTGGCCGAAAATTAGTTAAAAATTAGAGAGAAAACTTACTGTTGAAGGATGCTTTGTCGGTGATATCATACGCAAGCGAAATTCCCATGGCTCCACAGTACTAAGCTGTAATAAGAAGAAACCACATTAATGAGTACTACAGGTTCCAACCATAGTGAGGAAAGATACAGAGTGCATATATAATGGTAAGAAGAATTGAGATGCAAAATCTGGGATTTACAAAAACCAAAAAAAAAAGAGAAACCAGTTGTGACAGTCCTGAATCGCTCCTGTCTGGTAGTATCCCAGATTTGCAGCTTAATTCTCTCTAATCCACTCAATAGCCAGTATCTTTAAATTAATTATTCAAAGATTAAAAAAAAAGGGTACTTGAGTGACTATTGACCACTACAAAGAGCACTTACAAAGAGTGTCATATACGCGATCATACTTAATAGTTGTAATGAAAGAGATCAACATGGTTCTTTGCATAAGTGACTTTTGCATTCCTTTGATCCAATTCTGTTTAATCAAAAAATAAAAAGAGCAACAAAATAAAAAATTATGATTTAAGAGAAGATAATATATGATAGGATATTATCTACTTCTTATGCTTTCCATCGCCGAGTTTATAAGATGGTTTGGTGCCATCCCAGTAATTCTGACGTCAACAACATTCATAGTTGGTACTATACTCAGCTAATCATAGTATTGTGAAACCAGATTCATGTGCTGATTATATTCAGTTTATAGCTATTTAATTGGAGAAGCGATTGGAAAGTTACCTGATATGGCGGAGGAATGCTGATGTAACCAATGCAGAGAACTTGTGATTTGGAAGTAATAGAGATCAAACAGTGAGAAGAATATTTCGATATTGAATATGACAATGAACTTTTATATTGACAATATGAAAAGGGGCAAGGTGAGGAGTTTTTACATGGTTGTAGTTGGAGAAAAGATTCAGTGAAGAAGCTTATATAAGTGGAGAAACCAAGGAAGGTGGAAGGATAGCATGACTCGTAATAACTCCAAGAAACGGAATCGAGAACGACGATGATGAAACGGAATTAGGTCTCGATTAAGAACATGTATGACATGGCAAAAGAAAACTCTATGATTTGTTGATTTAATTTGCTGAGGTGGATAGACTATCCTTTGAGGATATTCTCCTTTTAGTATTGTATTGATTAAATAAGATATTTGAAAATATCTAAGCTTTCAAATAAAATCATCAAAACCCAAACATTTATTTAAGTACAAATCTTATCTCGTATTTTGAGCAAATGCTTTGAAAACACCTGTCAAATCTAGTTGAATTTTAAAACCCGCAAATTCTTTACCAATTAACAAAACTTATAAAATATAATAAAAATAAATACAGTTGTTATTAAATTTAAAAGTAAGTATCTAGTAGATTATTTACCGAATCAAAATCTTCAAATTAGTTAATTAAATAAATATTTTAAACTCTTAAATAAATACTGCTAAAACTGTAAATGGTAAATTTTTATGCAACAAATGAAGTATAAATAGTATGAAATGTCAATCTAGTACTATAAATATATCGTAAAAATCTTTTGAAAAAATATTGTAATAATCTCTGGTTTCTTTTATACTCTATAATCTATATATTTCATAAAAAGTGTCATAATAACATTTTTTACACAAATTAAAATAATAATTGAAATAAATTTAAGTTTTCATTAATTATTCATATCTAACTAATAATACTTGAGATAAATGAAATTATTTATAAAATCAATCTATTTGTAACTAATATTAAGTTGAAAATTACGTTAAAATTCAAAAATGATATTCCTTTTGTAATAAGAAAAAAATGTTAAAATAACACTATAAAAACATATAGAATATAACGTTATAACAATCTTCACACAAATTAATGCATTCAATAAAATACATTTTCTCACTGATTGATTATTTTGTACTGTAAATTATATAGAAATAGATTAAATATGATATTTTGTCACGATAATTTGCAATGTTTTCTGTAAAACGTCAGTTATATTGAAACAAAAATTTTATTCTAAAATATTACTCTCTCTGTTTCATATTATTTGTCGTTTTAAGTCTTTGCATACAGATTAAGAAAACATTTAATTTTACATATTTCCAAAATAAAAATACTATTACCAATACACATCAACCAATATAAAAATAGAATAGAGAATATTTTTAATAAATTTTGCATTGAAAACCGAAAACGACACTTATTTTAAAACAAAAATTTTGCTCTAAAACGACATATAATTTGAAACGGATGGAGTATTTAATAAAAAATTGAGAAAGTATAATTTTTTACTTATATAATTGCGACCTTGTTATACTATTATATTTACCCAATATTAAATAAACATCATTCTGCCATTTTATTTGGTGTATTTTTTTCGTACATTCATATATTTTTGTATAGACTAATTTATCGCTCAAATACGTATATTAGTGGTGTCTCTCTTTTTGTTAATATGTTGGATTTATATACTGGATGTTTGATACTAGTTTGTTATTCATTTTTAAACACTAGTCTTAGCCATGTACGTCCAAACTAGCATTTCGAGCAAAACATAGAAATTGCACATCATTTATCTTTTTGAGCGATAAAGAATCGTTGAAATGCAACAGCTGTAAACGCACTAGTTTTTTTTTTTTTTTTTTGTCGACTACCCATCTAGGCTAGATCAAGTGGAGAACAGACGAGCCGATTCTCCGAGGAGCATCTCCATCTGTCCGGGTCTGATCTATATGGGAAAAAAAGTAGCCTCTGGTCCTAGCTTCTTTTGCTAATGCGTCTGCGCGGCCATTCCGACTCCGAGGAATATGAGAAAGACTCACTAGTTATATTTGTCAGGTATTATGTTTCTTTGCAGGTGTGTTGTAAGTTGTAAGCGCATTCACGATGTAGACCACCTAGTGTTGTTCTTAAACAAAACAAAAACTATATTAATAAAATTAGAACTAATAAACCGTTGATAAGTGCCAATTGTTTCTCGTTTTTTTTGTAAGAAAAACTCTTCTTGAAGAGCTGTTCTAAATTTTTTCCTTCTTTTTTAACTTTTTATTTTTTTTTATCAATTAAACTTTTGAGAACATTACTAAGAGCTCCAATATGGATGCTCTAACATAAACTTGGAAAAATATGAGTTATTCACATATTTTATAAATCAATTTTAAATATGTTGGAACGATTTCTGTTAAGGCATTGTAGTTTTAATACAGATAGATGTTTCCACACTGATACAAAAAAGGAGAACTACTGGAACTGGTATATAGGAAGGAACACTCTGGTTGAAGATTATACTTTGCACATTATACTTTGGAAGCAAAATAATCGCATTAAATGCATATTCTGATTAGTGTTATGAAGTCATCGATTGGATTACGACTGTCAACATTTTTCTCTCTATTTATTTATAGCAATGGAAACAAAGCAAGTGCGAAATGTTGATATAAGATTAACGTTCTAAAATCATATAAAATGGTAATATATTAAGTTTTTTTTTTTTGGTTCACTCATTCAAGAGTAGGATGATATTTAACTAATAAACCCCATTTATAATCATCAAGTAGGAAATGAATAGAAAATAAATACACAGATGATTCGAAAACTGTTGATTCGAAAACGATAGACGACGGAAACTGGCGACAGATCTACGCCGGTCTTGGACACACCGGCTCCGTGAAGTTCCGACATCCAGAATCTTCGCCGCTTGTGTTCAACGAAGCAGAGAACTTGCTCTCCCCTGTCTTCTTCCCATGACTGATTTTTCTGCTTGTGGTTTGTGTTTCTAGATTCATTCAATTGTAATCTAGGAATATCTGTTTTCCGGTGAACCGGAGATGTACCAATTCCCGATGGTTGAATTAGTGAAAATATATATATATGTGTGTGTGTATTTTTATTTAATAAATAAAATCAGTTTTCTAATTTATTACATTTTAAGAAATTATTGATCTTTTTTTCTCAAAAAACAATGGACAGTCACAAAGTACTAGTCGTTATGTAATTACCATCACTGCTTGGTCTTTAATATGTGACTATAGTCTATGTCACACAATAGTTGCTAATATAGGACTATTATACGGTGTCACATTTAAGACTGAAACTAATGTCTATTTTGCGACCAAGCATTTGAGACTACTTGAAACAGTCATAAATTAGTCTTAAAACTCGATTTTGCGACCAATCTGAAACATCAAGACTGCACAATATATATAAATGTTCACCGGAAGAAAATATTAGCAACAATAATATAAATAAAAACTAGAACAAACCAAACCCATTTAGACTATTACTATATAGTATTTGTTAAGAGACAGAAGAACGAGGTGTTTTTTTCTAGATAATCAATATATATGGACCATCTATATAGTTTGTTTCTTATCTGCATAGTCTTCTTTTCATATGATAATCTCCACAACTTCCAGTACGAGGCATGGGTACCTAGCGAAGTAGACAAATCCGTTGATGCCGTTCTCTAACCCATACGAATCTTGCATCTCAAGGAACGGTGTTCCGTTGAGTATGCCACGTCCCGTAAGCAGCATCACGTGATATATGGGCTCGAGCTGTGGAGGAATGTTGTCCTCTCCAGCTGCAAATTCTGCTTCCGTTGGTTGTAACAAAGCATCATGTGGCGCGTCATCGTAACTTGGGTACATTCTGAGAGTGACGGCCACAGGTGAGCGCTCAAGGAGATGTTCGATGAGAATGTCATAATTCCCGTTTCCCATTCCGGGATCGGTAGGGAGGTGAATGTTCACGTATGCAGGTATAAATCGTGGACGGGGGGGCTGTAAAAAAAGCAAATGTAATCAACAGCTTATGTAAAAAACATGATTGAAAAGTAAACACAAATATATTCATAATCAAAATTAATTTAGTTTAAATTTAAGGCTTAGTTCAATAACCAAATCCTTTTCTCTTTCAATAACGTTAGGTTTCTGCAGGTAACCCTAAGACCCCACATCTGTTTACAAGTTTTAAGACCCCGCCCAGTTCTTAGTTTCGAATTGTTTTAACTTTTTAACAAAGAGTTTCTTACTGTTTGATGGTATGTTTGTATAGCATCGGAGGTTGGTTTCTTTATGGATTTCCATATTTAAATTTCATCCCATCTTCCCAGTTTCGTCGAATAACATTTTTTATAGATCGTTGACAACAACAAAACATTTTCTATATATATTTTCTATAAATGAAGTTATATATACATACAGTCTTACAAAAATTGTTTGGTATGTATATATATATAATTTATTATGATTAGTTTTGTTATATGTTTTTGTCCCTCATCAGTTCTACTGCTATATAAATACTATATAATACAAAATATGGTATTATATATAGTTTGTTCATATTATTAGATTAATAAATTATTTTTATAATATATTTTAGTTTTGATAACATCGAGTATCACCTTAGGCATTGAGAAAGCTAGTAACAAGAAAGTAAAGACTAAGCAGATGATTTTTCTTTTTAGAAAAAAAAAAACGACTTACAGCTAAAAACCTTAAGTGGCTTAGCACGTAGTCCAAGGGTACGTAGTGCTCATACGTCGTGCCGTGAGAGAGCAACGCGCCAGCAGCATTGGTCAATTTGTAAATTCCCCCGTTGTAGTGCAGTAGTTCGTTGGCAACCAAATTCACAAGCTCTTGAATCGACAAAGATTCAAAAGCAGCAATGCTTCCATCTAGCCTAAGGAGGGCTTCATATTCCCTAATGATACCAATAGCCCAGCAAACGTCTGACAGAGAAAACAATATTGTTGATTTCATTAGAGACTTAACATCCACAAACATTGTAAATAACATCGGTAAATTGTATGACATTACCGATTCGTTGGTTCAAGATAGGACCAAGCAAAGGTTCACCATTGATGAAATGTGACCTCCATGTGAATTGCAAGGCTTCGAGATCCATGTTTAGCTAGCAGAAAAGTAAGTATAAAACAGATATAGAAGAGATCGCGCGCTAATTGGATATCAATGAGTTGTATGCAGTGTTAGTCAAAACACGCAGATGTGACAGATGAATATATAGAGAATCATCGGACATGAGAGAAAAAGAGAATGAGTTGGGTTTTGTTACGAAATGTGACTTGCTGAGTTACGCAATTACTTAAAGTAGAATTAGATGCAATTAATAAAAGATAAAACTTCAGTTTACGCGTAAAAAAAAATTGTTGAAACGATCAAAGCGTGAATGTAAAAGTTTTCTTTCGTTGTGAATTTAGCACTGAGTAATTCCTTTTTAGTAATTGTGTTTTCATTTTCAAGAATAAGATCGTTTTGGTTCGTCAGTCGTAGTCACATCACTTGGAAGTATTATTTATTCACTTGGAAGTATTATTTATTTATTTACTTAACTTGTTTAGTCTTCTTGTGAGTACGTACATTTAACGCGTCTCGTCAAAGCTGTTGGTTTAATAGATTTACACGAAACTAAAACTTCTTTCGAACTTTATAAAATAGTTCAAATATTTTTTATAAATTTCTTTTGCACTTTAACCCGATTTCGAATTTTTGGTGAAAAAACATAATTTTCTATAAAACTCTCATTTGCCCCCAAAACCATCTAAAATGTTTGTATCTTACGTAAGAGAAAGACTATCAAAACGAGGTTTGAGTATAACAAAAAAAAAAAGCCAAAAGAATTAATATTTGGTTCAGTTGTTAAAATGATTAAAAAAAAAGAAATTGGTGTGTGTGTGTGTGAGTAATTCACAACTATGATTTTTGCTTAATTGACAAGTTTTGTTTGTTTTAGTAGTAGAGTTACATATAATTGAAAGCAAATAAAAGATAATTAAATTCTTGCAAAGCGGTTTGAAATCAAACATGAAATTACAAGCACGTGACAGAACAAAATATGAAAAGATTTAGTTGTTTGGTAAACATATTTAAGAAAATAATAATTACGAAAAACAGTTTGGTTTTCGAAGAAGGAAAGAAAGATAAGAAAGATTATTACGTTAGTGTATATTTAGAGAAAACGACGGAGGGAGAGACGAATCCATCACTACACGACATTTAATTTTCGTATAGTTTTTTAATCAAAATTAATGTTGGTTAGCTAAGAAGTGACTAGGAAAGTATGTAGTTAGTTTTAATCGAAATTAATGTTTAAGAAAAAAAAAAGGGTTAGCTAAGAAGTGAGTAGGAAAGTAGTTAAAAACGTGTCCAGTAGTTACAACATCCATCGAATTCCCACTGGTGGAAACTGTTGGCCACAGATTTTAGATATTATTACTCTTTTTTATTATTTTTTTGGTGGTTCATATGTGCACTAATTGAAGGCCTAATCACTAGTTAAGGCCCAAAACGAGAAAGGTTACATAAATACGTTCTTCTCGTTCCCAAATCCCAAATCCCAAATCCCAAATCCCAAATCCCTAGATCTTAAAAAAAAAAAAAATGTCTTCCAGTCGATCCCCTTCTCAACTTCTCTCCTCCATGGACGAATCGGCCAACAAAGTAGTCTTCTTCTTCTTTGTTATTCTACTCACACACACTCGTCAGCCTCTGTTTCTCTGTTAATCATCCCCTTCTAGTATAATTTCTGATCATATCTTCTTCTCTTCTTTGTTTTTTTTTATTTTTGTAAAATCAGGCGACTGGAGCTTCGGCTAGTGATGGAGCCGTTGGAGAAAACCGGTACGTAAGATGTTTTTTTTTTTTCTTTTTCTTTTGTATCTTTTTAACATGATGTGTTGTTCTTGTCACGTTAATAATAATATTATCTACTGGAATTAAAATATCGCAGGATCATCCTTTCCGTGGCAGGATATGACACTGGGCTTCCACATGACGAAATCGAGAGTTCATTGAGATCAATTTTCTCGTCTTGTGGAGAAATTACTGACATTTATATTTACAGAAAGGCTCGAAGCGGAACTCTCAGCAGGTTCCTTGCTCCACAATTTTTCTCAAATCAAGTTAGAAACCAATAACTAACACATGTTTCCGTTTCTTTTTTTTCTTACAGTAATGCACTGGTCTATATGTGCGGAGAAGGCGCGAAAGAGAAGGCGTTTGCCCTCCACGACACTGATGTCGGCGGATGGAAAGCCCATGTCCAGGCCGTTCCTATTCGGAATCCCTACTTCCATCCTGAACGGTAAACTGATTCCTTTTTATTATTATCATCTGTATCAAAATGAAAATGGATAAACTATTACATTATCAAAATATTTCAAATCAATTGAAATAGGCGCATAATTTATGTAAATTTTCAAATAAAAATATCATTAACAATATGTATCATACAAATTTAAATGTAAAAAAAAATAAAAGTAAAACCAATAAAATTATAAATCATAAAAATAAAACATGAGTATTTTCATGGTTTTAATGAGTTAGACTCACTATTACATTATCAATATTTTCAAATCAATTAAAATAGGCACTAAATTTCCAAATAAAAATATCATTAACAATGTCTACAATATGAATCATACAAATTTAAATGTAAAAAAAAAGTAAATCCTAATAAAATTATAAATCACAAAAATAAAACATGAGTATTTTCATGGTTTTAATGAGTTAGACTCACTATTACATTATCAATATTTTCAAATCAATTAAAATAGGCACTAAATTTTCAAATAAAAATATCATTAACAATGTCTACAATATGACTCATATAAATTTAAATTTTAAAAATTAAAGTAAAATCAATAAAATTATAAATCATAAAAATAAAAGATGAGTATTTTCATGATTTTAATGAGTTAAACTCACTATCACATTATCAATATTTTCAAATCAATTAAAATAGGCACTAAATTTTCAAAATAAAAATATCATTAACAATGTCTACAATATGAATCATACAAATTTAAATTTAAAAAGGTAAATCCAATAAAATTATAAATCATAAAAATAAAACATGAGTATTTTCATGGTTTTAATGAGTTAGACTCACTATCACATTATCAATATTTTCAAATCAATTAAAATAGGCACTAAATTTTCAAATGAAAATATCATTAACAATGTCTACAATATGAATCATACAAATTTAAATGTAAAAAAAGTAAATCCAATAAAATTATAAATCATAAAAATAAAACAGAGTATTTTTATGGTTTTAATGAGTTAGACTCACTATTACATTATCAATATTTTCAAATCAATTAAAATAGGCACTAAATTTTCAAATAAAAATATCATTAACAATGTCTACAATATAAATTATACAAATTTAATTGTAAAAAAATGTAAATCCAATAAAATTATAAATCACAAAAATAAAACATGAGTATTTTCATGGTTTTAATGAGTTAGACTCACTATTACATTATCAGTATTTTCAAATCAATTAAAATAGGCACTAAATTTTCAAATAAAAATATTATTAACAATGTCTACAATATGAATCATACAAATTTAAATGTAAAAAAAAGTAAATCCAATAAAATTATAAATCACAAAAATAAAACATGAGTATTTTTATGGTTTTAATTGAGTTAGACTCACTATTACATTATCAATATTTTCAAACCAATAAAAATAGGCACTACATTTTCAAATAAAAATATCATTAGCAATATCTACAATATGAATCATACAAAATTAAATGTAAAAAAGTAAATCCAATAAAATTATAAATCATAAAATAAAACATGAGTATTTTTATGGTTTTAATGAGTTAGACTCACTATTACATTATCAATATTTTCAAATCAATTAAAATAGGCACTAAATTTTCAAATAAAAATATCATTAACAATGTCTACAATATAAATTATACAAATTTAATTGTAAAAAAATGTAAATCCAATAAAATTATAAATCACAAAAATAAAACATGAGTATTTTCATGGTTTTAATGAGTTAGACTCACTATTACATTATCAGTATTTTCAAATCAATTAAAATAGGCACTAAATTTTCAAATAAAAATATTATTAACAATGTCTACAATATGAATCATACAAATTTAAATGTAAAAAAAAGTAAATCCAATAAAATTATAAATCACAAAAATAAAACATGAGTATTTTTATGGTTTTAATTGAGTTAGACTCACTATTACATTATCAATATTTTCAAACCAATAAAAATAGGCACTACATTTTCAAATAAAAATATCATTAGCAATATCTACAATATGAATCATACAAAATTAAATGTAAAAAAGTAAATCCAATAAAATTATAAATCATAAAATAAAACATGAGTATTTTCATGGTTTTAATGAGTTAGACTCACTATTACATTATCAATATTTTCAAATCAATTAAAATAGGCACTAAATTTTCAAATAAAAATATCATTAACAATGTCTACAGTATGAATCATACAAATTAAAATGTAAAAAAAAAAGTAAATCCAATAAAATTATAAATCATTAAAATAAAACATGAGTATTTTCATGGTTTTAATGAGTTAGACTCACTATTACATTATCAATATTTTCAAATCAATTAAATTAGGCACTAAATTTTCAAATAAAAATATCATTACCAATGTCTACAATATGAATCATACAAATTTAAATGTAAAAACAAAAGTAAATCCAATAAAATTATAAATCATAAAAATAAAACATAGTATTTTCATGGTTTTAATGAGTTAGACTCAATATTTCAAATCAATTAAAATTGGCACATAATTTTCAAATAAAAATATCATTAACAATGTCTACAATATAAATCATACAAATTTAAATGTAAAATAAAAAAGTGAATCCAATAAAATTATAAATCACAAAAATAAAACATGAGTATTTTCATGGTTTTATGAGTTAGACTCACTATTACATTATCAATATTTTCAAATCAATTAAAATAGGCACTAAATTTTGAAATAAAATATCATTAACAATATCTACAATATGAATCATACAAATTTAAATGTAAAAAAAAAGTAAATCCAATAAAATTATAAATCATAAAAATAAAACAGAGTATTTTCATGGTTTTAATGAGTTAGACTCAATATTTCAAATCAATTAAAATAGGCACATAATTTTCAAATAAAAATATCATAAACAATGTCTACAATATAAATCATACAAATTTAAATGTAAAAAAAAAATCCAATAAAATTATAAATCACAAAAATAAAACATGAGTATTTTTATGGTTTTAATGTGTTAGACTCACTATTACATTATCAATATTTTCAAATCAATTAAAATAGGCACTAAATTTTCAAATAAAAATATTATTAACAATGTCTATAATATGAATCATACAAATTTAAATGTAAAACAAAAATTAAATCCAATAAAATTATAAATCACAAAAATAAAACATGAGTTTTTTCATGGTTTTAATTGAGTTAGACTCACTATTACATTATCAATATTTTCAAATCAATTAAAATAGGCACTACATTTTCAAATAAAAATATCATTAGCAATATCTACAATATGAATCATACAAATTTAAATGTAAAAAAGTAAATCCAATAAAATTATAAATCATAAAAATAAAACATAAGTATTTTCATGGTTTTAATGAGTTAGACTCACTATTACATTATCAATATTTTCAAATCAATTAAAATAGGCACTAAATTTTCAAATAAAAATATCATTAACAATATCGACAATATGAATCATACAAATTTAAATGTAAACAAAAGTAAATCCAATAAAATTATAAATCATAAAAATAAAACAGAATATTTTCATGGTTTTAATGAGTTAGACTCACTATTACATTATCAATTTTTTCAAATCAATTAAAATAGGCACATAATTTTCAAATAAAAATATCATTAACAATGTCTACAATATGAATCATACAAATTTAAATATAAAAAAAAAGTAAAACCAATAAAATTATAAATCATAAAGAATAAAACAGAGTATTTTCAAGGTTTTAATGAGTTAGATTCACTATTAAAAAAAAGTAAAACCAATAAAATTATAAATCATAAAAATAAAACAGAGTATTTTCATTAAACTATTGTTTTAAAGTCTTTGTGAATGGGATCTCTTTTGTTTTTTTTTTTAACTTGCGATGGTAGAAACCCAAATCATAATACTTTAAATACCAGAGAAACAAAAGCAATACTGAACTTAAAAAAAAACACTTTACACAAGATGAAAACGAAACCATTACTGAACTCAAATCATTACCAAAAGTCAGGTTAGTCACACAAAAGCAGAGTAACATATAAGAACTTGTAAGATACCTAGCAATAACCTTTGCTATCACTCTCTAGGAAACATAATAACTTAAAAGCTTGAGAATTCTCTTTGCTCTCATTCTCTAGCACACATAAGAACTTGTAAGATACCTTTTTTAGAACAATTTCACTTAAATTTTTATAAAATTACTCATTTCAAACGTGTAAACTCTATGCAAATCTTTGAAATTTGAAGTCTAACACATACGTTTTTCCTTGATATTAGTCCATCGAATGTTATCTGTTGAAGCATATTTTCATATTCTATTGAAGCCGCCTATACAAACATATAGATTTGATACAACAAGTCCACTTAATGTTAGCAGACCCCTACAGTTTAAATATATATATATATATATATGATTTATTTATTTCATAATGAATGCTACAAACAAATTATGTGCTTAAGGTTATTATAGGAACGAAGTCTTCTTAATATATTACAAAATCTAGATATGTTATTTTAGTTAATTTTTTTCATATTTTATGTGTTATCATAGCAAATATCCCCTAATAGAGAAAAATATCTCAAATTACTGCAGTGGCCTCAAGATCAGAGTGTTTGGATATGACACTAGTCTTTCCGAGCCTCTTCTCGAGAGCAAGCTTCGAGCTCATCTCTCTTCGTGCGGAGAGATCGCGGATGTTCGCTTTGGCGTTATGTTAGTTTTTTTTTTCTTTTCGCTTCATTTTGTTTTTTGTTTGTTCCTTCTTATTATGTGTTAGATATGGTCTTATTCTTGTTTTTTTTTTTTTTCCAGGTGTGCTTCCGCCTACATTCGTGGAGAGGGCGTCGAAGAGAAGGTGCTGGAGCTCCCTCCGTGCGAGGAGTGGGGGTTCACAGTCGCTCGTGAACCCACGAGGGACATTAGCCGCCATCACCGAACACGCTATTCCCGGGACTGAAATGACCTCCTTGTTATCGGTTAAATACATATAATTGTCGCAACTGTTATGATTTATAAATAATTTTAAGATACTTATGAATCTTATCACTACATTGAATATTATTATGATTTCGTTGATTGATCATCTCTAATACTCTCTCCCTTATGTCGGGTTTGATTGGAGTATTAATTTTCAATTATCAGATTCTTGAATTCTTTTGGTTTTACCATTATCTTTGGTATCATTAGCATCTTCGTAACCATCATAATCATTAGAATCGTCAAAAATCTTCAGAACCATCAATATAACCGTGGTCACTGGGATCTTCATTAAAACTAGTTTTGTCGATTTTTCGGTCGGTGTTACAAAGTCATCATTGGATTACGACTGTCAACTTTTTTCTCTCTATTTATAACAATGGACGCAAAGCAAATGAAACATTGCCTCTCATCTCTCATTACACAGACACTATTGTGTTTGGCCCATGTGCTGCCTTCAGGGTCTGATGTTTTGCGTGTCAAAATCAAATTACTCATCCTAGTGCCAATTTGGAAAACTACTTGATTATATTATTTTATTTGCTTCTTTTTGGGTTTTGCCAGCTGGCAGAAAGCCTTAACATCAGCAGAGATGTACACATGTTTAAGCACACGTGTTTGTGGGATTCTTTCTGCTTGTTGTTCGTAATGACATGTGTCCATTGTTTGGGGTTGGCAGGTGGAAAGCAGTGACCTGATTGTCTGAATTCGTTGGAAGGTTTCCAGTTCTCGTCAGCTTGTCTGCTCTGACCGAGAATCAACTTATGCAGGTAATTTGATTTTGACGTAACATTTGATGTGATTCTTGTAGTCAATAACTTTCTTCTGTGAGTAACCCTTAGCCACTAGCCTTCCTTTGTACTGTCGATCTTCAATCCTAGGGATGCTCGGTTTATACTTGAAAATCCACTTACAGCCCATGGTCTTTTGACCTTTTGGTCTTTCAATAAGATCCCAAGTGTGATTTCTTTCAAGTGAATCCATCTCATCATCTGCATGATTATTCCAGTGATTCCAGTCTTTACTCCTCATAGCTTCTTCGAAAGATTTAGGTTTTTCCTTCTCGATGTCATTTGCCACAGTTAGAGCATAGGCAACTAGATTAGCATACTCATACCTTGAAGGTGGTCTCACATACAGTATTCGAACACGATCTCTAGGAAGCATGTAGTTATCAATAGAACCTACACACATTCAGTGTCTTCAACAAACGTCAAACCCTCTGTCCCATCTTCACTTTCTGATTTCACTTGAACTTCCCTGATACTCTGATTCTTGTTGAGATACACTTGTATTTCCAGGATCAGATATTTCACCGTGTTCATAATTGGGACCACTAGGTCCACGAATAAGACTTGGACTGAATGAGACTTTCTTCTTAGACTTCTTAGTTTGCTTGTTTGTTTCAACTGAGTCATCTCCACCTTCTATATGTTTCTTAGCTAGCGTATCCTTGTAGAGTTCATCTTCTCTGAACACAACAATTATGCTCGTAGTACACTTCAGATCTTCTGGAACCCAGACTCTGTAAGCTTTAACCCCAAACGGATAACCCACGAAAACTCCCTTCACTGCTCTAGGCTTAGTTTTCTCTTGAGTAACATGAATGTAGGCTGTGCAACCGAACCTTCTCAAGTATGATAAATCAGGCGTGTTTCCTGACTAAACTTCTTCTGGAAGTTTGAAGTCTATGGTTGAATTTGATGTCCTTTTTATCAAATACACTGCTGTAGGAGTAGCTTCTGCCCAAAACTCTTATCCCAAACCAGTTTCTGCAAGCATACTCCTCACCTTATCCATGATGGTGCGGTTCATATGTTCTGAAACTCCATTCTGTTGAGGTGTATAGGTGAAGGTTCGATACCTCTTGATTCCAGATGTTCTGCACAACTCATCAAATTGATTGTTTCAATTTTCCAACCCATTGTCAGTGCATAAACACTTGATCTTTTTCTCTGTTAGGCTTACAACTGCTTATTTCCATTCTTTAAACTAATAGAATGCTTCATCTTTAGTTTGTAAGAAATAGACCCACACTTTCTTAGAGAAATCATCAATTATACTTATGAAATACTTACAACCTCCAAGACTTTCTGAGTTGATGGAGAACCCCAAAGATCTGAATGTACATACTCTAGGATGCCTTTAGTAGTATGTTTAGCCGTATGATAACTTTACTTATGTGATTTTCCAAGTACACAACCTTCACAGAACTATAGTTTCCCCACTTCAGTCTTAGGTATAAAGCCTTCCTTTACAAGCAACTCCATATTCTTAGAACTCATGTGACCCAATCGAGAATGCCAAACCTTAGTTTTAATCTCTGTAGATTCACTGACATTAGCTTCACCTCGTTACACAATTCCTTGTAAATAGTACAATTCATTCTCATATTTGTTTGTAACCTTCTGTCCATCTTTGTAGAATTACAATGAAATCTTCACCTTGATAGTTACATCCTAATTTCTCTAGCATTCCATATGAGATTAAGTTTCTGCTTATCTCTGGCATATAACGAACATCTCTGAGAATCACTTATGTGCCTTCTTCATTAATGAAACTAATTTTACCAATGCTTTTCACTTCGCATCCCCTATATATTAAAGGAGAAGCATTTTTAAGGCTTTACTTAAACGGTTTTCACCAGAATGCATGAGAAGGCTCCATTCCACGTGTCAGTCTGTGAGCGTTTTAAAAAAAAACGAAACATTTATTGCCTAACTTTCTTTCCGTTCTTGCTTCCCTTCTTGCTTATATTACATAAAGTAAGTTTTCACTTTTAAAGCAATTCGTCATATTATATGTGATAAAGCCATAATCCTAGCATAAAGAAAACTTTGGACGAACATTTAGCAGAGCCCTAACGTTTTAATTTATTCGTGTAGATGGTGATAAGATCACGCACGACTCATGTGGAAAGTCTTGAACGATATAAAAGAGTCATACTCCAATGGTGTCAGAATAGTTTCTCTCGCATGAAACTCCTTTGAGATCGCACAGGTTAACATCACTGGATGGTATGGAAAGCTTCAACAAGATAAAAGAGTTGTACTCCAGTGGTGTCGGAGTGGCGGCTCTCGCATGAAACTCCTCTGAGGTTGCACGGGTTAGCATCACTGGATGGTATGGAAAGCTTCAACGAGATAAAAGAGCCGTATTCCGTTCAGTTGCTTCCCGAAGAGGTAATATATATATATATATATATATATATATATATATGTTTTCACGATTGGTGTTGACTGAAAAGCATATGCTTACATCTTTGAGAGTTTTGTTTCAGAAGGAGACCTCCCTAAGGAGACATAGAAGAAAAAAAAAGCGTTTATGGTGCCCTTTGGTTTGTGTTTCTTGATCGGTGGCTTCATCGTCTGGTTTTTGGGGGTTTTATTCATCTTCGAGTTGTAAGTATGGTCATGTTTTTGAGTTTTTGTGTTTTAACTGTGTGCAAGTGCAGAGATGAATGTATTCAGTGTCATGTGTTTGTGTCTTGGAAAGAAAAACAGTTGGAAAAAGATTTAAATGTTTCAACGAACGTCTTTGACGGTTCCAAAATAATAGTCATATTCGTCTCTCACTCCGGTAGTGTTCGTATTAGGAAAGTCATCTTTGGCACACGTCGCCGACTGGTTAAATGAAGTATGTGCTAATGGTTAAAGAAGATTCAAACTAACAAACGTCAAATATATATTTTTCAACTATTTGGGTATATATAATAAATATATAATACATGAAGCTCAATGTTCTCTCAAACAGAAAAGGGACGAGCTCAACTACGTGAGAACACATGGGTCATTTCCTTCTTCTTACTTTGTCTTTTGTCTCTTTGAAGTTTTGTTTGGCTGTGGATGTACTTTCCTTCTCTATCGAGCTCAAAGACTCAGAGACGCTCGTGTCTTCACGAGTTTTTTCTTTCTTAGTTACTCTGACTAAACATATATATATATATATATATATATATATTAAAATCACATATCAAACATATTTTCATAAATATACACGGCCCATTTTTAATTAATGTATATTGAGTTTGAAATCTACAAAAGCTCATTTGTGTTTAAATTATATGCCCTTTGTATTTTCTTAATATCCATTAAGAAATCCAATTATTAAACTTTATAAATTATTTTAACTTTAGGGGATAAAAAATTAGTATAATATAAATTACTAATATAAATTAATTACATAATATTACTGTTAATAAATTTATATTATTAAACTCTTAATACTAATCTATCAGTATAATATATATTTTTATATTATGTCTAACATATATGAATGTTCAAACAACACAAATAATAGATTGTCTTATATATAATACATCATCTTAAAATGTCACCAACGTTCAACAACACAAATAATATTGGATGTTATTTCTCTTCAACTATTATCTACATTTGTTTTGATTTTCCATGTACTTAAAAGTTATAAAATGAAATCATTGGTTCGACATCAAAACTGTCTACAATCCATATAACATGAAATCAAATAATAATAATAGTTTTCAGTTTATCCAAAAAAAAAATTATCTCAATCATTTCAACCGAAAAAACAAAATAAATATAGATTTAGAAGAGAAAGTTCAAACAAAAAATTATCTCAATCATTTCAAACAAAATAAACAAAATAAATATAAATAAACAAAAAAAACTAATTTCTATGAATATAAATATACAACTTTTTATATTATGTCTAACATATATGAAAGTTCAAACAACACAAATAATATTATATTATCTTATATAAAATACACAATATCAAAATGTCACCAACATTGTTTATACAAACAATACAAATAATATTGGATGTCTTTTTTCTTAAACTATTATTTAGATTTTATTTGATTTTGCAAGCATTTAAAAATTAAAAAATGAAACCATTGGTTCGTCATAAGAACCGTCAAAAATTCATATTACATAAAACCAAACAAATATAATAGTTTTAGGTTTATCACCGAAAATTGAAAAATTTCGATCATTTCAACTGAACAAAACAAAATAAATATGGATTTAGAATGTTATTTATATTTTAGTAGGTTAGAAAAAATAACGTAAACCGAATGAATATCATTAAACAGATATAATGTCTTTTTATCTTAAAAAGTAGGGCTGGGAAAAATCTCTGAAACTGAAGAAACGACCGAAAATCAGGATCCTGAACTCGATCAGACCCGGGATAAATAACCAAATGGATCCTAAACTGATGTATCCAAAGAACCAGTACTCAATCCGATCGGAACCAAAAACCGAATGAGTATCTGAAGATATCCAAAATGTAAATAAATATTTAAAAATATTATTTATAATTATATATATAATTATTTTAAAATTTAAAATTATGATTAAAAATAAATATATTAATTATTTTGTGTATTTTTGGATAAAATATGATAGTTTGGATAGAAATACTCAAAAACCGTGTCTAATGAGTTTTAGTTATTTTTTGTTCCTTTGGATAGTTTGGATACGAAATATCCGAACCGAATTGTGTAATATGGTTACTTTGGGTACTATTATCCAAACCTGTTTCAGATACTTTAGTTATTCGATTATTTTTAGATTTTTTACATCAAAATTGAACCCACCCGAACTCGGAAGAACCCGACTCAGTTGTAATATCTGATCAGAACTTAATTTTCAAACTCGAAAAACCCGATATCCGAAAGAACCGACCCGGGTATACCCGAATACCCATACCTATTAAAAAGATAACAAAATCAATAATCTCATCTCGTGCAAGGCACGGGTTATTACCTAGTTGAGTGTTGTTTGCCATTAGAACTTTGCTTCCATCTCTTTCTTGTAGATCAAATAAGATGTCTTTGTCTTGTGTAATATTAAATGTGCAACTTGAATCTAGAACCCACTCTTTTCTTGAATCATGAATGTTTGATGTGAACACTGGAGGTTGCCCTATTTCAGATTCTGCATTCACTGCCTGTTCACCACCATTTTTGTGTCTTCTGTTTGGGCAATCACGTTTCCAGTGACCTTCTTTGTCATATGAGAAACATGTTCCATTCTTAGTCTTATCTGATCTACCTTTGGACTTAGATCGATCACCTCTGCTTTTAGATCTGTTGTACTTCTTGTTGTTACCATTTTCTGATCGCTTAGAAGATCTTCCTCTTGATTCAACATATAAGCCTTCTGAAGTAGATTTCTTCTTATTAAGTAACCCCTTCTGTCTAAGCTCCGCTTCTTTTGAAAATGCTGAGGTAACAACTTCTGAGACAGTGGAGTGTCTCTACACGTACCATACTGAAGAGTGTGAACCAGTTGCTCATACGCAGCAGGAAGACCAGAGAGCAACTGTATACCTTAATCTTCATCTGTTATGGTAACTTTCAGACTCTCTAGATCAGCTATCAGTTTTAAGAACACATCCACATTCTCTACTATTGACTTGTCTTCTTCCATTTTGTAACACGAGAACGGCCGTTTCAGATATATCATCTTAGAAAGTTATTTGAGCTGGTACAATTTCTCCAGGGACTTTCACATGCCAAGAGCAGTCTGCGATCTTCCTCAAGATGGAGTCACTAAGCAGGTACAAAGCAAACTCCTGACTCGTAAGTCCTTATCAAACTTCTTCTGATCGACTTTTGGTTTCTCACCTTCTTCTTGTTTTTTAGAGACCGAAGAAATCACAAAGTCTTCTTGTATTACTGCCAGAAAACCTTGAATCTCAAGCTGAGCCATCCATAAAACTTATCCATCTCGAACTTCCCGTGAGTCCTCTCCATCTTGAACCGTAGAGATCTCAAGAATAACTGCACACAGAATACGAGAACCACAACAACCACAGAAACACAAGTAAGAGATCTTCAAATCTCAGTGATCGCAATACACAATCACATATAAGTAGCCTCTTCTCCTATCAGATCTGATACAACTCTTAGCCTTATCACCCAATCTTGGGCTCTGATACCACTTGTAGAGTTTTAGATCAGATTCACTAGGTTATTATCTTGCTTGATTTATGTGATTGATTCGAGTTCGATTTCGTTTTCAGGTGTATGATCGAAGAAAGCAATCAAAGAAAAACACAAGACCATTTTTTACCCAGTGTTCGCTGATCTACTCACCGGGGAGGGAACTCCATCCCTTAACTGATCACTATCAAATCGAATTGAGTTTACAAGATCTCAACAATGGCGGATCAACACAAACAATATACAAGATTGAGAAAAGTAGCTCACTTATCGTTTCCTCTGTGAGATCGGAAATCACCGCCGGGATGGTATTCCAAACCGTGGACAGCTTTCGCAACTCCGCTGATCCTCACTCTCACGATCTTGAGCTAAGTCTCTCTCCCTCTCTCTCTCTCTCTCTCTCTCTCTATATATATATGAACTTCGATCTGATTCTCTCTCTTCTTCGTGATAGTAATGAATTCGCTTGAAAGTTTGTTATAACAAATTTTTCCATTTGTAGATCATACTGAAACTCTGCGTTTTATTTAGCACATGATTTCTTTGGGTTGAGACTTGGGCTTGAATCTTCTTTGCAGGTTTCTGGTGAGATGGGCCGCGGAACATGAAGCCCGTTTGGTTATTGGCTGAACTTAGGTCCACACACTTCATGTGGAGTTCACAATAAGAAGGTAGTGGATCATGATGAAAGATAAGAGAAGGAAAAGAAATATCAACAGAGACATTTTTGCCATTTTTTGTAGAATGAAAAATTGAAAATGATATGCAAAGAGTTATACTTAGAATTTTGTATGTGTGTATTATAATTTATGTGCTTTATGTATATAGTAAACTTAATCATTATTTTTGTAATACTTCAAAATATTTCAAGAAACAGGGAAAAAAATCTAATAGAGTTGAAAACATTATATATTTGAAATATTTCGCTTATAGAAATTAATCATCTAGAGTCAAGGGTTCAAAATTTTATATAAAAATAGAAGAGCAAAAATGGTTGAAAATCTCTGCTCTTCTGAAGTGATCAACCCATAGTTCTATTTTTAAGATATATAATATTGAACATTCAACTGTTTTTTTTGTAATGTGAAATTTACTGACAAACAGAACTGAGATTGTTTGTAAACCATTAATATTTTGAAAATTTTACCAAAAATAATATTTTGAAAGAAGAAAAACAATGAAGGAATATAGTACCACCGTACTCAATGATTAGTGTAGGGCAGATTTCGTTGTTATGGCGTCCAATATCTGATATATATGGTGGTCTCAAAACTCATCCGAAGAAGTACGTAGAAGATCAATGTGATTAAAACGCTGTGAAAAATGTTTAAGCGTATTTCTCAAAAAACAAAATGATGTTTAAGCGTGTCACTTCAATCCAGCAAAAGGTGAGAACTTAACAGCTTGGTAATAAGATTGATAAGCAACAGCGTACTACTGTACTAGAGGTAGCATAAGCCACAATAGCATACTTCTATGTAGGCACTTAGAGCATCATCAACAATGGTGTTCTCAATTGAATCTTTATCAATTGTAATATTAATAAATTAACTATTTATTTATATAATTAACATTTAATAATTAAAAAAATTGCACCAATTAAATAAGAACAGGTGGAGAGTAAATACAATAACATGTTCTCATTGAAGAGTATGTTCATGTTCTCTTATCTCTCTTCTGTTATTTATTTTTTAATGTTATTTTTGGTGAGAACATAGTCAAGAACTTCACCATTGTGAATGCTCTTAGAGCATCAATAACAGGAGTCCTTAAGTCGGGTGCGTAGGTTTTTTGTAATTAAGAAAATCACAATTACCTTAAAAGCTACGGATCTTAATTAAGAGAAAGAAGAAACGGTTCTTGGGGACACATGTTACAATTAGTCAGAGTTTTGGGTTATCTCTTTTCTTTCTCTCGACAGATCAATTTGACGATTCATCACCTCACATCTCCCTCTGTTGATTTCCTCTACGATTCATCACTCTACCTCAGTTCTCCTCCACGATCCAACGGAGAAAAAGAAGAAAACAACGAGGAGGACGATGCGGAAGGTATCGACAAGTGGGAGAGAGCTTATGTTGACGACAGATCCTGGGATTTTACCAATGTGTAGCTCCTTTTTCGGTTTACTTGCCATTTAATTTCTCCAGATTTTCTTGTCGACGTCCTAATTTTTTGATTGCACTTTATACTTTAAGGCAAAATAATCACGTTAAATGCATGTACATAGAAGATCCTTTCGTAGTGATATATATCATATATTGATATTTGTCTTAGCAAATTTCTTGTTCATTTTTAAACATCTTGTTTCTTTGTTATTTTGAGAAATTACTGGATGATACCACAAACCAGGCAACAGTAATTCTATTGTTGTTTGTATATAAAGTAATACAAGGTTAAAACGTGACAATGTGACATACATATTATTATGATATTTTTTTGTCAATAAGATAAAACTCTATAGAAACATTACAAATACTAACCAAACCGGTACTCAACGATCAATGACTGTTGTTGACAACCACTCTGTGTACACCTTGTTCGTCCCGACGTGAGGATTTCCTTGATATGTATATAGATCGCTCAAATACGTATATTAGTGGTGTCTCTCTTTTTGTTAATATGTTGGATTTATATACTGGATGTTTGATACTAGTTTGTTATTCATTTTTAAACACTAGTCTTAGCCATGTACGTCCAAACTAGCATTTCGAGCAAAACATAGAAATTGCACATCATTTATCTTTTTGAGCGATAAAGAATCGTTGAAATGCAACAGCTGTAAACGCACTAGTTATATTTGTCAGGTATTATGTTTCTTTGCAGGTGTGTTGTAAGTTGTAAGCGCATTCACGATGTAGACCACCTAGTGTTGTTCTTAAACAAAACAAAAACTATATTAATAAAATTAGAACTAATAAACCGTTGATAAGTGCCAATTGTTTCTCGTTTTTTTTGTAAGAAAAACTCTTCTTGAAGAGCTGTTCTAAATTTTTTCCTTCTTTTTTAACTTTTTATTTTTTTTATCAATTAAACTTTTGAGAACATTACTAAGAGCTCCAATATGGATGCTCTAACATAAACTTGGAAAAATATGAGTTATTCACATATTTTATAAATCAATTTTAAATATGTTGGAACGATTTCTGTTAAGGCATTGTAGTTTTAATACAGATAGATGTTTCCATACTGATACAAAAAAGGAGAACTACTGGAACTGGTATATAGGAAGGAACACTCTGGTTGAAGATTATACTTTGCACATTATACTTTGGAAGCAAAATAATCGCATTAAATGCATATTCTGATTAGTGTTATGAAGTCATCGATTGGATTACGACTGTCAACATTTTTCTCTCTATTTATAGCAATGGAAACAAAGCAAGTGCGAAATGTTGATATAAGATTAACGTTCTAAAATCATATAAAATGGTAATATATTAAGTTTTTTTTTTTTGGTTCACTCATTCAAGAGTAGGATGATATTTAACTAATAAACCCCATTTATAATCATCAAGTAGGAAATGAATAGAAAATAAATACACAGATGATTCGAAAACTGTTGATTCGAAAACGATAGACGACGGAAACTGGCGACAGATCTACGCCGGTCTTGGACACACCGGCTCCGTGAAGTTCCGACATCCAGAATCTTCGCCGCTTGTGTTCAACGAAGCAGAGAACTTGCTCTCCCCTGTCTTCTTCCCATGACTGATTTTTCTGCTTGTGGTTTGTGTTTCTAGATTCATTCAATTGTAATCTAGGAATATCTGTTTTCCGGTGAACCGGAGATGTACCAATTCCCGATGGTTGAATTAGTGAAAATATATATATATATATGTGTGTGTGTATTTTTATTTAATAAATAAAATCAGTTTTCTAATTTATTACATTTTAAGAAATTATTGATCTTTTTTTCTCAAAAAACAATGGACAGTCACAAAGTACTAGTCGTTATGTAATTACCATCACTGCTTGGTCTTTAATATGTGACTATAGTCTATGTCACACAATAGTTGCTAATATAGGACTATTATACGGTGTCACATTTAAGACTGAAACTAATGTCTATTTTGCGACCAAGCATTTGAGACTACTTGAAACAGTCATAAATTAGTCTTAAAACTCGATTTTGCGACCAATCTGAAACATCAAGACTGCACAATATATATAAATGTTCACCGGAAGAAAATATTAGCAACAATAATATAAATAAAAACTAGAACAAACCAAACCCATTTAGACTATTACTATATAGTATTTGTTAAGAGACAGAAGAACGAGGTGTTTTTTTCTAGATAATCAATATATATGGACCATCTATATAGTTTGTTTCTTATCTGCATAGTCTTCTTTTCATATGATAATCTCCACAACTTCCAGTACGAGGCATGGGTACCTAGCGAAGTAGACAAATCCGTTGATGCCGTTCTCTAACCCATACGAATCTTGCATCTCAAGGAACGGTGTTCCGTTGAGTATGCCACGTCCCGTAAGCAGCATCACGTGATATATGGGCTCGAGCTGTGGAGGAATGTTGTCCTCTCCAGCTGCAAATTCTGCTTCCGTTGGTTGTAACAAAGCATCATGTGGCGCGTCATCGTAACTTGGGTACATTCTGAGAGTGACGGCCACAGGTGAGCGCTCAAGGAGATGTTCGATGAGAATGTCATAATTCCCGTTTCCCATTCCGGGATCGGTAGGGAGGTGAATGTTCACGTATGCAGGTATAAATCGTGGACGGGGGGGCTGTAAAAAAAGCAAATGTAATAAACAGCTTATGTAAAAAACATGATTGAAAAGTAAACACAAATATATTCATAATCAAAATTAATTTAGTTTAAATTTAAGGCTTAGTTCAATAACCAAATCCTTTTCTCTTTCAATAACGTTAGGTTTCTGCAGGTAACCCTAAGACCCCACATCTGTTTACAAGTTTTAAGACCCCGCCCAGTTCTTAGTTTCGAATTGTTTTAACTTTTTAACAAAGAGTTTCTTACTGTTTGATGGTATGTTTGTATAGCATCGGAGGTTGGTTTCTTTATGGATTTCCATATTTAAATTTCATCCCATCTTCCCAGTTTCGTCGAATAACATTTTTTATAGATCGTTGACAACAACAAAACATTTTCTATATATATTTTCTATAAATGAAGTTATATATACATACAGTCTTACAAAAATTGTTTGGTATGTATATATATATAATTTATTATGATTAGTTTTGTTATATGTTTTTGTCCCTCATCAGTTCTACTGCTATATAAATACTATATAATACAAAATATGGTATTATATATAGTTTGTTCATATTATTAGATTAATAAATTATTTTTATAATATATTTTAGTTTTGATAACATCGAGTATCACCTTAGGCATTGAGAAAGCTAGTAACAAGAAAGTAAAGACTAAGCAGATGATTTTTCTTTTTAGAAAAAAAAAAACGACTTACAGCTAAAAACCTTAAGTGGCTTAGCACGTAGTCCAAGGGTACGTAGTGCTCATACGTCGTGCCGTGAGAGAGCAACGCGCCAGCAGCATTGGTCAATTTGTAAATTCCCCCGTTGTAGTGCAGTAGTTCGTTGGCAACCAAATTCACAAGCTCTTGAATCGACAAAGATTCAAAAGCAGCAATGCTTCCATCTAGCCTAAGGAGGGCTTCATATTCCCTAATGATACCAATAGCCCAGCAAACGTCTGACAGAGAAAACAATATTGTTGATTTCATTAGAGACTTAACATCCACAAACATTGTAAATAACATCGGTAAATTGTATGACATTACCGATTCGTTGGTTCAAGATAGGACCAAGCAAAGGTTCACCATTGATGAAATGTGACCTCCATGTGAATTGCAAGGCTTCGAGATCCATGTTTAGCTAGCAGAAAAGTAAGTATAAAACAGATATAGAAGAGATCGCGCGCTAATTGGATATCAATGAGTTGTATGCAGTGTTAGTCAAAACACGCAGATGTGACAGATGAATATATAGAGAATCATCGGACATGAGAGAAAAAGAGAATGAGTTGGGTTTTGTTACGAAATGTGACTTGCTGAGTTACGCAATTACTTAAAGTAGAATTAGATGCAATTAATAAAAGATAAAACTTCAGTTTACGCGTAAAAAAAAATTGTTGAAACGATCAAAGCGTGAATGTAAAAGTTTTCTTTCGTTGTGAATTTAGCACTGAGTAATTCCTTTTTAGTAATTGTGTTTTCATTTTCAAGAATAAGATCGTTTTGGTTCGTCAGTCGTAGTCACATCACTTGGAAGTATTATTTATTCACTTGGAAGTATTATTTATTTATTTACTTAACTTGTTTAGTCTTCTTGTGAGTACGTACATTTAACGCGTCTCGTCAAAGCTGTTGGTTTAATAGATTTACACGAAACTAAAACTTCTTTCGAACTTTATAAAATAGTTCAAATATTTTTTATAAATTTCTTTTGCACTTTAACCCGATTTCGAATTTTTGGTGAAAAAACATAATTTTCTATAAAACTCTCATTTGCCCCCAAAACCATCTAAAATGTTTGTATCTTACGTAAGAGAAAGACTATCAAAACGAGGTTTGAGTATAACAAAAAAAAAAGCCAAAAGAATTAATATTTGGTTCAGTTGTTAAAATGATTAAAAAAAAAGAAATTGGTGTGTGTGTGTGTGAGTAATTCACAACTATGATTTTTGCTTAATTGACAAGTTTTGTTTGTTTTAGTAGTAGAGTTACATATAATTGAAAGCAAATAAAAGATAATTAAATTCTTGCAAAGCGGTTTGAAATCAAACATGAAATTACAAGCACGTGACAGAACAAAATATGAAAAGATTTAGTTGTTTGGTAAACATATTTAAGAAAATAATAATTACGAAAAACAGTTTGGTTTTCGAAGAAGGAAAGAAAGATAAGAAAGATTATTACGTTAGTGTATATTTAGAGAAAACGACGGAGGGAGAGACGAATCCATCACTACACGACATTTAATTTTCGTATAGTTTTTTAATCAAAATTAATGTTGGTTAGCTAAGAAGTGACTAGGAAAGTATGTAGTTAGTTTTAATCGAAATTAATGTTTAAGAAAAAAAAAAGGGTTAGCTAAGAAGTGAGTAGGAAAGTAGTTAAAAACGTGTCCAGTAGTTACAACATCCATCGAATTCCCACTGGTGGAAACTGTTGGCCACAGATTTTAGATATTATTACTCTTTTTTATTATTTTTTTGGTGGTTCATATGTGCACTAATTGAAGGCCTAATCACTAGTTAAGGCCCAAAACGAGAAAGGTTACATAAATACGTTCTTCTCGTTCCCAAATCCCAAATCCCAAATCCCAAATCCCAAATCCCTAGATCTTAAAAAAAAAAAAAATGTCTTCCAGTCGATCCCCTTCTCAACTTCTCTCCTCCATGGACGAATCGGCCAACAAAGTAGTCTTCTTCTTCTTTGTTATTCTACTCACACACACTCGTCAGCCTCTGTTTCTCTGTTAATCATCCCCTTCTAGTATAATTTCTGATCATATCTTCTTCTCTTCTTTGTTTTTTTTTATTTTTGTAAAATCAGGCGACTGGAGCTTCGGCTAGTGATGGAGCCGTTGGAGAAAACCGGTACGTAAGATGTTTTTTTTTTTTCTTTTTCTTTTGTATCTTTTTAACATGATGTGTTGTTCTTGTCACGTTAATAATAATATTATCTACTGGAATTAAAATATCGCAGGATCATCCTTTCCGTGGCAGGATATGACACTGGGCTTCCACATGACGAAATCGAGAGTTCATTGAGATCAATTTTCTCGTCTTGTGGAGAAATTACTGACATTTATATTTACAGAAAGGCTCGAAGCGGAACTCTCAGCAGGTTCCTTGCTCCACAATTTTTCTCAAATCAAGTTAGAAACCAATAACTAACACATGTTTCCGTTTCTTTTTTTTCTTACAGTAATGCACTGGTCTATATGTGCGGAGAAGGCGCGAAAGAGAAGGCGTTTGCCCTCCACGACACTGATGTCGGCGGATGGAAAGCCCATGTCCAGGCCGTTCCTATTCGGAATCCCTACTTCCATCCTGAACGGTAAACTGATTCCTTTTTATTATTATCATCTGTATCAAAATGAAAATGGATAAACTATTACATTATCAAAATATTTCAAATCAATTGAAATAGGCGCATAATTTATGTAAATTTTCAAATAAAAATATCATTAACAATATGTATCATACAAATTTAAATGTAAAAAAAAATAAAAGTAAAACCAATAAAATTATAAATCATAAAAATAAAACATGAGTATTTTCATGGTTTTAATGAGTTAGACTCACTATTACATTATCAATATTTTCAAATCAATTAAAATAGGCACTAAATTTCCAAATAAAAATATCATTAACAATGTCTACAATATGAATCATACGAATTTAAATGTAAAAAAAAAAGTAAATCTAATAAAATTATAAATCACAAAAATAAAACATGAGTATTTTCATGGTTTTAATGAGTTAGACTCACTATTACATTATCAATATTTTCAAATCAATTAAAATAGGCACTAAATTTTCAAATAAAAATATCATTAACAATGTCTACAATATGACTCATATAAATTTAAATTTTAAAAAATAAAGTAAAATCAATAAAATTATAAATCATAAAAATAAAAGATGAGTATTTTCATGATTTTAATGAGTTAAACTCACTATCACATTATCAATATTTTCAAATCAATTAAAATAGGCACTAAATTTTCAAAATAAAAATATCATTAACAATGTCTACAATATGAATCATACAAATTTAAATTTAAAAAGGTAAATCCAATAAAATTATAAATCATAAAAATAAAACATGAGTATTTTCATGGTTTTAATGAGTTAGACTCACTATCACATTATCAATATTTTCAAATCAATTAAAATAGGCACTAAATTTTCAAATGAAAATATCATTAACAATGTCTACAATATGAATCATACAAATTTAAATGTAAAAAAAGTAAATCCAATAAAATTATAAATCATAAAAATAAAACAGAGTATTTTTATGGTTTTAATGAGTTAGACTCACTATTACATTATCAATATTTTCAAATCAATTAAAATAGGCACTAAATTTTCAAATAAAAATATCATTAACAATGTCTACAATATAAATTATACAAATTTAATTGTAAAAAAATGTAAATCCAATAAAATTATAAATCACAAAAATAAAACATGAGTATTTTCATGGTTTTAATGAGTTAGACTCACTATTACATTATCAGTATTTTCAAATCAATTAAAATAGGCACTAAATTTTCAAATAAAAATATTATTAACAATGTCTACAATATGAATCATACAAATTTAAATGTAAAAAAAAAGTAAATCCAATAAAATTATAAATCACAAAAATAAAACATGAGTATTTTTATGGTTTTAATTGAGTTAGACTCACTATTACATTATCAATATTTTCAAACCAATTAAAATAGGCACTACATTTTCAAATAAAAATATCATTAGCAATGTCTACAATATGAATCATACAAAATTAAATGTAAAAAAGTAAATCCAATAAAATTATAAATCATAAAATAAAACATGAGTATTTTCATGGTTTTAATAAGTTAGACTCACTATTACATTATCAATATTTTCAAATCAATTAAAATAGGCACTAAATTTTCAAATAAAAATATCATTAACAATGTCTACAGTATGAATCATACAAATTAAAATGTAAAAAAAAAGTAAATCCAATAAAATTATAAATCATTAAAATAAAACATGAGTATTTTCATGGTTTTAATGAGTTAGACTCACTATTACATTATCAATATTTTCAAATCAATTAAATTAGGCACTAAATTTTCAAATAAAAATATCATTACCAATGTCTACAATATGAATCATACAAATTTAAATGTAAAAACAAAAGTAAATCCAATAAAATTATAAATCATAAAAATAAAACATAGTATTTTCATGGTTTTAATGAGTTAGACTCAATATTTCAAATCAATTAAAATTGGCACATAATTTTCAAATAAAAATATCATTAACAATGTCTACAATATAAATCATACAAATTTAAATGTAAAATAAAAAAGTGAATCCAATAAAATTATAAATCACAAAAATAAAACATGAGTATTTTCATGGTTTTATGAGTTAGACTCACTATTACATTATCAATATTTTCAAATCAATTAAAATAGGCACTAAATTTTGAAATAAAATATCATTAACAATATCTACAATATGAATCATACAAATTTAAATGTAAAAAAAAAGTAAATCCAATAAAATTATAAATCATAAAAATAAAACAGAGTATTTTCATGGTTTTAATGAGTTAGACTCAATATTTCAAATCAATTAAAATAGGCACATAATTTTCAAATAAAAATATCATAAACAATGTCTACAATATAAATCATACAAATTTAAATGTAAAAAAAAATAAATCCAATAAAATTATAAATCACAAAAATAAAACATGAGTATTTTTATGGTTTTAATGTGTTAGACTCACTATTACATTATCAATATTTTAAAATCAATTAAAATAGGCACTAAATTTTCAAATAAAAATATTATTAACAATGTCTATAATATGAATCATACAAATTTAAATGTAAAACAAAAATTAAATCCAATAAAATTATAAATCACAAAAATAAAACATGAGTTTTTTCATGGTTTTAATTGAGTTAGACTCACTATTACATTATCAATATTTTCAAATCAATTAAAATAGGCACTACATTTTCAAATAAAAATATCATTAGCAATGTCTACAATATGAATCATACAAATTTAAATGTAAAAAAGTAAATCCAATAAAATTATAAATCATAAAAATAAAACATAAGTATTTTCATGGTTTTAATGAGTTAGACTCACTATTACATTATCAATATTTTCAAATCAATTAAAATAGGCACTAAATTTTCAAATAAAAATATCATTAACAATATCGACAATATGAATCATACAAATTTAAATGTAAACAAAAGTAAATCTAATAAAATTATAAATCAAATTATAAATCATAAAAATAAAACAGAATATTTTCATGGTTTTAATGAGTTAGACTCACTATTACATTATCAATATTTTCAAATCAATTAAAATAGGCACATAATTTTCAAATAAAAATATCATTAACAATGTCTACAATATGAATCATACAAATTTAAATATAAAAAAAAAAGTAAAACCAATAAAATTATAAATCATAAAGAATAAAACAGAGTATTTTCAAGGTTTTAATGAGTTAGATTCACTATTAAAAAAAGTAAAACCAATAAAATTATAAATCATTAAAATAAAACAGAGTATTTTCATTAAACTATTGTTTTAAAGTCTTTGTGAATGGGATCTCTTTTGTTTTTTGTTTTAACTTGCGATGGTAGAAACCCAAATCATAATACTTTAAATACCAGAGAAACAAAAGCAATACTGAACTTAAAAAAAAACACTTTACACAAGATGAAAACGAAACCATTACTGAACTCAAATCATTACCAAAAGTCAGGTTAGTCACACAAAAGCAGAGTAACATATAAGAACTTGTAAGATACCTAGCAATAACCTTTGCTATCACTCTCTAGGAAACATAATAACTTAAAAGCTTGAGAATTCTCTTTGCTCTCATTCTCTAGCACACATAAGAACTTGTAAGATACCTTTTTTAGAACAATTTCACTTAAATTTTTATAAAATTACTCATTTCAAACGTGTAAACTCTATGCAAATCTTTGAAATTTGAAGTCTAACACATACGTTTTTCCTTGATATTAGTCCATCGAATGTTATCTGTTGAAGCATATTTTCATATTCTATTGAAGCCGCCTATACAAACATATATATGATTTATTTATTTCATAATGAATGCTACAAACAAATTATGTGCTTAAGGTTATTATAGGAACGAAGTCTTCTTAATATATTACAAAATCTAGATATGTTATTTTAGTTAATTTTTTTCATATTTTATGTGTTATCATAGCAAATATCCCCTAATAGAGAAAAATATCTCAAATTACTGCAGTGGCCTCAAGATCAGAGTGTTTGGATATGACACTAGTCTTTCCGAGCCTCTTCTCGAGAGCAAGCTTCGAGCTCATCTCTCTTCGTGCGGAGAGATCGCGGATGTTCGCTTTGGCGTTATGTTAGTTTTTTTTTTCTTTTCGCTTCATTTTGTTTTTTGTTTGTTCCTTCTTATTATGTGTTAGATATGGTCTTATTCTTGTTTTTTTTTTTTTTCCAGGTGTGCTTCCGCCTACATTCGTGGAGAGGGCGTCGAAGAGAAGGTGCTGGAGCTCCCTCCGTGCGAGGAGTGGGGGTTCACAGTCGCTCGTGAACCCACGAGGGACATTAGCCGCCATCACCGAACACGCTATTCCCGGGACTGAAATGACCTCCTTGTTATCGGTTAAATACATATAATTGTCGCAACTGTTATGATTTATAAATAATTTTAAGATACTTATGAATCTTATCACTACATTGAATATTATTATGATTTCGTTGATTGATCATCTCTAATACTCTCTCCCTTATGTCGGGTTTGATTGGAGTATTAATTTTCAATTATCAGATTCTTGAATTCTTTTGGTTTTACCATTATCTTTGGTATCATTAGCATCTTCGTAACCATCATAATCATTAGAATCGTCAAAAATCTTCAGAACCATCAATATAACCGTGGTCACTGGGATCTTCATTAAAACTAGTTTTGTCGATTTTTCGGTCGGTGTTACAAAGTCATCATTGGATTACGACTGTCAACTTTTTTCTCTCTATTTATAACAATGGACGCAAAGCAAATGAAACATTGCCTCTCATCTCTCATTACACAGACACTATTGTGTTTGGCCCATGTGCTGCCTTCAGGGTCTGATGTTTTGCGTGTCAAAATCAAATTACTCATCCTAGTGCCAATTTGGAAAACTACTTGATTATATTATTTTATTTGCTTCTTTTTGGGTTTTGCCAGCTGGCAGAAAGCCTTAACATCAGCAGAGATGTACACATGTTTAAGCACACGTGTTTGTGGGATTCTTTCTGCTTGTTGTTCGTAATGACATGTGTCCATTGTTTGGGGTTGGCAGGTGGAAAGCAGTGACCTGATTGTCTGAATTCGTTGGAAGGTTTCCATTTCTCGTCAGCTTGTCTGCTCTGACCGAGAATCAACTTATGCAGGTAATTTGATTTTGACGTAACATTTGATGTGATTCTTGTAGTCAATAACTTTCTTCTGTGAGTAACCCTTAGCCACTAGCCTTCCTTTGTACTGTCGATCTTCAACCCTAGGGATGCTCGGTTTATACTTGAAAATCCACTTACAGCCCATGGTCTTTTGACCTTTTGGTCTTTCAATAAGATCCCAAGTGTGATTTCTTTCAAGTGAATCCATCTCATCATCTGCATGATTATTCCAGTGATTCCAGTCTTTACTCCTCATAGCTTCTTCGAAAGATTTAGGTTTTTCCTTCTCGATGTCATTTGCCACAGTTAGAGCATAGGCAACTAGATTAGCATACTATACCTTGAAGATGGTCTCACATACAGTATTCGAACACGATCTCTAGGAAGCATGTAGTTATCAATAGAACCTACACACATTCAGTGTCTTCAACAAACGTCAAACCCTCTGTCCCATCTTCACTTTCTGATTTCACTTGAACTTCCCTGATACTCTGATTCTTGTTGAGATACACTTGTATTTCCAGGATCAGATATTTCACCGTGTTCATAATTGGGACCACTAGGTCCACGAATAAGACTTGGACTGAATGAGACTTTCTTCTTAGACTTTTTAGTTTGCTTGTTTGTTTCAACTGAGTCATCTCCACCTTCTATATGTTTCTTAGCTAGCGTATCCTTGTAGAGTTCATCTTCTCTGAACACAACAATTATGCTCGTAGTACACTTCAGATCTTCTGGAACCCAGACTCTGTAAGCTTTAACCCCAAACGGATAACCCACGAAAACTCCCTTCACTGCTCTAGGCTTAGTTTTCTCTTGAGTAACATGAATGTAGGCTGTGCAACCGAACCTTCTCAAGTGTGATAAATCAGGCGTGTTCCCTGACTAAATTTCTTCTGGAAGTTTGAAGTCTATGGTTGAATTTGGTGTCCTTTTTATCAAATACACTGCTGTAGGAGTAGCTTCTGCCCAAAACTCTTATCCCAAACCAGTTTCTGCAAGCATACTCCTCACCTTATCCATGATGGTGCGGTTCATATGTTCTGAAACTCCATTCTGTTGAGGTGTATAGGTGAAGGTTCGATACCTCTTGATTCCAGATGTTCTGCACAACTCATCAAATTGATTGTTTCAATTTTCCAACCCATTGTCAGTGCATAAACACTTGATCTTTTTCTCTGTTAGGCTTACAACTGCTTATTTCCATTCTTTAAACTAATAGAATGCTTCATCTTTAGTTTGTAAGAAATAGACCCACACTTTCTTAGAGAAATCATCAATTATACTTATGAAATACTTACAACCTCCAAGACTTTCTGAGTTGATGGAGAACCCCAAAGATCTGAATGTACATACTCTAGGATGCCTTTAGTAGTATGTTTAGCCGTATGATAACTTTACTTATGTGATTTTCCAAGTACGCAACCTTCACAGAACTATAGTTTCCCCACTTCAGTCTTAGGTATAAAGCCTTCCTTTACAAGCAACTCCATATTCTTAGAACTCATGTGACCCAATCGAGAATGCCAAACCTTTGTTTTAATCTCTGTAGATTCACTGACATTAGCTTCACCTCGTTACACAATTCCTTGTAAATAGTACAATTCATTCTCATATTTGTTTGTAACCTTCTGTCCATCTTTGTAGAATTACAATGAAATCTTCACCTTGATAGTTACATCCTAATTTCTCTAGCATTCCATATGAGATTAAGTTTCTGCTTATCTCTGGCATATAACGAACATCTCTGAGAATCACTTATGTGCCTTCTTCATTAATGAAACTAATTTTACCAATGCTTTTCACTTCGCATCCCCTATATATTAAAGGAGAAGCATTTTTAAGGCTTTACTTAAACGGTTTTCACCAGAATGCATGAGAAGGCTCCATTCCACGTGTCAGTCTGTGAGCGTTTTAAAAAAAAAACGAAACATTTATTGCCTAACTTTCTTTCCGTTCTTGCTTCCCTTCTTGCTTATATTACATAAAGTAAGTTTTCACTTTTAAAGCAATTCGTCATATTATATGTGATAAAGCCATAATCCTAGCATAAAGAAAACTTTGGACGAACATTTAGCAGAGCCCTAACGTTTTAATTTATTCGTGTAGATGGTGATAAGATCACGCACGACTCATGTGGAAAGTCTTGAACGATATAAAAGAGTCATACTCCAATGGTGTCAGAATAGTTTCTCTCGCATGAAACTCCTTTGAGATCGCACAGGTTAACATCACTGGATGGTATGGAAAGCTTCAACAAGATAAAAGAGTTGTACTCCAGTGGTGTCGGAGTGGCGGCTCTCGCATGAAACTCCTCTGAGGTTGCACGGGTTAGCATCACTGGATGGTATGGAAAGCTTCAACGAGATAAAAGAGCCGTATTCCGTTCAGTTGCTTCCCGAAGAGGTAATATATATATATATATATATATATATATATATATATATATATATATATATATATATATATATATATATATATATATATATATATATATATATATATATATATGTTTTCACGATTGGTGTTGACTGAAAAGCATATGCTTACATCTTTGAGAGTTTTGTTTCAGAAGGAGACCTCCCTAAGGAGACATAGAAGAAAAAAAAAAGCGTTTATGGTGCCCTTTGGTTTGTGTTTCTTGATCGGTGGCTTCATCGTCTGGTTTTTGGGGGTTTTATTCATCTTCGAGTTGTAAGTATGGTCATGTTTTTGAGTTTTTGTGTTTTAACTGTGTGCAAGTGCAGAGATGAATGTATTCAGTGTCATGTGTTTGTGTCTTGGAAAGAAAAACAGTTGGAAAAAGATTTAAATGTTTCAACGAACGTCTTTGACGGTTCCAAAATAATAGTCATATTCGTCTCTCACTCCGGTAGTGTTCGTATTAGGAAAGTCATCTTTGGCACACGTCGCCGACTGGTTAAATGAAGTATGTGCTAATGGTTAAAGAAGATTCAAACTAACAAACGTCAAATATATATTTTTCAACTATTTGGGTATATATAATAAATATATAATACATGAAGCTCAATGTTCTCTCAAACAGAAAAGGGACGAGCTCAACTACGTGAGAACACATGGGTCATTTCCTTCTTCTTACTTTGTCTTTTGTCTCTTTGAAGTTTTGTTTGGCTGTGGATGTACTTTCCTTCTCTATCGAGCTCAAAGACTCAGAGACGCTCGTGTCTTCACGAGTTTTTTCTTTCTTAGTTACTCTGACTAAACATATATATATATATATATATATTAAAATCACATATCAAACATATTTTCATAAATATACACGGCCCATTTTTAATTAATGTATATTGAGTTTGAAATCTACAAAAGCTCATTTGTGTTTAAATTATATGCCCTTTGTATTTTCTTAATATCCATTAAGAAATCCAATTATTAAACTTTATAAATTATTTTAACTTTAGGGGATAAAAAATTAGTATAATATAAATTACTAATATAAATTAATTACATAATATTACTGTTAATAAATTTATATTATTAAACTCTTAATACTAATCTATCAGTATAATATATATTTTTATATTATGTCTAACATATATGAATGTTCAAACAACACAAATAATAGATTGTCTTATATATAATACATCATCTTAAAATGTCACCAACGTTCAACAACACAAATAATATTGGATGTTATTTCTCTTCAACTATTATCTACATTTGTTTTGATTTTCCATGTACTTAAAAGTTATAAAATGAAATCATTGGTTCGACATCAAAACTGTCTACAATCCATATAACATGAAATCAAATAATAATAATAGTTTTCAGTTTATCCAAAAAAAAAAATTATCTCAATCATTTCAACCGAAAAAACAAAATAAATATAGATTTAGAAGAGAAAGTTCAAACAAAAAATTATCTCAATCATTTCAAACAAAATAAACAAAATAAATATAAATAAACAAAAAAAACTAATTTCTATGAATATAAATATACAACTTTTTATATTATGTCTAATATATATGAAAGTTCAAACAACACAAATAATATTATATTATCTTATATAAAATACACAATATCAAAATGTCACCAACATTTTTTATACAAACAATACAAATAATATTGGATGTCTTTTTTCTTAAACTATTATTTAGATTTTATTTGATTTTGCAAGCATTTAAAAATTAAAAAATGAAACCATTGGTTCGTCATAAGAACCGTCAAAAATTCATATTACATAAAACCAAACAAATATAATAGTTTTAGGTTTATCACCGAAAATTGAAAAATTTCGATCATTTCAACTGAACAAAACAAAATAAATATGGATTTAGAATGTTATTTATATTTTAGTAGGTTAGAAAAAATAACGTAAACCGAATGAATATCATTAAACAGATATAATGTCTTTTTATCTTAAAAAGTAGGGCTGGGAAAAATCTCTGAAACTGAAGAAACGACCGAAAATCAGGATCCTGAACTCGATCAGACCCGGGATAAATAACCAAATGGATCCTAAACTGATGTATCCAAAGAACCAGTACTCAATCCGATCGGAACCAAAAACCGAATGAGTATCTGAAGATATCCAAAATGTAAATAAATATTTAAAAATATTATTTATAATTATATATATAATTATTTTAAAATTTAAAATTATGATTAAAAATAAATATTTTAATTATTTTGTGTATTTTTGGATAAAATATGATAGTTTGGGTAGAAATACTCAAAAACCGTGTCTAATGAGTTTTAGTTATTTTTTGTTCCTTTGGATAGTTTGGATACGAAATATCCGAACCGAATTGTGTAATATGGTTACTTTGGGTACTATTATCCAAACCTGTTTCAGATACTTTAGTTATTCGATTATTTTTAGATTTTTTACATCAAAATTGAACCCACCCGAACTCGGAAGAACCCGACTCAGTTGTAATATCTGATCAGAACTTAATTTTCAAACTCGAAAAACCCGATATCCGAAAGAACCGACCCGGGTATACCCGAATACCCATACCTATTAAAAAGATAACAAAATCAATAATCTCATCTCGTGCAAGGCACGGGTTATTACCTAGTTGAGTGTTGTTTGCCATTAGAACTTTGCTTCCATCTCTTTCTTGTAGATCAAATAAGATGTCTTTGTCATGTGTAATATTAAATGTGCAACTTGAATCTAGAACCCACTCTTTTCTTGAATCATGAATGTTTGATGTGAACACTGGAGGTTGCCCTATTTCAGATTCTGCATTCACTGCCTGTTCACCACCATTTTTGTGTCTTCTGTTTGGGCAATCACGTTTCCAGTGACCTTCTTTGTCATATGAGAAACATGTTCCATTCTTAGTCTTATCTGATCTACCTTTGGACTTAGATCGATCACCTCTGCTTTTAGATCTGTTGTACTTCTTGTTGTTACCATTTTCTGATCGCTTAGAAGATCTTCCTCTTGATTCAACATATAAGCCTTCTGAAGTAGATTTCTTCTTATTAAGTAACCCCTTCTGTCTAAGCTCCGCTTCTTTTGAAAATGCTGAGGTAACAACTTCTGAGACAGTGGAGTGTCTCTACACGTACCATACTGAAGAGTGTGAACCAGTTGCTCATACGCAGCAGGAAGACCAGAGAGCAAATGTATACCTTAATCTTCATCTGTTATGGTAACTTTCAGACTCTCTAGATCAGCTATCAGTTTTAAGAACACATCCACATTCTCTACTATTGACTTGTCTTCTTCCATTTTGTAACACGAGAACGGCCGTTTCAGATATATCATCTTAGAAAGTTATTTGAGCTGGTACAATTTCTCCAGGGACTTTCACATGCCAAGAGCAGTCTGCGATCTTCCTCAAGATGGAGTCACTAAGCAGGTACAAAGCAAACTCCTGACTCGTAAGTCCTTATCAAACTTCTTCTGATCGACTTTTGGTTTCTCACCTTCTTCTTGTTTTTTAGAGACCGAAGAAATCACAAAGTCTTCTTGTATTACTGCCAGAAAACCTTGAATCTCAAGCTGAGCCATCCATAAAACTTATCCATCTCGAACTTCCCGTGAGTCCTCTCCATCTTGAACCGTAGAGATCTCAAGAATAACTGCACACAGAATACGAGAACCACAACAACCACAGAAACACAAGTAAGAGATCTTCAAATCTCAGTGATCGCAATACACAATCACATATAAGTAGCCTCTTCTCCTATCAGATCTGATACAACTCTTAGCCTTATCACCCAATCTTGGGCTCTGATACCACTTGTAGAGTTTTAGATCAGATTCACTAGGTTATTATCTTGCTTGATATATGTGATTGATTCGAGTTCGATTTCGTTTTCAGGTGTATGATCGAAGAAAGCAATCAAAGAAAAACACAAGACCATTTTTTACCCAGTGTTCGCTGATCTACTCACCGGGGAGGGAACTCCATCCCTTAACTGATCACTATCAAATCGAATTGAGTTTACAAGATCTCAACAATGGCGGATCAACACAAACAATATACAAGATTGAGAAAAGTAGCTCACTTATCGTTTCCTCTGTGAGATCGGAAATCACCGCCGGGATGGTATTCCAAACCGTGTACAGCTTTCACAACTCCGCTGATCCTCACTCTCACGATCTTGAGCTAAGTCTCTCTCCCTCTCTCTCTCTCTCTATCTCTCTCTCTCTCTATATATATGAACTTCGATCTGATTCTCTCTCTTCTTCGTGATAGTAATGAATTCGCTTGAAAGTTTGTTATAACAAATTTTTCCATTTGTAGATCATACTGAAACTCTGCGTTTTATTTAGCACATGATTTCTTTGGGTTGAGACTTGGGCTTGAATCTTCTTTGCAGGTTTCTGGTGAGATGGGCCGCGGAACATGAAGCCCGTTTGGTTATTGGCTGAACTTAGGTCCACACACTTCATGTGGAGTTCACAATAAGAAGGTAGTGGATCATGATGAAAGATAAGAGAAGGAAAAGAAATATCAACAGAGACATTTTTGCCATTTTTTGTAGAATGAAAAATTGAAAATGATATGCAAAGAGTTATACTTAGAATTTTGTATGTGTGTATTATAATTTATGTGCTTTATGTATATAGTAAACTTAATCATTATTTTTGTAATACTTCAAAATATTTCAAGAAACAGGGAAAAAAATCTAATAGAGTTGAAAACATTATATATTTGAAATATTTCGCTTATAGAAATTAATCATCTAGAGTCAAGGGTTCAAAATTTTATATAAAAATAGAAGAGCAAAAATGGTTGAAAATCTCTGCTCTTCTGAAGTGATCAACCCATAGTTCTATTTTTAAGATATATAATATTGAACATTCAACTGTTTTTTTTGTAATGTGAAATTTACTGACAAACAGAACTGAGATTGTTTGTAAACCATTAATATTTTGAAAATTTTACCAAAAATAATATTTTGAAAGAAGAAAAACAATGAAGGAATATAGTACCACCGTACTCAATGATTAGTGTAGGGCAGATTTCGTTGTTATGGCGTCCAATATCTGATATATATGGTGGTCTCAAAACTCATCCGAAGAAGTACGTAGAAGATCAATGTGATTAAAACGCTGTGAAAAATGTTTAAGCGTATTTCTCAAAAAACAAAATGATGTTTAAGCGTGTCACTTCAATCCAGCAAAAGGTGAGAACTTAACAGCTTGGTAATAAGATTGATAAGCAACAGCGTACTACTGTACTAGAGATAGCATAAGCCACAATAGCATACTTCTATGTAGGCACTTAGAGCATCATCAACAATGGTGTTCTCAATTGAGTCTTTATCAATTGTAATATTAATAAATTAACTATTTATTTATATAATTAACATTTAATAATTAAAAAAATTGCACCAATTAAATAAGAACAGGTGGAGAGTAAATACAATAACATGTTCTCATTGAAGAGTATGTTCATGTTCTCTTATCTCTCTTCTGTTATTTATTTTTTAATGTTATTTTTGGTGAGAACATAGTCAAGAACTTCACCATTGTGAATGCTCTTAGAGCATCAATAACAGGAGTCCTTAAGTCGGGTGCGTAAGTTTTTTGTAATTAAGAAAATCACAATTACCTTAAAAGCTACGGATCTTAATTAAGAGAAAGAAGAAACGGTTCTTGGGGACACATGTTACAATTAGTCAGAGTTTTGGGTTATCTCTTTTCTTTCTCTCGACAGATCAATTTGACGATTCATCACCTCACATCTCCCTCTGTTGATTTCCTCTACGATTCATCACTCTACCTCAGTTCTCCTCCACGATCCAACGGAGAAAAAGAAGAAAACAACGAGGAGGACGATGCGGAAGGTATCGACAAGTGGGAGAGAGCTTATGTTGACGACAGATCCTGGGATTTTACCAATGTGTAGCTCCTTTTTCGGTTTACTTGCCATTTAATTTCTCCAGATTTTCTTGTCGACGTCCTAATTTTTTGATTGCACTTTATACTTTAAGGCAAAATAATCACGTTAAATGCATGTACATAGAAGATCCTTTCGTAGTGATATATATCATATATTGATATTTGTCTTAGCAAATTTCTTGTTCATTTTTAAACATCTTGTTTCTTTGTTATTTTGAGAAATTACTGGATGATACCACAAACCAGGCAACAGTAATTCTATTGTTGTTTGTATATAAAGTAATACAAGGTTAAAACGTGACAATGTGACATACATATTATTATGATATTTTTTTGTCAATAAGATAAAACTCTATAGAAACATTACAAATACTAACCAAACCGGTACTCAACGATCAATGACTGTTGTTGACAACCACTCTGTGTACACCTTGTTCGTCCCGACGTGAGGATTTCCTTGATATGTATATAGATCGCTCAAATACGTATATTAGTGGTGTCTCTCTTTTTGTTAATATGTTGGATTTATATACTGGATGTTTGATACTAGTTTGTTATTCATTTTTAAACACTAGTCTTAGCCATGTACGTCCAAACTAGCATTTCGAGCAAAACATAGAAATTGCACATCATTTATCTTTTTGAGCGATAAAGAATCGTTGAAATGCAACAGCTGTAAACGCACTAGTTATATTTGTCAGGTATTATGTTTCTTTGCAGGTGTGTTGTAAGTTGTAAGCGCATTCACGATGTAGACCACCTAGTGTTGTTCTTAAACAAAACAAAAACTATATTAATAAAATTAGAACTAATAAACCGTTGATAAGTGCCAATTGTTTCTCGTTTTTTTTGTAAGAAAAACTCTTCTTGAAGAGCTGTTCTAAATTTTTTCCTTCTTTTTTAACTTTTTATTTTTTTTATCAATTAAACTTTTGAGAACATTACTAAGAGCTCCAATATGGATGCTCTAACATAAACTTGGAAAAATATGAGTTATTCACATATTTTATAAATCAATTTTAAATATGTTGGAACGATTTCTGTTAAGGCATTGTAGTTTTAATACAGATAGATGTTTCCATACTGATACAAAAAAGGAGAACTACTGGAACTGGTATATAGGAAGGAACACTCTGGTTGAAGATTATACTTTGCACATTATACTTTGGAAGCAAAATAATCGCATTAAATGCATATTCTGATTAGTGTTATGAAGTCATCGATTGGATTACGACTGTCAACATTTTTCTCTCTATTTATAGCAATGGAAACAAAGCAAGTGCGAAATGTTGATATAAGATTAACGTTCTAAAATCATATAAAATGGTAATATATTAAGTTTTTTTTTTTTGGTTCACTCATTCAAGAGTAGGATGATATTTAACTAATAAACCCCATTTATAATCATCAAGTAGGAAATGAATAGAAAATAAATACACAGATGATTCGAAAACTGTTGATTCGAAAACGATAGACGACGGAAACTGGCGACAGATCTACGCCGGTCTTGGACACACCGGCTCCGTGAAGTTCCGACATCCAGAATCTTCGCCGCTTGTGTTCAACGAAGCAGAGAACTTGCTCTCCCCTGTCTTCTTCCCATGACTGATTTTTCTGCTTGTGGTTTGTGTTTCTAGATTCATTCAATTGTAATCTAGGAATATCTGTTTTCCGGTGAACCGGAGATGTACCAATTCCCGATGGTTGAATTAGTGAAAATATATATATATATATGTGTGTGTGTATTTTTATTTAATAAATAAAATCAGTTTTCTAATTTATTACATTTTAAGAAATTATTGATCTTTTTTTCTCAAAAAACAATGGACAGTCACAAAGTACTAGTCGTTATGTAATTACCATCACTGCTTGGTCTTTAATATGTGACTATAGTCTATGTCACACAATAGTTGCTAATATAGGACTATTATACGGTGTCACATTTAAGACTGAAACTAATGTCTATTTTGCGACCAAGCATTTGAGACTACTTGAAACAGTCATAAATTAGTCTTAAAACTCGATTTTGCGACCAATCTGAAACATCAAGACTGCACAATATATATAAATGTTCACCGGAAGAAAATATTAGCAACAATAATATAAATAAAAACTAGAACAAACCAAACCCATTTAGACTATTACTATATAGTATTTGTTAAGAGACAGAAGAACGAGGTGTTTTTTTCTAGATAATCAATATATATGGACCATCTATATAGTTTGTTTCTTATCTGCATAGTCTTCTTTTCATATGATAATCTCCACAACTTCCAGTACGAGGCATGGGTACCTAGCGAAGTAGACAAATCCGTTGATGCCGTTCTCTAACCCATACGAATCTTGCATCTCAAGGAACGGTGTTCCGTTGAGTATGCCACGTCCCGTAAGCAGCATCACGTGATATATGGGCTCGAGCTGTGGAGGAATGTTGTCCTCTCCAGCTGCAAATTCTGCTTCCGTTGGTTGTAACAAAGCATCATGTGGCGCGTCATCGTAACTTGGGTACATTCTGAGAGTGACGGCCACAGGTGAGCGCTCAAGGAGATGTTCGATGAGAATGTCATAATTCCCGTTTCCCATTCCGGGATCGGTAGGGAGGTGAATGTTCACGTATGCAGGTATAAATCGTGGACGGGGGGGCTGTAAAAAAAGCAAATGTAATAAACAGCTTATGTAAAAAACATGATTGAAAAGTAAACACAAATATATTCATAATCAAAATTAATTTAGTTTAAATTTAAGGCTTAGTTCAATAACCAAATCCTTTTCTCTTTCAATAACGTTAGGTTTCTGCAGGTAACCCTAAGACCCCACATCTGTTTACAAGTTTTAAGACCCCGCCCAGTTCTTAGTTTCGAATTGTTTTAACTTTTTAACAAAGAGTTTCTTACTGTTTGATGGTATGTTTGTATAGCATCGGAGGTTGGTTTCTTTATGGATTTCCATATTTAAATTTCATCCCATCTTCCCAGTTTCGTCGAATAACATTTTTTATAGATCGTTGACAACAACAAAACATTTTCTATATATATTTTCTATAAATGAAGTTATATATACATACAGTCTTACAAAAATTGTTTGGTATGTATATATATATAATTTATTATGATTAGTTTTGTTATATGTTTTTGTCCCTCATCAGTTCTACTGCTATATAAATACTATATAATACAAAATATGGTATTATATATAGTTTGTTCATATTATTAGATTAATAAATTATTTTTATAATATATTTTAGTTTTGATAACATCGAGTATCACCTTAGGCATTGAGAAAGCTAGTAACAAGAAAGTAAAGACTAAGCAGATGATTTTTCTTTTTAGAAAAAAAAAAACGACTTACAGCTAAAAACCTTAAGTGGCTTAGCACGTAGTCCAAGGGTACGTAGTGCTCATACGTCGTGCCGTGAGAGAGCAACGCGCCAGCAGCATTGGTCAATTTGTAAATTCCCCCGTTGTAGTGCAGTAGTTCGTTGGCAACCAAATTCACAAGCTCTTGAATCGACAAAGATTCAAAAGCAGCAATGCTTCCATCTAGCCTAAGGAGGGCTTCATATTCCCTAATGATACCAATAGCCCAGCAAACGTCTGACAGAGAAAACAATATTGTTGATTTCATTAGAGACTTAACATCCACAAACATTGTAAATAACATCGGTAAATTGTATGACATTACCGATTCGTTGGTTCAAGATAGGACCAAGCAAAGGTTCACCATTGATGAAATGTGACCTCCATGTGAATTGCAAGGCTTCGAGATCCATGTTTAGCTAGCAGAAAAGTAAGTATAAAACAGATATAGAAGAGATCGCGCGCTAATTGGATATCAATGAGTTGTATGCAGTGTTAGTCAAAACACGCAGATGTGACAGATGAATATATAGAGAATCATCGGACATGAGAGAAAAAGAGAATGAGTTGGGTTTTGTTACGAAATGTGACTTGCTGAGTTACGCAATTACTTAAAGTAGAATTAGATGCAATTAATAAAAGATAAAACTTCAGTTTACGCGTAAAAAAAAATTGTTGAAACGATCAAAGCGTGAATGTAAAAGTTTTCTTTCGTTGTGAATTTAGCACTGAGTAATTCCTTTTTAGTAATTGTGTTTTCATTTTCAAGAATAAGATCGTTTTGGTTCGTCAGTCGTAGTCACATCACTTGGAAGTATTATTTATTCACTTGGAAGTATTATTTATTTATTTACTTAACTTGTTTAGTCTTCTTGTGAGTACGTACATTTAACGCGTCTCGTCAAAGCTGTTGGTTTAATAGATTTACACGAAACTAAAACTTCTTTCGAACTTTATAAAATAGTTCAAATATTTTTTATAAATTTCTTTTGCACTTTAACCCGATTTCGAATTTTTGGTGAAAAAACATAATTTTCTATAAAACTCTCATTTGCCCCCAAAACCATCTAAAATGTTTGTATCTTACGTAAGAGAAAGACTATCAAAACGAGGTTTGAGTATAACAAAAAAAAAAGCCAAAAGAATTAATATTTGGTTCAGTTGTTAAAATGATTAAAAAAAAAGAAATTGGTGTGTGTGTGTGTGAGTAATTCACAACTATGATTTTTGCTTAATTGACAAGTTTTGTTTGTTTTAGTAGTAGAGTTACATATAATTGAAAGCAAATAAAAGATAATTAAATTCTTGCAAAGCGGTTTGAAATCAAACATGAAATTACAAGCACGTGACAGAACAAAATATGAAAAGATTTAGTTGTTTGGTAAACATATTTAAGAAAATAATAATTACGAAAAACAGTTTGGTTTTCGAAGAAGGAAAGAAAGATAAGAAAGATTATTACGTTAGTGTATATTTAGAGAAAACGACGGAGGGAGAGACGAATCCATCACTACACGACATTTAATTTTCGTATAGTTTTTTAATCAAAATTAATGTTGGTTAGCTAAGAAGTGACTAGGAAAGTATGTAGTTAGTTTTAATCGAAATTAATGTTTAAGAAAAAAAAAAGGGTTAGCTAAGAAGTGAGTAGGAAAGTAGTTAAAAACGTGTCCAGTAGTTACAACATCCATCGAATTCCCACTGGTGGAAACTGTTGGCCACAGATTTTAGATATTATTACTCTTTTTTATTATTTTTTTGGTGGTTCATATGTGCACTAATTGAAGGCCTAATCACTAGTTAAGGCCCAAAACGAGAAAGGTTACATAAATACGTTCTTCTCGTTCCCAAATCCCAAATCCCAAATCCCAAATCCCAAATCCCTAGATCTTAAAAAAAAAAAAAATGTCTTCCAGTCGATCCCCTTCTCAACTTCTCTCCTCCATGGACGAATCGGCCAACAAAGTAGTCTTCTTCTTCTTTGTTATTCTACTCACACACACTCGTCAGCCTCTGTTTCTCTGTTAATCATCCCCTTCTAGTATAATTTCTGATCATATCTTCTTCTCTTCTTTGTTTTTTTTTATTTTTGTAAAATCAGGCGACTGGAGCTTCGGCTAGTGATGGAGCCGTTGGAGAAAACCGGTACGTAAGATGTTTTTTTTTTTTCTTTTTCTTTTGTATCTTTTTAACATGATGTGTTGTTCTTGTCACGTTAATAATAATATTATCTACTGGAATTAAAATATCGCAGGATCATCCTTTCCGTGGCAGGATATGACACTGGGCTTCCACATGACGAAATCGAGAGTTCATTGAGATCAATTTTCTCGTCTTGTGGAGAAATTACTGACATTTATATTTACAGAAAGGCTCGAAGCGGAACTCTCAGCAGGTTCCTTGCTCCACAATTTTTCTCAAATCAAGTTAGAAACCAATAACTAACACATGTTTCCGTTTCTTTTTTTTCTTACAGTAATGCACTGGTCTATATGTGCGGAGAAGGCGCGAAAGAGAAGGCGTTTGCCCTCCACGACACTGATGTCGGCGGATGGAAAGCCCATGTCCAGGCCGTTCCTATTCGGAATCCCTACTTCCATCCTGAACGGTAAACTGATTCCTTTTTATTATTATCATCTGTATCAAAATGAAAATGGATAAACTATTACATTATCAAAATATTTCAAATCAATTGAAATAGGCGCATAATTTATGTAAATTTTCAAATAAAAATATCATTAACAATATGTATCATACAAATTTAAATGTAAAAAAAAATAAAAGTAAAACCAATAAAATTATAAATCATAAAAATAAAACATGAGTATTTTCATGGTTTTAATGAGTTAGACTCACTATTACATTATCAATATTTTCAAATCAATTAAAATAGGCACTAAATTTCCAAATAAAAATATCATTAACAATGTCTACAATATGAATCATACGAATTTAAATGTAAAAAAAAAAGTAAATCTAATAAAATTATAAATCACAAAAATAAAACATGAGTATTTTCATGGTTTTAATGAGTTAGACTCACTATTACATTATCAATATTTTCAAATCAATTAAAATAGGCACTAAATTTTCAAATAAAAATATCATTAACAATGTCTACAATATGACTCATATAAATTTAAATTTTAAAAAATAAAGTAAAATCAATAAAATTATAAATCATAAAAATAAAAGATGAGTATTTTCATGATTTTAATGAGTTAAACTCACTATCACATTATCAATATTTTCAAATCAATTAAAATAGGCACTAAATTTTCAAAATAAAAATATCATTAACAATGTCTACAATATGAATCATACAAATTTAAATTTAAAAAGGTAAATCCAATAAAATTATAAATCATAAAAATAAAACATGAGTATTTTCATGGTTTTAATGAGTTAGACTCACTATCACATTATCAATATTTTCAAATCAATTAAAATAGGCACTAAATTTTCAAATGAAAATATCATTAACAATGTCTACAATATGAATCATACAAATTTAAATGTAAAAAAAGTAAATCCAATAAAATTATAAATCATAAAAATAAAACAGAGTATTTTTATGGTTTTAATGAGTTAGACTCACTATTACATTATCAATATTTTCAAATCAATTAAAATAGGCACTAAATTTTCAAATAAAAATATCATTAACAATGTCTACAATATAAATTATACAAATTTAATTGTAAAAAAATGTAAATCCAATAAAATTATAAATCACAAAAATAAAACATGAGTATTTTCATGGTTTTAATGAGTTAGACTCACTATTACATTATCAGTATTTTCAAATCAATTAAAATAGGCACTAAATTTTCAAATAAAAATATTATTAACAATGTCTACAATATGAATCATACAAATTTAAATGTAAAAAAAAAGTAAATCCAATAAAATTATAAATCACAAAAATAAAACATGAGTATTTTTATGGTTTTAATTGAGTTAGACTCACTATTACATTATCAATATTTTCAAACCAATTAAAATAGGCACTACATTTTCAAATAAAAATATCATTAGCAATGTCTACAATATGAATCATACAAAATTAAATGTAAAAAAGTAAATCCAATAAAATTATAAATCATAAAATAAAACATGAGTATTTTCATGGTTTTAATGAGTTAGACTCACTATTACATTATCAATATTTTCAAATCAATTAAAATAGGCACTAAATTTTCAAATAAAAATATCATTAACAATGTCTACAGTATGAATCATACAAATTAAAATGTAAAAAAAAAAGTAAATCCAATAAAATTATAAATCATTAAAATAAAACATGAGTATTTTCATGGTTTTAATGAGTTAGACTCACTATTACATTATCAATATTTTCAAATCAATTAAATTAGGCACTAAATTTTCAAATAAAAATATCATTACCAATGTCTACAATATGAATCATACAAATTTAAATGTAAAAACAAAAGTAAATCCAATAAAATTATAAATCATAAAAATAAAACATAGTATTTTCATGGTTTTAATGAGTTAGACTCAATATTTCAAATCAATTAAAATTGGCACATAATTTTCAAATAAAAATATCATTAACAATGTCTACAATATAAATCATACAAATTTAAATGTAAAATAAAAAAGTGAATCCAATAAAATTATAAATCACAAAAATAAAACATGAGTATTTTCATGGTTTTATGAGTTAGACTCACTATTACATTATCAATATTTTCAAATCAATTAAAATAGGCACTAAATTTTGAAATAAAATATCATTAACAATATCTACAATATGAATCATACAAATTTAAATGTAAAAAAAAGTAAATCCAATAAAATTATAAATCATAAAAATAAAACAGAGTATTTTCATGGTTTTAATGAGTTAGACTCAATATTTCAAATCAATTAAAATAGGCACATAATTTTCAAATAAAAATATCATAAACAATGTCTACAATATAAATCATACAAATTTAAATGTAAAAAAAAATAAATCCAATAAAATTATAAATCACAAAAATAAAACATGAGTATTTTTATGGTTTTAATGTGTTAGACTCACTATTACATTATCAATATTTTAAAATCAATTAAAATAGGCACTAAATTTTCAAATAAAAATATTATTAACAATGTCTATAATATGAATCATACAAATTTAAATGTAAAACAAAAATTAAATCCAATAAAATTATAAATCACAAAAATAAAACATGAGTTTTTTCATGGTTTTAATTGAGTTAGACTCACTATTACATTATCAATATTTTCAAATCAATTAAAATAGGCACTACATTTTCAAATAAAAATATCATTAGCAATGTCTACAATATGAATCATACAAATTTAAATGTAAAAAAGTAAATCCAATAAAATTATAAATCATAAAAATAAAACATAAGTATTTTCATGGTTTTAATGAGTTAGACTCACTATTACATTATCAATATTTTCAAATCAATTAAAATAGGCACTAAATTTTCAAATAAAAATATCATTAACAATATCGACAATATGAATCATACAAATTTAAATGTAAACAAAAGTAAATCTAATAAAATTATAAATCAAATTATAAATCATAAAAATAAAACAGAATATTTTCATGGTTTTAATGAGTTAGACTCACTATTACATTATCAATATTTTCAAATCAATTAAAATAGGCACATAATTTTCAAATAAAAATATCATTAACAATGTCTACAATATGAATCATACAAATTTAAATATAAAAAAAAAAGTAAAACCAATAAAATTATAAATCATCTTATTATATAAAGCTTGGTTCTTCAAAGTTACTAATTAACATGATCGCGACACGTGTCATTAAAATTTTTAAGATTGCAACATGTTAATCTATATTATAATTAAAAATATATATTAAGATAATAACATAAACAAATTTTGTTAAAAAAGTAATTGTAAGTATATCTAATAGTAATTTTCCATTATAAAATCCTAAACAAAACATAGTTGCAAATAATTATATAGTAAATTTCCATTTTTAAAATCTTAAACAAAATATTACTATCAAAAAAACTTTTGTTTAGGATTTTAAAAATGAAAAAATTACTATTAATAATTTTATAGTTACTTTTTACTAAAATTCGTTTTTGTCATTATCTTAATATATATGTTTTTACTTATGAGATAGATTAATACATGTCATAATCTTAGATATATAATTGACATGTGTCACAATCATATTAATTAGTAACTTTGAAGAACCAAGCTTTATATAATAAGATTTGGATTTACATATATTTAAATTTAATATTTTAATATGTTTACCTAATTTAATAAAAAATCACTTTCGTTATAATATTATAAATTTTTATTTTTTTCGGATCGGGTTCGAGTCAGATCTTTCCGGGTCCGGGTGGGTTCGGTTCTCATGCATAAGAACCTGAAAAATAACCAAAATATCTAAAACGGATTCGGTTATTTATACTCAGAGTAACCAAAGTATCTGATTCGGTTCAAATTTTTGTATCCAAATTACTCAAAAGTAACCAAAAGTAACCAAAAATATCCATTCTATACAGTTTTTTTGGATAAAACTTTATCCAAACTATCATATTTTATCCAAAAATACTCAAAAGTACTAAAAATGACTACTATAGTTAACTTATGATATTAATTTAAAATATTAAAATAATTATAAATATAATTATAACATATATTTTTAGATATATATTCACATTTCGGGTATCTTCGGGTACTCATTTGGTTCTCGGTTCGGATCGGGTTCGGATCGGTTCTTCGGATATAGCAATTTAGAATTCATTCGGATATTTACCCCGGGTCTGATCGGGTTTGGGACCCTGATTTTTGGGTCGGTTTTGGGTTGGTTCTTCGGGTCCGGATATTGTGATCAGGCCTATACTCATTTAAAATGAAATACGATAAAGAAAGATAAAAAGCTTAAGTATTTTATAAAAAAACAAATATATGAAAATATGACATTTATTAAATATTTGTCAATTTTAAAAAAAAAGATAAAGGAAAATAAACCCGCGCTTTAAAAGCGCGGGTCAAAATCTAGTAAAGAATAAAACAGAGTATTTTCAAGGTTTTAATGAGTTAGATTCACTATTAAAAAAAAGTAAAACCAATAAAATTATAAATCATAAAAATAAAACAGAGTATTTTCATTAAACTATTGTTTTAAAGTCTTTGTGAATGGGATCTCTTTTGTTTTTTTTTTTAACTTGCGATGGTAGAAACCCAAATCATAATACTTTAAATACCAGAGAAACAAAAGCAATACTGAACTTAAAAAAAAACACTTTACACAAGATGAAAACGAAACCATTACTGAACTCAAATCATTACCAAAAGTCAGGTTAGTCACACAAAAGCAGAGTAACATATAAGAACTTGTAAGATACCTAGCAATAACCTTTGCTATCACTCTCTAGGAAACATAATAACTTAAAAGCTTGAGAATTCTCTTTGCTCTCATTCTCTAGCACACATAAGAACTTGTAAGATACCTTTTTTAGAACAATTTCACTTAAATTTTTATAAAATTACTCATTTCAAACGTGTAAACTCTATGCAAATCTTTGAAATTTGAAGTCTAACACATACGTTTTTCCTTGATATTAGTCCATCGAATGTTATCTGTTGAAGCATATTTTCATATTCTATTGAAGCCGCCTATACAAACATATAGATTTGATACAACAAGTCCACTTAATGTTAGCAGACCCCTACAGTTTAAATATATATATATATATATATATATATATATATATATATATATATGATTTATTTATTTCATAATGAATGCTACAAACAAATTATGTGCTTAAGGTTATTATAGGAACGAAGTCTTCTTAATATATTACAAAATCTAGATATGTTATTTTAGTTAATTTTTTTCATATTTTATGTGTTATCATAGCAAATATCCCCTAATAGAGAAAAATATCTCAAATTACTGCAGTGGCCTCAAGATCAGAGTGTTTGGATATGACACTAGTCTTTCCGAGCCTCTTCTCGAGAGCAAGCTTCGAGCTCATCTCTCTTCGTGCGGAGAGATCGCGGATGTTCGCTTTGGCGTTATGTTAGTTTTTTTTTTCTTTTCGCTTCATTTTGTTTTTTGTTTGTTCCTTCTTATTATGTGTTAGATATGGTCTTATTCTTGTTTTTTTTTTTTTTCCAGGTGTGCTTCCGCCTACATTCGTGGAGAGGGCGTCGAAGAGAAGGTGCTGGAGCTCCCTCCGTGCGAGGAGTGGGGGTTCACAGTCGCTCGTGAACCCACGAGGGACATTAGCCGCCATCACCGAACACGCTATTCCCGGGACTGAAATGACCTCCTTGTTATCGGTTAAATACATATAATTGTCGCAACTGTTATGATTTATAAATAATTTTAAGATACTTATGAATCTTATCACTACATTGAATATTATTATGATTTCGTTGATTGATCATCTCTAATACTCTCTCCCTTATGTCGGGTTTGATTGGAGTATTAATTTTCAATTATCAGATTCTTGAATTCTTTTGGTTTTACCATTATCTTTGGTATCATTAGCATCTTCGTAACCATCATAATCATTAGAATCGTCAAAAATCTTCAGAACCATCAATATAACCGTGGTCACTGGGATCTTCATTAAAACTAGTTTTGTCGATTTTTCGGTCGGTGTTACAAAGTCATCATTGGATTACGACTGTCAACTTTTTTCTCTCTATTTATAACAATGGACGCAAAGCAAATGAAACATTGCCTCTCATCTCTCATTACACAGACACTATTGTGTTTGGCCCATGTGCTGCCTTCAGGGTCTGATGTTTTGCGTGTCAAAATCAAATTACTCATCCTAGTGCCAATTTGGAAAACTACTTGATTATATTATTTTATTTGCTTCTTTTTGGGTTTTGCCAGCTGGCAGAAAGCCTTAACATCAGCAGAGATGTACACATGTTTAAGCACACGTGTTTGTGGGATTCTTTCTGCTTGTTGTTCGTAATGACATGTGTCCATTGTTTGGGGTTGGCAGGTGGAAAGCAGTGACCTGATTGTCTGAATTCGTTGGAAGGTTTCCAGTTCTCGTCAGCTTGTCTGCTCTGACCGAGAATCAACTTATGCAGGTAATTTGATTTTGACGTAACATTTGATGTGACTCTTGTAGTCAATAACTTTCTTCTGTGAGTAACCCTTAGCCACTAGCCTTCCTTTGTACTGTCGATCTTCAACCCTAGGGATGCTCGGTTTATACTTGAAAATCCACTTACAGCCCATGGTCTTTTGACCTTTTGGTCTTTCAATAAGATCCCAAGTGTGATTTCTTTCAAGTGAATCCATCTCATCATCTGCATGATTATTCCAGTGATTCCAGTCTTTACTCCTCATAGCTTCTTCGAAAGATTTAGGTTTTTCCTTCTCGATGTCATTTGCCACAGTTAGAGCATAGGTAACTAGATTAGCATACTCATACCTTGAAGGTGGTCTCACATACAGTATTCGAACACGATCTCTAGGAAGCATGTAGTTATCAATAGAACCTACACACATTCAGTGTCTTCAACAAACGTCAAACCCTCTGTCCCATCTTCACTTTCTGATTTCACTTGAACTTCCCTGATACTCTGATTCTTGTTGAGATACACTTGTATTTCCAGGATCAGATATTTCACCGTGTTCATAATTGGGACCACTAGGTCCACAAATAAGACTTGGACTGAATGAGACTTTCTTCTTAGACTTCTTAGTTTGCTTGTTTGTTTCAACTGAGTCATCTCCACCTTCTATATGTTTCTTAGCTAGCGTATCCTTGTAGAGTTCATCTTCTCTGAACACAACAATTATGCTCGTAGTACACTTCAGATCTTCTGGAACCCAGACTCTGTAAGCTTTAACCCCAAACGGATAACCCACGAAAACTCCCTTCACTGCTCTAGGCTTAGTTTTCTCTTGAGTAACATGAATGTAGGCTGTGCAACCGAACCTTCTCAAGTGTGATAAATCAGGCGTGTTCCCTGACTAAACTTCTTCTGGAAGTTTGAAGTCTATGGTTGAATTTGGTGTCCTTTTTATCAAATACACTGCTGTAGGAGTAGCTTCTGCCCAAAACTCTTATCCCAAACCAGTTTCTGCAAGCATACTCCTCACCTTATCCATGATGGTGCGGTTCATATGTTCTGAAACTCCATTCTGTTGAGGTGTATAGGTGAAGGTTCGATACCTCTTGATTCCAGATGTTCTGCACAACTCATCAAATTGATTGTTTCAATTTTCCAACCCATTGTCAGTGCATAAACACTTGATCTTTTTCTCTGTTAGGCTTACAACTGCTTATTTCCATTCTTTAAACTAATAGAATGCTTCATCTTTAGTTTGTAAGAAATAGACCCACACTTTCTTAGAGAAATCATCAATTATACTTATGAAATACTTACAACCTCCAAGACTTTCTGAGTTGATTGAGAACCCCAAAGATCTGAATGTACATACTCTAGGATGCCTTTAGTAGTATGTTTAGCCGTATGATAACTTTACTTATGTGATTTTCCAAGTACGCAACCTTCACAGAACTATAGTTTCCCCACTTCAGTCTTAGGTATAAAGCCTTCCTTTACAAGCAACTCCATATTCTTAGAACTCATGTGACCCAATCGAGAATGCCAAACCTTTGTTTTAATCTCTGTAGATTCACTGACATTAGCTTCACCTCGTTACACAATTCCTTGTAAATAGTACAATTCATTCTCATATTTGTTTGTAACCTTCTGTCCATCTTTGTAGAATTACAATGAAATCTTCACCTTGATAGTTACATCCTAATTTCTCTAGCATTCCATATGAGATTAAGTTTCTGCTTATCTCTGGCATATAACGAACATCTCTGAGAATCACTTATGTGCCTTCTTCATTAATGAAACTAATTTTACCAATGCTTTTCACTTCGCATCCCCTATATATTAAAGGAGAAGCATTTTTAAGGCTTTACTTAAACGGTTTTCACCAGAATGCATGAGAATGCTCCATTCCACGTGTCAGTCTGTGAGCGTTTTAAAAAAAAAACGAAACATTTATTGCCTAACTTTCTTTCCGTTCTTGCTTCCCTTCTTGCTTATATTACATAAAGTAAGTTTTCACTTTTAAAGCAATTCGTCATATTATATGTGATAAAGCCATAATCCTAGCATAAAGAAAACTTTGGACGAACATTTAGCAGAGCCCTAACGTTTTAATTTATTCGTGTAGATGGTGATAAGATCACGCACGACTCATGTGGAAAGTCTTGAACGATATAAAAGAGTCATACTCCAATGGTGTCAGAATAGTTTCTCTCGCATGAAACTCCTTTGAGATCGCACAGGTTAACATCACTGGATGGTATGGAAAGCTTCAACAAGATAAAAGAGTTGTACTCCAGTGGTGTCGGAGTGGCGGCTCTCGCATGAAACTCCTCTGAGGTTGCACGGGTTAGCATCACTGGATGGTATGGAAAGCTTCAACGAGATAAAAGAGCCGTATTCCGTTCAGTTGCTTCCCGAAGAGGTAATATATATATATATATATATATATATATATATATATATATATATATATATATATGTTTTCACGATTGGTGTTGACTGAAAAGCATATGCTTACATCTTTGAGAGTTTTGTTTCAGAAGGAGACCTCCCTAAGGAGACATAGAAGAAAAAAAAAAGCGTTTATGGTGCCCTTTGGTTTGTGTTTCTTGATCGGTGGCTTCATCGTCTGGTTTTTGGGGGTTTTATTCATCTTCGAGTTGTAAGTATGGTCATGTTTTTGAGTTTTTGTGTTTTAACTGTGTGCAAGTGCAGAGATGAATGTATTCAGTGTCATGTGTTTGTGTCTTGGAAAGAAAAACAGTTGGAAAAAGATTTAAATGTTTCAACGAACGTCTTTGACGGTTCCAAAATAATAGTCATATTCGTCTCTCACTCCGGTAGTGTTCGTATTAGGAAAGTCATCTTTGGCACACGTCGCCGACTGGTTAAATGAAGTATGTGCTAATGGTTAAAGAAGATTCAAACTAACAAACGTCAAATATATATTTTTCAACTATTTGGGTATATATATTAAATATATAATACATGAAGCTCAATGTTCTCTCAAACAGAAAAGGGACGAGCTCAACTACGTGAGAACACATGGGTCATTTCCTTCTTCTTACTTTGTCTTTTGTCTCTTTGAAGTTTTGTTTGGCTGTGGATGTACTTTCCTTCTCTATCGAGCTCAAAGACTCAGAGACGCTCGTGTCTTCACGAGTTTTTTCTTTCTTAGTTACTCTGACTAAACATATATATATATATATATTAAAATCACATATCAAACATATTTTCATAAATATACACGGCCCATTTTTAATTAATGTATATTGAGTTTGAAATCTACAAAAGCTCATTTGTGTTTAAATTATATGCCCTTTGTATTTTCTTAATATCCATTAAGAAATCCAATTATTAAACTTTATAAATTATTTTAACTTTAGGGGATAAAAAATTAGTATAATATAAATTACTAATATAAATTAATTACATAATATTACTGTTAATAAATTTATATTATTAAACTCTTAATACTAATCTATCAGTATAATATATATTTTTATATTATGTCTAACATATATGAATGTTCAAACAACACAAATAATAGATTGTCTTATATATAATACATCATCTTAAAATGTCACCAACGTTCAACAACACAAATAATATTGGATGTTATTTCTCTTCAACTATTATCTACATTTGTTTTGATTTTCCATGTACTTAAAAGTTATAAAATGAAATCATTGGTTCGACATCAAAACTGTCTACAATCCATATAACATGAAATCAAATAATAATAATAGTTTTCAGTTTATCCAAAAAAAAAATTATCTCAATCATTTCAACCGAAAAAACAAAATAAATATAGATTTAGAAGAGAAAGTTCAAACAAAAAATTATCTCAATCATTTCAAACAAAATAAACAAAATAAATATAAATAAACAAAAAAAACTAATTTCTATGAATATAAATATACAACTTTTTATATTATGTCTAACATATATGAAAGTTCAAACAACACAAATAATATTATATTATCTTATATAAAATACACAATATCAAAATGTCACCAACATTGTTTATACAAACAATACAAATAATATTGGATGTCTTTTTTCTTAAACTATTATTTAGATTTTATTTGATTTTGCAAGCATTTAAAAATTAAAAAATGAAACCATTGGTTCGTCATAAGAACCGTCAAAAATTCATATTACATAAAACCAAACAAATATAATAGTTTTAGGTTTATCACCGAAAATTGAAAAATTTCGATCATTTCAACTGAACAAAACAAAATAAATATGGATTTAGAATGTTATTTATATTTTAGTAGGTTAGAAAAAATAACGTAAACCGAATGAATATCATTAAACAGATATAATGTCTTTTTATCTTAAAAAGTAGGGCTGGGAAAAATCTCTGAAACTGAAGAAACGACCGAAAATCAGGATCCTGAACTCGATCAGACCCGGGATAAATAACCAAATGGATCCTAAACTGATGTATCCAAAGAACCAGTACTCAATCCGATCGGAACCAAAAACCGAATGAGTATCTGAAGATATCCAAAATGTAAATAAATATTTAAAAATATTATTTATAATTATATATATAATTATTTTAAAATTTAAAATTATGATTAAAAATAAATATATTAATTATTTTGTGTATTTTTGGATAAAATATGATAGTTTGGATAGAAATACTCAAAAACCGTGTCTAATGAGTTTTAGTTATTTTTTGTTCCTTTGGATAGTTTGGATACGAAATATCCGAACCGAATTGTGTAATATGGTTACTTTGGGTACTATTATCCAAACCTGTTTCAGATACTTTAGTTATTCGATTATTTTTAGATTTTTTACATCAAAATTGAACCCACCCGAACTCGGAAGAACCCGACTCAGTTGTAATATCTGATCAGAACTTAATTTTCAAACTCGAAAAACCCGATATCCGAAAGAACCGACCCGGGTATACCCGAATACCCATACCTATTAAAAAGATAACAAAATCAATAATCTCATCTCGTGCAAGGCACGGGTTATTACCTAGTTGAGTGTTGTTTGCCATTAGAAATTTGCTTCCATCTCTTTATTGTAGATCAATTAAGATGTCTTTGTCATGTGTAATATTAAATGTGCAACTTGAATCTAGAACCCACTCTTTTCTTGAATCATGAATGTTTGATGTGAACACTGGAGGTTGCCCTATTTCAGATTCTGCATTCACTGCCTGTTCACCACCATTTTTGTGTCTTCTGTTTGGGCAATCACGTTTCCAGTGACCTTCTTTGTCATATGAGAAACATGTTCCATTCTTAGTCTTATCTGATCTACCTTTGGACTTAGATCGATCACCTCTGCTTTTAGATCTGTTGTACTTCTTGTTGTTACCATTTTCTGATCGCTTAGAAGATCTTCCTCTTGATTCAACATATAAGCCTTCTGAAGTAGATTTCTTCTTATTAAGTAACCCCTTCTGTCTAAGCTCCGCTTCTTTTGAAAATGCTGAGGTAACAACTTCTGAGACAGTGGAGTGTCTCTACACGTACCATACTGAAGAGTGTGAACCAGTTGCTCATACGCAGCAGGAAGACCAGAGAGCAACTGTATACCTTAATCTTCATCTGTTATGGTAACTTTCAGACTCTCTAGATCAGCTATCAGTTTTAAGAACACATCCACATTCTCTACTATTGACTTGTCTTCTTCCATTTTGTAACACGAGAACGGCCGTTTCAGATATATCATCTTAGAAAGTTATTTGAGCTGGTACAATTTCTCCAGGGACTTTCACATGCCAAGAGCAGTCTGCGATCTTCCTCAAGATGGAGTCACTAAGCAGGTACAAAGCAAACTCCTGACTCGTAAGTCCTTATCAAACTTCTTCTGATCGACTTTTGGTTTCTCACCTTCTTCTTGTTTTTTAGAGACCGAAGAAATCACAAAGTCTTCTTGTATTACTGCCAGAAAACCTTGAATCTCAAGCTGAGCCATCCATAAAACTTATCCATCTCGAACTTCCCGTGAGTCCTCTCCATCTTGAACCGTAGAGATCTCAAGAATAACTGCACACAGAATACGAGAACCACAACAACCACAGAAACACAAGTAAGAGATCTTCAAATCTCAGTGATCGCAATACACAATCACATATAAGTAGCCTCTTCTCCTATCAGATCTGATACAACTCTTAGCCTTATCACCCAATCTTGGGCTCTGATACCACTTGTAGAGTTTTAGATCAGATTCACTAGGTTATTATCTTGCTTGATTTATGTGATTGATTCGAGTTCGATTTCGTTTTCAGGTGTATGATCGAAGAAAGCAATCAAAGAAAAACACAAGACCATTTTTTACCCAGTGTTCGCTGATCTACTCACCGGGGAGGGAACTCCATCCCTTAACTGATCACTATCAAATCGAATTGAGTTTACAAGATCTCAACAATGGCGGATCAACACAAACAATATACAAGATTGAGAAAAGTAGCTCACTTATCGTTTCCTCTGTGAGATCGGATATCACCGCCGGGATGGTATTCCAAACCGTGTACAGCTTTCGCAACTCCGCTGATCCTCACTCTCACGATCTTGAGCTAAGTCTCTCTCCCTCTCTCTCTCTCTATCTCTCTCTCTCTCTATATATATATGAACTTCGATCTGATTCTCTCTCTTCTTTGTGATAGTAATGAATTCGCTTGAAAGTTTGTTATAACAAATTTTTCCATTTGTAGATCATACTGAAACTCTGCGTTTTATTTAGCACATGATTTCTTTGGGTTGAGACTTGGGCTTGAATCTTCTTTGCAGGTTTCTGGTGAGATGGGCCGCGGAACATGAAGCCCGTTTGGTTATTCGCTGAACTTAGGTCCACACACTTCATGTGGAGTTCACAATAAGAAGGTAGTGGAAAAATTGAAAATGATATGCAAAGAGTTATACTTAGAATTTTGTATGTGTGTATTATAATTTATGTGCTTTATGTATATAGTAAACTTAATCATTATTTTTGTAATACTTCAAAATATTTCAAGAAACAGGGAAAAAAATCTAATAGAGTTGAAAACATTATATATTTGAAATATTTCGCTTATAGAAATTAATCATCTAGAGTCAAGGGTTCAAAATTTTATATAAAAATAGAAGAGCAAAAATGGTTGAAAATCTCTGCTCTTCTGAAGTGATCAACCCATAGTTCTATTTTTAAGATATATAATATTGAACATTCAACTGTTTTTTTTGTAATGTGAAATTTACTAACAAACAGAACTGAGATTGTTTGTAAACCATTAATATTTTGAAAATTTTACCAAAAATAATATTTTGAAAGAAGAAAAACAATGAAGGAATATAGTACCACCGTACTCAATGATTAGTGTAGGGCAGATTTCGTTGTTATGGCGTCCAATATCTGATATATATGGTGGTCTCAAAACTCATCCGAAGGAGTACGTAGAAGATCAATGTGATTAAAACGCTGTGAAAAATGTTTAAGCGTATTTCTCAAAAAACAAAATGATGTTTAAGCGTGTCACTTCAATCCAGCAAAAGGTGAGAACTTAACAGCTTGGTAATAAGATTGATAAGCAACAGCGTACTACTGTACTAGAGGTAGCATAAGCCACAATAGCATACTTCTATGTAGGCACTTAGAGCATCATCAACAATGGTGTTCTCAATTGAGTCTTTATCAATTGTAATATTAATAAATTAACTATTTATTTATATAATTAACATTTAATAATTAAAAAAATTGCACCAATTAAATAAGAACAAGTGGAGAGTAAATACAAGAACATGTTCTCATTGAAGAGTATGTTCATGTTCTCTTATCTCTCTTCTGTTATTTATTTTTTAATGTTATTTTTAGTGAGAACATAGTCAAGAACTTCACCATTGTGAATGCTCTTAGAACATCAATAACAGGAGTCCTTAAGTCGGGTGCGTAAGTTTTTTGTAATTAAGAAAATCACAATTACCTTAAAAGCTACGGATCTTAATTAAGAGAAAGAAGAAACGGTTCTTGGGGACACATGTTACAATTAGTCAGAGTTTTGGGTTATCTCTTTTCTTTCTCTCGACAGATCAATTTGACGATTCATCACCTCACATCTCCCTCTGTTGATTTCCTCTACGATTCATCACTCTACCTCAGTTCTCCTCCACGATCCAACGGAGAAAAAGAAGAAAACAACGAGGAGGACGATGCGGAAGGTATCGACAAGTGGGAGAGAGCTTATGTTGACGACAGATCCTGGGATTTTACCAATGTGTAGCTCCTTTTTCGGTTTACTTGCCATTTAATTTCTCCAGATTTTCTTGTCGACGTCCTAATTTTTTTATTGCACTTTATACTTTAAGGCAAAATAATCACGTTAAATGCATGTACATAGAAGATCCTTTCGTAGTGATATATCATATATTGATATTTGTCTTAGCAAATTTCTTGTTCATTTTTAAACATCTTGTTTCTTTGTTATTTTGAGAAATTACTGGATGATACCACAAACCAGGCAACAGTAATTCTATTGTTGTTTGTATATAAAGTAATACAAGGTTAAAACGTGACAATGTGACATACATATTATTATGATATTTTTTTGTCAATAAGATAAAACTCTATAGAAACATTACAAATACTAACCAAACCGGTACTCAACGATCAATGACTGTTGTTGACAACCACTCTGTGTACACCTTGTTCGTCCCGACGTGAGGATTTCCTTGGTTCTACGTTTAACCGGTCTTCACCAATCATAACATTTTAAAAATATTTTGACTTTATTGTTATCAAAATTACTGTAACTGATTAGATAAACCATAAATTACCAAACATATGTTGATAAGAGAAACATTAAATAAAAGTAGTATTAACACGATATTTCCTAACACATTCGTAAGATAGATTATTAATGCACTTAAAACGGTTTTTTTCCCAAATAAACTTTGATAACTGTTCAAGTTCTTCTTGTTTTAGTATCAACACGATATTTCCTAACACATTCATAAAAAATATTATTAATAGATTTAATAACGGTTTTTCCCCCAAATAAACTTCAATAACGGTTCCCGTTATTCTTGTTTTAGTACTTAATACAATATTTCCTAACATATTCGTAAGATAAATTATTAAAAAAATTTAATAACGGTTTTTGCCGGCAAATAAACTTCAATAAACGGTTCTAATTCTTATTGTTTTTTTTGTGGGAATTTGAAATGAAGTATTATTATATAATTTTTTCTTATACACCACTTGAAAAATTTGCAATTTCTCAGCCCCTTAGATTTATCCTCAAATTTTAGTATCGATTTTAGTTACTTTCGAGTTTAAAAAAAAATATTTATGGGGGCTATAAACGAAAACAATCATAAGACCTCAGGGACAATTCTGAACAGTTACGAGGGGAGGAACGAGCGAAACTAGGGCTTTATTTAAACACAAGTACACAACACCTGTTCCATTCTTTTTCATTCTCCCCATGGCCTCCTTCCATCATCCACCAATAAGAGAGGAGCAACCTTCACCGTCGATGATTCGACGGAGAGAAGAAGTCCCGCCGACTGTAACAGAAACCACGATCGCGGGGCCAATTAATCCTCCTCAGTTCCTGAAATCCATCGTCGACTTAACCGCGTTTGCAGCCGCAGTCGACGCCTTCAAACGCCGCTACGACGAACTGCAGAGCCACGTGGATCTCATCGAGACCGCGATCGACTCCGAACTCAAAACCAACGGCCTCATCAAAATCGAAATCGAAACCGCCGCCGCCTCGCCGTCTCAGTTATCTCCTCCGCGGAGCAACGACTCCGCCGCGATCGTGTGCCAATCGCCGCCGAAAGAGGCGGCGGTTAGGTCCGAAGCGGAGCGACTCTGCGAGTCGATGAGCAGCAAAGAGCTGCGCAGGTACATCCTCGCGAACATCTCCTCGCGAGCTAAGCTGATCGAAGAGATCCCCCCGGCGCTGAAGCTGGCCAAGGACACGGCGAAGTTCGTGCTGGACTGCATCGGGAAGTTTTACCTGCAGGGACGCAAAGCGTTCGCCAACGGCTCTCCCGCGGTCGCCGCGAGGAACGTCTCGCTTCTGGTTCTGGAGTGTTATCTTCTGACGTTCGATCCGGGCGAAGAGAAGAAGCTTTTGGTTAAGGTTGCTGCTGGTGATGGTGGTGGTTCTGTTGTTGTGAGAGAGGAGGCCGAGGGGGCTGCTGTTGCGTGGAGGAGGAGGCTGATGGGTGAAGGAGGGTTGGGTGCAGCGGAGGGTGCGGACGCGAGGGGTTTGCTTCTGCTGGTTGCTTGTTTTGGGGTTCCGGAGAGTTTTAAGAGTGTGGATCTGTTGGATTTGGTTAGGCGGAGTGGTGTTGATGGGATTGGTGGTGCTCTTAAACGGTCACCGTTTCTTGTCCCTATGATGTCAGGTAACTTGTTCTTTCTTACGTCACAAAGGTGGTTTCTTTTGGTGTAGAATGAGTTTAGAATGAATCAAGTTTTCATCTTTGTTTTGGGTTGTGTATATGAGCTTGTGAGTATAGCATAGCATTCTAGAGTTGAGTGATACGTTATAAAGCTGCACATCCACGAAATTGTAATTTGTTAGAAGGTTTTGGATATTGCAAGTGAAAATCATGCGACTTTGGTGCTGCATACTAATCAAGTCTTGAGCAATGTTGACTAAAAGGGTTTCTGTGGACTGTAGGTATAGTTGATTCAAGTATGAAGCGTGGAATGCATATTGAGGCACTTGAGATGGTTTATACCTTTGGGATGGAGGAGAGGTTTTCAGCTTCTTCAATTCTAACTTCATTCCTAAGGACGAGCAAGGAGTCTTTTGAGAGGGCGAAACGGAAAGCACAAGCACCCATGGCATTTGTATGATGATGACTCTTCTTTACACGTTATTTACCTAAATAAACTCTTTTTTTACTGTTTTGATTCTTATCATTGTTTGCTTTTATACTCTCAACAGAAAAAGGCGAACGAAAAGCAGTTAGCTGCGTTATTATCAGTGATGAAGTGTTTGGAGGCTCGCAAGCTAGACCCAGTGAAAGAAGTCCCAGGGTGGCAGATCAAAGAGCAAATGGCGAAGCTGGAGAAGGACATTGTTCAGCTCGACAAACAGATGGAGGAAGCGAGATCCATCAGCCTAATGGAGGAAGCGAGATCCATCAGTCTAATGGAGGAAGCGGCACTTAACAAGAGATTGTATGACCAACAGATGAAACGTCCAAGGTTGTCAGACATGGAGATGCCGCCACCAACAGCTTCCTCATCTTATTCTCCTGTATACCGTGACCACCGAAGCTTCTCTAGTCACAGAGACGGAGACGCCGATGAAATATCGGCTCTTGTGAGTAGCTACCTCGGCTCAGCATCAGGTTTTCCTCATCAGTCAAGTCTCATGAGATCCCCTGAATATATGGTTCCACCTGGTGGGTTAGGAAGAAGTGTATCTGCATATGATCATCTGCCTCCAAACTCTTACTCTCCGGTTCCAAGACAGCATTCCCCGTACGGACAGAGACTTCCTCGAGAGTACTCTCCTCCAGTACACCAAATGCCATATGGTCTGCAAAGAGTGTACAGACATTCACCATCTGTAGAAAGGCACCTGGCTTTGCCCAATCACAGGTCTCCTCGCAACTTTTCACAAGACCGCATAGGAGGAATGTAGAATATGTAACTTCAAGTTTTTGTATTTTCAAAGCAATTGTTTTAAACCACAAAATTTATTTAAAGCCCTAGCAGAAAATTTTGCTATGTAATTGACATATCGTTCAGAAGCTAAATGTTTATCATTGACTCTCAGTTTTTTTAGTCAACCTCCTCAGATGCATCATCTAAGTAAACCTCTGACTCTTCATCATCTAGATTCTCTTCCTCTTCTGTTTCAGTTCCTTCTTGTTCTCTTTGAGCTGCTCTAGCCATTGCAGATTCTAGTCTTGTGCTTACAGTTTCCCATGACACGAGCTTTTCCATGAATGTACTTATGTAGTCAACTCTTCGGTTCTGCGCATAACACAACAACATGAGAACTGAGAACTGAGAACCTCTGCTTTCAATATTTTGTGAAAAAAATTTGAGGGTACCTCAAAATCCAGATAGTAAGCGTGCTGTTTTGCACAAAGAAGAAAATTAAGTCAGGGATCAACAAAACCAATCTTCATAAGGTGAAATTCATAGAGAGGTGAGTAGATTATATTATACCTCCCAGGTATCAATGGTAAGAAGTGGCTGCACATAAACGGATGGGGAAATCAAAATCCATAGTTAACAACAAAGGTTCATCTACAACTTTGAAAGTTTAGACACTTACAGAATAGTCCCATACGAGTGGGTTTACCGCATTGGGAGTTTTTACAATCACAAGCTTCTTGTCTTCCTCCTTTGGAAGCGGGTTTACTGCATTTGCAACGTCAAGTCTATTCGCCTTGTCTGCATCAGTGGATCCCTAAGTAAGTTGGAGGGGTCTGCATATTTTTCTAGTGGAAAGGGAACGTAAAGTTGGAAACACTCACATGCAAGCCAAGTCCAACCTGAACCAAAGTTGGAGGCTGCAGCCGCCTTGAACCTTTCTAAAAAGTCACTGAAAGACCCAAAATCTCTGTCTATCAGTCTGAGGAGTTCTCCACTTGGCTTTCCTCCACCTCCAGGTTGGATAGACTCCCAGAAGAACTCGTGGTTCCATGCCTGCAAAGCCCCTCCCCATATATACACCTTAGTTCACATCCAATCCCCTTAGTAAGAAACGGGTAAAACGATATAATAGCATTACCTGTGCGGCGTTGTTGAAGGCGGGAAGCATATTGCCTCTGTTGTATGAAAGAAGCACAACCTCTTCCAATGACAGTCCATCAAGATCTGTGCCTAGGATTTGCTTGTTCAGGTTCTCAACGTAAGTTTTGTGATGCTTGCCCCAGTGATAGTCCAAGGTTTCACGGCTCATGTGCGGTTCCAGAGCATCCTGCCAAAGGTTCAAAGACAGACACAGAGTGAGCAACATCGCCTCCCCTTTTGTTTCGAAAGCAGCAAGCTTTGAGATTCACAGTTTGTTGCTTTTACATTCATAACATTTTATCATAAGATTTTTACTAATACAGTGCTGTTACTAATACAGTGCTGTTACCACTATATCGACCAATCCAAAATGAAAATCTAAAAGCTGGGTCTCTTCAACGTACAAGAGGATAAGGAGGTGGCTTAAGCTCAAATCCCGCTGTGATAACACCCGAAACAGCCACCTTTCTCGAGAACTGTCTCTGCGCCATTAAAAAAAAAACAGGTTCAAGATTCAGTCAAGCATTTCATCGAACACTACATATGCATGACTCCTTAGTCTGTGTTATTTACTAAAAATCTGAAACTAGAGCTCCGTCGTAACAGTTGAATTTAAAATTCTACAGGAGAACAAGAGATGCTGAAAGACAGAACCTTTTCGTGTCTTTTACATTGCATTCGCCGGTTTGGCCCTGTGAAAATAATGAAAACAAAGTGTTTCAGAGTGAGTGAGTGAGTGAGTGAGTGAGTGAGAGAAAAAAGAGAGAGAAAAAGAGAGACCTTGAGAAGGAAGCAGAGAGCACGACGAGAGAAACGAGGGAGTGGCTGTCATCATTTTTACTCAGAGCCTGCAAACGAGTATACAGAGACTCTCTTCTCTGGCTATATAGATAACTGAACCTTCTGGTGCACAAAAAACAAAAAAAAACTGAACCTTCTTATCATCAGGCAATGATTTTAGAGAAATATTTAAATAATAACCTCTAACTAGAGCAAATTAATTTAAATAATAACCTCTAGTCCGTAACCAATGGCTCAAATGCAATGATTTTAGAGAAATATTTTACAACTAGGTGATTTTTCAGTGATCAACATTGAAATTTACAAAGTAATTAAACTATGGTAACTGATTTATGTCATATTTTAAATAATGTTATCTTATTACCTAATTTATAATTTTCCTGATTAAAAATATTGTGTGGTTCAAAATAGATTAGAGTTTTGATTAATTTTTAGTTTAAATTTACTTTAATTCATTAAATTCACAGGGCCAAAACATTTTAATGAATTAAAATAAATTGGGTTAGTTAGAATATTGTATAGTCAAAGTAGATTAGAGTTTGATTAATTTTGTTAGTTAAAATAAATAAATTAAAGTGTAATCGATTCAGAGATATAAAGATATGAGTGTAACAATAATCTCTTGAAAGCTCACTGACATATATAAATTCTACAAAAAACTCAGTTAAAATGAACGATTAATAATTTATTCTTATTTATTTATAGGTTTTGAACCATTTCAGAATTTAAATGTATAAAATAAATAAAATTTACCATATATAATAATAAGTTGATATTGGTTTGACCATTGATTTTAAAATATAAAAATTTAGACTGGTTTGTTCGATAATATAAGTTATCTTTTTCCCAAACTATGTTCTGGTTCTTTGATTTATTTTGAAATCTTGAGCTGACAAAGTAGATGAGCAGAGCCGGCCCTGACCTAAAGCCCATAAAACAAGGGCTTTAGGCACCAGGAAATATAATATTTTAGGGGCGCCAAAAAAGTAATTGTTCACTTTAGTCTAGTGTCTTGTGTAGTCATTATCCTAGCTTCAGCAAACAGGTTTGAAACCATGCTCCTCTTTTTTCCTTTGTTAATAATAACAATTGTTTGTCTTTTTCTTCCTCAGATGATAATAATAACTTGTTTTCTTGTTTTAGGAATCATCAAATATACGTGGATTCCATATAGAGTAGAGTTATAGACAGTTTATTACCTTCTTTCCAGTTTTTTTTTTCTTTTAACTATAAATGGTACAAATAATAACTTAAATTATAAATTCTGCATATTCTCTGTGTTTTATTGTTTCATTGTGATTGATTTTAATAGTAATAGCTGGATCTCCTTTTATATACTTTTATTATTCCTTAATTTTCTTTTTCTGTTTGTAAGTTTTTGTAAATTTGAAGCCTTTTTCAGAAAAAAAGTTTTTGTAAATTTGCAGAAACTTTTGAAATTAAAAAATATATAAAATTCTAGTATTTCATGAGACTATTAAAACTCGATAAAAAATACAAACAAAAATTGAATTTAAAGTGATAATTATCAAAAGTTTTGATTTGTTTTGTAAATTTTTCTTTTTTTTGTTTACACATAAAATTAAAAAAAATAGATCTAAAGTTAGCTAAGTGAAAACTGCGAATACAAAAATAAAATAAGATGAGCTACAAACTGTTGTTTTACTTTAAACAGCTTTAAGTTTTAATAATATTTGGTGCTATTTTGATTATATGCTTAATATATATTTTTAAAAAAATTATGGCTAAGGGGCAGAAAAAATTATGTTCGCTTTAGGCGTCCCACCAGTCCGGACCGGCACTGTAGATGAGCTGTCCGAGCCGGAGGAAGAGATCTTAGAGGTTGCTACTAGAGGTGTCCATGTGGAGGAGGAGGTCTCGTAGGTGAAAGCTGATGGTCAAATCAAAACATATCTAAGCATTTTTGGTAAATTTTTATGTCTGAATTTTTTTTATCTAGTAACCATCTTGTTGCTTAAAAGTTTTACATTTAATCATCTTGTTGCTTAAAGGTTTTATATTTTTCTTCATCTGATAAATAGATCTGAGTGTATTGAAATTGATGGAAGTTTCAAGTTTTAAGCTTTTGAAATTGCATGCAAGACTTCCAGGAACATTTCATGCATATGAAGACTTCCGAAATATCTTAAGAAGTTTTCCAGAATTTTTTGAAATCTCTCTAATTCCTAGAAGTCTTTAGAAGTTTTTCTGAATTAGGAAAACTTTGAAAGACTTCCTGGAATACTTCATAAAACTTCACATGCATGGAATTTTTCTGTAAACTTCCTTGAAGTTTTAAAAAATCTGAAACCTGAACATGAAGGATTATCAAATTTTATAATGTGTATGATGTATCGTTTGGGTTGCAGCTTTTCGGGATGAGTGTCATTCTCACTTTTCAGATAAGCTATGTTCACAGCTTTCCCAAAGTGATACAAAAGATGATGTCAAGTGAAGTAAAAGCTTATTTATGTAGAAGAATGATTTCTAACTCCATGTTTAATAATTTTGTTTATGATTTGTTTTGTGATTTGTATGTGTATTTTTTTAGTTACAGATTCTTTTGTAAATTTGAAAAGATGTTAATGAAAAGAATTTGGTATATGTTCATATCTGCAATCTAGCCAAATTTTAAAACTAAAGAAGAAGATTTCTTAAAAAAAACTGAATCAAATTCACAAAAAATTAAACATTACATAAGTTCAAAAATATAACACTTTCATTAGAAGTTTGTGAGAAGACTTATTGGAAAGTCTTTTGTGAGTCTTCTAGACTTTATAATCAAATAACTAAGCGAAAATAAATTCCTTAAACTTTAAAAATACATTGAAAGTGTTTAAATCAAATTATTAGATAGTCACTAAACAAATATAGATTAAATTAAAAATAATAATAATATTTCGAAATCTAACCCTAAATACCAACAATACTATATGTTACTAAACCCTAAACCAAAAATTATCATGACTCAATCCACATTCATTCATCTATGTTAAAAATAATTCAATTATAGTAAAATAAATTAACATCATTTAGAATTGTTTATTACTACACAATTTCAACTTTCTCCCATCAAAATATTGCTTATAAAAAAATATAATTATTTTAAAGATCTATTGAACTCGGAAGACTTCTTTGTAAGTCTTTTCACGCAGAGAATTATAATGGTAAAACTTAATACATGTTTTTGTTTGGTTATAAGGAAGTTGTTGTAATTTCACTACCATTTTAGGTTACTTTTGCATTTGATTGAATTTGTGATATACTTTTGTATTCAAAATCAAGTTTTGAGTCATTTTGACAGTTTTACCTATATTTGTTTTGTAAATATTTATACTCATGCATGAATATATGAGAAATCACCTAGTTAGAACAATATATAAAGAAAAATTTATCTAACTATTTTAAAATTTATATATGTATATACAAATTAGAATTTTCATTTGTTGTATTTTAATTATTTTAAATAAAAACTGGATCTAAATATATTACAAAATAACTGAAAATTAAATACTAAATTACTAAATCACTGAAAATTTCATAAGAAAACTAATTTACCAAAACCATAAATTGAATTTCTTAAGTCTTCTCTTGTTACATAATTCTCTTCTCAATATCATGTCTATGATGAGTGTATTTTTTTCTCCTATCCGTTATATGCTTTGCAAATTCTGTGAATGCTCAATTACCTCTGTTTCTACTTCTGTTTTGGCCTCTCGTGACCCAATGTTTATCAACAGTGAAAAATATTCCAGGATGTTTTGAAGGGATCACTCAATCTATATTGACTGGTAAAATTGGCACCATAGCTCCTGATTGTTGTAAAGTTTTTCTGGAAGTTGTACCCAACTGTACACCAACACTTCCTATTAATCCTTTTCCTCGTATGTTCAGCAATGCTCCCAAATTTCTGGTCTTCCAGCCATGTAGTAAAATTTAAAAATAGTTATGTAAAATTATATTTTCTAAATAAAGGTTAAATCGTATAATATTCAAGAACAAAAAGAATATCTGATATGTTTTCCTTTCTTATATTTTAGTCTCATATAAAACCTTTAGCATTTCATATAATAAAGCTTATTATTATTTGATAAGTAGAATGACCTTTTAATATAAAAATGTATATCAATGAAGTTTAGGTTTTTTTTGCTAAAATGAAGTTTAAGAATTTGATAAGTAGAATCTCAAAGAAATGGCACAATGGATGAATCATTTGTCCTTTCTATGTCTTATGAATCAAATATGATATTAAATTACATTTGATTATTTTACTAAATGAGAAAATTAAAAATTTACACAAGCTAACATTTTTTTACACAAGATTGTATGTTTTGTAGTTTAATTTTGTGTCAACTATTTTAAAGGAAACAAACTAATATATTGAATAATGTAAGCGAATAAAAATTGTCTTTCTGTTTGTAATAGATGAACATAGCCCTGAGCCAAACTAATAAAATAAAAACACGAAAAAATTGCATGAGCAGTCATATCATTAGATACGAAAATTTACTTGAATGATGTGAAATATCTCGTAACAAAAACAGCTAATAACGTAGGTTTCAAGGTAATAGAAATTTGGTAGTTCATGAGAGTAAATGCATCTCTGTTGTTATATAAAACCTGACCACACTGATCACTCAACAACCAAGCAACACAACTCAAAGCCGAGGCATTAACGCATGGAGAATGAATACTGCATTTGCCTATATTCACGCTTGGTATTGTCCATAGTCGCTCCAGATTGGTGGCACCCCATGCATAAATACACTTATGATTATCTAATTTCACTGTTTTGCTTTCTCTTGTGCTCTCAATAACACAAGTCAAATATCATCTTTGTTTCCAGCCAAGATCGGGACATTTTTTGGTTTTCCGTAACCGGAGAATGAGTTTAATGATTATGATGTCAAAGAGTTTTGATCTATATTCAACAAAAGATCCATGTTCCATTCAATTATTTTCATTGAGTAATCATCATGTCAAATAATACATATTGTATTAATGATCTTATCAAATAATAGTAATAACAAGATTTTGACGGGTACTTTCAAAGCATATAATTATTTTGATTACAAAATTTGGTTTATTATAAACAATCATGTCTATCTATAAATATATATATTTCAAGTTTTATATAATTTTATTTAAATAATCACTGGCATGTCTCGTATTGGTCAAATTTTGTTTTTATAAATTTTTATCATAAATGATAGAGCTGGATAAAATATCCGGATCAAAAAAACTGAATCGAACCTGAACCAGATTCAAACCCGTCTCAAACCAAATATTCCGGGTACCCTAAATGCTCAAAACACCGGAAATATCTAAAAACTTGTTCAACATCAAAACTTCCAAATAAATTAAATTTTTAATTTAATATGTTTATATTATTTAATTATGGATTTTAAAATTTAAGGTATATTTGATTTATTATATTGTTTACATAATCTATCTTATTAAAGGTGAAGTACAAATTCGGTGCGTTTGGATACTTGAATAAGATTAATAAAAAAATTTGGTGTGTTTGGTTATAGCTATAAAAAATTGAGTGTTTGGAAACTTGAATAGTAGTATCTATTAATTGTGTTTCCATATTTCACTTAGTTTAACAATTTAATTAATTATATTACCTTAATAATAAATTACATCATTAATTATATTACCATAATAATAATAGTGCATATTTTTATTTATTAGTTAATCAATATTAACTTTGTGCCAATTATAAAATCAAAAATGCTAAATAATTAGGTTTTACATATGATTAAACATTTGGTTTATTTTATTTTACTAAAATATTTTTATTTTAGTTACAATCGGTGGAAAATTATGTACCCAAAAACATAGTTCAAAAATATGTTTTATGAATAAAATAATAACTTAAATCAAAATACTTAAAATGTCCTACATTTATTGTCACTTAATTTTCCACTCCATATAATTATTTTACTTGATAAAAAAACTCTTTCTATTTCACTTAATTTAGCAAAACACATAAAACAGTTTTTTATTAATTTATATAATCATTTAGACATGAACATTATTTGTCTATTTAGGTACATGTTGTTCTTTTCGGTTATCCTTTTTTTTTTGGTAACCAAGTCCCGCTTGAATATTATAAACTTATGTGTGGATTTTGAGTTGGATCATTCTAGATCTAGATGAATTCGGTTCTGATGTATAGGAACCTAAAAATATCTAAATAACTAATGTATCTAAAACGGGTTCGGATATTTGTAAAAAAAAATAACCATATAACCTGATTCGGTCCAGATCTTTTGAGTATCGTTAGTTACCAGATCTTTTGAATATTGATGTATAAAAATATATTTCACGGGCCAATTTAACAAAATATTAATTGGTTCAGTTGAAATAAATATATTTTAAAAAATTATATGAACTGAAAAAATCACTATAAGAGTACTTAGGGCATGTGCATTGAGGCATTTAGACGAGTTCGTGGGCTCGAGTTCATAGGCCCAATCGTGAAAAATAAATGAAAAATATGGTTTAAATCGATGAACCGATCCTTCCCACTGAACCCGTATGATACGGGTTCAAGGCACGTGTCGCTCCTCCAGTGGCCACGCTCTATCGCGTTTACGCGTAAGAAAACAGGGTTTCGAGAGATCTCTCTCATTTTCTCTTCTCTTTTCGAAAACTAGGGTTTGTCTCTCTCGGAGGCGATTTCTCAAGCGACGCCGACTCCGGGAGCTTTTGACGATTAACCGACGCCGGACTATCTCCTCGACGATCTCAGGTTAGTTTCGAGGGGTTTCACCGTTTGATTTAAACGATTACCCTTTTATTTAAACGATTAGGGTTCGTTGATTCAAAATCGATTTGGGGGTTTCGAGGGAGGGTTCGAAATTGATATGTGGGTTTCGATTTATGGTTTGAAATTGTCATGCGGTTTGAAATTGTCATGCGGTTTGTGATTTCTTTTTTACTCGATTAGGGTTCGTTGATTCAAAATCGATTTGGGGGTTTCGAGGGAGGGTTCGAAATTGATATGTGGGTTTCGATTTATGGTTTGAAATTGTCATGCGGTTTGAAATTGTCATGCGGTTTGTGATTTCTTTTTTACTCGACTTTGTGGTTTCTTTACTAACTGTTCATCTTGTTCTCTTTTTTGTTACAGATGGATCCCGGTGAAGATAGAAGTGAGGCAAAGAGGCAACAGCAGCACATGAATATGGTGGGATACGTGGCTGATTCTGAGTATGGGATTCCGACGAGGTGTCCCTGTGGTGGGAGGATAATTAACGAGGTGAGGGGGAAGGACCACGACGACACTCTTCCTGGCAAGCGGTTCTTCACGTGCATTCACTACGAGGTAAGATGTTCTTCTAGCATATCTGTTTGTGTTTATTTATCTGTTATACTATTTGTTTCTGATATCTGTTTGTGTTTTTGTTGTCAACAAGGGTGATGGTTTACACTATCGGCAGCCTTGGGTGATTGGTGTCCAGGAGCAACTCGAAATCCTGACTAAGCGTGTGGAGGAGGCTGAGCAGCTGATCAAGTGGGTGCCGGAGCTCAAACAACAGATTGAGGGACTGGAGGTAAAGTCTTGTCTCTTTTTGTTTGTCATTTTTTTCTTTAGATTTTATTTTCTCTGTCATATTTTTGTTTTCATTTTATTACTTCACTAACACATTGTCTCTATTTGTTTCCATGTCCAGGCAGAGGTTAAAGGCCTCACGGGGGTTGTTGATCACCTGAACGCTGAGGTTTATAACCTCACTGTGCAGGTTGGACGCTTGGAGAAGGCCTGCTTCGACTAAAAACAAAAGGTAACACTGAACTTGAACTAGAACATTTATTGTAGTTGTTGTGTAATTAACTAGACTTGAACTAGGTATAGTAGAAGTGCAACTGAACTGAAGTAGGTAAAGTAGATTTCGTAGTACAGCTGAACTTGAATTTTTTTCATTAATTGTATTTTGGTTAGTTGCGTAATGAATGGTCGACTTGTTTAAAACTGATTTGATGTGTATAATGAATGCTCTCTGTGAACTAGTTGTAGTGTAATTAACTATAATGAATTGTTGGTTGTTAGAGTATGTTTAATTTTTTGTCCTTTGAAAGCCAAAACTAGTATAAAACATAGGCAATCCTCATCTTAAAACACACAAACCACATCTGAAACACACACAAACTTTAAAACCGCAACCAACTCTGAAAACACATCGCAAACCAAAATGGATCCTTTTTCCCTAATAGCTTCCCACAACAGTGAAACAATCAACATAGGGTGTTCTGAGGTTCCTAGACCGGTGGAAAGGCGAAAGTGGACAACCAAGGAAGACGTGGTGCTGATCAGCGCTTGGTTGAACACTAGCAAGGATCCCATAGTGAGTACTGACCAGAAGGCAGGGGCGTTTTGGAAGAGAATTGAAGAGTACTTCAATGCTAGCCCTCAGCTCGTTGGCTCCGTTCCTAGACCATGGGGTCAATGTAAGCAGAGGTGGGGAAGAGTGAATGAGCAGGTCAACCGGTTTGTCGGAAGCCATGAAACCGCATTGAGGGAGCAAGCGAGTGGCACTAATGAGAATGATGTCATGAAGGCGGCCCATGACATCTTCTTGAATGACTATAAAGTCAAGTTCACCATGGAACATTGTTGGAGGGAACTGAGGTTTGATCAAAAATGGAGATCAAACGTTCTCTCCAAAGAAGGTGCGAAGGAGAAAAGGAAGGACCCTGTGGAGGACGTCGGTGAGGAGGAAGATGTGAGGCCTCCTGGTATAAAGGCAGCCAAACGCAAGAAGCACGGGAAAGAAGCAGCTTTTGATAAGATAGAGACCATACTAGCTGAGAAAAAATACATTGCCAAACAGAAGCTACTTGAACGCCTGCTAGGCAGAAAAGTTGAGACACTTTCTGATGAAGAAGTGTGTCTCAAAAAAAAGCTCATAGCTGAAATGCTCTGATTTGGTTAGTTGGTTAATTTTTTTCTTTAATTCTGTTGTTCTGAACATGTTTGAACCTGTTCTTTTATACTTCTTTGAACCTGTTCTTTTATACTTGTCTGAACTTGTGCGAACCTTGTGTTCTTTTATACTTGTGTTCTTTTATACTTGTTTATTGATTCTGTTGTGTTCTTTTTTTGCAGGTCGCGGTTGCAGGAGGTGGATGCGTGTGGAGGTGGATGCGTGTGGAGGTGGATCCTTGTTCAGTCTGTTTGTATTATGAGGCACGGGTAGTAGTGTAGGTCTGTTTCAATCACGGGAAAGTGTAGATTTTGTTTGTTTCTACACTTCTCTTTCCATCACGGCTTTAAACAATCATGTATGTTTAGTTTATTTCTTCTGTTTTGTACTCACGGGTGTATGTACCCGATATGTCTCTCAATCATGTATGTTTGACCCTCACGGGTGAAACCAAAAACTCTATATATATAACTATGTCTTTGCTTTCTCTTTGTGCACCAAACTCTCATTTCTCTCATATATCTTTGCTTTCTCTTTGTGCAACAAACTCTTGCAAGAAGCATATCTCATTGGTCACTTTGCAACAAACTCTGCTCTCCTTGTCTTTGCCATTCTAGTAACTTTCTCAATTCTTTTTTTTTTCTAACATAAATGTTCACTTTATAACGATAACTATTAAAATTATAACTATATGTATTAAAATTTCTATAATCAGATAAAAAGTTTAAAGATATAAAATTTCTATAAAGATATAAAATTTCTATAAAGATATAAAATTTCTATAAAGATATAAAATTTTTATAAAGATATAAAATTTCTATAATCAGATAAAAAGTTTAAAGATATAAAAGTTCTATAAAGATATAAAAATTTTATAAAGATATAAAATTTCTATAATCAGATAAAAAGTTTAAAGATATAAAAGTTCTATAAAGATATAAAATTTCTATAAAGATATAAAAATTCTATAAAGATATAAAAATTTTATAAAGATATAAAATTTCTATAATCAGATAAAAAGTTTAAAGATATAAAAGTTCTATAAAGATATAAAATTTCTATAATCATATAAAAATTCTAAAAAGATATAAAATTTCTATAATCATATAAAAATTCTATAATCATATAAAAGTTCTATAATCATATAAAAATTCTAAAAAGATATAAAATTTCTTCGTTTTGGCATTTGTAGGAAGAAAAAGAGAAATAAAATTTCGGTGAATTGCTTCAACAATGTCTTCAAGTGAAGAAATCACTTACTCATCAAGTGATGAAGCAGATGAAGCTATAGAAGAAATGGTCGACGAAGTAGTTGATAACTACATTGACACAATGGTAAATCAAAAAGCCAAGAGACGAGCTTATATCGAAAGAGAGCGGGAAAGAGGACACAATCAACTATGGAACGACTATTTCAACGAAAATTCAACATACCAACCAGAAATGTTTAGGCGGCGTTTTCGAATGAACAGGCCATTGTTCCTTCGCATTGTCGAATGCCTAAGCACTGAAGTTCCATACTTTCAGCAAAGAAGAAATGGTCATGGAAGGTACGGGCTATCTGCACTTCAAAAGTGTACGGCAGCTATACGTATGCTCGCATATGGTCAATCGGGAGATATGTATGACGAATATCTTCGACTTGGTGAAAGTACTGCACGATTATGTTTGGAAAATTTCACTGATGGGATAATACAATTGTTTGGCGAAGAGTTTCTAAGAAGACCTACAGCGGAGGACCTCGAACGATTACTCGATATAGGAGAGGTACGCGGGTTTCCAGGGATGATAGGCAGCATCGATTGTATGCATTGGGAGTGGAAAAACTGCCCAAGGGCTTGGAGAGGGCAGTACGCACGTGGTTCAGGGAAGCCGACAATTGTTTTAGAGGCTGTGGCATCACAAGATCTTTGGATATGGCACGCATTTTTTGGATTACCGGGCACCCTCAACGATATCAATGTTCTTGATCGATCACCAGTTTTCAAAGACATTGAAGAAGGCCGAGCACCGAAAGTTAATTTCAAGGTCAACAACCACACTTATCGTATGGCGTACTATCTTACTGACGGAATATATCCCAATTGGGCAGCATTTATCCAATCCATCTCACTTCCTCAAAGTCCAAAAGCATCACTATTTGCTGAACATCAAGAATCCACCAGAAAAGATGTTGAACGTGCTTTTGGAGTATTGCAATCGAGGTTTGCAATAGTTAGAAACCCAGCTCTACTATGGGACAAGAAAAAGATAGGAAAGATTATGAGAACTTGTGTCATATTGCACAATATGATAGTAGAGAACGAACGAAGCGGATACGGTCAAATTGATACATCTGAGTTCGAGACAGGAGAGTCAAGCAGAAGTTCCCAGGTGCAAGGCACAACAAGTTTTAATATCGGTAATATCACCCGTGTCATTCGCAATGAGGTTCGGGATTCACAAATACATGCTCGTTTAAAAGCTGATTTAGTTGAAAATATATGGCACAAATTTGGTAATGTTGATGAATAATCTTTGTATGTTGGTCAATTGTCAATGTATTGAATAAAAACTTAAAAATAAAAAATTTATGTAATCAATAATCATTGTATTGTATTGAATAATAACTTTTTAAAAATTTACTATATATTTTATTTTATTTATGAATCATCAAAGTACTAAAAACCAAAAAAAAAAAAATTATTTTATTCCTAAGAACTCCTTTTTCGGGTTCACTAATGCAGATGCACAATAGATAGAGATTCATCACTGTTCACGGTCCCACCAAAAAAGTAATAAAAAAATCTTATGAACCCCATCAAGGGGTTCACTAATGCGGATGCCCTTACATTTGGATTCAAATCATTTTTTAATAACAAACTACACAAATATGTTGATTTGTATACAAATTTAAATTACAATGTAAATATTTAATTGAACACAATTAATACAGAAATATGTCACATTGTTTAAACAAAATATCAAAGTAAACAGTTGCGTTCTAAAACCATTTATTTTAACAACAAGCCAAATAAATATGTTGATTGGAGAAGGAATAAAATAAAGCCAGATAAATACATAGTTTACCAGAGACACTCTATATGTCAAATTTATTATAAAGAAATTTTTACTAAGATAAATACATTCAATAATTACAAACAAATAATATATTTCATAAAAGTAAAAAATAATATCCGCGCTTCGATATGTTGATTGGAGAGGGAATAAAACAAAGTCAGAGAAACACATAGTTTACCAGAGACACTATGTGTGTCAAATTTATTATAAAGAAAATTTTACTAAAATAAATATGTTCAATAATTACAAACAAATAATATATTTCATAAAAGTAAAAAATAATACCCGCGCTTTCGAAGCGCGGGTCAAAATCTAGTTTAAATGAATACCCAAACCAAACCACAATATTCAGAATAGGGATTAAATCTCTAAGCCTAAAAGATGAAATCCGAAACCCAAATCAAAACTGAACGATCCCAATTAAAATATATAAGTTCATGTGTTTAATTTATTTACTACAAGATTATGTGTTTAATTTTTTTCCTAGTATGATTAAATGTTTATTTGGGTTTATATATGAACCGTTTTTTTTTCAAAATCAATACCATAGATATGCATATATATATACCGGGTTTACTTACATATTAAATAATACAATCTTGCTTTAATCATGTTTTAAATAATTCAATTTTTTTATTATAACTTTTTTAAATAAGAATATGAAGATATAAATATTTTAGACGTTAGTGTCCAATATATTCATTTATTAATAACTAAAATTAAAAACTTTTCATATCTATGTATTGTTATGGAATCATTGTTTATAGTAACAACTATAGATTCGTCTGAAGTAGTAAGGGCCAAATATATGATCAATGATTTATTTACGGTTGGTGACTTTTAAATATGTTGTTTAAATTTTTCCTTGAGCTATATTTTAGGATATTTATTTATTAATACTAATTAATATAGTAATGGCATTCCACTGTAAATAATTGAAAAAAATAAAAACAAAATCCCAATAGGAATTCTGTTTTAATAGTATAGATGTATATATGTTTATATGCATAAATATTATTAATTTCGTATTCGTCCCTATTTTGAAAATAATTTGACATAAAAACAAGTATTCACATCTAATATAAAAAGAACCAACTTTATGAGATGTATAATGTGTGATTAATAAGACATAAAAGGACCAAGGATTTATTCATCAACCAAACATTGTGACATGTTTTGATATTACCACATTTTTCAATATATGTTGCTTACTAGTATGATTATTTTAATTTAATAATATATATTTTTAGAATAGATGAAATGCTTAAAGATTTCATAATTTGTCGTCTTAATCATAGGAAATGCAACAATATTATTATTTGATCACCACCTTCATTTTTTAATTAATCTTTCACATAGTTAATCATTAATCCTACAATGTTGTTGGAGGACCAGCAACTCGAGAGCATTGTTCCTTCACCATAGGAGGGAAAAACGGGTTGAATGGAAGATGGTGTGTGCAATTGGCTTCAGCATCTAGAAAAGCTTTACAACAAGCGGGACCTATACTACCAAATTTTCCGGTGATAATAGATTGTCTGATCTCTGCAAAGCATCCGGGCATATCCATAAATGTTGACCAACATTTGCTCATATCAGGAATTCCTGGCATACCACCGGGAATTGGTTGAAACGGAAGCGGAAACGGAAATCCTGGTGTACCAGGACTTGGTTGAAATGGAAGCGGAAATGGAAACTGTGGTAACTGAGCATTAACGGAGGATGCAATGCATATACTCACTAGAATAAAGTACACATTCTTAACGGACATGATGAATATACTTGAATCTTTTCAAATATGATAAAGAGAAGACTTATATGTCCTAGATATGATTTGTTGTAAGCTGATTCTTGTTTGATGAAACTAAGTAATGCAATATGATGCAATTTATAAGGGAAACGGTGTAGGGTTTCTAATCAATAACAATTATTTGAAACATAACTGTCAAATATTGAGTTTTATGATAAATATTTCATTCCACTAATGTATTGGCCAATAATATTTTTTTTTTATAATTCATGCATTTAATTTGGTTTTATTGACCATATGAGAAAAAAATTACATTGAAGAAGAAAAATAAAATTAATTTTTGATAAATGAATTTATCTCATTTCAGTATAGTTATTTTATTATAAAATGTATTTGTCTCATGTCGTATAGTTATTTTCTTATAAAAATAACATTATGATTCATGCTTTTGCGGGAATTTTATAAACATATTTAATAATTATTTTAATATGTAATATATTTATTATAAACTCTTTAATTTTATCCTCCATAATATCTATAAGAGTTATGTGATCTCCAAAAGATATTGAAGCTAACTCTATGTTCCAAGTGTGTTGAATTTCTCAATAGTCATGGTATATAACTAAATTAATTTAGCAAGATATGATTTTTATCTATACTAAAACGGTCATATTCATTGAGTGTATGATAAGGATTATTTACCCCTTTTGTATATAGTCTATAATATATATTTTTTCTAATTTTGTAGGAATTCTTTTATCCCTTCTCTATATCTTGTATGAATAATTTTGTTTGATTGACCTGATTATCAAAATTGGCCATATGATAGGAAGAGCTAGATGAAAGTTTAAAAGCAAAGAAACTTAGTAAGTTTATTTGCCTCATGTTAAATTTTTATTTTCTTAGGAAAAATAAGATTAGGATTCATTCTTGCATGGTAATTAAAATATTAATCACTATTTAAATATTTAAACTAGATATTTATTGTGACATAGATTAAAGTAGATAGTAATCTAAATGAATTACATTTTAAAAGATACAGTTTAGACTTAAAATCACTAAAAACTGTAGTAAACCTTTTGAAAAAGATATAAAACATTATTATAAATTATGATTTTTTAAAATTAATATTTTTTTTCATTTCATTTACTTCTAAAACTAAAATTAAAATTTGAAAGCCATATATTAGAAAGAAAACAGCCCATTTCCTACGAACAATTTATAGGAAATATATAGAACGAAAGATTTTTTTGGTTCTATCTTGTCGGAAAAACGTTATTTGTCATAATTTATTTGGGTTATCAGATGAATTTCTAACAAACTCCGACAGACAAATTTCTGACGAATTTCCGAGCAAAACTGGAAAACATTGGCGGATAGTTTCGTCGGAAATAGTATATCACTATAAGAATCAAAGTAGCACATACGCTTTGATGCATATTTCCATCTTTAAAACTGGAAGTGGAAGCTTGCTTACAAAACACTTCTGAAAAAAATGTGTTGAAAATTTACTGTTTTGTTTTAAAAGCTTGAAAGCTAAATAAAAAAATGTAGGTTTATATATATATATATATATATATATATATATATATATATCTTAATTTATACAAAAATTAAAATAATAAATCATAAAAAATAGAATAATGAAATAGTGTTTTGTGGATGGATCATGGAAAGTCTACGATAAGTTTTTTTTTATCACTGATGTTATTCCAAAACATGAATTTTAAATAGTGGAATTATAAGGGTCATGAATATGTGACATATCTTATCTCTTTTACATGTAAAATGCTTAAGGATTGTGAAATTCGTTCAATAAAATATAGGAAATGCAACAATACAGTTATTAGATCATTGTCTTTCCTTTTCGTAATTTATCTTTCACGTTAATCCTACAACATCGTTGGAGGACCGGCAGCATGCGAGCATTGTTCCTTTAGCATAGGAGGAAAAAACGGTTTGAATGGAAGATTTTGTGTGCAGTTGGCTTCAGCATCTAAAAAAGCTTTACAACAGGCAGGACCTATGCTTCCGAATTTACCGGTCATAATGGATTGTCTGATCTCTGCAAAACATCCTGGCATATCCATCAGTGTTGACCAACATTGGCTTATACCAGGAATTCCTGGCATACCTCCTGGACTTGGTTGAAATGGATGTGGAAACGGAAACCCTGGCATACCACCAGGACTTGGTTGAAATGGAAGCGGAAATGGAAACTGAGCATTAACAGAGGATGCAATGCATATCGTCACCAGGAGAAAGTGCACATTCTTAATCGACATGAATATATTTGGGATTATGCAACAGGACTAAGAAAAGACTATGACGTCTGAGATATGATATTGTGTAAGTTGATTCTTGTTTGATGAAACTAAGTAATGGAATGTGTTCCAATTTATAAGAAAAATGGTGAAGGGCTTCTAAACATAAAGCGTGCAAACTTACGAGTTTTATGATAAATATTTCTTACCACATTTGTGCATGGTCAATAGTATATATTTTATTTCCGATTGATATATCAATATCATGTAGTCAATAGTATTAATTTTCTTTCCTATTATTATTGTATGTGGTCAATAGTATCTATTTTTTCCCTAATATTACAGGAAGTCCAATTATTCTTTCGGTTTGTCATTATGTAATTTGGTTTGACTGATCATATGATAGAAAGAAAGAACTAGACGAAACAGCTGCATAACCAAACTTATTCTTTAGGTTTGTTGATTTAATCAGTCTGCTAATTTCGACCTCTCGGTTTTCTTCTTGCAACTTTCATTTTGGTTGTTTATTTGAGTTATTCATACCACCAACTGGCGGATTGTTGTTGTAACGCTCCGACCACTTACGGTTAATGGATCACCCACGCCTTCTTTTTCAGCCTGGGGGTCCATCCCATCTGACGGTCGGTCCATTAGTTTTTCCAAAGCTCGAAATCGATTCTGCAATCACCACCCGACTTTTCTCCGTACTTTTGCCTCACTTGCACGGTATTGCAAATCACTTCCCGGTAGATCATCTATCCTTTCACTACTCTAGCTCAAACACGCTTAACTCTAGAGTTCTAAATGGATGTATCACGGAAAAGGTAAATCAATTTTAGTAACATAGGTAACCAAATCAATTCTCTTAAGATTTTTCATATATCACAACTCGGGATGTTATGGTTGTATTTCATCTAGGAAACATTATGTTGTTGTCCTTTTAAACTTGAAATTTTCAGTGTTAAAAAAGAAAAAAAACAAACTTATTCTTTCGGTTTGTTATTATGTAATTACGCATAGCATGTTTATACCAGACTCATTTCTACCAGTCTTGTGTTCAAATCTCTGAGATCTCTAGAAACAAAGAATTTATAAGAACAAATTTTTTTATTAGCTTAATAAACTTTTCAAAACTAAAGCTTTTAATGTCTCTCTTATATTCCTTGATCTCTCTCTTAGATCTCTTGATCTCTCTCTTAGATTTTATTATGGAATACCTCTCTATAATGTCTATATTTACAGTGAAAGGTAATTCTCTTTAACATATGAGATATAAAAACATAAATTAACCTAAATAGAAAACTTCATTTTTCTATTTCTAAATTTTTTTTTTGTGTTTATCTTTAACATAATTGAACACTTATCAATATGTTAAGTTTTCACAGGCTTGGAAATATCCACCATGTGTTACTTCTGGTGCTCGAATAATGTGTCCTCTGTGTTGTGAACTTATTATTAAATTATCCAGTGAGAAGAGCCACAGAGGAATGTCATCACCAATTTTCTGTTTCTGATGATTACTCTACTTATAACTTATCTTCTAGTGATTTAAGACCACAATCATGTGTCTCCTCTGACGATGTGTATTCATCACGTTCTCTTTTGTCATTTTTTCTAGAAAATTCATGTCTATATGATCTCTTGGCATCTGATTTCATGAAGCCTCCCCAATAGACCAAGCATCAAACCAGAAAGCCGTTGAAAACAGCCATTCTGAATTTAACTCAATGATAACTTTTAAATTTGACTCTATATACGTGAGTAACTTCCTCCACAGCCATGGCCCTTCTTGAGTTTCCCTCATTGTCCAAAAGGATCCTCCTCTGATTAACATTCTATGAATACATGCGACCCAATAAGATGGTGAGTGAGAGGTGATCCTCTCCATATTAGTATTAAGCATCTAGTTTTTTTTCTTCTTTTAATCTTTTAATCTTCTGACATTTGATACCATATATCTCACTCCAAAGTGATATCCTCCAATGTTGTCTCCTCTATGAATCTTTTCCAGCCATCTGCTGAACAAATCTCCGAGCATGTCCCAACATAGAGTCGATTAACAAATATCAGTTATTAATGTATGTCTTATGAATTACATGATCGTTTCCAATATGATTATGAATAATACATAGTTTCTATATAACTTAACATAAAGACCAACGAATACATCACGTGTATTATATGTTATCATACAAAAATGTCACAAATATGAGATAATTAAAAAAAAAAAGAACAAGTTTGTTACGCCCAAGCTCTTTTCCTAGGGGAAAGATCAGAAGTCTTGATGTCATCTATCTTTGCCGCCATTATGAAATCGTTCATACTCAGCCCACCTGCATTGTTCATCAAATAAACCAACACCAAACCGTTTTAAGAAACCTTATACTTAAAAAAAAAACTCAAAAACGAACGATAATCTGTGTTTTTGTTTTTTTTTCTTGGGGTGTTGAGTGTTGACATACCAATAGAAGAGGTAGATAGTTCAGCTCTAACTTGGGTAGGACTTTCCAAATGGAGAGAAGGGTAATGACCAGAAGCTTCAGCAACCTTATGGATCCTGTTAATGAGTTCAACGCCGCACCCAAAATCCCTCACCTTCCACATGCACCTTATTTTCAGACCACGCGCTTCATCCTCCATTATACTCCACCCCAAGACCTGAAACGTTTTACATAATAACCATATAAGATACTTAAGACCTAACCATGTAATTAGCTATATAGGATAGAATATACTTTCTTTTAAAGTTCCATGTTCATGACAATGATAATAGGCCTTCGTGTAGACTATATATTATAGATAACAATGCTTTTCATGAGAGGCAAAAGGTTTCATGTTTAGTCATTAATCAATTGAATATTCACAACATATTTGACCAACCGATGAGCTTAACAAAAAAATCAAAACTACACCAAAGAGAATTACAGTAGTTATGATGTTATATGTATGAGAAAAATAAACCTTATGGAGGAGCTTTGTTGCATCATCGGGGGATAACGGAGCCTGAGAAGGCGACACAGGGGAGCATTGGAGCTGGGAGAGGGAGAGAACAGAGGCATTAGGAATCAGAATCTTGTGCTCAGTGCTTTGGGGTCCCAACACTTTATCACCGAACTGGCTAGCTATCTCCTCCGGGTAAGGGTCTCGAGCCCCCCAGTCCCCGAGAAAATCCTGCGCCAGATTGTTCCGGGTTACCGTTAACCCACCCAGTTTACGCTGGGTCGGTGAGAATCCGAAGAACTGAACGGTTGTGCAAGGAGGAAGTTGACGGAGGAATGATACGACGGAGACATAACACGGCGGAGATGACGTGGCAGCCATCGTGAGACTGTTTTGCTCTGTTTGCAGAAGGATAAGAGCTTCAGAATCGATATTCAGACCACAAGTCGTTGAGTTTAAAAGGGTGAGGTTCCACGTAATCACAAAATTGGACCCACTTTAACTGGAGTAAAACTGATCTGATACGTCACGTTTATGAAGGCCCAACCGATGGAAGGCCCATTTTAATAAAGCCCAACCCGATTCAATCTTGGGTTTAAAATTTGATAATTATAATTCCAAAGCTACCCTTTCCGGAAATCTGTTATAACGAACAACCCTTCTTCCCCTCTCTTTCTCGATTACAAGCCCTAAGATTTCTCGATTAACGACAGTCGCCGAGTGAGAGAAGAGGGAGATAGAGAGAGAGAGAGATGACGCTTAACGATGAGCAAGAGCACGAGGTGTACGGTGGAGAGATCCCTGAGGAGGAAGGAGAGATGGAGACGGACGAGTACGAGGAACACGTCGGCGAAGAAGAAGGCGCCCCCGCAGCCGGAGGAGACGAGGAGCTTGAGCCAGGCTCTAGCTCTAAGGTACTGTTTGATTTCTTCCGATCCCAGCTTCTAATCGAGCGTTCCGATTGTGTGTATTTAGTTAGTTCTGCTTGTTATGGTTGGATAGGATCTGGAGGATATGAAGAAGCGAATCAAGGAGATCGAGGAAGAAGCTGGAGCTTTGCGTGAAATGCAAGCCAAAGCTGAGAAAGAAATGGGCGCTGATCAAGGTTCTCTATTCTTGTGCTCGTGCTTTGAATCCTTAGATTAGGTTTAGAGCATGTCTTGTTGATTAGTGAGATTACTGTAGTTAGCGAATCTCTCTCAAGAAGTATACTTGGAGATTGTGTATGGGAAAGAAACCATTAGTGATCTTATGCAAAACTGTTCTTGACTTCAAGGCAAGAATACACTTAGGCTAATTTGGTGAATGTCATATCTTTTGTTTTGTTGCATATCAATGAAGACCCATCAGGTGCTATTAGTTCGGCTGAGAAGGAGGAAGTTGATTCCCGTTCAATCTATGTTGGCAATGTGAGGTTTCCACTATTTAATTTTTATAGGTTTCTCATTGTAATCATTTCAAAAGAAAGTTTGTTTATTACTGTAATTGCTAAAACTACTTACCTTTAGAACCTTATATCTCCAATCTATGTTTTATTTTATCAGTATCTATGAAAGCGTTGGTCCTCTAATGATTCTTTACCTTTTCATATGTAACTATTTGGTTATTGTTAGGTGGATTATGCATGTACCCCAGAGGAAGTCCAGCAACATTTCCAGTCCTGCGGAACAGTCAATAGGGTTACGATTCTGACAGACAAGTTTGGCCAACCCAAAGGTTTTGCCTACGTCGAATTCGTGGAAGAAGATGCCGTTCAGAATTCTCTTATCTTGAACGAGTCAGAGCTGCATGGTCGTCAGATAAAGGTGCAAACTCGTTCAGTGACATATAGTTAATTGTCTTATGGCTTGAAGATATGCCATTCTCTTACATTGGTTAATGCAATTTTCAGGTATCAGCAAAGAGAACTAACGTCCCTGGAATGAGACAGTTCCGAGGAAGGCGTCCCTTTAGACCAATGAGAGGATTCATGCCTGGAATTCCATTTTATGCTCCTTATGGTTATGGGTACGTTCTAGAGACTTGTGTGCCTCCTCTCTCTCTCTCTCTTTTTTAAACAAAAACAAGCAACGATTCAGTGTCTATATATTCGAGTGGATCATTCATATGTGGTGGATGGGTGTTTATGGTTTGTTGCAGGAGAGTTCCCAGGTTCAGACGGCCAATGCGCTACAGACCATACTGATTAAAAAGCAAATTTGGGTGGTAAAAGTAGCAGCTGCCTTTTGCTTTCAGTAAGGCTATTATCATCAATCCGTGTTTCATTAGGCCGCACACGTTGCTTCGATTAAACAGAGGTGAGTTGAAGAATCTTATGGCAGAAGAGAGAGAGAGAGAGAGGCAAAGAATGGAAAAATATGTTTTAGATTTTATGTACAATGTTTGATGAGAGAAGAGAAACAATTTGAATTCGTTTTTGTTTTTATCTTTTGCAAACTCATAAAGCTTTCTATTGAGAATGACACACCTTCCACATTACTTTTTGGTTTGTGTTTCTGGTAAAAAAGTGTGTGTTTGGGTGAAATGGCGAAATATGCCGTGTTGTGAAAAGATAATGCAGTAATGTTACCCAACAGTCTGATGAGTTTGACCTTCGTGGTGGGTGTATGGTTTAGAGTGTGTACATATTTCATATCCAGAGCCAGCCGACTCACTCGAAGAGACTCGTACAAGTGGTTCCCTCATAGGTCGGATATAAGCGGGTAGAGATGTCATTCAGAACGCTTTTTTAAACATGATTTTAAGTGATATAGATAAATGGAGAATCGTAGAAAAAAAGTTCAATATTAATAGATTTGATGAAACAAGCCAAAAAAAAGAAAGTTAAATTTACAATTTTTAAACATTAAACCTCTTCAAGTTTACAGAAATGAGTTGAGAGAAGAAGAAAAAAAAAAGAAAATTGGTTTCGCCATTTACAGAGTTTGAGAAAGAATCGAACCGGGAGGGACTTCATAATCAACAAAGCTATATATTGCTTAAAGGTCTCTCTCTCTATATATATCTTTCCCCTTCCCCAGAGGCAGAGAGAGACTTTAAACCCTAATCATCTGGACTAATCATCTTCACGGAGTTTGTTCACAACCAATTCGAAATTGGTCGTTTTCAGAGGAATCAATGGAGCAGCATCTGCAGTATCCGTATCAGAATCCATTCGAAAGACGTCCAATCCTTAAATCATCAAAGGCTCCTCCTGCTGTTAGGTGGATCAAGGACTGGTAAGTCCCGATTCTTTCGTTCCTTCCTTGTGATTCATGCCCAAAGATGCGAAAGATTAAGGCTTTACATCATTAAAATGATGAATCATTGGTTCTTCAGGGTACCACAAGATATTGTTGCTACTGGTGCCAAGTGTTATCTTCGCAAATGGGTCACAGGTTAGAAGAATACAGATTAGCTGCTCCCTATCTATTCTTCAGATCACTCTTGTTTCAGCTTACTTTCACTCTGTGCTTAGTTTTTTGTGATTATAATTGTCTAGTCTCTCTCATTTGCTTTGTTTGTGGTACAGAGGAAACGATGAAGACACTGAAAGAAAAAGAGATAGAGCCTACTACCACTACTGCGGATGGTTCAGATCCTGACTCCGAACCCACTTCTGAGATCTTGTTTCTCTGCAGCTACGATGGATGTGGCAAGATTTTCTTTGATGTTAATGCCTTGAGAAAGCATTCCCACGTCCATGGTGAAAGACAGTACGTTTGCGATTACCCTGGTTGTGATAAGGTATAGTAAACAATATTCATTCACTTTCTTCATCTTTCAATGAGATGAGACCCACCAAAACATTCTTCTTATGTTTAGTGTTCTGTTACAGAAATTTTTGGATAGTTCAAAGTTGAAGAGACATTGGCTCATTCACACCGGGGCTAAGGACTTTGTTTGCACTTATGAAGGCTGTGGAAAGGTTGTCACCTCTCAGTTTTGTGGATATAAGCATTTCAATCCATTCTCCCTAACTTTCTATAGATTATTTTGGATGGCAGGCATTCTCCTTGGATTTTAACCTCAGATCTCACATGAAGACTCATTCACAAGCAAACTATCACATCTGTCCTTACTCTGGCTGTGGCAAGAGATATGCTCACGAGTACAAGCTTAAGAACCATGTTTCTGCCTACCATGAAAAGGTTTTTTTTCATTACTTCAAATGCTTTAGATTCTTTCATCTGTGACCATCTTAGTACTGATCTCTCTCAGTTTTTCACATCCGTTTTTTATTACAGAATGCTGCTGGAGAGACGCCTACATACACACCACCTGCAGAGAAAGTATCAAGGACTCCCAAAACACCTGCTGCAACGGTTTACGCCTCAGCTTCCTTGGAACGTCCATACGCATGCCCTTATGAAGGGTGTGACAAGGCTTACATACATGAGTACAAGCTCAAACTCCACTTGAAGAGAGAGCATTTACCAGAAGAGAAGAACAACACACCTAATCTAGAAGAAGGGAGTGATCAAGATGTTTACAGGAAACACGCTGCTATTAACGGGAAAAGCCATAAACATAAACAACAGAGCAGAGCTAAGCCGAAGATGAAGACACAACCACCACCAGCGAAAGCTGTAAAGAAAGGCTCGACCTCTTCACCGGGCAAAGCAAGGATGGCCAAGAAACCATGGCGAGCAAGTGAAACGTTTGAAGGAGAAGAAGAAGATAGCGAGGAGACGGAGGAAGATAGAGAGAATGTGGCTGATGGGTGGAGGTTTGGGGGAAACAATGTGGAGGAAGATGACGATGAGGAGACTGAAGATGAAGACTAATAAGGCTCTGCTTCGTCTAGAACTTTAGTAGCTTGTGGTGGCTCTTTTTTTTGGTTTCTTTCTTTGCCAGTCTTCTTAGTTTCAAAGCTCTGTACATTTGTTCTCATAAACATTTTAAGAATAGGTACTAGAATTTTTATTTCAATACAAATCATTCAAAATGTCAGATATTACAAATTCCCCTTATTTATGTTTATTTTTAGTACCTAGTATTATGTAATATTAATTTTCATAAAACTAAAATGTTATATAATTGACTTATTTTCTTGCCAAAAAATCATAAATTTACACAAATCAGCTGGACATCGACCAAAAAAACACTGAACTTTGGAGGAATTGCCAAAAGAAACCTGGACATATGAGCTGGTCAAACAAAACACAAACTTTTCATTGACTTTAGAATTAATTAACAATGTTTTCGTTGACTTGCCAATTTAACACGCTGTCAGCAAATTTAACAGAAAAAAAGACATCGTTAAATGTTGGTGTTAGGTGAAACGACGTCGTTTTACATGATTTCAAAATAAAATCAAGTTGACCATTGGGTTTGAACCCAGGTTGTTCGGACCAAATGACAAGGTACTTTACCACTAGGCTAGTGGCTCAATCAATGAAACTATTAACACATTTAATTATATTTGGTACTGATTGAATATAAAAAAAAATTATCTAAAAACTTAAAAAGATCTTTAAAATTTAAAAAAACTAAAAAATTAATTCCAAAAAAGAAATATTTCATTTTTCGGATTATAAAAAAAAAACTGAAAAAAAAATCGAAAAAAATTCCAAAAAGTTAAAATATTTCAAATCGGAAAATATATAATCAGAAACTATAAAAAATAATTTTTATTATTATTATTATTATTATTTATTATTTTTTATAGTTTCTTATTATATGTTTTCAGATTTGAAAATTTTTATCACTTTTTTTTAATTTGTTTTCGAATTATTTTATTTTTTCAAATTTTCTTTTAATAATTTGAAAAATGAAAATTTTATTTTTGGCATTTTTATAAAAAAAAATAAAAAATAAAAAAAAATATTTTTTATAGATTCTGATTATTTTCAGATTCAAATTTCTTTATAATTTTTTTTTTGTTATTTTCGATTTTTTTTATTTATTTTCAATTTTTTAATCTTAAATGAAAATTTTCCTTTTTTGGAATTTGTTTTTAAAAATGTAAAATTTGGAAGATTTTTGATTTTTAAAAGTAAAAATGAAATTTTATTTTTAATTTCAATTTCAAAATTAATTTTATAAAAAAATTCTTTATTTTTCAAAATTTTGGAATTTTAAAGACCTTTTAAATTTTTAGAGAATTTTTTATATTCAAAATCAATACCAAATAAAAGTAAACGTGTTTGTTCATACATTGAATGTGCCACTAGCATAGTGATAAAATACCTTGTCATTTGATCCAAATAACCTGGGTTCAAACCTCGGAGTCTATCTTTTTTTATTTTCAAATCAAATAAAACGAAACGACGTCGTTTCACTTAACGTCAACAGTTAACGTTGGGTTAACGCTGTTTTAACTCTCGTTTAACGGTGTGCTAATTTGGCCAGTCAATCGTAAGTTTCTTAATAATCTGAATAAGTCAACAAAAGTTCAGATTTTTATTGGCCAGACAAATGTACAGGTTTCTGTTGGCAATTCCTGCAAAGTTCACTGTTTTTGTGGCCGATTTCCCTTTTAAGAATAGGTACTAGAATTTTTATTTCAATACAAATCATTCAAAATGTCAGATATTACAAATTCCCCTTATTTATGTTTATTTTTAGTACCTAGTATTATGTAATATTAATTTTCATAAAACTAAAATGTTATATAATTGACTTATTTTTCTTGCCAAAAAATCATAAATTTACACAAATCAGCTATAAACATCAGATTTTATAAATTCCCCTTAATTATTTTTGTTTTTAGTACCACCTAGTATTAATTTTCCAAAACTAAAAATGTTATTATTGACATAATTTTCTAGCCAAAAAATTTCACAAATTTACACAAATCAGCTAAAAGCATATATTAATACCAAAAAGAGACAAAAATATTTAATTAGGAGATTCGCTAATAAAATTTTGCAAAGACGCTTCTTCTTCTCGACTCCTCGCTCTGCGCCGCTTACTCGGTGACAAACCTCTCCAGCTAGCGTCCTCGAATAAGACCGATCGTCACACATAAAAACCCTAAAAACATCGTCGGCTTCGTTCAGCCTTCTCAATGGGTCAAGACAACAACGATACCAAGACGAAGACGAAGAGGAAGAGAAGCAAAGAGAAGAAGAGTACTGAGAAAGCAGTAACCAATGAAGAGCAGAAGCAACAACAACAAGGGAACTGTAGTAGCAATCCAAGCAACAAGAAGAAGAAGAAGAGCCAAGAGTCTTGTCCTTTCGGAAACTACAAAAACTACTATGGCTACAGAGTGAGAGTCTCTCTTTACTCCTTTTAGTGTTTTGTTTTTGTCTCCTGATTTTTTTTTGTAATGGGGGTGATATAGATTAGCAATGACATGGATGAGGATCCTAGGCTTAAAGTGTTGAAGAAAGAATGGTTTCAAGGCAAGGACTGTCTCGACATCGGCTGCAATAGCGGCGTCATGACTATCCATATTGGTAAATAAAAAAAGCTTTCTCCTTTATAATGATTTTTGTGAAAAAGATCACTTCTTTTTGATTCCTGTTTGGTTTCTACTCGTCCACTTCGTTATCTTTGTGAAGAATGCTATGTTAAAGTCTGAAACTTTCTATGTTAACATCTTATAGAGAATTGTTTTTGTTCTGATGTTTTTTGTTTTCCTCAGCTAAGAAGTTTGGTTGCCGGAGCATTCTTGGAGTTGATATTGATTCAAGTAAGAACTACTGATTGAATCTATACTTTAAGCAGCATCAGTATAGACTTTATCCTGAGGCTACCATTGTTTTGTTCTTGCTTAAGCAAAATTATCAGCTCCTGTGCATTGAACTAGATTTTTATTTTCTTTGATTTGAAGGTCTCATTGAGGTTGCTCGCTGGCGTCTTAGGAATTTTGTTAGGACGCAGAGTCAAGGTGAAAAGAAGAAGACTGGTGCAGCAGATGGTTCGGAGGAGCAATCTCTTTCTCTCTCTAATGGCAGCAGCGCAGCAGAAACTAAAGACCTGTTTCAGGTTGTCTCGTTTCAGAAAGAGAATTTTGTTCAGACCCGAAACCTTGACGAGAATCGCTACGACACAATTCTATGGTAAAATCTCCTTCTCATTTTGCTCCTTTGCGTCTCACTTGTAAGTTTGGTCTCAAACAAAAAGAACAGTCACCAACTCATACCTCAGATGTGCATATGAAAATTTTCAACTGTAGTTAAGAAAAGCCTTGGTTTCTGGTGGTTAAATAATCTTATGTAATTAAGCCTTTTTTAATAGGAGGTCTCTTTTTTTTTGTGTGGAGATTTAAAATAACAATTCATTGATGACAACTTTTTTTTTTTGGGTGCAGTTTGAGTGTGACAAAATGGGTTCATTTGAATTGGGGTGATGATGGTTTGATAACCTTGTTTTCGAAAATATGGCGTCTTCTTAATCCGGTAATGTACTATAATACTTTACTTGAGTATGCACATTTGTTGTTCATATACTTGAGTAATTGACAGTTGGTTGCTTTGCTTTTTTCAGGGTGGTATATTTGTAATGGAACCTCAGCCTTGGAAATCTTATGAAAAGAATCGTCGCGTCTCTGAGGTGTGTTTTTGTCTCTAATGTTTTCAGAGCTTTACAAGCTTAGGCTATATAGGTTTTAATATGTTGTTTTTATCTTGTGTGACTGCAGACAACTGCAATGAACTACCGAAACATTGTTTTACGTCCAGAGCATTTCCAAAATATTCTTCTTGATAAGGTACTCCTTCTACTCCATTTGCTTCCTTTAGTTCGTCGATGTTCCTAGATGATGTATAAGATCAGCCATTGCATAGTATGGATCAAAACTATGTGCAGCACAACCAATCTATGTAATAGAGTCCTGCCTTCTTTTTTGTTGTTTGATCTTGTTTATGACAAGTTTTGAGGTCGGATCCTCATGTTCCGTTACTTGTGTTTTTTGTCTTTTGGCAACAGATTGGGTTTAGAACAGTGGAGGATCTTACATCAAGCTTGTCCGGCGCAAGCAAAGGATTTGATAGACAAGTCCTTGCGTTCCAAAAATGAAACATAACAAGCAGAGGCCATATTGAAGAAGAAGGAGAAGTTGATTTTTGTTTAAAAGCCTTAAGAAAATCAAATTAATTTTGCGGTTACACTTACATGCCTGAACACAAGATGTGAAGATTAACTATGTAATGATTTTTTTTCTTCTTTTTTTTTGCTACTGCTTAGGTTCTTTAATCAAACTCCAAAATGGTTCTCTTTTCTGTACATGGCTTCAGCTGACAATGACAAAAGATTGTACATGGCTTCAGCTGTACATGGCTTCAGCTGACAATGTCATATAGTTTTGAGAATCTTCGAGTCCAAACTTGATCAGATCATAACTGCAAAACTCGTTTACAATCCAGTGGCTACAAACGTTGGTAATAAGAATTACAGTTTATATTGTCTAAGCAAATGGCAAGTAAAAATGTGGTTAAAGAGATGCCCAAGATGGATAAGGACAATCGTATTCCCATCCTGTTCCAGAGTATCTAACGCAATGCAACCAAAGAGCTTCATCATGCTCCTCGTACCTGCAATAATTCAGAAAACATGAGACACCATTTGGCTCTAACACAAGAAAAAGAACACAATGGTGGTTTATCTTTTTTTACCCTTGTGGGATCAACTTTGGGCAGTTTGTGCACATTGGATCGATGCTGAAATCATCACTCGAATACACGTAGTCGTCTGGGGAGACCATCTTTCTCTCACCCGCATCAATCCTTTTAGCAATCTTGGTCTCCAGATTATCCACTTGTTGATTGAGATAAAGCGGGTCATTCGCTATGGGATGCCCTGTATATTGTAGATGCACTCGTATCTACAATCATCAAAGACAGAAACCTCATTACAAAATGCCAAACACTCTGTATCTTCTTCCTCATGGCTGATAAGGGTAGCTTTGTGAAAAAAAAACCGCATTATGTATGATGTAGAATCACTTGCTTACTTGATGAGTTCGTCCTGTCACTGGTTCACACAAGACGAGGCTATGAGTCCCATTTGTGTCGATTCTGGTGAACTTGGTACACGCAGGCTTCCCCTTCACCTTCTTATCATCACCACTTGAATCCTGCATAACGCATATAGACATTTTGATATTTTACTCTATATAAGTGTAAATGGAATAGATTTATGTTTTGTATTTAGAGGCATAATAAAGTGACTTTACCTCTGCTGTACTTCTTCCTTCACTGCCATTATAGTTTATGTTGGCGTCGACTACTTTCTGAAACATCAAAGTCATTTAGCTACTTCAAATATACTTTCAAACTGAACTTCCCCCAGGTGAGCATGAGATTTGGATACTGTAACTCTCCTCAAAATCATTCTAATGTTAACTAATCTAAGAGGCTGGTAACTAGAAACAATCCACAAGTCACTAATAGAGTCAAAAAGAAATTCAAACCTCATCTTCTGGGAACACGCCAATAACTTTTGCAATATAACGTTTCTTAACCATTCCACCCTCGATCTGAAACAATCAAGACAAGTACTAAGTTATGACATTCTGATTTACCAGAGCCAATAGCATCATATGAGTTACGGAGTAGCTAAGAAAACTGAGACCAACTTTTATGAGTAGAGTACCTGTTGCCTGAAAAAATCAGCTTTGGCAGCAGTTCTAGCTATGATGAGCAATCCAGAAACCAAACGGTCTAATCGGTGAATAGCTGTGAGAGAGAAAAATGATGCAAGGATAGCTCTGTATTGTATCATTTTGGGAAAACGGTAAAACAAAGACTAAGTTTGGATACGAAAAAGAGGGCCGAGGTCATGCTCAGCATCAAGGATTCCAACAACCGTGTTCTTACGGTATTGACCACATGGATGCACCTACACAAGAAGAGAAAAAATGAGCGCTGCTACCAAAATATCAATCTTCCACCACAAAGGCATATGATGAAACAGCTTGCATATACAAGGTTATAATGTTTGATACATATTAACGTTTCAGATAGTACAAAACGGAAGTGAACAAAACTATTTTTGGCTAAGAGTCCAGTTCAATCATTCTGATTTTTTTGAACAAAACATGTTTCACATTCACCAGCAAATGAGCTTTATTCCCCGGAGACTACATGAAGTGAAAAAAAATAGGAAATTGAATACTCACGGGAATAGAAGCTGGTTTGCAGACAGTAACGACATCAGGTTCATTCACAAGGATCTCTACATCATCAGTCATCACAGGTGGTTCATGCCTGAAACCCTTCCAAACATTCTATACTTAGATATACACACGCATTCAACGCAATTACAAAACTAGAGACAAGATGCAACCTCATGAATAAAAAGGTTAGCTTAGCTTTGAAAAACAACCTGTGGACGAAATGAGTGATCTTTTGAGACGATTTAACAATGTAAGAAACTGGTACAGTTTCTCCATCAACTTTGATTCTTCCACTTTTGACTGCCCCAACCTGTAAAAATAAAATAAAAATCTCAAAAAAAAACACAAACTTTTTTCGAGATTTAAAAGCATTTGGACAAGAAGAAACAGTTACATAGTAGTCACGTTGTCTGCCTTTGAATTCATCAGCGAACAAGTCCACGATTGTTTTCCCAGTCCAGCGTTTGTTCACCTAAACAAGAAAATGGCGTAGCAATTTTCAATCTCACAGTGAGGACGACAGACATTAGGGGGAAAGAAGAAGAGAGACGAGTCTTACATGAGAGATGAACTCGAAGTAGTACGGCCTCACATGGCGTCTCCCTTCACAAACGAAATCCAAAGCAATTATAAAAAAAAAGGGAACCTAGAAAATTTGAGAGATTTTTGGGAATCACCTCCGTGGAAGATGTAGTCTTGCTTCTGTGAGAGTTTCGGAGATGATGTCTGTAACACTATGTCACTAGTATTCATGCTAGTGGCGATGATAGAAGAAGAAGAGGCGGGTTTCTCTACGGCGTCGTCGTCTTCCAACTTCCGTTTCATTTTCTTTTTTTTTTTTGTTTAAAGGAACTCAAGGGTAGGGGTGGTGGGTGGTCGTTGTCAATGTAAAAAAAGACAGTCGTATTAGTTTGGGTTTAACCCATTTAGCCTTCCGCTCGACTTGGGATAATTAGCCCGCTTTCAAGATTTACCATGAATCCTCAAATAAAAAGTTACTTAAGAAATGATTTTAGTTTAGTGAAGTTTTAAAAATGATTATAATTTCGATTGGTTGCTGATTTTGATTTTGATTTATTAAATTAAATTTAAAAATTAAAAGTAAGTCTAGAACTAATTAACATCATTTACCAAATAATCTAAAGAATATTATAAATATAATTTATGGTAACTAATTGAAAGACTGATAACTTTTGTTCAATTATTTTAATATTTATAAACTATATAAATTTTTTAAAAATTACTATTAAAATAAATATAATAATTTATACTTTACATAATGAATTATGTTCCTATATAATTATATAATAACTACTAAACCCTTATAAAGTCTAGACATGCTTTATTTTTTTTTGTCATCATCTAGACATGCTTTATAAATCATTTATAAATATTTTTTAATTGAAGATTATTTATCGGTTTTTATAAAATCAATTTATAATAATTTTAAAATTATTTATAAAAGTGCATAAATCATTTATAAAAAAATATAAATCATAGCCTACTATATATTAAAAGAGAAGTCATTTAAGTGATTTTTTATGTGTCTATCATTGGTGAATTTTAAAAAAAATTGTTATAGTTTGATTAATCGATTATTTTTTAGTTTTTTAGCTTTAATTGAGTTTAAAACTAAAAAAATGTAGAGTTAATCAATTATATTTATTACGTGTCGATCATCTATGAAGCCTAGAAATTGTAGTTAAATTCTTAGAAGATATTTTAGATAAAGTTAAAGTTAAAAAATAATTTTTTTAAAGATAAAGTTGAAGTTAAAAAATTGTACTACACTTATTTTTTAGTTTAAAACTTAATTAAAGTTAAAAAAATAAAAAATAATCGATCAATCAAACTATAAAAGATATTTTAGATAAAGAATTATATTTTTAAATATAATTATATAATAACTATTACTAAATATAATTATATAATAACTAATCCCCCATTTTCCTGTGCATTGTTGAACTTAGCTTGTGTATTAGATTGATTGTTGAAATTAGCTTGTGTACTAGGTAATAATCCGCGCCTTGTGCGGGGTGAGTGATTGTTTGAGATTTTTATTTTAATCTTATGATATTACGAATAACCAAGTTATATGCACAAATGTTAGATCTAATTGTTTGATATCAAATGAAAGTGCGAATGTATATATAATGGATGATTAATTGTCTAATTGAAAAAGCTTGTGATGTAGATTAAGTGTCAAGTAGATTTATTTTATGAAAAATATATAATAGTATGCAATAATTTCAATCAACTTATTACCATTTAAGACAAAAAAACCTACGAAATAGATTTATTGTTATCATAACTAAAAGTACGATTACAATTTAAAAAGGACAATAAGTAAAGAAAATTTAGAATCTCCAAGAAACAATATATAATAAAAAACATGATAAAACCAAAAAGTCACGAAAAAGTCTTCAGAACTCATGATTTGCAATCCTATAGAGATAAATCAGTAAGAATTAGTTTACCGAACAAAACGTAGCTGATAACCAAATACACTAAACTAATTGATATACATTTTTCTGAAATCATCAATCTCAGGAACATCTTTGGGTTCAAAAATAGTTTTGGAAAACCCATCAATATTGATCACATGCTTCAATCGACCTTAAAATGAAAAAGAAATAAAATGATACCAAAAAATAAATAAAAACTCACATTGCATAAATCATTTCTTAACACTTGCATGAATCTTATCACCCTGTACATGTTGAAGTCAGTTTCTTAGTAATAAATAAAAATCGTAAATAGCACTATACGATTCTTAAAGTGTATAAATTCACATTGGAATAAATGAGAACCATTTTAATGGTTAGGCCACCAGCAGAAGAATACTGTTTCCACAATCTCACCATACTCATTCTCACTTTCCACATTTTTTTGAAAGGTTTCAAGTCGGAAACGTTGTTAAAACCCGCCATGAGTTTGCTTAAGATATAGCTAAATAAAATTGTTTATTCTGCGGGGAAGAAAGTGATGAGTCGATTCAAGAAGGAGCACATATATTTATACTAAGAAGCGCAGCCGTGTAGGGCAGAAGAATATCGATATTTCTGATATCGACGTAATTAAAGTTCATGGATCTAATATTAATTGGCGTAGCTTGGGCTAGAAGGTGAATACTAAGACTAACCTAAATTTGTTAGCCGTCAAATAATATACCTTCCTTTTTTTGCTAAGAAAATAATACTTTTCTTTTATATGACTAAATGTCCATTTAAAATGGAACAAAAAATAAATAAATTGATTCGAAAATAATTGATATAAAATCTAAATTCTTTGTATAAAAAAATCTAAAGACAACTAACCATAATCGTGCTCCTTAATAATGAATCGATATCAATCCAATTAATAATACCGTATATTATTATTCTTCAATCAAGGTGACTTGTTACCAAGACCGTAACTCACATTATATTCTCAATAAGAGCCACGAGATAATAATACTATACGGGTTAATATTTACACTGTATAAAACCTTCCTTTTATATGAACAAAATTCCACGGCTCAATTAATATAGTTAATTATTAATTGATTCAAAAATCTTGAATCCATAATTTAAATTCCTTATATAATACAATCAGAATTATTTTTCAAGACTATTCTCCATAACCGCCTCGTTATTAATTACTGACATTAAGCCAATTAATATAGAATCCCTGTAATTAGGCTTATAAACACGATTTTCAAGACTACTCCCCATATTGAATCCATGTAATTAGGCTGATAAACACGATTTGGTTACCTAAAATCTAAGATGTCATATATACTCTCAAATTAGATATAATTCAATTTGATGTTTGACCAAGGAGCAATTTCTAATGCAAATCAAAATAGGAATCCCCTTATTACTATCAGTACTATTGCGCGAAAAAAATAAAAGCAAGGCGCATGAACACTAATTTTGTAGAATTATATGCACTAAACCGTGATATGTTAAAAGACTGACTTAATTTATTTCAACATTCAAATGCATGAAAGACAAAACTAATATATATATATATATATATATATATCTTATTAAAGCTGAAGTACAAATTCGGTGTGTTTGGATACTTGGATAAGAGTATTAAAAAAATTTGGTGTGTTTGGAAACATGGATTGTAGTCTTTTAAAAAAAAATTTGTTTGGAAACAAAGATAGTATATTAAATAGAAAAAAATAATTGGCTTAAGTTATTAAGTCCATTATCAAAGAATGTTGTCAATATATATAAGAAAAATACAATACAAAGCCTAATTTGAAATACCAATTCAAATTATGGTTTTTATATATCTATCTTATTAAAGCTGAAGTACAAATTCGGTGTGTTTGGATACTTGGATAAGAGTATTAAAAAAATTTGGTGTGTTTGGAAACATGGATTGTAGTCTTTTAAAAAAAAATTTGTTTGGAAACAAAGATAGTAGTATTAAATAGAAAAAATAATGGGCTTAAGTTATTAAGTCCATTATAAAAGAATGTTGTCAATATATATAAGAAAAATACAATACAAAGCCCAATTTGAAATACCAATTCAAATTATGGTTTTTATATTTCATATTAAAATTTTAAAATATAATATATGTAATTATTTATATGATGATACATATTAAATAAGTATTAATTATATCATTACTTATATGATGGTACATATAAAATATGATTAATTATATGATGAAATTATACGATATATAACAATGACTAAGGATGGGTTTTCAGACATCCATACGGGTTTGGTTCTGATCAGTTTGCGTTTCGGGTTTTCGAGGTCAAATATTTCAGTCCTATTACGATGTTTCTAAATTTTTGTTTGAGTTTGATTCGGATCTTTACGGGTTTGGTTTGAGTTTGGATAACATATTTAAATTATTTTTAAAGTTTTAAATCACTATATATTTAAAATTTCTCAAAATCTATAAATAAAGTAATATATTACCTATAAATTTAAATAACATATGTCAGAATACCTAAGCTTAACATATCAATTGGTATGATTTAAAAATTTGGATACGAAATCAATAATTATTTTAAGTATTTTTTGGTGATTTGAATATACTTTAACTATTTCAGATATTTGTTTTTGACTATCTATATATATTTTCAAGTATTTTAAAGTAATTTAAAGGTATCATTCTTGATGTTTTATATACATCAAAATACAAAAATAATATATATATAAATATATAAATCTATTTTTAGATAAATTCAGGTACACGAATACTTCGGTTCGGATCCGATTCGGTTCTCTAACTAACAAAATTTTGAATAATTCGAATATTTAATCAATTTATGTTCAGATTTGGTACTATATTTACGGATTGGTATCAGTTCTGTTCCTCGGATTCATTTTGCCAAACCCTAATAATTACATGAAAAACAAATATCATCATATTTTTAAAAATATACATCCGCGGAGGTGCAGAGATCAAAGTATAATCATTTATTTTAACAACAAGCCAAATAAATATGTTGATTGAAGAGCAAATAAAAAAAACTAAAGAAATACATAGTTTATCAGAGACACTCTATGTCGAATTTATTATAAAGAAAATTTTATTAAAATAAATAAATTCAATAATTACAAACAAATAATATATTTTATAAAAGTGAAAAATAATACCCGTGCTTTCGAAGCGCGGGTCAAAATCTAGTATATATATATAAGCCAAGCAAGTATGATTTAAATAATGAATCGATATTAATCCAATTAATGATACCGTATATTCATCAATCAAGGTGACTTGTTACCAAAACCGTAACTCACATTATATTTTAGATTTAAGAAAAACGATTGTTACACCAATCACGAAATATTATTCTTCAATCAATGTGACTTGTTACCAAAACCGTAACTGACATTATATTTTAAATTTAAGAAAAGTTATTGTTGCACCAATCACAAAATCATTTGACCTTGATTTGTACGTTTAATATAATTTAATGCATGTTATTAGGTTCTTAGTATTATTTTTTTTTTACAAAAATACGTTATTCTTATAGTTTTCAGTGTAAAAATTTAATACTTGATATTTTAATTTCTTTTGATAGTAATATAAATTATATGGATTTAGGAACTCGCCAATGATACAAAAAAATAACTGTTTTACTATATAATCTTTAATTGTATGTGGAATATATGTCAAATTATATTTAAACAAAATTTATATATAATATAATATATGTATGAATAGATTACATATGATAACAGAATAACGTGAAGTGTATATATGATAAAGAATATACACTACGTAACAGAATAATTTGGTCCATAAATAATACTCTACGTAAACAATAGTCTATGTATCATTAATTTGGTCCATAAATAATACTCTACATAATTAGTTTGATATTGTATTAGCTAGCATTTAACTACGGAGCGCAGTTTATAGGATGTATAATGTCATTAGTCAGTGGTAAATGTTGTAATATGTTTAGTGTAGAAATAGTTTTTCAAGAGAGAGTTTGTGAACATGCCACATAGGAAATGTCACTCATGTAAATAACACATGAGGTAAATGTTAGTTTGCTATAATGCTTCTAAAATAATACAAAGGGGATTAGATTGAGTAACGTAATTAAATATCTTGGATCAAGAATTTAAAATGCTTGTCGTGTGTATTGATAGTCCAAACCAAATATTTGTAAATGTTGTTTAAGGGGGGGTTATTGGTTTAAGAATTCTAAAGGAGTTATAAAATTTTGGGAATCCATTATTATTGGTTTATAGATTTTAAAAGTCTTACTAAAATCCACTGTTATTGGTTTGGAGACTTTTAAATTCCATTCAAATCATTTGTTATTCATAAAGTTTAGTTATTATGGATTCTACTAATCTATTAAATTCTATTCTTATTGGAAGGTGGATTCCTTTTATTTTTACTCACAAGACTAGACTTTGAAAATATCATCTATACTCATAAGATTTATGAAATCTGTGTACTAAGGAAAACATACACATATGCATCATATTTGTCTACGTAAACCAACTCACACTATCTCATGTGATTTATAGTTATAAGATTATTATATTTTTTATAGTTACATATTTGATAGACAAACATACCAAACGTAACTCACATGATCTGTAAATTCATTATATTTTTTTATAGCTTCATATTTGACAAAACAACTGTTTCATTCAAAAATGGTGAAGAAATCAAACTCATGTGACAACTAGAATAATGTTTTAAAAAAATCTCAAAAATCAAAGAAAACAAAACTGATTATCATAAGAAAACTAACACAAAGTATCATAAAATTTATGTGTCTACGTGAACACACCAAACATAATATCAATAAAAATAATCTGTCTCATCATTACCGTTGACTTCCATTTTCTAGGGAGATCATTGTACATTGTCTTATAAGAAGAAATATTTTGAAAAAAAAAATATTATGCAAATCCATATTGATTAATAAAATCTACAGAAATCAATACAAAGTTTGTGATGGAAATTTGTTAACTCTACTTAACTTCCAAAAATCTGTCAACTTTTAAAATCACTAAACTCCTTCCAAATTCTGATTCCAATAACCCCCTCTAAAACGTTTCTGACTCTACAACCATTTTTTTGTTACAAACAAAACACTGTGAAACCAAACCGAGTTGAAAATCACACAGAAAAAGTAATTTGCGTCCGATAATGCAAAAATAATAATGTTACGTTTTTTGGAATTTTCTCATATAAAGAAATAAATAATGACGTGTCAAGGCATGTATCCCCATCCTCACTACTCCTAGGGGTGTCAAAATGAGCTAGTTCGCTCAGCTCAGCTCAGCTCATAGTAAGCTCGGCTCTTTCATGAGTTAGTTCAGATCAGCTCATTTATTATATGAGCTTCAATATGTAAACTCGTACTCGGATCATCTAGATCATGAGTTAAATGAGCTAACTCGTGATCTAACACAAAATAATTATAACTATATTAAATTAAACATCGATAAAATTATTTCTATAGTATTATTCAAAATTTAATAAAACTATTAATCATAAATAGCTTACCGTGAGTTCTGAGTTACGATAAGCAAAGTGAGAAGAGACGTATGTCAAATTTGAGATCAATGAAATTTGTGAGAGAGATGATATGGTTAACATGGGTTTATATAGAAGATTTTGATAATTTCTAAACAGGATAATCTCTTTTTTCTTTCTTCAGAAAAAGTATAGATAACTTTTAAAAGTTTTACTCCTATATTACTTATGTATATTTTACATTTTAGTTTTAAAGATAAATATGATAAATATAAAAATTATCTTTTTCCATAAGAAATGAACGAGCTCATGAGTCAGCTCATGTTCATTAACGATCGTTCATATAACTCGTGATCTTTTTTAAGCTCGATCATTAAACTCATTTATTAAATGAGCCTAAAATATAGTGATCATACTCATAAAAAAATGAGCTGAGCTGAGCTAACTCATGAGTTGTAACTCATTTTGACACCCCTAACTACTCCCATTATATTATTGTTTCTTCTCTCTCTCTCTCTCTCTCTCTCTCTCTCTCTCTCTCTCTCTCTATCTCTCAATTGCATCATCAATTCATCATCCATTCTCATTCATTCTTCAGCTTCAAAGAGATGCCTTCGTCCTTCTCCAAGCCGACCCCTCCCTCTTCCCCCAACAGCTCTCCCCTGCTATCCCGGAACCCCTCCGAGGCCGACCTCCGTCTCCGCGAGGCGGAGGAGCGGCTGCGCGAGGCCATGGCCGAGCTTCAGCGCAGACAGCGCTCCGCGGCGCGTGGCTACCGCTGCGATCACGACGCCGACGTCTCCTGCGTCGCCAATGCGGTCGGAAATCTCTGCCAGAGCTTCCTCCTCTCCTACGGCGTCAGGGTCGGGATCGGGATCCTCCTCCGCGCTTTCAAGCTCGCCAGAGGCCATTCCTATTCCTCTCTCCTTGATCTCAAGGTCAGCATTTGAAAACGATAGATAAGACTTTTGTGAACAATTGGTTTTGATTGAAGATAAATTGATCGAACATTGTTTTGAAATTAGGGTTATATTGGTCTTTTACTTGTATAGCAGAGTCTTTGGTTATATGTGATCTTATTCACTCATATACATGAACAATGGTGTTGCAGCAACTCGTCTCGGAGACGGATTTGATTGTTAGGGAAGAAGCGTGTCGTATTGGTCTCCTTTTTGGTGGCTTTACCGGTTCCTATCACTTACTTAGATGCTGTTTGAGGAAGTGGAGAAAGAAGGAGACGCCTTTGAATTCGTAAGTTTATATGTTTCTTATATGCTTCTGCTGTTTTGCTTGAGCATAGTGTTTCTTTATTATGAATTTTGATTAAGGTTGGAACAGAGTCTTGGCAGGTTCAATTGCGGGTTTGTCTGTCCTGGCTTTAGATGACTCCAACCAGCGCCGCACGCTTGCTCTATACCTCTTGGCTAGATTAGGACAGGTACATCTCTAATGGTGTCATTGCCTGAGTAATATATCACTACACAGATGTGTTTTTGGTGAGTCTGATGATCTTTCGTATTGTGAACAGGCGGCTTACAATTCTGCAAAGTCTAAGAACAAGTTCCATCTTTGGGGATCCCATTGGAGACATGGAGATTCTTTGCTTTTTTCTCTTGCTTGTTCCCAGGTAATTGAGTTTCTTCCTTCTTTTTTTTCTTCTTCTCCTAGTAGTCTAAATAGTTTAATAAATCTAGTGGAGAAGTTCATGTAAGTGGATAGATGTGGTAATGATCAGTGTGACTTGTTTTAGTGTGGAAAAGAAATGCTCTGTTGATCATATTCTGATTGATGCGTGGTGCAGGTTATGTATGCCTTTATAATGCGACCTGAAACCTTGCCAAAATCATATAGAGAATTTATTCAGAAGACAGGACCAGTTGCAAGGCCTGTCTACCAGGCTGTAAGAGAATGCTGCAGAGGTGGTCCGATCGATGTAGCTTCCTTATCAGCCTATATTTCTAGTAAAAACGAAGCCAGTGACGTGAAGGTGGAAGAGTTTGCTTCCATCATCCCTTGTTCAGCTATTCATCCAAACACTAACTCTTGTCTGGCCCAAAATGCTAACGCAATGTCAGCTACATTCAAGAAAACATTCCCATTATACTTCTCCCTGACTTTCGTCCCATATGTTGTTCTGAACCTACAAAGGGTAAAGCTTTTCAGAATCCTATTGGTTTATGCTTTGGTCAGACATAATAAGATGTATCTTCTGATGATGCTATGGTACACTTTCAGTTCATGGCTTCTCCTTACCGGACATCTTGGCATTCAATCAGAGATTCAGTTAGATCAACTTCCTTCTTGTCTGCTTTTGTTGGGATTTTTCAGGTAGCTTGGTTTTGACAATTTACCTTCATTTTTCACACATCCTAAAGCGTTCCTAAATACTTATGTCACATTTGCAAATAGGCTTTCATATGTGCCCACAGAAAAGTTGCATCCAAGGACCACAAGATCGTTTATTGGTTTGCTGGTGGCGTAGCAGCCCTCTCCGTTATGCTGGAGAAAAAACCGAGACGCTCTGAGCTTGCTCTCTATGTCCTTCCCCGAGCAGGAGATTCTCTGTGGGAGATACTTGTCAACCGCCACGTTCTTCCCGATATTAAAAACGCTGAGGTATTCAAGGGACCACGATCTTTGTTTCAAACGTTCATCCGCTTTAACAATAGAACTGATCTTTTTATTTATACAATCAATTGAAAACAGGTGGCTCTATTCTGTGCATGTATGGGAGGAATAATGTATTACCTAGAACACGAACCAGATACGTTGGCTCCGTTTCTGAGAGGGCTCATCCGACGGTTTCTTGCTAGTCAAATAAGCAATCCTAGCAGCAAAACCCGTCAAACCTCTTCCATGTATCTTCAGAGTGCGTTGGAGAAGCCGGAACCTTCTCCAGAGAGCGGAGAAGGTGAAACTCTAAAAGCTGAAGAGAAGTATAACCTGGAGGCTATTCCTGGTCTTTAAAGATGCTCTGACAGTTCCAAGAGCTTTACTAGCATCATGATTTTGATATAAAGGTTAATGTTACATTCCCCTGGAAGAAAAGGGTTCATTCCACAGGATTGAATTATAGGTTTAGGAGTCTTGTTTAAGTCTCTTTGTTTCTCTTCCCATAATAACAGGAACTCTCCTCTTAATTGCAAAATTGACCCAATGGAACATAAAGTCTGGACTCAAGGCAGAAAGTCTGGACTTAGATAACTAGAATTCAAAAGTCAAACTGGCACTTGTAACCATTTCTTTCATTTAAGGAACTTTTAATATGCTACGAAGTCAAATGTCAAAGGGAGTTTTCTGTAATAGAATAATAAATCGTGATGGACCATCATAGTAATATTCAAACCAATATCATCTGTTCTCTCTCTCTCTCTCTGTCTATCTCCTTTGCATCATAACCAAAATGGATGCTTTTGAGACGCATCAACCGATAGAGATCGTGACTGATCCTCTGTATAACTCCTTTAATCCCAGGAGTGAAGAGCATGTCGTGGCCGGGAAGTTTCCACGGCAGAGGTCATCAGTCTTTGATTTGGACAAAGAAGGTTTTACCCCTCTGCATGCGGCTGCAGGAGCCGGGCAAGTAGAGACCGTGAGGGCAATTTTGGGAATCGACAGGAAGTTTTGCCGGCTTAAAGGTAGAGATGGGAAGACTCCACTTCATGTGGCAGCCACGAGAGGCAAAACCGATGTGATCAGAGAGATTGTGTCAAGCTGTGTTGACTGCGTAGAAGATGAGACGGTTCAAGGTCAAACTGCTTTGCATCTTGCTGTTATGCACCAAGAGGTAGGAGCGGTGGTAGCTATTGTTGAGTTGATCACGGAGACGAATCGAATTGAAGTGTTGTACAAGAAAGATGAACAGGGTAACACTGCTCTTCATCTAGCTACCTGGAGAAAAAATCGCCAGGTAAGAACCAATTTTATTTGTCTTTTAAAAGTAAAACCAATACCTATTTGTTTTTTTTTTTCTTTAACCTTACAGGTGATTGAAGTGTTGGTTGAGGCAATACCAGAAGAGTCAAGGACATTTGAGGTGAATGCTATGAACAAGATGGGTCTCTCTGCACTGGATTTGCTGGTTATGTTTCCGAGCGAAGCTGGTGATAGAGAAATCTACGAGAAACTTACCGAAGCTGGAGCTCAAAGAGGGAGAGATATTGGTCCCACAAATGTCCAAAGAACCACTTCTTCAACTTCCACATGCCAAGAGAGAGCACAAAGCCATAAAGATCTTGTAAAGTACTTCACTTTCAAAAAGCACAGAGACTCGCCATCAGAGGCACGCAGCGCTTTACTGGTGGTGGCTTCCCTCGTCGCGACAGCCACCTTCCAGGCCAGCCTGACTCCACCAGGTGGGACCTGGCAAGATAGCTACACACCTGATGTTTCCAAGAACACGACGACGAATACGCCGGCCCAACAAGCTCATATAGCAGGGCAGTCTATCATGGGGACCTTTAACGGAATCGCTTTCACTCTGTTCGTGTTCTTCAACACGATTGGGTTTTCGGTTTCGCTCTCTATGCTCAATATTCTCACCCTCGGGTTCCCGTTGCGGTTCCAGCTTCAGGTCTGTATGATGGCTATGTACTTCTCCCACAACACGGCCATGACCAGCGTCGCGCCTGATCATGTGAAGCTTTACTGCGTTCTCATCACGTCCATCCTTGCTGCTGCCACGCCAAGTCTGATGAGGTTGCTTGAGAAGCCTATGGGCATCCTCTGTCAATTATGGGACTCCATGTTACAAAAAATCTGTTGTCAGTAGATAATATTTGATGTAGAGAGGTTTTGTAAACATAAAAGACGGTTCGTTATCTATCTTCTCTTATTCACATGGAGTGCTGTAGTTGCATTGTCCTAGATCATGTTGTAAGTAATGAAAAGAAGAGACGCCAAATATTTCAGTTACAAGCTAAAATTAAAACCAAAATCCATGCCAAGAGAACCAAGTCAAATCGTACCGAGCTTAAACCAAAACATCCGCGAGAACTAAACGGGCCGGAATTGGGCCTCTAAGGAAGACCTAGCTAAACCCTAACACTATATAAATAGACAGCAATCGCCGTATGTTTGAATCATCAATTCCAATTCATCATCAGTGTATCTATTTACGATTCCGTTGAATAATTTTTCTTTTCTTTTCTGTTTTAATTGCTGGTTTCTTCGTTTTTCTTTTGTCGATAAATCTTATTCATTAGAAGGCAGTGACGACTCGGAAATATTCAAGCTCAACAGACCGTAATGAGGCGTTTCTTTCGAGATTCGTTTCTGTGTCGATAATCCCGCTGAACTGAGCCTTCTCTTTTATATTTCGATCCGTTTTTTTTTTGTTTCTGTTTTATTCATTTTACTCGCTTTGATTTTGAAAATATTGATTTATTGTTTGAATTTGGGGATTGGAGATGACGATGAGGATATAACGCTCCCTCTTCTGAGTTCAGCTGAAGTAACTTGCTGGCAGAATCGAACCTAATATTACTAGCCACCACTGAGTCATCTCCTCCAAAAGAATTATTGTTTTTGCAGCGCTGATTGATTTGAACTTGAATTTTTAAATATCTTATAATTAAGCAATTAGATCTAATCCATCACTCGATCATACGATGATTATATTCTAGTCCCAACAAAACCAACACTGTTTTTTTTATACTCATATCAGATTTTTTTTTTTCTTTTTCGTTTTGAAAAGAGCTTTCTATGCATTAAATTAAACGAAGAAGAAATGATAGGCCTTTAGGCAGTGTTTTGGTTTTAAAGAAACAAGAGAAAAGCTTGTTATACATCGTCGTGATTTTACACAGATCAGATTTTAATTCGTATGCTTTTCTCTAAGAACTTTAGCTCTATTTTGAAACCACCAAAAGCAAAACTTCAAATTTTAAATTTTTTTTATATTAATTTTTTATATTCATTACATTTAATTAAAATTCATAAAACTTTACAGATAAATAGAATATTTATATAATTAAAAGGATACAGTAAAATACATAACTAAATATTACATTACAAATAAAATATTCTATAATATTTTTTATAAGAGTTCCAATATAATTATTTAGTGCAGTTTTAAGTTTCTTTTAACATTATTGTTATCTAAATGTTTTTTTGAATAAAAACTTATTTTAAGAATTTTATTTAATTTTATTTCTAAAAATTGAAGTTATAAAGCAAATTTGAAATATTTATGAGTTATAAAATTTTGAAGAGTTAAAAAGATTAAAGAATAAAATATTTAAAAATTATAAATATAATAAGTAAATGTAAAGATCAAAATGTAACGAAAAGTATGAAACTCGAAATTTGAAGTTTTGAGTAATGATATTTTATATTTAAAGTTTAACTATGAAGTTTTGAATTTTTTTTCTAGATAAAAAAATTTATATATAAAGTTATAAATTGTCTTTCGGAAATATTCTAAATATTTCCATTTTTTCATAGATTAACTCCAAAGTTTCTAATTGTGATTTTAATCTCTAATGCACATAAATGATTTCTATATACATTAATCATATCTAATCTTTTTTCATAACTATCAACATATGAAGTTTGATAATCTATTTTACTGATCGATAAAATTCAAGATAAATAAAGAAATAAATAAAATAATATACATGTATTTGAAATATTTAATATTCACAACTAAAAATAGCATAAAGTTTGCTATTTGATTATTTTTACTATTATATTTATTTTACTATTAAAATAATGAAATTAAGAAAAAAAACTAAATCACAACATATATTTAAACCTAACTATATTATTTACCCCACTTTAAATCCTATAGTGTATTGGGCAAAATAAATATAGATCAGAAAAGAGTTAAAAATAAAATGTGAGATAAATAAATACTCCGAATACAAAAAAACACAATCAAGAACTAAAAAAAGTAAGAAAACGGATCAAAGGAAAGATAATTACTGGAAGGTCAATGTCATGATCAAACATAAAGACACATGTAGGTCAATGTCATGATCAAACATAAAGACACATGTCTAAAGCATCGAAATCACAACCATTAACTAAAAAATAAGAAGCATCTTACAAACTAAACAAGTACAAAGCATCCATGCAAACAAAGAATCACAAAACTTTGGGTAGAAAGAACCAAAATTCCAAGAGACTAACTCTTCATACTTATACCGAAGGAAACAGAGAAAGAAGAGAAAAATAGAGAGTGAATATTGATGCCACCAAAAAAATATAGTTTAAGCTTGAGACCATAAATAATTTTCCAAACCCACGAAACATATACAGAGGAAAATGCTACACAAACCTGAAATGGTAAACCTCGCGAAAGGGAAAACCACATAAACGCGAGCAGAAATGAAAACTGCAATGAGATTAAAGAATAAAGAGAGAAGGAAAAATGAAACGAAATCAGTAAATTGTAAAACTGTCCTCGAGATATGAAAGAGAGTATAAAAGTCAGATCACAAAATCCAAATCTTGAAAACCAAAACGACATAGATTATCGACGGCAAGTCAACGGCGAGGAAGACAACATCAAAGACTACTTAACTCTAACACAACCTAAGGAGATACTGTCTCTAACATCAGTTGAAATTAGGGGTGTCAAAATGAGTTAACTCGCTCAGCTCAACTCATTTATTATATGAGTTTTTCGAACTAGATCATCTAGATCATGAGTTAAATGAGTTAACTCGTGATCTAACACAAAATAATAATAATAATAATAATTAAATTATAATAAACATTGATAAAATAACTTCTATAATATTATTCAAAATTTAAATATTAAAAAATTCAAAACATAAATATTAAATACTAAACAAAACCCAACCCATGACAAAAATAGAAAAGTGAACTTCTAAAATAAATTAAATTAAAGCAAAACGCCAAAACTAATGGTCCAAATCCCTATGATTCAGAAGAGTCTTCATCTTCAATGTCTTCATCTGTACAAATTATAAAATTGAAATAAAACATTTATAAATATTTCATGTTAAAAGAATAACAAAATAAATAAATAATCTGAGATAGAAAATATATTACCATTGTGGTCGGTCATAAAACCAAACAACCATGATCAGGTACAAAGTATAGATAACTTCTAAAAGTTTTATTCCTATATTACTTATGTATGTTTTACATTTTAAATATAAAAGATAAATATGATAAATATAAAAATTATCTTTTTTAATAAGAAAAAAAAGAAGTTATATATATATAGATATAAAAATTACAAGTATAAAAATGAATAAGCTCATGAGTTATTTCATGTTCATTAAATATCATTCATATAACTCCTGATCTTTTTTAAGCTTGATCAATAAACGCATTTACTAAATGAGCCTAAAATATAGAAATCATATTCATAAAAAATGAGCTGAACTGAGTTAGCTCATGAGCTATACATCATTTTGACACCCCTAGTTGAAATTTTAAGGAGAAGAGAAACAACTGACGGTAATAGTGAGAAACACCACACACAGAAAAATAAACGGAATACATAAATGATGACGACTCAAGAAGAACGCGAAAAAATTTAATAATACAATATTAAAAATATTTTTAAAATAAATACAATTTAACGTTAAAACCTTTAATTTTATAATCAAAACGTACTTTAATGCAAAGTTATTGAAATTTAATATGATTTACACCAGAAGTTAACTCCACCACTAACAAGTACTATTATACAAATAACAACACATTATTAGATTAATACATTACACAATAAAATAAAATGCAAAATAATATTTTAACAAATAAAAACGACCAAAGAACTACATTATATAAAAATCATACTTAACAACAATGAAATAATATCTCACTGGAAACAGAAACATGCCCCTAGTGTTTTATTAAAACGCTTCGCAATACAATATTTAAATATACAAAACTTCAGCAATTTGTTTTGCTGTTTTTTCTGACTCGTAATTTGACAAATTATTGGTGAAACTGATATATATATATATATATATATATATATATATATATATATATATATATATATATATATATATATATATATATATATATAATCTGTTAAAAAACATTTGTTAACAATCATAGTTCAAACAACTTCCCTTTTACCGTATTTGTTAATATGAATTATCTCCTGGAGTTTGAAGAATTTTAGTCTACGTCACAGGATAAGATGTCATCAGCTTTGCGTGGTGAAAAGGATTCAATTCAGGACATGCTATTCAAAACTATGGACAACACTGACAAATAGTTTTAAAACATAAGTTTTTTTCTTTTTGACAAAATTAGAATTCAATTTTCTGTTCCAATCTTAGAAAAAACAAGCTTAAGTTTTTGACAAAGTTGGAATTCAAATTTCTGTTCATTTTCTAGAAAAAAAAAAGTAGAGGACACACTTGAGGCTTTGAATCACAGAACGTATTTTTCCGCCAAAAAATGCAAACGCATTATCCTACCAAAATCATAAAAACGTGTTTTCACGCCTAAATTGAAAAAGTTGTTTTTTCGTCAAAACCACTAAAACACACTTTTTCCCAAAACCTCAAAATATATCTTTCCATCGAAACCGCAAAAACCATGTTTTCCTGCCTAAATCACAAAAATATGTTTTTCCGCCAACATCGCAAAACGTGTTTTTCGTCTAAAGCGCAATTTACATTTTTCTGTCAAAATCGCAAAAACGTATTTTTCCGCCAAAACCGCAATACATGTTTGCCGCCTAAACCGTGAAATACGTTTTCCGTCTAAACCGTTAAACACTTTTTCCGCCTAAACTGCGAAACACGTTTTCCTGCCTAAGTCGCAAAATTACTCTTTTTCGCCAAACCCACAAATTTTGTTTTCCCGCCAAAACTTTAAAAACGTATTTTCTTTACAAAAACGAAAATGCAAAAATTTATTTTTTGCCAAAACTGCAAAAACACATTTTCTCGTCAAAATCACGAAATCAAATTTCTCGCTAAAATTGTTTGTTTGGCGGCTAAACTATGATTATGAAATGTGGAGTTATGTAAAGGAGCCACACTTGCTTATTTTGTTGGACAATTAAAGTTTGAATTTCCTGTATGCATGTTTTGGGATACATGTCCGATTAAAATCATTGAAAGGATTTGAAAATGGTCTCTCACCATTCATATTTCATAATATGTGTCCCCTTCCAAGCGGCGTATAAACAAAATGCTGAATAGAAAGCCATGTTCTAAAGCATTACGACTAGCCAGAGAATGGAACTTAAACAAGCAGCAGAAGGAACCTGTTAAAAAGACCATCCGAGCACCTACTCCCTCCCCTCCCTTGGACGCGAGTACAATAAGGTCTGACGCTGCTTGGAACATGAGAGGAACAAACGCAGGTCTGGGTTTGTTCTTGTTGTCACCTGCAGGTACAAGATCTGCTAGTTCGAGTGCAGCTTCTGTGACCTCGACTCTAATGGCAGAGGGGCTTGCTCTTCTCGAAGCGGTGAAAATGGCGAGGGAAGAAGATTTGGTTTCAGTCTGTTTTGAGTCTGATTCTCTGCAACTAGTGAAGAAAGTTTCAGAGAGTTTCTCGCCGGATCTCTATGGAGTTATCTATGATATCCTCTCTCTTGTTGATGCTTTTGAATTTGTTTCTTTTGCTTGGATCTCTCGCGATCAAAATGTCCAGGCTGACATTATGGCAAAGCATGCTTTAGCGGTTGCCAATGTATTAATGGTTGATGGAGTAGTTACTACTCCCAGCTAATTCGTTTCCTTTTAGTTAATGAATGTGTGTTTCAAAAAAAAAAGCCATGAGGTTTGATTTCGTAGCGTTTCTTGTTTTTCCTAATCGGAAAGAAAACGAAACACTCTCTATCCTTTCCAAAATTAGTAATTTCATATTTTCTCGTCTCTCTATTAATGAAATCAGATGGTAATTGTTGACAATCTAATTTATAGAGAAAAATTCAAAAACAAATTACTACGGCCAACTTACTTAAACGTACAGTAGTACTTGATATCTTCAAATGAATAGAATAAAAATTGTCTCTATCCTTTCCAAAATTAGTAATTTCATATTTTCTCGTCTTTCTCTATTGATGAAATCTGATGGTAATTGTTGAAAATCTAATTTATTAAAATGTAAATAACCCTTAATTTATCTTAATATTTACCAATTTATGCCACTGCATTTAAAACAAATTAATTATATTTAAAATACTTTACAAATAAAATTAGAAGATATGACACTATCATTTAATTATCTTATTTACCTTAATTATATTTTCGAGATCTTCTTAGAATCTTGATTTTTAATGTTTTTAACAGTAATTGAAATAGTTATCTAAAATATGTAACAACTTCCCAAAAAAAAACCACGTGAAATTCGCCTAAAAGAATAAATAGTCAATAATCATTTAACATTCAATCAATCAACCATATTAAAGCATAAAAATAGTTATTTCAAACAATACATGAACACAATATATTTTCAAAACAATCTAAAATAATATTTTTCACTTTTGAGAGTTTTTTCTCTTTTTAATTTAAATACAAATTATATTTGAAAAAATAAATAAAAATTGAAACTGAAATAATTTGTTAAGAAGAGAAAATTCTAAAATTAACCATAACTATATCTTCTGTAGAATTTTTGTTCCATTGATTTGAAAAAAAATATTTTTATTGATAAAAGACATATTAAACTAATGTTTCGCCTACTTACTTTTTGAAAATATGAAATTCATTCATTTAAACTACAAAAATATTAAATAAAATATTAAAATATATAATATATGCAAACATATAAATATAATTATAAAGACATATTAATATAAGTTACATGATATCATTATCTATACCAAAATGAAACTATAAAATATGTGATTTTTTCACTTTCCACATAGATTTTTGAATACGAAGTAAAATATAAAAATAAAAATAAATTAAAATATCATTTGCATTCAGAACGGGTTTAAATTAGTAAGCTATATAAAATATCTCAAAATTTACATATATATAAGGATACATTATTTAATTAAAATAAATTAGAATTTTGTTAAAAATATTTCTGTTTTTTATAAGCTTGGATTAAAATCTAGTTATGATTCTTTAAAATGACATTTTCTTTGATTTATGTCTGGAATCCATTGTGTAATTTGTTGATGTTTGCATCATCAATTACTTTTTCATATCTGATTTAACGCTCCTTTTGGTTTCCTGATCATATCCATGAATCTGATCCGAGACGCATATTACTGTCAATTCTTGACTCGGTAAGTCTTGAAAGTTTCAGACCGTGAGAATCCACTTTGAAAGTTATGTTTGACTTTCGTGAACTGTGAAGACTCAGCATACTCTGTTAAGTTTGTTTGTCTCAATCGTTTTTGTTATAACGAATGCAAGAAGATATTACAAAAATAAACAGATAAGCAAAATGACATATATTTTACTAACTGAAGATTAATTATCAAGTTATATTAAAACTACAAGAACACAAAATATATATAAGAGCCTTCTGATTCTAAAACCCTAGCACTAACGGTTCAAGGTACATCAACAGTTTCTTGTGGTTCTTCTATAGTGTATATATTATCCAATGTCTTAAACTTTAGCTCTAAAAAAATTATGAAATAATTAAATTAAAATGATGAAACATATATATACATACAGATTAAAATATTTAATTTTGCATATCTTCAAAATAAAAATATTATTACTTATACACTTAGTCATATTTTAACCAATAAAAATGGTAAAATAAAAACTACTGTTAATAAATTTTGCATTGAAATTCGAAAACAACAATCATTTCAAAACGAAAATGTTACTTTACAACGACAATTAATTAAATTGACAGAGAGGTATTTTTTAAAAATAATAAAAACCATTAAAATAAATCTAGATATTCTTAGCATTTTTAGATTATCCATGATATTTTCTTATATCTGACCCAAAGAAAAAGATATTTTTCTATAAAAGAAAATATGGTCTTTGAATTTATCAACACATTTCTCTATTGCTAAAATACAGTGTTGTGTTATTGCGTCCTTTCGCTCTTCGGGTTTTTGTGGGTTAACTGTGATATTGATCTTGTCGCAAGAATGACAAACAGTCGTCTCATCACTCGTCGTCGTCGAACCTCTTGGTATGTTCTCTTTCACTTATAATTCATTTCGCCTCCACTTGATTAAAAGCTTAAGAAGGGTCTACATCTTTAAGTGAAATTTAGACAACTTTTAAGTACATGAGCATGCTTATGGATTCGATCGTTGGTGTAATAGTTGAAGAATTTTTATTGAAATTCTTTTGTATTTTTTTTGTTTTTACATTTTGGTGGCGTATGAATTGAAGCTGTTCAAGAAGAACATATCAGATGCACCATGAAGACTTCCATGTGCATATGTCTGAAGAGGAGAAGATTGCTGCTGAAGAGAGCCTTAAAGCGTATGGCAAGACTATTGAACTCGACAACATTCTTCAGCATCGTGCTAAAAAGAATGTATGTGTTTCTTTAGCTGTTATCTTTCCATAGAAAGGAATGTGTGTAACAATGAGTGACAAACTGCATATCACAAACATTGTTTTTTTTTTTTGGCTTTTGACATAGAAAATCCCCATGGATGTGTACTTTGAGTTGACTTCATTTAGTTATAAGCAAGCGTGTATGATCTTGTTATGCAGTAGAGTCTAACAGTTTTCTCTTATCTTTATTGCTGTGTAGCCCTTGTTTCTTCAGAGATCTTTGAGTTATCAGATTGAAGCCAAACATCAAAGGAGGTAAAGCTTTTTTCTTCTGCTCAGAATCTTCAACAGTTTTGAGTGTAACTATCAGACTAACCATTTATTCAGAACCCTAATGATAAGTTTTTGATAAGAAGTTTCTAAGACTCTCTACCACTGGTGAATAAATCATATATTACTGATGTGCAGAATACAAATGACTGTGTCGCTTTCGGACACTCAAAAACTGTTTCCTATATATGTTTTGCTGGCAAGACTTGTGTCTCCTAAGCCTACTGCAGAGGTAGTCGTTTCAACCTCAGAGAGAATCGGATTGATCTTTTACCTAATGTCATTTGAACTTAACATTTCATGGCTAACATTTTTTCTGTAATTTTCAAATTATAGTGTTCTGCAGTATATAAGTTCAGTCGAGCATGTATCCTAACTGGTGTCCTGGGGGTTGATGGAGTTAGCCAAGCACAAGCCAAATTTGTCCTCCCTGATATGAATGAACTTGCATTGGAGGCAAAATCAGGATCACTGGCTATCTTATTTATCAGCTTTGGTGAGTAAGAGTGTGATTGTTGTGTATTCATTTATGTATATGTACAGATAAACTGATAAAATTATTCTTCCTTGTAGCTCGTTTGCAAAATTCTCAATTTGGCATTGGTTCAAGCAATATCCATTCAGGTATTTCCAGTTATAAATGTTCATAAATGTCTATTTCTTCTATAGATCATCATCTTGAGAGTTTTTATTTACTTTGTTCTGGCAGGAGGAAATTGCCTATGGAGCAAAATACCCCTGGAATCTATCTACTCATCGTGGCAGAAATATCCAAATATGGACTTGGAACAAAAAGCAAATTCAGTCTCTCTTGTTGAAATGCAGCCTTGCTCTGTACAGGTAAATTTGCCCTAAACCCTTTTTTTTTGTTATCAATAAACTGTTTAAGTAGGTTTTATTGTTTCGTTTTGCATATTCATTGCTCCCTATTATGAAATGGGGACTCTGGATTTAACTTCTTTCATGTAACTTGACAATGTAAACTGGAAAGTGAATTTTGTTAGATCTTTTTATGAAAATATTACTGGTATGACTTGTCTATTTCTGCAGATAAAGTCTATGAGTGAGGAAAAGTGTATTGCGATTCAGGTTCCAAGCAATCCTCTCACCTCGGTAACTTTCCGCACTTTTGGAACACTTCCATCATTTACTCTAATACTAATTTTGTTAAATATCTTATAATTCGTGTACTTTTTTTTCGTTTGAAGAGCTCACCGCAGCAAATGAAAGTCACCATATCTGCGGAAGAGGTTGCACCGACGGAAAAATCTCCTTATAATTCACTTTCATTTAATGACGTCCCTTCTTCTTCAATGTTAGAAATTATAGGTAATTTCAGTTTAATTGTATTATACTCCGTTGACCTGGCTGCTACCTCCCTTAATTTATAGTTATCGGTTTTCTTGAATTTTGACTGCCCCTCTCTATTAATTGGAAGTGTTACCTACAGCTTAATGAGTTATAATGTCCATGTCGACTCCAAATAACTCTTCTACATTCTTTGCATAGGTCGAGAGCAGGGAATGTAATTTTCAATTACATATACTATAACAACAAATTGCAGAAAACCGAAGGTATTTTTGTATAATCATTAACCTGTTTCGTACCCATATGATGTAACATATATATATATATATATATCATAACTTACATTTTGGATGTTATTTGTTTCCAGTAACCGAAGACTTTACTTGTCCAATCTGCTTAGTAAAATGTGCCAGTTTTAAGGTGGATTTTCATTTCTATTCTCACTCATACTCTGAGTCAAATATACATCTGTAGTGGACTATAGTCTATGTAGTGATGCAATCCTTTTTTTCTTCCCAATCATGTTGTAGGGACTGCAATGTCACATGCCATCAACCCATGATCTCTTCAGTTTTGAGTTTTGGGTTTGAACTTCAAATTTCGTTTAGCTATTGCTCAGTATTCTATGGTTCCCACTAATCTGTCCCACTTGGGTTTTAGGTGAATGAAGAATATCAGGTTGTAAATGTGTCTCTCAAGAGTGAGACAATGATCACCGAGGTTAGTACATCTTATTTCCAAAATAATATCCTCAATGAGCTGTTGACTTTTGAATGTTTAAATAGAACTTGTATATTTCATTGTTGTTTTGCAAAACTGATCTCTGCTATTGTCTTCAATGGCATAGATAAAATAAAATCACAATGACATCGATATGGCTTGTACCTATTGTGGTCATCAAGGCTGAACTGTAGAATAGTGTCCTGGCTTATTGTTTGATCCAAAAACGGTTGATTTGCTGGAAGTGTTTGTTGGAATCAGACAATGAATTTGTATGGATGTTTATGAGAAATCATCTTAAAAATGGGTTAAATGATTGTGGCTGGACCCGGTGAAGGGATGCCTACGTACCCCAAAAGGGGATCAAGCCAATCGTAGTTCTACAATAAAAGGTTACAAGTGCTTAGAAGAAAGCATGTAATGTGATGTTTCTCTCTAGATGTAGAGATGAAATGGTTAAGAGGCAAAAGGAAGATCCTTTCTAGGGAGGAGGTGCATCCTTATTTATAGAAGGATAAGGTCTAGGGTTTCCTAGTGACCTCCCTTTTAATGGGCTGAGCCCATTATCTTATAGGCTTTATTGGGGGTAAAACCCATGTCCAACAGTAAGCCCCCCAGTTCGTTGAGAGAGATGAAGTTGATCTCTGCGAACTTTAGGAAGAGGTTTATAAGATAATGGACTATACTCATGTCGTAGACAAATTGTCATGAACAGGCTGTTATGGCTAGGTTGTCATAAACGAAGTGTCGTGGGTGGACTGTCTCGGACGAGCTGTCATGGACATACTTCTGATTCCAATCGGAGCTTACTCGGGGATAGTTGCGTAAACGATCTGTGTGGACAGTGTTCTGAACCACCCGAGTTAGTCGCTATGGATGGAAGTGTCAGTTGACTAGCTGTCAAGGACAAGTCACCACAAACATCGTCATGAACGTACCACCATGAACAAGCCGTCACAAACGAATCGTCACGACTGATAGTGAGAGAGCGGTATGCGCCGAGTGACCGCGAGAGAGCGAGCCGAGTGACCGCGAGAGAGCGAGCCGAGTGACCGCGAGAGAGCGAGCCGAGTGACCGCGAGAGGGCAATCCGAGTGACCGCGAGAGGGCAATCTGAGTGACCGCGAGAGAGCGAGCCGAGTGACCGCGAGAGAGCGAGCCGAGTGACTGCGAGAGGGTGAGCTTTGCCAAGTAACGGCGAGAGAGCGAGCTGTGCCGAGTAATGGCGAGAGAACGAGCTTTGCCAAGTAACGGCGAGAGAGCGAGCTATGCCGAGTAATGGCGAGAGAACGAGCCGAATGACCGCGAGAAGGCAATCTGAGTGACCGCGAGAGAGCGAGCCGAGTGACCGCTAGAGAGCGAGCCGAGTGACCGCGAGAGAGCGAGCCGAGTGACCGCGAGAGAGCGAGCCGAGTGACCGCGAGAGAACGAGCTTTGCCGAGTAACGGCGAGAGAGCGAGCTATGCCGAGTAATGGCGAGAGAACGAGCATTGCCAAGTAACGGCGAGAGATCGAGCCGTGCCGAGTCACCGCGAGAGATCGAGCTGTGCCGAGTAACGGTGAGAGGGTGATCCTCGTCGAGTAACTACTTCGCCGAACAACGATTTGACGGTGAAATGCTTCGTGGTTGCTCGCCCATGAACCTCGTGCCACTTTGAAAGACTTTGAGTTCGTCTTTCAAAGTATGAGGACCACCTCAATGACCTTTGGCTTGACGATTGTAGTCGGCTCTAGTTCACAAAAAGCATTATAAGATTAGATCAATACAAACCAAAAGAAATGACCACTCTTGCGTAGTTAATAAGCGAGCAATCAAACTAATTTGAAAGTGATAAAAAAAGATGAGATAATTTAGTAAAAAGCTTATCTTTAGGGTGAAGAAGAAGCAAGCTTATCTCGAGCAAAGTGACTACAAGAGAGCGATCCATTCCGAGTAACTGCGAGTGAGTAGCAACTGCTAGAGACGGATCTGCTCCGAGTAGCAGCGAGAGAGCGAGCGTCGTGTGACTACGAGAGAGCGACCAGGTAACTGCTAGAGACCGGTCTGCTCCGAGTAAGTGTGAGGGAGCAATCATGTCGAGTAACCGCGAGAGAACGATTCGTCATGAGTAGCCGCGAGAGAGCGAACCGTGCCGAGTAACTGCGAGAAAGCGAACCGTGCCGAGTAATCGCGAGAGAACGAACCGTGTCGAGTATCCTCGAGAGAGCGATTCGTCCCGAGTATCCGCGAGAGAGTGATTCTTCCCGAGTAACCGCGAGAGACCGATTCGTCTTGAGTAGCGACTTTGCCAAACAACAGATTTGACGTTGGGTTCGGCCCCCTCCTTCTAGCGCCAATTGTTTGATCCAAAAACGGTTGATTTGCTGGAAGTGTTTGTTGGAATCAGACAATGAATTTGTATGGATGTTTATGAGAAATCATCATAAAAATGGGTTAAATGATTGTGGCTGGACCCGGTGAAGGGATGCCTACGTACCCCAAAAGGGGATCAAGCCAATCGTAGTTCTACAATAAAAGGTTACAAGTGCTTAGAAGAAAGCATGTAATGTGATGTTTCTCTCTAGATGTAGAGATGAAATGGTTAAGAGGCAAAATGAAGATCCTTTCTAGGGAGGAGGTGCATCCTTATTTATAGAAGGATAAGGTCTAGGGTTTCCTAGTGACCTCCCTTTTAATGGGCTGAGCCCATTATCTTATAGGCTTTATTGGGGGTAAAACCCATGTCCAACACTTATATAGGTGTCAAACCTGCTAGTAGTAGAAATGGTGCTATAGTATACTCTGTCTTTGTAGTTTTTCCAAATTGATGATTATTCTTGTTGGAAAAATTCACCACACAAACTCGTTGAAGCACTCTCTGATGCACTTGTCGTAGTACGTTAGAAAGTATGAGTTTGTAGATCTATGGAGAACATAAGAAGAACACGGAATAAACATAGAAGATAGACACCAGAAATTGATATCCCAGGGTTCACCTAAACGTGGTTACGTCCCTGGGGCCTGGCAATGAGGCAATTCACTATAATCTCAAGTACATAGACATATCACCTCTCTCTCTCTCTCTCTCACAAGCCACAAGCCAGCTTGCTTGGTCACATCTGGACCTTTTGGACCTTTGCCAAGGTTCAGAGAAGAGTACACACGAGCTCCTCTTATATAGTAGGAGTTTATTACATTAACCTAGTTGGATTAAGGGCATTCACCCCTTTCCATAAACCTATTAGGAAATATTCCAAAATACTTGCAACTTCTCAAAACCTGCATAACTCTAACCAACCCATATAACAGATCACTCCTTGTACATGGAATATCATCCATTCATATCTGCTATATCATCTACTACAGCAGACGCTCTGAAGTGTACACCAGCAGGTGTTGACACACTCCTCTTATGAAGTAGAGACACGTGATCTTCTCTTCCATCAAGCTGAAATCCTCATGGTTGCTTTATGTAAATCCATTCTTCAAATACTCCATGAAGAAAAGCCGGTTTACACCAAGTTGCTCAAAGTCAAAGTTCTCTGTAGCAGAAAACCTCACAGATACATGTCTCACGATGGGTGAGAACACATCTTGATAATCAATTCCCTTTCTCTGAGAATATCCCTTTGCAACTTAACCAAGCCTCAAATCCAGGCTTCTCAACACCAGTTGTACCAGACTCCAGTTTAACACATCCACTTGTAGCCAATCGCTTCACGCTTTTCAGGCCTTCTCACAAGTTTCCAGATTTGGCTCTTATCCAGTGAAGTCATCTCTTCACCCCATGATTCATCCCATTGACCAATTTATTTTGCTGCTCATCGCTCCATGATTGTCTTGAGGTTCTTCAGCACATACCTCATCAGCTACATATAGCATAAAACCTGCTACATCCTTGGATACAGAGTACCGTGCAGGTGGCACTAATCTTCTTCATACCCTGTCCATTCCTAGCCGACATCCTTCAAGACTTTCACCTTGTTCAACATTTGCATCAACGGCTATGTTAGCTGTTTCGTCAACAGCTCCACCTGAAGTCTCAACTTCCGGTCTGATGCAGCGTCACCTTGTTCAACATCTACGTCAGCAACTATATCAGCCGTTTTGTCAACAGCTCCACCTGAAGTCTCAACTTCTGGTCTGACGTAGTGTCCTCATCAATAATATAAAACCGTGGATTACAGTATTATAACCACCCTCCTAAAACAAAGACCACCTAAACCAGTGATTCTTCAACCTTCCAGCAAAAAATACTACATACCCATCTTGCACCGCCGTCTGTACCAACGGAACACGCCGCTTAACTCCCTTGGTTAAGAAGACTTTCGACAACAAGACCACATGGTACCATTCGCAAGGTCACCTTAAGGATAACATCCACACCAGACTTGAAGTTGCATTTGGTGATCCACACACAAAACCGCATGTACATACCCGAGAGCTTTACATGTATCATGTTTCCCAAAACTCTCACAGAACTCCAAAACTCCAATCGTCCTCCTTATCGATCACCCCCTTCCGGGGCAAGAATCTGTAGATTCTTCATACTCATGTGCTCAAGACGTCTATGCCACAAGACTGTCTCATCCATATATGGTTTCTTTCTGCCACTGCTATATATTCCACCTGATGCAGTTTCTCCATCTAACAGGTACAATGACTGAGACACAATTCCTTGAAGAGCTAGCTTACCATGCTTGTAAAACTTAGTCTTCCCACGTCTGTCACTATGCTCCAAGCTTAATAAACCGAGATTCCAGTGTATTAACTGAGCCTCCATAAGCTTTGTTGATTGTACCAATCCATTGCACTCCTACCGCGCAATCATTACCAAGAAGTACTTTCCATAAAGTCAGCTCTTGAACCATGTGAAAACAATCCCTCCTACACGTCCTGTAGTACGAACATCCAGAACAAAACCCACTTATCATGACGCTGCGTATCTGTTACCGATAGTGCATCACCCTCTGGACCAGGATCTATCACACCCACTACTTCAGCTTCTTTGTCATACTTCTTCTTTGTAACATAACAGTTATTCCTGGTGTTCCTCTGCTTCTCGCAGAATCAGCAGGTAATTCTAGACCCTGAGCTTGATATATAACCGACCCTATCAATCCTCACAAGATATTTTTCTCAGACTCGCCTCTAGCATAATATCCTTCACCATCATCATGTGAAACCCTAGAGGTTTAAAGATCTTGATCTTTAGACCTTGCAACACCGTTACCTCTTACAACGACAAAACATCCTTGCCGTACTTAAGCGTTTCCTTGAGAGAGCCGAACTGTGAAGGTAGCAGATTCAAACAACAGAATCGTCTTTGCACCTCCTCTGACACAGTTACATTCACGCTTGACAGGTAAGACACCATCTTCCAGAAGCCATTGATCTTCTCATACTCCGAGTATCAACCATCTTGAAGATATATAATATGTGATGCAAGTGAATTATATCCAGTAGAGTCTTGGAAAGAAATAACATCTCCAGCATAGACCATGAAGAAGCCGCTGTAGTACACAACTCGATCTTCCTTAATACATGATCTCCCACACTGAGACTGATCAGATTCATCACCGTCTCTGATCTTCCAAGCCTTTCAGCTTTCTCTTTCACCAACCGCTCCCTGTAAACATCCTCGTCTTCATCCTTCTTCCTAGCTGAGACAGAAGGTGACTCAGACTCTTCTAATACATCCTTTAGACCAAGGACAGACAGATGCGCAAGCATCCTCTTCTTCCACAACGAGAAGTCTCCCTTCCCATAGAATCGCTCCACCTCAATTCTTACTTTAGTAGAAATTGAGATCAACACCACCTAAGGCTCTGATACCACTTTGTTGGGAAAACTCACCACACAAACTCGCTGAAGCACTCTCTGATGCACTTGTTGTAGTACGTTAGAAAGTATGAGTTTGTAGATCTATGGAGAACAGAAGAAGAACACAGAATAAACATAGAAGATAGACACCAGAAATTGATATCCCAGGGTTCACCTAAACGTGGTTACGTCCCTGAGGCCTGGCAATGAGGCAATTCACTATAATCTCAAGTACAAAGACATATCACCTCTCTCTCTCTCTCTCTCACAAGCCACAAGTCAGCTTGCTTGGTCACATCTAGACCTTTCGGACCTTTGCCAAGGTTCAGAGAAGAGTACACACGAGCTCCTCTTATATTGTAGGAGTTTATTACATTAACCTAGTTGGATTAAGGGCATTCACCCCTTTCCATAAACCTATTAGGAAATATTCCAAAATACTTGCAACTTTCATATCTCCATGAAAGTAATATTTCCAGGAACCTATCACCCTTATAAAAGTGAGATTTCCTTTTCCTAATATGACGTCCTTGTCTTGGTTTAAGTTATGCGATCTTGTTTGATTTCCATCACCAAATCTTGACTGACGAAGTCCCTGAAGTATTCGTTGACGTAGTCTCTGAGGTAGTTTCTGACGTAGTCTCGAATCCCAACAATTCTTAGCAAAGCTTTCTAAATGTAATTGTAAAATAATAAAATCAGATTAATGAGGACGACCTTAACGCAAGGAATGAAACATACTTTTTCTCGTAAGTTTTTTTTTTCTTTTTCTCGTAAGTTGTCTGGCCTATTATGTTGACTTTACTTATCTTACTCGCATTTGGGTGTCAATCTTACTTAAACCATTAAAAATTTACAACATATAGCAGTACAAAGAAATCTAGACGTAAGAGGCAGAAGAGTCAGGTAGGGAGTTCAAGGCAGGGGTTCATCTTGGACTAGGCTGCGAGGTGCTAGTAAGACTGACGGTATGTTTGATTGTAATGAATCTTATTTGGATTTTTAGTTTTGGGATCCTGTTTAATTTTATATTTATGACTAATTTACTTTCTTATGTGCATTAGACAACTTTGGATCATTTCAGTTGTCAATTTAACTCATTTTGCCTTAGTGTTTAATTTGACAAGTGTGTCAGAGAAGAAAGTGGGTTTGCTGATATATTTGAGTATTTTTGTAGGTGTTGGAGAATGTTTATGGTGAAACTGTGGAACCATGGCCTTCTTTACGGCCTAACCATGACAAATGTAATGTCTTTTTCGAATAGCTTCCAAATTGAAGACCCCAGAAACCCTTATTTTAAATAAAAGTAAACAATACTCATAAGAACGAAATGAGAGAAGATGAGTTTAGCGTTTTAAGTACTTTTGATCCTTTTCGTATTGGGTTTGATTTACACTATTTCTTTTACGTTCTGAGTGCTATTGATTTACATTTTATTTAGGAATTGTTAATTTGCTTTACATAACCGGGACGAGTTAGTCTGGTTCTATACGGCTTGCAGCTGCACGTACGGTCCCGGGTTCTACTTGCAATAGCCACCAAGACTTTCACTTGGGTTTTTCGGCCTGAGAAGACCAACACGTTGCCTGATTCATAATACTCGTAAATATTAGAGCATCTGTAGAAGAAAGCTCTCAAGACAAAAAAAAAAGAAACAATAACAAAAAGAAAAAGAGAAAGGAGGAATGTAGTTTCTCGTGTAAGAGATTTTTTTTGGTTCAGCTCGTGGAAGAGATTCAACGATAACATTTTCTTCACTTGTTCTAATATAAATAGCTCTGCCAATTTTGTAAACATAAGTCATGCTACTGAATCTTTTCATTTCTTTACGACTATTTTTCCCGAAAAAGTTAGTTGAGTCTTCTCAATGTTGATGATGCTCTTAAAATTTTCGGAAATATAATTAAGGTTATTTGTCCATCAGTTTTGTGACTTTTCCATCAGTTCTGTCGAGCGATTGGAGTATATGGTTTACCTGATCTCTTAAAGAATGAGGAGGATTCACCCTCTTTTTTTTTGCCAAAATGTGAATATTTATATTAATGAAACTGGTTTGTAAGAGTTACAAATGAATGATTCTAGCTAGTATTAACCTTCCCGAAAAAGAATAAAAACCAGGTTAGGACCAGATTTTGGAATGAAGCTGATGATGATGATAAGTCAAACGCCCTCAAACGTCATACGTAAGCCATGATTGCATCAAGTGTTGGAATCTCTTTTCTTTTCTTTTTCCCAGGATTGTATCCCTGACCACAGGATCAATGTATTTAAAGAGGCAGGTACCGCTCTTGGATTCACTCTTGGTTTCATGTTCGTGTTCCCCGTTCTTGGTGACATTTGAGAGATTGTTAAACAGGTGTTGGACATCTTCATGCAAGAATGTGTAATATCGTTTTCTTTCATGAAAGTGCTATATTAAGTCTGCATAACCAAAATATCGATTAGATAAATGAATATGTTATCCCAAACAGCCGGTGATTTCTTAGTTTAAGGTTTAACTCATTCACTTTTTCTTATTTGTTCTGATTTCCGTTCATTCATTTTGTTTTCTTTTAATACTTGATAAGCTGACAAGTCTTTATATCTTAATATTAATACATCTTATACAAGTAAAATAGATGGTATGGTCTACAGTCAATGATGATATCTAAACATATCATTACGATCTATATATGAATTAAAAACCATGATTTATAGTTGACGATCAATGATATTATTATGTTGCTTATGAATATAGACTCTAAAGATGGATTGTGCAACGGTACAAGGTTACTCTAAATATAGAATCAGTGATCTTGTTATGTTGCTTAGAAAATTGTTGGTCATATTGTATAAAGAGGGTTTCCAGAATACTTGCACTACGTACGTATTTTCGGGATTTTAGACAATAAAATATATATATTTGATGAACAATAATTTATTAGAGAAATTCTATGTTCAGGGCTGATTATGTTGGCTTTTGAATTAATAATCTAATAAATATTTGCAAGGGTTCTTTTCTATATTTTTATTTTAACGAAAAATGTTTAAAAGTATATACTTGATCAAATACCTACCAATTTTTAATAAATAATATTTGGTCGACAAATAAATTAAAATCAATCACAAAAATACAGTTTGGGTATTATAAAACAAGCTAAGTAAACATATATTATTTAAGTAGTAAAATGAGAAAAAGTTGTTTTCAAGATATTATTAGCATTTTTAGATTATATATGATACTATCTTATATTTGACCAAAAGAAAAAAAGATAATTTTCTATAAAGAAAAATATACTTTGAATTTACTAACACATTTCTTTATTGCTACAAATACAGTGTTCTCAAGTTAGTGTTCTTGCGTCCTTTCGTTCTTCTATATTAGAGGTTTTTGTGGGTTAACTGTGATATTGACCTTGTAGCGAGAATGCCAGACACTCCTCTCATCATTCGTAAAACCTCTTCGTATGTTTTCTTCCACTTATAATTCATTTCGCCTCCATTTGATTAAAAGCTTAATAAGGCTTTACATCTTTAAGTAAAATTTAGACAACTTTTAAATGCATGAGTATGCTTATGGATTCGATCGTCGGTGTAATAGTTGAAGACTATTTATTGAAATTATTTTTGAGTTTCTGTTTTTACATTTTTGGTGGCGTATGAACTGCAGACGTTGTTCCAGAATGATAGATCAGATGCACAATGAATACTTCCGTGCACATATGTCGGAAGAGGAGAAGATTGCTGCTGAAGAGAGCTTCAACGCATATTTCTATCCTACTCAACTCTACACGAGACTTCAAGATCGTGCTGAAAATAATGTATGTGTTTCTTTAGCTGTTACCTTTCCATAGAGAGGAATGTGTGTAATAATGAGTGACACAAACATTGGTTTTGCTTTTGACATAGAAAATTCCCATGGCTGTTTATCTTGTTTTGCAGTTGAGTCTAACTGTTTTCTCTTATCTTTACCGTGTAGCCTTTGTTTCTTCAGCGAAGTTTGAATTATCAGATTGAAGCCAAACATCAAAGGAGGTAAAGTTTATTTTTCTTTGTTCAGAATCTCCATTAGTTTTGCGTAATTATAATTAGTATATAACTGAACCAATAATTGGGAACCTGAATGCTAAGTGCTTGTTTGGGAAGAAGTTTCAAAGACTTTACCCCCTCGTGAATAGTAATCTAATCAATATTTTATGATGTGCAGAATACAAATGAGTTTGTTACTTTCCGGCAGTATAGATGCTGCTGGTATACAAACTCAAAAACTGTTTCCTCTTATTATTATGCTGGCAAAACTTGTTTCTTCTAAGCCTACTGCAGAGGTAGGCTTTTCAACCTCAGACATAATTGGATTGATCTTTGCCTAATTATGTCACTTGTCATTTCATCGCCTAACATATTTTTAACTCTCAAAATTATAGGATTCTGCAGTATATAAGTTCAGTCGTACATGTAGCATAACTGGAGTTGATGGACAAGCCAACTTTCTTCTCCCTGATATGGGCAGACTCGCTTTGAAGTCAAGATCCCTTGTTATCTTATTTATTAGCTTTGGTGAGTAAGAGTGATTGTTGTGTACTAATTTATGTATATATACAGTATTCAAGATAAACTGATCAAATTATTTTCTTTCTTGTAGCTGGTGCGCGAAATTCTCAATTTGTCATTGATTCAAGCAAGATTCATTCAGGTATTTCCAGTTATAAATGTTTTTAAATGTCTCTTTCTTCTATAAATCAATCATTACGAGAGGTTCTATTTACAGTATAACCTCTTTAAATTAATAATCGATAGATTAATATCTCTATAAATTAATATAATTTCATAGTCCAAAATTGAAATTTTGGTTCAATTAGTATCTCGATAAATTAATAATCTCTATAAATTAATAAAAAAATATAGTTTTGGTGTAGTCCCGACATTATTAATTTATAGAGGTTTCACTGTACTTTGTTCTGGCAGGAGGACAATGCCTATGGAGCAAAATACACCTGGAATCTCTCTATTCGTCGTGGCAGAAATATCCAAATATGGACTTGGGAGAGAAAGCAACTTCAGTCTCTCTTGTTGAAATGCAGCCTTGCTTTTTACAGGTAATCTCGTCTTAATCGTTTTCTTAAATTAACTTAGGTTTTATTGTTTCCATTTTCATATTCTTTAATTTGTTCCCTACAATGGAATGCGGACTCTCTGGATTTAAGTTCTTTCATGTAACTTGAAATGTAAAATAGGAAACACTTGCTAATGTGAATTTTGTTATAGTTAACTATATTCAGTTATTCACCATTACTATGGAAACATTATACTTGTATGACTTGTCTATTTCTGCAGCCAATGTCTATGAGTCAGAAGTGTGTCGTGATTCAGGTTCCCAGCAATCCTCTCACCTCGGTAACTTTTCACACTTGGAACACTTCCATAATTTTAATGTGTTAAAGTATCTTATAATTCTTGTACTTTTTTTTCAAGAGCTCACCGCAGCAAGTCCAACTCACCATATCTGCACAAGAGGTTGGAGCAACGGAAAATCTTCCTTATAGTTCTTCATTTTCATTGAAGGACATCCCTTCCTCTTCAGTAGTGTTGTCCATTAAGCGGTAACTTCAGTTAAATTTACAATTCCTTTCCCTTAATTTTATAGTTGTCAGTTTTCCTTGAATTTAGGCTTCCCCTTACTATTAATAGCAAGTGTTACCTACAACTTGATAAGTTATAATGTCCACCTCTTCATGTCGACTCTAAATCACTCCTCTACATCCATTGCTTAGGTTGAGAAAAGGACAAGTAGCTTTCAGTTACAAATACTATAACAACAAATTACAGATATCTCAAGGTATACTTGTGTAATCATTAACCTTTTACATACTCATATATATATATATATATATATATATATATATATATATATATGTGTGTGTGTATCATAAATTACATTTTGGATTTTATTTTTTCTCAGTAACTGGAGACTTTACTTGTCCATTCTGCTTCGCAAAATGTGTCAGTTTTAAGGTGGACTTTCATTTCTACTCTCATTCATACCTCTGAGTAAAATATACGAGTGGACTATATTCTATGTAGTGATGCAATCTTTTCTTTTGTTCCTAATCATACTTTAGGGCCTGGAATGTCACATGCCATCAACCCATGATCTCTTCAATTACGAATTTTGGGTTTGTAACTTCAAAACTCATTTAGCTATTGCTCAGTATTCTTTATGGTTCAACACTAATCTGCTCCTCTTGTGTTTTAGGTAAATGAAACATATCCGGTTGTAAATGTGTCTCTCAAGAGTGAGACAATGATCAACGAGGTTAGTACATCTTATTTCCAAAATAATATCCTCAAAGAGCTGTTGACATTTGAGTCTTTAAATAGGAGAACTATCCTTGTTATTTGCAACACTATGATATCTGCTATTGTCTTCGATGGCATACAAAAATTAAAATCACAATAGTGTCAAACCTTCTAGTAGCTAGTAGAAATAGTGCTATAATATATTCGATGTCTTTTGTAGTTTTCCAATGTTCATAAAAAAGAAGTTCAAATTAATGAGCGCGACCGTAACGCAAGGCTGGAACCATACCCTTCCTCGTAAGTTGTCTGGCCTATTATGTTGAATTTACTTATCTTGCTCGCATTTAGGGTCAATCTTACTTAAACCATGAAAAAAAATTACAATAACAGTTCAAAGAAATCCGGACGTAGGAAGCAGAAGACTCCATTAAGGAACTCAATGCCGGGGCCTCTTAAGATCACTGACGGTATGATGTGTTTGATTGTAATGAATCTTATTTGGATTTTTAGTTTTGGGAACCTGTTTAGTTTTATATTTATGACTAATTTACTTTCTTATGTGCATTAGACAACATTGGATCATTTGAAAAATCTTCTTAATTTTTTTTTTTTTATCTTCAGATGCTGACTCTGTTAAAAGTGAGAAGAGCCAAATACCACCTGGGGGTGCTGAGTCGTCTACTCAATTAGTTCCTCCTAGAAGTCCTGCAGAATTGCAAATGATGCAAATGTGGAAATCTTATGTGAAGGAGCGCCGGTATATGCCTTCTCTCTTTACAGTACATGTGATTTCTAGTCACATGTGTTTGATCCTGCCAACTTTTTACATATAAAAAGATAATGATAGCTTGACACTAGTTGTTCACACTATGCAGAATAGTCGAAAATGGTCGCATCTCATTGGGATGTGAGGCGTTCTCGAAACTACACGGACCCCTCATGGCCCGAAATCCGGACTTGCGCTGGTAATTTAACTCTCGTATTCCTTTTATCTGACAAGTGTTTCAGAGAAGAAAGTGGTTTTTATTGATAAGTGTGAGTACTTGTGTAGGTGCTGGACAAAGTATATCTGGACACTGAAGATTTACGGCCGTATTGACGACCGAACCGTGAAGAACTGTACTTTGTTTATCGAACAGGTTGCTAAGTGAAGGACCTAGCTAGAAGCCTTTATTTATGTTTTAAGAAAAACTCTAAACAATAGGAAAAGGAAATGAGAGTAGATTTTAACTACTTTTGGACCCCTTTATTATCCTTTTTCGTGTTGGATGTTATTATCTTACATTATTCCTTTTCCGTTTGAGTGTTGTTATTAGAGTACTTTTATTCTGTTTTGGAGTTATTAATTTGGTTTACAGAAAGTTGTTATATTACATTTGTCTGAAATGAATTTATTCTAGGATTATTTAATTTAATTTTTTTTTTTCTTCTTCTTTGGTTTAGTTTGAGGTTTTACTTTTACCCCATTCATTCTTCTGTATTCATTGACCATTGATATAGTCGTCCCCAGCTCTTAACCTACATAAGATCCGAAGCTCTCTCCATAACAGCTTTTTTTTCGACGACCATGACAACTTAACTCTTTCTAACTTAATACGCTACGAAACCAACTTAACTATCCTGTTAGGCGCGCAGTGAAACCCATCTTTTGATGGTTCTTAACAAGCGTCCGTACGTGCCACTTAATTAAATCAGTGGAGTTTAATTTATGTTCTTTGGATATGTTTACCTCTCTGACAAGACCAAATATATTCGTCACACACACATTCAATAATTTTTTTATTGATATAAGATGGTGAATAGGGTAGTAGAGATCAACTGACCATAACACTTTACATGAATGTAAATTCCACCCGAGACCGAATCAAGAAGATTCACCACAACCAAATCATCTTTTACGAAAAGATACACATAAAGGTATATAAAGATTGTAGGTTTAATGCCTTGTATAAATGTATCATCAAATTGTTCAAGAATAACTCATAATTTTTCTTCCTCGCTATGATTATCATCATTCTTCTCCTGCTCTGTGTTATTAGTAAGACCTCCGTGACTTTCCTTATTGATATTTTCATGTGATCTGTGCCTCCCCAGCACTACTCCAGTAGAGTTGGGGGCCATCAAGGGAAGCTAAATTTACAGAGAGAAGATTAATTCAGGCTAGTTTTGAGATTATAGTTAATTTGTCCGAAAATTTTCAGAAGAATCAGTTGCAGGGATCAGATTTATTACTGGTGGTTTCTCCAATTATGTTTCAAAGTGCGCTGGTTAAAAAAGGCGCCCACGAGTATGATCAAGCTAAATCTTGAAAGGTAAAACTGCTTCTGCAGGTTGCTTGGAGCTACTCATTTGATTAATTAAACGTCAAAATTCTCAACAAGTTAAGACTGCTCCTGAAGGTCTCACTTGAAGCTTGATCCAGAAGCTATGTCAATGGAGCTTCTCAAGGTCTTCACTAAGGAGGAGATGAGAATTCATGATGATCATGAGCAATGTTTAACCTTTATGTTTATCACCCAAGTATCACATCAGATTTTATTTTTCAAGAAGATGAACACTGCAATATTATCTCTCTCCAGAACCCAAAATTGTTGCACACGGAGAGACAAGGCAGCGCTGAGTTCATATATTGAATTAGTAACGTTTACATACATTGAATCCCTTTTAGAATGATATTATTGCCATCTCCATTATCATACTTAATTATCTAGTTTCAGTCTCATATAAGGTTCCACTTAGGTCCGACCATATTCACATGCATGTTTGTTATACCTCGGGACCAGAGGCGAACAGAGGTATAAGACCACGCAAGACTTGAGCTGATAAATGGTGAGCCTCAAAGATCTCTCCATCCAAGTTCCACACACTCTCTGCTTCCCCAATCGAAGTAAACGTGAACGCTCGTGTCTGCATACATACCACCCACAATACGTTTGAGTTAGAGATGATCAAAAACAGAGGATCTGAAAAATAAAATGTCTTCAAAACTAAACAAACCTTGTGATATTCCACAAACTCAAAGTTTAAAGGTTCCCCGCCTTTCTTCGCAAGCTCCGTGAGGTGCCTGCAACCATAAAGAAACCCAATAAGGAAAAGAAGAAGTAAAAGAAAGATGAGAAGGCATTTATTACCATAAGTACTTGGGGCGTGAACAATCTTTGATGAGTATGAGATGAAGGAAACCGTCAGAGAGGTGTGCATCCACGACAAGACCGTCAGGTGCTCTTTCATTTCGGTTTGACATCACTGCCGCACCTATACTCAGAAACCGCCCTCTCGTTCTACACCATCTTGTTTTCTCTTGACACGCACGTGTAGTATTCCCATCCTCTGCCTTGCTGCTGCTACAAACGCTGCATTTTGCGCGACATAGTATCTTCTCTGTTCTTGTTGTACTTCGAAATGGCCATGTCTTACTCCGCGTGAGTGGTGAGACTTTAGCGTTCTCTGCTTCTTCAAACATCACCTCTGCCTCATATGATCTTTGCATTTAACATATAAACCAACATTGTTCAGCATATCTTGGCAGCGTTAATTGTTAAATATGTTACCTGTGCTTCAAGAATACTTTAGTTCCAACATAATCATAGCGTTTAGGACCCATCCACCGATACTTTTCACTTTCTGAAATGACATCACCATAAAACCCGTATCTGAACTAATCAATTGTACAGAAACTCTGTTAGAGATCAGAACAATCCATTAAAGACAGTAGAGGTGATTCATTAAACAAATGAGAATGATTGACACCAACATCAAGGATGAAAAGTTAGAGCTTCATGACATAAATGCAAAACATTTCACTAAAAGGATTTAGTCATTACCCAGCAAACGAGGCTGCATAACGAATAAAAGGTTCAATCGCTGACGTTGGTGTCGTTTTCCACCGCACGACCTGCATTGCATCAAGGAAGAGCTTTCTACCTAGAATGATATGCAGCGCAGATGTTACAGGATCACGAGCTCCTGTGGTGCTGTAACACGAGAGCATAAACAGTGGTTTTAAAACTTTAAGCTAACACAACTGATTGCATCTTCTAATATACGGCACAAGATCATCTTTTCTAGTAAAAGGAAGGATTATAATTAATATATGATAGTAAGAAAACGCACCATATAACTATTGCATCAGTTGAACCTGCCGGGATGAGGCCAAATCTAGGCCTTTCACCACTGAAGGGATGATCAGAATCTTCAGTTCCTGCAAATTGTTAAGAAAAGGAGCAAGACAAATAGAAAATAAGAGGATAAAATAAGAAACGGAGGAGATACTTGGCTAACTGAATGTCTTGTAGGGAATAAAACTCACTGACCTTGACATGAGCCATTGACTGTCCCTGTAAGGAAAACAGTAACATCCAAAGATCACAACTAGTTAAGAGTCTTACAGCCAATTTGGAAAAAAAAAAGATGAGATAAAGTTGATTCAAATACATACTGAAATTCATGACCTCTTGAACTGAATCATGAAGAAGAGGGAAGTGTTCCTTTTGATCACTCTCATGAACTGCATCTCCTGATTCTGGAACTGAGGAGCTACCTCTACTTTGGACAGTACTAAGGGAATCAGAAGGACTTGGTGGAAGAGGGACTTTGAGCCTTGACAAAAGATATCCATTGAGGACCTCGTTGAAGAAACCGTCTCCACCCTGTACGTAGGTCGAGTTTCTAAGATATCAAAATAGTGACAATCGTTTAACAAGAAAACAGATATATGATCCACAGGTAAGCCTCATGAGGAAGAAAATGTGACAACAGGAGTGGAGAAGCCTCATCAACTTTCACTAAACCATAACTTGACTCAGAAATGTATTTAAATTGAAGGTTATGTTATGTCACATCACTAAAGTATTTCACAGATGCACTTAGCGAATCAATCACTCAAATTATTGTTGAAAGATCTACAACTTACAACAGCTATGATGCCATCATATGAACGGAGTTCTTTGTTTTGGATAGATGCCATTACATCAAATGCATGGCCTGCTCGTTCAGTTACAATCACCTGATTTCAATGGTAAATCAAGAATATCAAACTAAGGAAAGCTATAGTATGCACAGTGAGAAAAACACGCATGTAAATTCTTTCTGTATGAGAGAGTTATATGAACACAAGAAACTACGCAAAATGTTGTAGAGACAAAGAAAGTCTCCTTTGGCCAACACAACCTCTCTCAACTAGCAAAAACCGTGTAAGTGATTGCTGCAATGTCTACTACTAAAACATACATATACACATTACTACTCACTTTGCTGCGGGTATAAAATATGACTACAGAATAAACAACAAGTAACTATTGATCTTGACAAACCACAACGAATCAAATACAATAATGGGTAACAACATTTCTCCCTATGCCTTTCTCCATCAAAAGATTAACCTATAACAACTCTCATAAAGGCAATTACTAGATGATCATTCTACTAGTAATGTGATGAATTAAGAATAAAACAGACCTTAGTATTAACTTTAGCGCGGATGAAAATCTTGGAAACAGTTTCCCATATCTTAAGACCACTTGCTTTGCCACTTCTCGGATGTACGAATACCTAAAGAGGTTGCAAGAAAATCATTCATAAGAATAAGAGCAACAAAGTGCACACAAAAAAAAAATATATATATATATAAATACCAATAGATTTCTTGGTCTTTCAACTTCCTTGATCAAAGAGTAATTCAACTGATCCATCCAGCTCTGGCACGTCTCCAAATCCATATGCCCAAAAGTGAATGCGGCGAGTTTCCAAAGGCAAGGCTCCTTGGGTGAAGTTTGAAATCCGTGGACAGTGAACCGATACATCTAACATCAAAAGCAAAACTCTCATTACATTGTAGTCTCTACAAGAAGAGAGAAGAAAGAAAAAGGTAAGAAAGAAAGAAAGAAAACCTGTTGAGTAGAAGTTAACAAGCGTTGTTTCCGGAAACATTCTTTGGCATGTCCAAGGCCTGACTTGGGACTATGCACCAAGCCATAGCTATCAAACTCCACAGCATATATATCAGAGAATCTGATCTCTGTTTCAGTGTTCTCCCAACTTCCAATTCCCAAACAAGCCGTTCCTTCCTGAACACACACAAAAAAAAAAACTAAATTTAAGAACGTTATCATCTATTATATATGACATGAATTTGGAAAGAGCATAAATATAAAAGTCAACGAACAGAGTCGTCTCTGTGATTAACACATATAAATCAATTGACGAATCTTACACAATCTGAAGAATCCAAACATTTCCAGGACAAACCATGTTGATTCCGTGTAAGCAAAACATCTCCGACATGATCCAAGTGAAAACACCCGCTCATTACCGACAATTCACAATCCCGATCCACATTGCTGCCGGAATCTTCGTGCCCTTCGTCCATTGTACTCCAGCTATAAAATCAAATCGATGTTTGCTTCAGCTTTCAAGATTAAAAGTGCACAATTCGTCAATGAATTTGATTTTTTTTTCTGTTTACGACGATGATCGTCAACGGTCGTCGTTGTACGAGGAAAGAATATGTTGAGAGCATCAGAGAATTTCTAGATCTGAATGGGCCACTATGGGCTAATTTCATAGTTGGGCCTCCCTTCTATATGTTCCTCATTTTTTTCAAACAGCTCTTTTAAGCTCGTATATAATTTTATACAGTTAATTAGCTTGCTATAAGTTACGCGTTTAAGTTCACCTGTCATCTTATTGCACATCTAGTTAGTGTACTCTTTGTTTTGATAATACTTACTATTGTAATATATATGAGAAAACATTGAATCTGAAAGCCGATCTTATGTGTTAACAAATGGATAGATAAATTTATAAATAGTGTCTAAAAGCCGATCTAAGATTTTTTTAACCTTCTATGCAAAATCAGTGTTTAACATAATAATAATTAGATATCAGAAAATTTCTTGTTTTCTTTAAAGAGATGTATATGTATTCTTCCGAGACAATGCCTTCACTTAACACAAGAAACAGTAACACCGTCGGCTCGGACAGAGGTTTCCGGTTTGCCGATGGCAACAAACTGAACAAAAGCGGATGCGCAACTTCCTCCATACGAATATGTTCCCATGCGAATATCCCTACTATCATCACACCACTTACCAAAATTGTTAACGTGAGCACACACTTAAAACATTGGGTTCTATGGTCAGTCTGCACCCTAACTTATTAAAAAAGCTTTCTATCACAAAAGAAAAAAATTTAAATGATCCAAAGATGTATCAGGAACTAGATATGATATGTCGACACCAATACCACCAAAAGTTTCAAATCCCAAACTGAAAAGGTACAGAAAATAAATTATTATCAGTAACATAAATAAAATATCTTATGGCATTTATGAAGGAAACAGTAGTATGAACTGGGAGCTTCCAGCCTGAATCTCTGCATATTTCACAACAGCATAGCAAGGGGTTAAGATGTGAGTCCCAAACTTCCAACAAGAAAGATGTAAGATAATCACGGTACAAAAGGAGGCTCCAAGAAACATCACACCTGTAAAAAAGTTAAGACAATAGAAGAAAACAAAAGGTTCATGTCAATAAAAAATAAGAGGGACAAACTTCTGGAACCTATGCTAGTGGTACTTTAGATCTTGTCACATGGAAACGAAACTGAAAACAAATGCCGGCCAGAAAACACGTTAGGAGTTACTGAATAAACAAAGAAGACGAAAAATAATAGAGATTGAAAAAAAAATTAGATTGATAAAATATTTTTGATCATCCAACTAGCAAATTCTATGAATTAGAGTCGAATACCAGAACAGATGCTCCTTTAGCCGTGGGACTGCTCACAAACACAACAGTAACCAGATTAAATGAGCTTACATCAATTAGTTAACATCTTACAAAACTATAAACAGAGAATTACATAAAAAACGAACATAAAAGGAGAAAAACTTTCGAAAAAGGCAGTATCACACAACATACTCAACTTGGTTCATCCTGCAACTGCAAGTCTAAAAATGATAATTCCGGAAAAAAACATTTCTAAAACGTATAACTTTTCAGGATGAAAACTTTTATCATATGTTTAAAGCCAAAATGACCAGTTTCAAATTCCAAAATTTAAAACCCGTTAGCCAAAAAATATCAAATGAGGATATCTTACCTCTCCACTAAGGAGTTTATCCTTAGAACACCACATGCTACTTCATCTCAGCCATGAACTTCTCATACTCAGAATCTCCAACAGTGGATGGATTCTCTGCAGGTGGCTGAACTGGAGGCTTGGGAGCCCAGGGTGCGTTCCCCATGCTCTGGGGATATCCAACAGAAGGTGGCAGAGGAGGATTAGGTGCCCAAGGTGCATTACCTAGACCTTGCGAGTGATCAGATGACGGCATAGGAGGATTGTTCGCCCACGGCATATTACCCATGCTTTGGGAATGATCAGCAGACGAGGTCGGCACTGGAGGTGGAGGTGGAGGTGGAACAGCAGTGTAATAAGATGGATAACTCATATACGGAGGCTGTCCAGGCACACCTGAAAGCGAACCACCATAGACATTTGGTGGCACAGATGAAGGAGGAGTACCACTCTCTGCTTGTACTCCTGGTGGGAAGCTTTGCTGGCTTTCACTAGTAGTAGTGCCAGGTGGAGGAGCTTGTGTCACATGAGGAGGTGGTGGTGGTGGTGGGTAGTGCATTCCATAAGGAGACATATGTTGACCAGGGACGGGATGGTAAGAACCAGGAGGAGGCGGAGGAGCATATTGAGAATAGGAAGGAACAGGAGGACCCCAAGGAACTGGAGCCGGTGAATATGAAGGATTTGGCAGTTGCCCACCAGCGCCATATGGTTGTGATGGTGGAGGAGGATAAGATTGAGTAGGTGGGGGAGGTGCCGGGGGCCCAGGAGGCGGTGCCGGCTTACCAGCAATCCTGACAGCAAGTGTTTTACCTTCTAACCGATAACCATTCATTGCCTGTATCGCCGAATTGGCCATCTGGACATCTGCGTACTTCACAAAACCATAGCCTCTGCTCAGACCAGAAATATGGTCCTTGATTACCTTTGCCATCACAATTTCACCAAAGGGTGAAAAAAGATTAATCAAACCATCGTCCTCAAGCATCGTAGGTAAGAACCCAATGTACAGATTTTTTTCATCATATTCTTTGGAGGGTTTGGCTGGATTTGACCCTAAGCCAGGATGCGCACTTGCCCCACTGCCCCCATTGCTAGCCCATGGAGGATTACTTCCCCCCGAACTTCCCGGTCCAAGAGCCAAGGTATTAGTACTCTGTTTGAGAGAAGATTCAGGGAGAGTTCCTCCTAACTCAGCCAAAAAGTTCTGATACTCATCATCCATTTTCTTCCCATTAGTATCCTTCACGGGGCAATCAATAGTAGGGTGTCCACCATCACCACAAATCTTGCAAAGCACATCACTTTTAAATGTATTCAAACGAGATGGACACGCAAACTGCCTATGTCCTGGCTCACCACACAGCCTACAGAATTCTTCATCCCTTATAGTACCATTCAAGGTAGCAAGCTCCCTCAGCTGTTGCCTCTTGTGTTCGTTCAACACCTCATCAACAGGCTGAAGAAGCTTCTCAACCATACCAGCAGCAGCTTCAAGTGCCTCCTGAGTCTCAGCCTCAACCAAAACATGCAAATCCTCATTTTCAGCAGGGTCGTACTTCATATCCTTCTTCTGCAGCCTACCTTCCTTCATAGACCCTTTACCCCTAATCACAATCTTAGCACCAGTCTCTCTCTCCATCCTCTTCTGAGTATTCCCCCTGGGACCAATAATAAGACCAATGAAATTATAACCGGGATAGTCCTTCATCGGAATGAACAGCTTCTTTTGGAGCTTGGGAGGCCTGTAATCCGCGGGTGGTTTAAAAGCAGGATTCTTTTTAATAATCTGAGATATAATCTCCTGCCTCTCTCTATTCAACCTCTCCCTCGCTCTGTACTCCCTAGTGTTGATCCTAATCCCCATGTTATCATACACAGGCTCTGGGGAAGGCGACCTCTGCCCCTCGGGTCTATCATCCAAAGCCATACCGGACTGAAGCAGCCTACTTATATCAAGCAACCTGCTGTTCAAAACCTGAATCTCGGGATCGAACTCGATACCTCCGACGATCTCCTTGATGTAATCGGGAAGCTGAATCGTCGGCTTCGGCTCGTCGTCAGCCCATCTCGACTTACGCTTCCTAGTACCGGAATCGCCGCCGCCACCATCGGCGCTCGTGTTGTTAACCGACTCGGAAGGAGGAGGATCCCACCTGCTCCGACGCTTCCTCCGGGTTGTGGTGTCCTCGGATTGGTTCTTGTCGTCACCGGTAACGCCGTTAGAGGAGCCGTTGGTAGCTTCGGGAGCAGGAATCTGATCGGGGGCGAGGGAAGCGGAGTTATCATCCTTGAGAGAAGCTACGGTTTCAGAGGAAGCAGGAGGAGGAGGTTGATCGAGGGGATGAGAAGAAGGATTCAATTCGACGGAATCCATGGCGAGGTCGAGAACTAGGGTTTCAGATTTGGGAGAAAGCAAAGAGATGAAAGAGGGCTATGTGTGTAGGTTTAAGTTATGACGAAGGTCAAGTTGCAATTTAAGATAGGCGACAAAAGTAGAAACGAGGCTCGGAGATTAACAGAGGCGGCTTTAGCTCTGTTGGGCTGGTACCAGACTTAGGCCCATTTTAAGCCCAAATTATTATTTAACGACACTATATTTGATCAAGTGGGTGGGGACGGGTTCGGATTCGGTTTGGTTCGGATAGATGGTTTCAGGTTTTTGGGATCAGATTTCATGGTATTTCTAAATTTCTGTACAAATCTTTGTGAGTTCGGTTTGAATTCGAATAACCCATTTAAATTATTTTAAATTTGTTATATATTTAAAATTTTTGAAAATCAATAAACAAAATATTGCATATATATTTGAATAGCATATGTCAAAATACCTAAATTTAACAGTGTCAATCGACACGGGATGAACAGTAGAATGAACAGTGTCGTTCGACGCGTAATGAACAGTGTCGAAATGAACAGTACCGGGATGAATAGTGTTTTCCGACACAGAATGAATAGTATCGTTCGATGATTGGTTCACATTGTTGATCGCTGCTGCTTGGAGAATGTCAATCGGCTCTAGAAGATCAGCGTCATTCGATACCTAGATTTCTACGCTATTGATTGCTACTTTGAGGCTATCTCTTATACTTATGGATCACGCATACTGGATCATGTGGCTCTGCTAGTAAGAGCGTTATTTCATCGTTAAGGTTTTTTTTTTTGTTAAAATGTTAAGATTTTCTAACTAAATTTTTATTGATGTTTTTTTTTCAAATATGAAAAACTAAAATAGGTAAACCATATAAATGCATAACCAATTGAGCAAAATTCAATAAATAACAATTTAATCCATAAAATTCAATGAATATCTAAGTAATAAAATAAAAAATTGCGAAGAGAGACAAAAAAATAATATTTTATTTAAGATATAATGAGATATCCATTAAGGCTTTTAATTAAAGTTGTTAATGTATAGATAAATTACTATATTTTAAAGATTGAAATTAAACTAATTAAATTTTTATTAAAATAATAATCTTATTTGATTTAGAACTCCTTTTTAGGTACTAGAGTAATGAGGTTGCACTTATATATTTTTATATATATAGTCTCTATTGTACATCCCTAGGAAATACAACCATCAAGTAGCAAACTAACAAATCGTTTATTAGAAGATTATTACGATAATGTCATCATCATATGCCTCATCATGATTTCTCTCGTTCCTCTACATCAACGTATGTACAATGCAATGATTCATATACAAAAGATATTCAATTTTCAATAATTTTATCATGATATGCATTGCAACTATGCATATACTATTAGATTCTCATTTTTAATCCTAATTTTCTTATGCAGTGGCAAACGCAGCTGATTTAGAATTCGACAGAAAGTGCGTCCAAATTCGTTGGTGTAAAGGAAAACATTGTATTTGCTGTGACAACGCAATGGAAATATTAAAATGTTATGATACGCTAGCAGCATGCATGCCTCATTGTATGAATCCAACTATTTGAGTGGCTTAAGAAAGTTTTAGAAAATATAATATAATCATGTGGAATATCTTAATAAGATAATATATATATATATGTATATATATTATAAAATAAAGATATTAATGAACTACTGCTTTGGGTATTATATATATCATCTACTTTATAATATACATATGATTAAGAATAATACAAATTTATGCAAGAGAAAATCTTCCTTGTGGTATAAGAATAATAAAATGTCCCCTAAAAATAGAATATATCAAATACACACTGCAAATAGAAACAAAAAGAACTGATCAAGAAGATAAATTGCAAAGATAAAAAGAGAAAAAGGTGAATGTAGAAGATTTTCAATGCTATTGAACACAATGTCATAATCATTTAATTTTTTAAAGAATCCCAAAGTAAATGATGATTCAGAGTTCCAACAAGGAGAAGACTACAGAAGTTCACATGTCGATGACACGTTTTCTACAGTCTCTTCAACGACAATTCGTTGATAGACAATTGCATCAACGACTGAAAGATGATTTGATTCAATATATATGGCATAGATTTGGACATGATGAAGACAACAACTGATCTCCGAAGTTTCTTTCAAATAAATCTCGTTAATTTTAATTATCTTTGTTTCATGTTTTTATTTAAAAATCTATGTTTAAAATGTTATCTTTTATTATATTTTATTTAATAAAAAAATTAATTTTAATAATAATGTTTAATATTATTTTATTTTTAAATAATCCTAAAGTAAGAAATTAGCAATGGAGACATCAAAATCTCAAGGTTCTTCACTAAGTCTCTTCAACACCTTTATTCTTAAAATATTATTAAAATTTGATCAAAAGACCCTTAATGGGTATGTGGGATAAACATGTTGTAAGGGTCCATGCTTCCTTTACGGATGAACATTGTATGCGAGGGTTAATATTTTTAGTTAGCGTGTTGATTTATAAGCTTAATAGAGATTTTGAAGCGTATACTTCATAAAATGAAATATGAATGAACATTCCCTTGTAGAAAGTCCGACTTAAGAGCAAAAGCCATACCAAAGAACTAAGAAATTGACTATTTGACCCCACCTTAGAGCAGCTACAACACGGGTTGTTAATGCAATCCTTAGGTATAATTCTTAAGCTTAGGGGATTTAAAAAAATATAACACGCGGATGAGCTACGGAATAGTCCTTAATTAAGAGGATTAAGAGCAACTCTAATAGTGTTACCCACCATTGGAATCCTTAGAAATAGAATATTGTTTTTTTTTAAATAGTTAAAGACTTTTATCATAATTTTATGTTTAATAGTGTTATCCATTATGGTGTTTTTAGATTTTTTTTACCATTGGACATACAATTATGATAAGATTTTTAACTATTAAAAAAAAAATTATTTTTAAGGATTATAGTGGTGGGTAACACCATTGGAGATACTGTTAGAAACTATTAACGTTCATTTAGAAATAGTAAACTATAAACATATTCTCAGCTTTTCACACAATCTCCAATAGATGGTTTAATAATTGAGAAATAGTGGGTGTTTATATTCTAACAAGTAAACAAGTAAGTAGCATAATAGCATTATTGTTTAGGAGTTAAATCGTAGAATATGGAAACCACATTAATAGGCAGCTAAACTGCCGTTGTTTAAGGAGTGTGTGCACAAGTGGGAAACCTGAAATTAGGGTATCTGTTACCGACAGCAACATGTATCTGTCTTACTGGATTAAACTAATTTGATACTGTGTTTCCATTAAATTCTAATTTATTCAGTGACGTAGTCGTTTATTTAGTACTGTGTTTATTGTTTAAGTGCATACTAGAAACTGACCCTCTCACAAGAGTGCGGGTATATTTTTGGTTTTTATTTTTTTAAGCAATATAATTTTTATGTTTGTATGTTTGATTATTGTATGATATGAACTGAATAGAATAGATAATTTTATGTAACTATATTAGATAAATCAAGTTTCATAAGTATTTATATCATATGTGTTTCGGAAATCTATTTTTAATTTTTATTTATAAAGTTTGCAACATGTTATAGTTTTGTGTAGTTTTCTATGTTATAACAATTTTAATTTCCCACATTTTATTTCTAAACTTAAGTAGGTGTTTTATTAAAAAAAATAACTAATTCTAGAATTGTTTAAAAAATTAACAAATTATAGTAATTGTTTGATAATAATGTATATTAGTAGTCTATAATTGAACTCAATTAGGCAAAAAAATATCATATCCAATTTAATTTTTGTACGGCCCATCCAAATATACAAAGCAACAAATCCAATAGATTCTGACCCGTCCTTAAAAGGACGGATATATCTTTTGTTTAAATTTTTTTTTGAAAATTTTAGTTTCATATTTGATTTTTTTTCTAATCATATGTGTGTTTAATATTAGTTTAAATTAATATAATTTTTAATAACTATGTTAAATATGTCAAGTTGCATAGCTATACACTTGTGCCATATGCATTTCATAAATTACTTTTAAACTTTATTCATAAATTTTGCAATATATTATATTTCTTCGTAGTTACCTAACATAATTAGTCAAAGATATTTGTACCCAAAAAAAATCGACTCAGAATTGATCTGAAAATCAAAGTCTCATACTCTATTAGATCTGACCTATATACTCAAACGGTTCTTAAAGTGTTATATCCGAAAGCCAATATTAAACCAACCCGCACCGAAAACCGACCAAAAATCTTGCAAAAAGTTTGAAAAATAATTTTAATATATTCTGTTATATATATATATATATATATATATATATATATATATATACATATATATGGTTTAGTATGGTCTTCACTAACTTTAAATAAAATCACATTTAATAAATATTTTTTAATCGAATAACCTATTTAAAACTTATTAAACTAAATGAGTTTATATGAAAACTTATTTCTATTAAAAGTCCACTGAAACCATGTTAAACCCTACTTTAATATCATGTAGTTTGTTAATTGATAAACTTAATGTTTGTGTAAATTTTTTATAATTTGGATATATACTGAAAAAAAAATGATATGATGCATTTTATTAGAAACACATATCGATATAACTTAAGTCTGGAAAACATGAAATTTAAAAGGTGGTTAAATTTAGAAAAAAAAGATTTTTGTTTTGTTCCAGATTACTAGGAAACATATAAATCGACACATCATTATTTAATAGCTGTTTAATTTTTTTTTAATTAATTTAAAACTTATTAAAGCAGTTAACATATTGGTGGAGCCCAATTGATAGACAACATACGTGGTGGCTACCTACAGTTAGTATATTTAAAAGGTATGTAATGCTAAAATAATTAATGGACATAACTAATATAAATTGATCATGTTGCAGAATTAATAGACTAGATTGCAATATCCTCTCTAATTCATAAATTATTTTGCTTTGAATTTTGTTTGATATTTCAACTTGTAAATTTTTTATACGTTCAAGTTTAATTTAATCTTATTAAACTTATATGTATTTTATTGCTTTTAATTATTCGTGTTATTTTTAATAACATTTTCTGACATTTTATAAAATATGTCTTAATTCTTATTGGCAATATAGTGATTGTAGGAATGGTAAAATATGTTTTTGTAATGAATGAAATTACATGTAATTAGTCACTAGTGACTATTCCAAAAAATTATCAACTAATTGGCAAAAAAAATTGATTCCACGTAGTCATGTGAGATAAATAAAAAATATAAAAATATAAAAATTATAAATCAAATTAAAATCATTTATAGTTAAAAAGAATGGATGGAATAAGATAATTTAATAAGACAAATACATATACTAATTTCATTCAAATAATCATATTTCATTCTTTTGATTTTAATTCCATTTATTACATAAGTCATCAGCCTTAATGTTTAAGGATAGTTAATTAAGTGGAGCGGACCCCTTTAGATAGTGGGGAGATGTGCACAAGACTTATCTATTGTCTTATTCTCTCACAGTCAACTCTAATCCCAGCGTGATACCCATTAATTGCTTGCTCCTTCATTTTACCCCAAAAATAAAAATAAAATAAAACTTCGAAACCTCTCTCTCTCTCTCTCTCTTCTCTCCGGAAACATCTCTTTCCAAGTATCCGTTGTAACAGTTCGTGTAAACACAAAAAATCGCTACTCAGAATTAAGAAGCAGAGTCGAAAGAAAGAATCGAATCGAAGTTTCGAATAAAACGATGTCGTTTCGGGAGAAGATGCCGACGAGTCCCAAATCGCCTCTACGGAGGAGACGCGCGAGCTGGACCGGGTCATGGCTCAACCACCCAACGACGTCGTTCAAGGAAGTCGTCTCCGCCGTGATCCAGGCCCAGTCACCGAGATCCACCTCTAAACCCCGAAACTCAGATTTCAATTTCGATTTCGATTTCGATTCCGATTCCTCCAAAGCCGTCGATCGAACGCTCTCCTTACCCGACTCCCTCCTCCTCAGAATCCTCCAGAAGCTCCCCGATTCACAGAACAACAGCAACAACAACGACGACGACGTCTCCCTCGTCTGCAAACGGTGGCTGAATCTCCAGGGACGCCGCCAACGCGCTCTCAAGCTCCTCGATTGGGACTTCCTCTCGTCAGGGAAGCTCGCCTCTCGGTTCCCGAAGCTCACCGCCGTCGATCTGACCAACGCGTGTATGAATCACCGAAACTCCGGCGTCCTCCTCTGCCACAGATCGATCTCGTTTCGCGTATCTTCCGATTCGTCGAATTGGGAAGAGAATCTGTTACCGAGCGAAGTGATCGACGCAGGGCTTAGGGTTTTAGGAAGAGGAAGCTGCGATTTGCTCAGACTCGCGGTGATCAACGCTACTGAGTTAGGTTTACTCGGTTTAGCCGAGCACTGTTCCGATCTGGAGGAGATTGAGCTGCACAGGTGTAACGATAATATCTTACGTGGCATCGCTGCTTTCGAGAGTCTGAGAGTGTTGAGACTTGTGGGGAGCGTTGGAGGGTTGTATACTTCGTCTGTTTCTGATATTGGTTTGACGATATTAGCGCAGGGGTGTAAGAAGCTAGTGAAGCTTGAGCTTAGCGGTTGTGAAGGTAGCTTTGATGGGATTAAAGCCATTGGGCAGTGCTGTGAGGTGCTTGAGGAGCTTACGGTTTGTGACCATAGGATGGATGATGGCGGTTGGATAGCTGGGCTTTCGTATTTCGGGAGTTTGAAGAGGCTGAGAGTGTTGTCTTGCGGGAAGATTGATCCTTGTCCGGGCCCGGAGAAGATGCTTAGGTCTTGCCCGGCTCTGGAGAGTTTGGAGATCGAGAGGTCTTGTTTGAGTGATAAAGAAGGGGTGAGAGCTTTGTTTAAGGTGTGTGATGGAGTGAAGAAAGTTCGTATTCGGGATTGCTGGGGGTTGGATGGTGATTCTTTCAGCTTGGCTAAAGCTTTCAGGTATCCCTTGCAATGATATTAACTATTCTGCTAGTTTTTTTACTTCGGCTTTAGATCATCTTTTTTTTGTTTGTTTGTAGGAAGGTGAGGTTTCTGTCGCTGGAAGGATGCTCAGTACTAACAACAGGGGGTTTAGAGTCGGTCATTTTGCACTGGGAAGAGCTCGAGAGCATGAGAGTAGTGTCATGTAAGAATATAAAAGACAGCGAGATTTCACCGGCACTCTCGTCTTTGTTCTCCCTTCTCAAAGAACTGACGTGGAGACCAGACACAAGGTCTCATCTCTCGTCCAAGCTCGAAGGTGCTGGAATTGGAAAGAGAGGCGGCAAATTCTTCAAGAAGAGATGATGTATCTTATTATGTGCTCTGAGAACTCTTGTAGACAAAACTCTTTAGTTATCTTCTTCTTGGGGCGGTATTACTCTGTTTGTAAAATATTCCTTTAGTAACAAATACGTAGTGAATGTTCAAAAACTCTTGTGTATTGCAATTGTTCTATTATGTATAATAATACAAACTATTCTCGTCCATACAATATCAATTTTCAAAGATTATTATGGGTTTTCATTCAAATTGGGGAAATTAGTATCAAAGAGCCATTGAAGGTCTTGGTCACAAGTGAATACAGGAACTGCAAGTCTACAACTTCACATGATTACAAGAACTGCTCAAGTGCGGTTGAAAGGTATAGGATAAAGAATTTTAAAGGGCAGAAGAGATGCATCTATTGCAAATTGGACCATTGTGCAAGATACAAATAGCTGAACGAGGATTTCTAACCACCGTAACTTTTATTGTAACTTTACCAAATTTTAATCAATCATCACGCAGATCCCATCCAGTCTGTGTCCTGTATTTGCAGAGACTCCTTTGTAAAATAAAGTCTTTTTTGGTTGCAAGCAAAGACTCCAAGAAATAATAGCTAACCCCAAGAAGCTTATTCTTCCTCCTGCGTATGTATACACCTAAGTGTAGACACAGAACTCGAAGAATAAACAAAATTACTGAACCCAACTTCTAATAAAGATGACTTCTGTTTCGTATAAATTTGTTACCTCAATTAGGCATCTGTCATTCGAGCCCACTAGATTCTGTAGTCTTTGAATCAGAATCAACCACGAGGTAGAATAAAAGAAAGCTATAGCATCTCCAATGTCGAGAAATACAATGAAAAATGTAAAAAAGTTATACAGGTTTTACCTACCTCAACGCTTTTGACCTCTTAACAAATGCGATGGAGGTTGGGTAAAGGCCTTAAACTCTTACAATAGCTGTCTGAACGGGTAGAAACACAATTTTATCCTTCAAATTTTAACAAGTTCCAAATAAAGAAAACACACATTCCAATGAAGAAACTTAGGGAGAAGTCACAAGTTCTACCTCATGAGTTTGCAAAGTTCTCTCAAACTAGTACTAGCGAGCCGGACTTCTCGACACCCTTCTGCGACCAGACCTTCCATGAGGAGACCGAGACCTGCTTCGGTCACGACCATCTCTCCCACTCCTGGGTCTCCTGTCGTAATGCTTTCTATGATTCCTACCATGGTCTCTGTGTCTGTCCCTATCTCTATCACTATCACGGTATCTCTCTCTATCACTAGAACCACTCCTCCTACTCTCGCTTTCCCTCTCCCTCGGTTTCCTCTTATCATCTGCTTCTTTTCCTCTGACTTGCCTTTCTTCTTCCCTTCCTTTATCTTTAGCAGCCTGCATTTTTAAAAAAAAAAAAACAATAGTAAATGTACAAGGAGCAAGAGATTTAAATATTCATTCAGAGACTTACTTTTTGTTCAGCAAGAAAATCCCGGACCATGCCATAGCCAACATGCTGCTTCCCAGTGACATGAGACTGAGTCCTTTCTACAGCATCATTAGAGACAAGGAATGAACCACAAACATCACACAGTGCCATCTTCTTCTCCTGTACCATCGCTAGTACCTTGTCATTTGGTCTCTGTATCAGCATCGCCTTCTCCGTATTAAGCCCTTCCACCTACAAAAATTACAAAATATTTAGTAAAGGTGTCAGATAGAGAGCAACCACAAACAGGAAGGAATCAAGCAGATCACACAATTTTACAAAAAAAAAAAACTCAACAGCATAAAAGAAGAGTACCTTTCTCATCAGGGCTTCAGCTTCATCCACCTTGCCTTCTTCACCAAGTGCTTCCACTTGCTCAAGAAGGTTCTTAATCTTCTCCTCCAAAACAGAGAGCTGCTCAGCTTTCTCACCAGACAGAGAAGGTGGTGGAGGAGGTTCAAGCTCTTGCGCAAGGCGCTCTTGTCCACGCCTTACCTTCCTGTCAAGATCATTCACCTGTGTAACCAATTCCAAATCTATAAGCATACAGAAGAAACCGATACTAACGAGAAAAGTAATCATTACGTACCAGCTTCTCGCAGAATTGAACAAGCTCAGCCTCGAACTTAGGAACATACGAATCATGCCTCGGAGAGTTCTCAAAGCTGAAACAATCAAATCCAAAAACACCAAAACTTAAAAGACTTATTGAATCGAACCGAATCAAATCAAATAACAAGAAACGATTCAGATTCGGGAAAAAAATCACGAAATCAAATCAAATCAAATCAACACAGTTGGAGATTGTTTTTGAATCGAGAGACTCACCTCTCTTTGAGCTTGGGATCATGAATCCTCGAGCACGCACCGAGATCGCTCTTGGTGTTGACGAAGAGGTCATGAGGACAAAATCGAACCATGTAGAATGCGCAGACCTCTCTGTCATCCCACTTGACCTCTTTGAATCCTCTCCTCTCTTCGTCCGTCAGGTTACGAGCTGCACAATTCGTTTCGTTTATTGGCTGATGATTCAAACACACACACAAAAAAAAAATCTACTTAGATTGATTGATTGCTCTTCGTTAAAACAAACTCACCTGCGCCCATGAGTTCGTCCAACAGAGCTCGTTGAGCATCCATGGCGGATTACGAAGAAATCGAATCGAATCCAGAGAACGAATTAAGGGGAGCTTCCGAATCGAATTGGAGAGAGGAACAAGGAGTTGATGATTAGGGCTTCGTTCGCCACGAGGAAGGAGATTGGCTAAAAGGGCGCCGTTGTCTACCGTACGCTGTATTCACTATATAATCATCTCCACCTAAGCATCAAATAATCATTTAATTATAGTATTTAAATAATTTGTTTTTTTTTTTGTTTTTTTCTTCCATAATATCACATGATTTCCAATATTAAATGACAAGATTTTTTTTTTGACCAAAAAAAAATGACAAGGTTTTTTTTGTAAAAAGATTAAATGACAAGGTTTCAGTGTAAAAAATATTTAATGCATATTTTAAAGTTTATTTTGATATACTACTTTAACAAATCTTCTAGGGTTTAGAGTGATTTACATGATTTCAAACATAAATTTCAATTTGTCCAAAAAACATAAATTTCAAAAAATACTTTATTATAAGTAAATTTTAGGATATAAAAATACATTTTAGAAATTAAGGTATATTTTATTCAATAATTAAATTATTTAAATACATTTTATTCAATATTTAAATACATTATAGAAATTAAGTTAAATTTTTATCTAAAAAGAAATTAAGTTATAAAATATTTAAATTATAAAATTATGATTTAAAAATTATAGTGTTGTGATCAATTTTTTAGCTAAAATATAAGAATTCTAGTTTTATAATTTAGATGGAATTATACAATATTTTAGTTGAAATAGTAAAAGGAGTGTTGTGCGAAAGCATTTTAGGGTTCTAAGGTAAATTTTAAAAAATGAAACTTATTTAAAACGAAAATAAATTTTCTAAAACGATATATCATTTTCACCAAATACACAAATCTAAAACTGTAAAAAATAAGTTAATTATGAAAATATGAAAATACAAGAATTCAGAAGGTAAATTAGTCGAACTCTAATGAAAATGTTTTTTTTAAGTTTAAACTATTAGACTAGAAATTATGTTAAATTTTGGGTTCCTAAATAAAATTATACTAGTGGAGGTTTGTGGTGAATGTCTTTTTCAATACAATGTAGGCAGTTCTGACTAAAAACTTTAAAAAAAAGTTAAATTATTTCTCTTTTAAATATTAGATTGAATACACTGCTTGTAAAAAGAAACATTTGATTCACTGTAAAACTTCTTAAATATATGATGGATTCGATTGAAAGGATTCACAAAATTACGATGCATAACACGCCTGTAGTGTTTTGTAGGCAGCCTCCGTTCTCTGTTTGGGCACTGTCCACTCTAACAAGAGTAGCTATAGAACCTGCTGAAGATCCTTCTTCCTGCAAGCAATTACCAATTCTGAATGAATCAGATCATATGCAAGAATTTATGAACTAAGGTAGTAGTGTAATGGGATTAAATCCAGCATCATATATCCACAGGGAGGGAGTCGATTCAGTTACTGTCGTTAACGTTGAAGAGAAGAATAACATTCTCTGTTTTGGCAGAAACTGAACGGAATCAATCTAAACCGAAATGCGTTTTTTTCAAGCGGTCCAAATCTTGGCCCAAATGTTATTGGGCCGTATAATAGAGAATATCGTTGCAACTTTTGTTTTTACTTGGGAACCACGTACTTCTAGAACCATCCTTCTCCAGTAGCTTCTTCTCCGTGTTATAGAACCATCCTTCCCCTCCAAGAGCTTTGTGGTGGTGATTAATTTTTCTCGATTACTCTAATTCCTAATGGCGTCATCAACAACTCCAGCAATCAGGAGACTTCTCTCTTCCTCCGTCGTCCTCTCTCGCGCCGTTCGTCCGGCGGCTTCTTCTTCTTCGCGCCTCTTCAATACTAACGCAGCTAGGAGATACGAAGAGGGAGATGAAGGCGTCGATAGGAGGAGCCATCTCCCTAACCGAATTGTTTCTCCCCGCAGTGGCGATTTCTTCTCAGGTATTCGTCCTCTCATCCACGATTCCGTTCAATTACATCGTCAATAGTGTGATTATGGTTTTCACTTGTGTTGCAGACATGTACGATCCGTTTACGCCGACGAGGAGCTTGAGCCAGGTGCTTAATTTCGTGGATCAGCTCGGCGAAACGCCTATAGTATCATCCACGCGTGGTGGGATGGGAGCTTCGGGAGTGAGACGCGGATGGGACGCGAAGGAGAAAGACGACGGTTTACACCTGAGGATCGATATGCCGGGGCTGAGCAGAGAGGATGTGAAGCTGACTCTGGAGCAGAACACGCTCGTTATCGAAGGCGAAGGGGGCGGAGAAGAAGATGGGCGGAAGTTTTCGAGCAGGATTGGGTTGCCTGAGAAATTGTACAAGACTGATGAGATAAAGGCGGAGATGAAGAATGGCGTGTTGAGAGTCGTTGTTCCCAAGATGAATGAGGATGAGCGTAACAATGTTCGCCACATCCATGTTGATTAGAGTTTGTTGTGAACGTGTTTTTTCAGTGAAACGTGTTGTTTCTCTTTTTCTTTATTAATAATGTGTGAAATTCGTATTCAGTAAAAAAAAAGGTTTTCTTCGTGGATACTCAAATTAATGGATCAAGTTCTCTGCTAAAACTTCATTCTCAAGGATATCAATTTTGTTCAACATTCACTATGATGTCACCAGTTTTTTTAAAAAAAACTTTGAGCTTGAGAGCGTATCTGAGTGGTTAGCTTTCTCATTGGTCATTACTCCAGTTTTTGGTGGGATTCCCTTGATTAGTAGTGACTTTTATTTTCTCTCACTAATCTAGTGCTGAATTTTTAGATGGGATCCAATCTACAACTCTTTGTTTGGGTTATCTGAAAACAACTTGAAATTGGTTCGCAACTGCTATTGGTGTAAGAAGCAAGTATTATTTGCTCTTGTTTCTCGCTAGTTACATATGCTTTGTGTGTAATGAAAAATATCTCATGTAGATACAAGCTGCTCCATGCTATTTGTTGACTCATATACTTGGAAGGACTATACTAGCTTTTCTCTGGGAATGGCTTAACCGTCTTTGCGCAAGCGGCTTTAACTAGTGACCAAAGAGAATAGCTTTTTTTTTTTTTATTTCTTAAACTTGACACCATTTATAAGTAATGAGAATAATTAATTCCTTTTTATTCCTTAAATTTAATACTATTTATAAAGAATTTTTTTTCAATATTCTTTTTCATTTTTTTAATTTAAAGAATCAAAGAATAAATATATTCCTTATGAAATCCGAGAAAAAACAATAGGGAATAATATTTCTATTATTTTTTTTCTTTTTATTTATAATATGAATCCGGGAAAGAACAATAAGGAACAATATTCCTATTACATCGTACATAGTCTTCAATGAACAATACTTAGGTTCACCGTTAGGGTGAACTTATGAATTCACATCTTTCCTTATTTCAATCATATTGCCATAAATATTAACGTCACATAAATAAATAAATTATAAATTACAAAAGAAATAAACTTTAAATCATAAATTTTAAATTCGAACCCTAAACCCAAATCTTATATCTTAAATTTTAAACCAAACCCTAAACCCAAACCTATACCCTAAACCCAAACTATATACCATAAATCCTAAATCTAAATTTAAATTCTAGACCCTAAACTCAAACCATAAACCTTAAATCCAAACTCTAAACCCTAAACCCAAACTCTAAACCCTAAATCTTAAACCTTAAACCCAAACTGTAAACTATAAACTCAAAATTTTCAAATACCTTTGGGTTAATGATCATCAAATGTATTTTCAAATACATTTTAGGGTATAGAGTTCGGATTTATAGTTTACAGTTTGGGTTGAAGGTTTAGGATTTAGGGTTTAGAGTTTGGGTTTAGGGTTTAGAGTTTGGATTTAGTGTTTATGGTTTGAGTTTAAGGTCTAAAATTTAAATTTAGATTTAGGATTTAGGGTATATAGTTTGGGTTTAGGATATAGGTTTGGGTTTAGGATTTAAAATTTAAGATCTAAGATTTGGTTTTAGGGTTCAAATTTAGAGTTTATGATTTAAAGTTTATTTTATTTGTAATTTATAATTTATTTATTTATGTAACATTAATATTTATAGTAATATGATTGAAATAAGAAAATATATGAATTCATAAGTTTAACTCAGGGGTGAACCTAAGTATTGTTCGTCTTCAATTGTCACTCGGTTCGTTTTTATGTTGGATGCTATTTTGGTGACATTTATGTTTTTTTTTTTGTTAAAGGAAGTTTAGGTACTGTTATATATCAATGGGCGGCAAAAAATGACTAACTGAGTGAAAGCTGTGTAAATTTTATGTTCAAGTACGAAGCAGGAGCCTTAGTGTGTTACGAGAGCGCATATGTTGGTACTAAGTAGTGAAGATCTTGTGCCTAGACTGCAGTTCAATTATGAAAAAAAAATGAATATCTTTGATCCAGACCCCTTGGAGTCGCATGTTCTATTTTAGTGATCAAGACTCATGTTTCATAAAGTTTTCCCTGATAATGAAAACAAAACTGGTTTCTCTTTATACTTAATTCTTACGTTTTGAGCCATGCAGCGTAGATGACGAGACCTTGAAGGTGCGTGATTAAGATTAGTTGTATTTCTTGTAACCGTTCCTCATATTTGTAACCATGCCTAACAAAACAGAGGAGTTTTCTTTTTCTCATGCCATGTAGGAATTTAGGACAGGACTGGATCAAAGCTGGTTGCAAACATGGTCAGATAAGGTTGTTGATGTTGCGGGTCCTTTTGTAGGCTTTAGATCCGTTGGACTGTGGTGGATTCAGATGACGATGATGCATCTTGCATCTGCTGGGGAAGGTCATGCTCATACTGCACTTCTCAATCATCAAATTCGTCTATATATAAATGCTCCTCCTAGTGCTGGTGGAAGAACAGGCGAGACAGCTTCTGAGAACTGTCTCTCACCAAACAACATGGCAAGTATATAATCCATGGCCAAGATGGTCTTTCCACATGTACATGATGAAGTAATTTTCCAGGTAAAATATTCGTTGAAGTCAGTATATCAGTTTACTTTGATGAACAAGCATCATTTCTGGTTATTTAGTTAGTTTTTGCATCAAAGGAAAGGAAATCATTTGCATATATGTATCTGTGAAGCACAGTTTTCATCAAGCACAGATGGATTTAATTTGTGTGAACCTAATGGCATTTGTTATTTACTTGTTAACACATACATGTATGATATCCTTGTGGGATAAATAAAGCTCTGATATTTGCAGAGCCTTGGGGGTCTTTTTAAATATGATGTTGCAGTCTGATGATGTATACTCTGGAGGTGTAACCAGTCTTATGTGGATGCACTTTTGGACTGATGTTAACTCCACTTGTTAGTATGAGAGCGTGTAACTTTACAATAAATAAATAAAAAACTTTACTATAGAATGTATTGTCATTGTTCCAAATATATCTTATTTTGTGTAATCAAATGCTCAACTGTTTGTTTCCTTAAAGATGGGTCATCGCTGTCTACTCTGTTCCAGTTTGATTAGCTTGAGTTTGCTGGTTTCATGGCTTCTGAGCAGAGGAAATATATTAGCAGGGAACATTCTTGGTCCAGATGTTTGGTTCTTGGTTCTTGAAGCTCTTTTACTTTGTAACTAACATGTGTTATTTGTTTAAACATGCACGATTTGAGCAATTCAAGAGGACTTTTTGAAGACAAAATGTCTCGTGGATTGTGTCAAATCTCAAAAAGTGGTTTTACTTAAATCCGTTAAAGAGGCAGACAATAGTCATCGTCAACCTCCTAACCATTCTAGAGGCAGACAAAAACCATTGAGGTAATTAAAGTAATGCCTTCAAAAAGTGCTTTTAAGTTTTTCACACATTATATAATAATGATGCAATTAGAGACCATGGACCGTGGTGGTCGGTAAGTTTTGGAGACTGCTCAAAATGAGACAAGAAGTAGTAAATCACTCGTTTTTCACCGAGGTTTAAATGTCCTTTTCCTTTTGTTTTTATTCTCTCCTCTTTGACTCACCTTTGGCTTTTCCCATGAGCTTTACCAGCACGTTCATCTGGATTGATAAAATAAAAACACTTTCTTTATTCTGTGTTTTTTACTTGGTTTGGAATTTTGAAATATTTATGTCTGAACTTCTCACATATTATATAGTGACTACTACTTACTAAGAGTCCTTATACATTGAATAACCGTTAAGCCTTGGTGAGTGTTGACCGCATTTTTTGTGCACAATGAGCTCAGTTCATGCTGTTTCAGTCCTTCTCTTGTTTCTGCTCTTGCATCTTTCGGATTCTCGCCACCTCGACAACGTTCACATCACAGATTCTCGGTTTTCGCTTGACAAGGTTCGTGATTTACATCAGCTTTAGATATTACTACTTCGAATTAGCGGCCGGAATGTGTCTTTCACCTTTCTCTAAACGGCTTTCATTATGTTTTCCTGTGGTTTAGGAAAATGGTGTCCCCGGTTTGACATCTAAAGAACCGGTTAGAGTTTCTAGGATTGTTCTGGGCGTAAAGAAGAACCACCATCGTCGGCAGTCGCTATTATTTGCAGATTATCCAAAGCCGTCCACTCGGCCTCCACGCCATAACTGAAACCTCTCTCTTTTGTTTTTCAACTTTAGAAGTTTTTTTTGTATGTGAGAGAGTAAATAGGTCGTCCGTAATAGTTCCATTGTGGAATATATTTTTTGAAGTATAGATTCATGTAATCAGAGCTGACAAAATCTATCTATTTTCAGTAAGTTTCCCAAAAGAGACGCATCTATTTAGCTACGTCATAAATTTGACGATCTGGTCCATTTAATGTCCAACCAATATTGGTCCATTTACAATCTCTCTATCAGTTTTATTTCCAGTATTTCAGACTATCTTTAATTCTTTACCATGATTGTCCACGACATGGTCACATACTCACATGGATGATTAGATTGTTACTAATTTTTTTTTTTGACATCTGTTACTAATCTTTTCTTATGAATATATATATCCTATAAGAAGGCATAAATGATGTATATAGCCAAAAACAAGATAGTTTAACTAAGTTCAACAATTCAGATCTAACATTCAAATTTTATCTTGTCAAGAAACAAAACAATCGAAATCCAACAAAATTTTGGAATAACAAACAAGATTGACACAACACAACTATTATATTAATTAACTGCTTGGGTCTTGACAAATTGATGTAGCCTAACAGAAGCTAGATATACTTAAATATATTGTTATGATTCATCACACATCAAAGAGGTAGAGACTCAAGAACGAGGTGGATCGAGCCAATCAGTAATGTTATATTTCTAGATTGTGGAATGTGTAACACCACCAAAAAGGCGGAACTCTTGGTTTTGGTGTGGGTTATGTAAGCATGATGGTCATTGGGTATACTAATGTGGTCTTTGAAAGAGACAATGCTACTTCAACCTTGGTTTTAAAAATCGACTCCTCCCTCGTCATGGCCCTTGGCGAGGTGTATTGTGCTCATCGCATTACCACCGCAAAACCATGTGAAGCACATATGGCGCTCGCTATTAAGAGCATTACTATTAATTCTAATGTCCCTCTAGTGACGACCATTGATTCTTTTTAAACCAACTTTGTTTTTACGTATCTAGGTTACTAACCAATTTTGGTTAACTCATTAAGCTGTGCAGAGGCGGCCCTTGGATCAAGCCAAGGAAGCCACTGCTTCCGGCCATTTCATTATACATATTATTTCGACCACATTTTCACAAATTCTCCCTGTAGTCTAGTGGTAAAACATGAAAGCTAAAGACTTCCGTACACCAACCCCACCAACACGGCCGATTTTTTATAATTTGCTTCTGGTCCTAATTTTCCTAGGACCGGCTCAGCTGTGCCATCTAATATAATCTATCGGCAAAATCTAATCGAGTCTACTATATTTGAGCATCCCCATTGGGGGATGTAATCAAGGGTTCATACGGATTCCCAAAAAAAAATTAATAATGTCCACTTGATGAACCCGCGGCGCATAAGTTCACTAGGGTGAACCCGTATCGTCACTATTCGCGGGCCCCACTGACACGTGGCGGCCCACGATTGGTCGGTTTATTAATATTTTTTTTAAAAAAAAAAAAAATCAAAAGAAAAATAAATAAAAACTATTATAAACGCATTAGAAATCGAGAATGAACAAGTTTACAAATGGAGATGCTCTTATAGTTATACAACTCCTAAATTTTTCACCAGCTCTTTCTTTTGTTCTTCTTCTTTCCTTTTACTGGTTAGTTCTATGTTCTCGTATACTATATTTTCTTATCAAGCAAAACTTTGAATCACAATGTGGAGTTTCAGGTTTTCTAGTTCTGCTCTGTTAGATTTTACTACTTTTGAATTGTTTTTTTTTTATACTATTTATAGAATTGTTGTTTTGGTTTTCTTTTTACTGTCTTTATCAATGGCATAGCATAACTTAATAGTTAGAAATAGATCATTAGTTCATTCCCATTTTGCATGTGTCTTACACATGGCGATCGACTTTCCTCGCCATGGCGCTTGGCGAGAGTCGAGCACCTTATCGCATTTGTTCGCCACAAGCTATTTAAAACCCAGCTATCAACACCATACTAATAACCTCAAGCTTCAACATTTCAGTTACACTTCAAGAGGCTGACAATCTATGTTCATCCCTACCATGTTTGCACAAAGGAAACAATCAACCAACAAATGTGCTGATTTCTTAGCCAGGAAAGCTATCATTTTCAAACTCAATGAAGTTTGTTTCATCATTTTCCTAGTAAGTTTTGTGGTTATGGACTTTTGTAATCGGAAACATATCATATTATGTGTGGGTAAAGCTGTCGCCACTGGTTTTATTAGAACTTTCCTGGATACAAAAATGGATATAAGACCTACTGAAAGACTGAGAACCAAGTAGAAACAAGACTAATGGTTGAGGGCAAATTCCTCTGAGATCTTGATAGTAAATCCAACCTGCTCCTAAGAAACAACTAAATTCTATCAAAGATGATGCAGGTCTGCAAACCTGAGTATGGAGCCGAGATTGCGTTCTTTCCGTAGAGCATTATGAGAATAATTAAGAGAAACAGTTTGGTTCTCAGCAAGAGGATACTAAACATTCGGGGCATACATTTTTAAATAATTTTTTCATTCTTTGAAGTCTTTAAAAACAAATTCACGATTATTGTCAAAAAAATGTCTTTATCTGAAGAATTTTAATATTCACTCAGAAAAACAAAATTAATTAAAGGTCAAATACTGGATTTGATGTTTTACAAGATCCAATCTGCACTATGCATGCTCAAATTTTAATTTGAGTGGTGATGCAACAACAATAGTACCAGTAAACTACATGTTATGGTCTAAATTCAATTTATTTGATTGTACAATCTTAATTTATATAGAGATGTCGTTGGATAGTTAGACATAGCAATTCTATCAAAAGATCTTCAAATAATAAGTTGTCTTCACCAAAAAACACACCCTAAAAAATGATCAAAAGAGGTTTCATTATAAAGTTATCTATTTTTATTCTATAGATATATAAATATAAATGATTATTTAAAAATAAACAAGAAAATTATTATTTTGAATAATACATTTTTAATTCAAACTTTTTACATTTTCGATTTTTTATCAAATTTTTATTTTGAAATCCGAGAATTCTTTTTCAAAATATTTGTTTTAAAATTTTAAGTATTTCTTAATTTATTTTTAAAATCCTAATCTGAACCCCCATAACCACACCCCTTAAATTTAAACCTAAAATTTAGATTAGCTAACCTTAAAATATGAAGTAGCAATTATAAAATTGTAAAATGTGCAATAAATAGTAACTAGACAGTATTCCCTCTGTACCAATTTAAATGATGTTTAAAGTTTTTACACAATTATTAAGAAAATACAAACTTTTATACATTTTATCTTGGTTACATAAAAATCACATTAAATAAAACAAATTTAACCAATAAAAATATTGTACATGATTTTGTAATTAGTCACAAAATTTAAATGACATTTAATTTCACCTAGAATAGTGAGAACATCACATATTATGAACCAAAATAAAAATCTTAAAACTTTACTTAAAATAGAACAGAGGGAATATATAATTCTGAGCATTTGACTACGTAGCAGTTAGTTAATCCTAGGTGATAACATTAGACAGTATATAACTAAATTGTTTAAGTGTAATAATCCGGATTAACGAGGTGTAGATCCATTTTTCAAGGATTATCGAGATTTTCTATATGGGAAACTGCATATATTTCAAATTACTAAGTACATTTACATGTGTGGAGTGTGAATTGGAGTGGAGAAGCGTGCATTCCTTCAAACTTGCTCCTTACGTAAAGGTAGGTCATATGTAGAGCTGCATGGGGACTTGATTAATTAATTAATAGTAAAAATTACTCCCTCTGTTTTTAAAAGATCCATATTCTAAGATTTTCACACATATTAAAAAAGTACATTAAATTTGCATAGTTTTTTGTGATTATTTTTTTCCATAGTTTTAAGTCAATAAAAATCTAATAAGTGCTATGGAGTGATGGTGTTTTATAGATGGATCTTGGAAGGATAAAGAAAGATTTCGGGTCAAGGATGGTATAGCACACTCCAAGAATTTACAGGTCTCATGGGGGCAAGAAATGTCCGCGCCTCTATATCTCCTCTTCATTCTGAGGTGGAAGCTCTAATATGGGCTATGGAGTGTATGCGGAATTTGCATCAGTTTAGAGTTACATTTGCAACAGGCTGTTCTCAATTGGTAAAGATGGTGTCGGAACCGGAAGAATGACCTGCTTTTGCATCTTATTTGGAAGATATCAAGACCCTGCAAAATAACTTTCACAGCTCAGAAATTATTTATGTATCACGCACACACAATATGAAGACCGATGGACTAGCACGACGAACTAGGAAACAAGCGTTTTTTGTTGTGCACATGGATGAAGAGCCACCATCATGGTTTACAGAGTCTATATGAGTCTGTAATAGTCGATGACAAAAAAAAAATCTAATAAGTGCAATTAAGTTTTTTAAAAATTTACAATTATTTAATAAAACATGCATTGAAAATGTAAAAAATAAATCTTTTAGAAACAAAAATTTTCTCTAGAATAGATCTTTTAGAAACGGAGTGAGTAAAAACAAAAATTCGTACAGATTCCCTAAGGTATTTTCCAATTTCACTCAATCTTTTACTTAAAATGGAGTAAAATAAATTACAAAGAAAAAAAATCCAACCTTATTTCATTTCTTATTCTATATTAAGTTTACTCCATTTATGAAATTTCTTATTATATGATGAAATTTACTCTATTTATGAAATAACCTATTTTGTTTATTCATTATTCCATTATAAATGAGAAGTAAAATAGTTAAACAAGATTAAAATATTTTTACTCTAAATTTTATTTTATTCTGTTTTGAAGAAAAAATTGAAGTTTTATATTAGAGACGTTCTCAACATATTTTCAGAGTTGTTTCACACGTTTTCCTAGGATCTAATTAACTTTTTGTCTAGTTTAGTCAAACAAATCAAATCGTTATTCCCGCTTGAGATTTTATAATGTACCATATGAAGTATTTTATTAAACGTTAAACATGCTTCGATCACAATCTATCAACTTGTAATTTTTATACTTTACATGGGTTTGTAAAATTAACATTTGAATATACATAGCTATTATCTTCTCTGACGTGAAAACCCGGGAAGTTATGAAGTAAGAACTATTATAGTCGACGTGTGGTCAATGTTATGTGTAAATTTTGAAAGATCCAATATTAGAAAAAAAAATTAAAAAATAAGATAATAGTCAGTATTTAAGAAGGCCCATGCCATGTTTGCATGATGCCATTGACGTGAATAAGATCAGAGTTCTCGAGTTTCAAATTGGCTGATAACGCCAAATAAAGAGAAGGTTTGTTTTTGTTTTTACAGACAGACAATAGCAATATGTCAATATTCATGCCATGACTCTATTATGCTGAGCGTTTAACTAACTAGATAATTTTACTCTATTGCTAATTTGCTGTATGATGACTTATTTGATTTCAGAAGAACTAAGAGACAACTAAATATGAGTATGTGGTCTGATCTCAGCGACAAATTAGACGAGAAGGTTTTGGAAGACTTGACGTCTAATGTGAAGCAAATACAAGACGATGTATTAAGGGAGATACTCACACTTAATGCTAACACTGAGTGTCTTAGGCCTTTTCTCAATGGGAGTTCTGATAAAGATGCTTTTAAAAAGAATGTTCCCGTGACGACCTACGACGATGTGAAGCTTTTCATCGATCGTGTCGCAAATGGAGAGCCCTTTGATGTAATTTCAGGCACACCTATTACCGGATTCTCACTAAGGTATACACTTTAAGTCTCTTCAATTAGTTTCTTTAATTTTCCCTTATTGACTACTATTTGATCGAAATTATTGCTCTAAAATTGTTTTTTTTATTTCTATTGTAGTTCTGGAACTTCCGGAGGAATACGGAAGAGGTTTCCATGTACCAAGAAATACTTGGAAAACTTGAACTTCATCTATTGTTACCGCTCACTCGTTATAAGCAAGTAATGATTAAAAAATGTTTTTTTTATTTTGTTTTAGTAAAACAATTGTGTATTTGTAAAGTAATGATCAGAGTCTCTTTTTGTTTCATAGACATTTTGATGGTCTTGAGCATGGAAAGGGAATGGTGTTTAACTTCTGTGTTCCAGAGCTTACAACTCCCTCTGGGTTGCCAGTTTCAGCTGCGACGACGCTCTTCTTCAAGAGTGATTACTTCAAGAACCGACCGTCATATTGGAATTGGTCATTCACAAGTCCTGATGAAGTCATATTGTGTTCAGACAACAAACAGAGTATGTATTGTCATCTTCTGTGTGGTATAGTTCAAAGAGACGAGGTTGTGAAGGTTGGTACAGCCTTTGTTTCTACATTGCTCCGTGTAATTACTTTTCTTGAAAAACATTGGAAAGAAATCTGCACTAATATTCGTTATGGTCGTCTTAGCGAGTGGATCACTGATGTAAGTTGTAGGGACTCTGTTTCAAAGATCCTTGGAGAACCTAATCCTGAGTTGGCTGATCTCATAGAAAACGAATGCGACCAAAAGTCATGGGAAGGTATAATTCAAAGACTTTGGCCTAAAACCAAATTCATCGAAAGCATTGCAACTGGCCAAATGGCTCAACACATCCCGACGTTGGAGTTTTACTCTAACAAGCTGCCTTTGATTTCGTCGAGTTACGTTTCTTCGGAAACGATGTTTGGGATTAATATGAATCCTCTATGCAAACCACAAGATGTGTCATACACGTTTATGCCCCACTTTTCATATTTCGAGTTTCTACTTGTTGATGCTGGTGATGAAGTCGAAATTGTTGATCTTGTGGATGTCAAGCTAGGGTGCCATTACGAGCCTTTGGTCACAAATCACTCCGGTGAGTTAAACTTTTTACTTGACAAAAAATTGCATATCTGTATTCTCAACTAATCGATTGGTATTTTTTTTTTTTTTTGTTAGGCCTACGCAGATATAAGATGGGTGATATTGTACAAGTGACTGGATTTTACAATAGTGCACCAGAGTTTAGATTTGCCCGTAGAGGAAATTTGGTTCTAAGTGTTCATATGGAGACAACTACGGATCAAGATCTTTTAAATGCGGTGACACATGCAAAGATGGTTCTTGAATCGTCAAATTTGATGTTGTTGGACTTCACAAGCTATGCTGATATTTCTACTACTCCAGGTCATTATGTTATTTACTGGGAACTCAAAGGAAAATATAACAATGAGATTGCTGAAATTGATGATAAGGTTTTACAAGAATGTTGTTACGTGGTGGAGGAATCCCTGGAGAATTTTTACAAAGAATACAGGAGAAATGGATGGATTGGAGCTCTAGAGATAAGAGTGGTGCACCAAGGAACTTTTGATTCTCTCATGGAGTTTTTCATCAGTCAAGGTGCTTCTTCAACTCAATACAAGACACCCATGTGCATCAAATCTACAGAGGCCATAGCAATCTTAGAAGAACAGGTTCATGCTCGATTCTTTACCGATAAGTCCCTTTCTTTGAAGTTTTCATCTTAATATTTATATTTTGTATGCATTTTAAGCAAAAGTTCGCAAATAAGAGGAGACAAAAACTCAAGCTTTTCAATCTTTGTTTTTAAGTTAATCTTTACTTGAAGATATGCAATTTGGTTTTTACTAGTGTGGCTGTGTACTATTTTCTCTAATGCTACTTTCAAGGATTAATGTCCTTGCCAACCACCTTTTTGAGATGAAAAATGGGAAATCGGCAAAAAAAACACTGAACTTTGCAGGAATTGCCAGTAGAAACCTGTACACTTGTCTGGTCAATAAAAGCCTAAACTTTTGTTGACTTATTTAGATTATTAAGAAACTTACGATTGACTGGCCAAATTAGCACACCGTTAAACGATAGTTAAAACAGCGTTAACTGTTGACGTTAAGTGAAACGACGTCGTTTCGTTTTATTTGATTTGAAAATAAAAAAGGTAGACCCCGAGGTTTGAAACCAGGTTGTTTGGATCAAATGGCAAAGTATTTTATCACTATGCTAGTGACACATTCAATGTATGAACAAACACGTTTACTTTTATTTGGTATTGATTTTGAATATAAAAAATTCTCTAAAAATTTAAAAGGTCTTTAAAATTCCAAAATTTTGAAAAATAAAGAAATTTTTTATAAAATTAATTTTGAAATTGAAATTAAAAATAAAATTTTATTTTTACTTTTAAAAATCAAAAATCTTCCAAATTTTACATTTTTAAAAACAAATTCCAAAAAAAGAAAATTTTCATTTAAGATTAAAAAAATCGAAAAAAATAAAAAAATCGAAAAATAACAAAAAAAAATTATAAAGAAATTTGAATCTGAAAATAATCAGAATCTATAAAAAATAATTTTTTTTTTTATAAAAATGCCAAAAAGAAAATTTTCATTTTTCAAATTATTAAAAGAAAATTTGAAAAAATAAAATAATTCGAAAACAAATTCAAAAAAAAGTGATAAAATTTTTCAAATCTGAAAACATATAATAAGAAACTATAAAAAATAAATAATAATAATAATAAAAATTATTTTTTATAGTTTCTGATTATATGTTTTCCGATTTGAAATATTTTAACTTTTTGGAATTTTTTTTGATTTTTTTTTCAATTTTTTATAATCCAAAAAATGAAATATTTCTTTTTTGGAATTAATTTTTCAGTTTTTAAAAATTTTAAAGATCTTTTTAAGTTTTTAGATAATTTTTTTTATATTCAATCAGTACCAAATATAATTAAATGTGTTAATAGTTTCATTGATTGAGCCACTAGCCTAGTGGTAAAGTACCTTGTCATTTGGTCCAAATAACCTGGGTTCAAACCCAATGGTCAACTTGATTTTATTTTGAAATCATGTAAAACGACGTCGTTTCATCTTATTTCAAAACGACGTCACGATGTATTTTTTTCTGTTAAATTTGCTGACGGCGTGCTAAATTGGCAAGTCAACGAAAACATTGTTAATTAATTCTAAAGTCAATGAAAAGTTTGTGTTTTGTTTGACGAGCCCATATGTCTAGGTTTCTTTTGGCAATTCCAGCAAAGTTCAGTGTTTTTTTGATCGATTTCCTGATGAAAAATAAAAATTGTTGAGCATGGAGCCTGCTGCTGTTTTATTCAGAAAATCATAAAAGTTAGGCCCCACGATTGTAACAAAGGAAAAGAAATGAAGAAAGTAGAAATTATATTTGAAAATTAAGCGAGACCTTGAATGATAAGAAGACCAAAACAAAATCCAGAAAATCATAAAAGCTAGGCCCCACGATTGTACAAAGGAAAAGAAATGAAGAAAGTGGAAATTATATTTTGGAAATTTTTGGTGTAGGAAATGAGAGAAAAATGTGTGCAGATGTAGAAAATGATTAAATTTCCAGAATGTGTGTGTGAAACATAAGTTCTGTGATAAACTATATCAATTCCAATTAAAATAAATACCATAGAAGAGTAGCTCTTAGTGAAGAGCTGAATGATACTTTTATTATCTAAATCATGAGAGGCTACATGCTTTACAGCTTAAAGACTGGAAGATATGTTTTTACCTTTTATGCAGAGGTAATTGTGTTCTATAAAACCGCTTGCCTTTATCCAACTGGTGAAAATAAAAATACAAGGCACCTGAGATGTAACAAACGGGCTAAAACTCAGTTAGGAACAGTCTTTATAGCATAGCCAGAGTTTCTTTTTCAAAAAAACATCTGAAGTAACAAGTTGAGATCAAAGAGATAATTGTAATTAAACAATAAAATCAGAAAAAGTTCTCTGAAAGTTTCTGAATGTTCTTTTTTAGGACTTGCACTCTTACATACTTTAGAGTTGAGAGTACAATCTAGTTTTCTAGTAGACAGAGATACTAAGAACATAATAGTTAACTACAAATGAATATAACTCCTCACACTTAAGTGGCTAATCTCGAGTTATTGAATTATTAATGTTGATATCAGATGGTTGACTAATTGACATCTTAACAAATAGACTGCATTTTTTTGTTCATGGTCAATGTGGCATGTGATTTTGCCTGGAGTTGCAGGATCCTACGTCTAGATCAATAGCAATCCGCTATAGTTACAAAAGAGAGATTCGAGCAAGCTATCGGTACCAGATCGATGAAGCACAAGATGGATCGACTTATATGTAGATCGTTACTTCAATATCTTGTTTATTTTGTTTTTAAGTTGGACACACATCATTGCTGAGACATCATTGCAATAAGAAGACTCAAAAGCTGTTTCAGATTAAGATAAGGAAGTAGCATCCTAGTTGTACGTAAAAGGAACAAAAAACTGTGTAGTTGAAATCGTCGTGTATGTGTTAGATTCGATCTATATTATGGGCTTCCAACTTAAAACTAATTGGTAATAAGTAGAATAATAAGTGGAGTGTCTCATCCACTTCCGATGTGGAACATTTTGTGCTTAGTATGCCCATTCGAGATGATAGCTGAGTGTCAATCTCGGAATATACGGGCACGGATCGATGGACCAACTTTGGACTAGATCGATGATAGGTCGAATTGGATTGTTTGGATCAGGCTCTGATACCATGTTAAGCTAGATGGGTTTCTAACCCAAAACCTTAAAGCGATAGGTGAATTAACTCATGTGTATTATATATTACTTGAATAACTCTGATATTTACCGATGTGAGACTTAACATACTAACATTCCCTCCTTAAACCCGTAATTAACCTAGATCTATCATAGTATCAGAGCGTGTTTCGGTCGTTGGGCACCATGTGGATGTAGTCCCACAAAAACTTCACGCTTGAGATGGTCATGTCTGAGCGTGAAGAAGGGGTGTTAGTGTGTTAGATCTTACATCGGTAAATATCAGAGTTATTCAAATAATATATAATACACATGGGTCAATTCACCTATTGTCCTAAGGTTTTGGGTTGAAAGCTCGTAGTTATCTGTATGAAAATTTCTTTTGATACATAATTCAATCTCGATTGTTAGTAATATTGGACTACTTAGATTAAACGAAAACTATGTTGTAAGTTGACATTATATGATTATGTCGGTGATATCTAAGCCCTTGTCATTCAGCATTTCTTCTTGGTATTTCTAAACATTGTTTGGTTTTAAATTTTGGTACCAATCTAGATACCAAAATCTAATTAAGATCTTAATAAATGTATATAGCGCTCTATAATTGTTGGTTATAGTACTCTCATTCACTATATGTGATTAAATATTGGACAAAATATATAAAGAGAAGATGAGTAATAAGATAATATTATCATATCTTAAACATAACTAAGACACAGTAAAAGCAAAAGATTACAAAGTAACATGGCAAACTTTTCATCGACAAAATAAAAACCAGACAAACTAGGACACGCTGAGGTCAACGTAGATAGACCCTCTTTTATTTATGCTAGACCATACTGTTCATCTTCACGATTATATATGAGTTCCCACTTCACTTGACGCTGCAACATTACAAACGACCAAGACAGTAAGTTAGGCTCATTAAGAAAGAAGTAAGTCAGGGTCTATCTATATCGAGTAATTAATCACGTAAAAAAATAAAACAAAAAAATTTAGCCAAAAAAAAGGAATGTGAAATTGCACTACACAAAAAGAGAACAACAAGCTTACGTGTCGCAGTTAGTGTTCATGGAGATGGGATAGGGAATGCTAACACGGCACTTTCCAGGAAGGCTAGAGGCTAGACTTGGATTGATGCCCTTTGCAGCAGCCTTTAGGCATTTACATGCTTGTTGGCGGTCCGGTGTGGTTTTAGCCATACTGTTCAATTTTGAAACTCCGGCGCAGCATGGAGCTGGCACCGGCCCGCCGTTCACTAGGTAGCCGGCACATGGAGCCAAGCTACTCCCCACTGTGCCACAGGAGATTGCTGCATCAACTGATGCAACTATGCACACCGTCAAAACAAGGCATGTGAAGAACTTCAGAGCCGAAGCCATTGTCTTTTGCTTTTTTTTTTGTGAGAAGAAGATAAGGAGACTTTAGTTGCTTTGTGTTTCTAAGCTTGTGTTTTGCTGTTGGATGTGAGAAAAGTGTGAGTTGATGATGGGTTTATATAGGGATTTCAGATGGGGGAAAAGGATGACTAACTACTAACTACAATATGTTAGACTGTTATTAGTTGGATTTGCATTTAATTCAATTCTCATTCCTTCTAGTTTTGTCTACTGACGAGAAGAATTTGTTTCTTTTTCACAGTTTTTATGTACATAGATGTTAGTCTGTCAGAGACTTTTTTTTTTATCAACATCTGCCAGAGGTTACGTACGTAAATATCTGATATTATACTTTTGAGAATTTGTTAGTTTGTAAAACTTTGGTCATTTTTAGAAAATAGTAGGTTTAAGCGATATTACAAGATTTACACTAATCGTATATTCATATGTTTTTATTTTCTGTCTTAACATTGACAAAAAAAGTTTTAAAAAGATATATAGCGATATAGTAAATTTTTTTTTTTTGTCAAAGGCGATATAGTAAAATTATAAATAAAGAAAATGTAAAAATTGTAAATTACATTAAAATATTTATTTTGGCTTCGCATGATAAGTCAATAATTTATCAACTATTCGTAGTTTTAGTTAAAAAAAAAAAAAACTATTCGTAGTTCGTACTGTGCGAATTAAATTTCAATACCGTCCAATTAAATAGAGTGTCTAGCAGACGGACACGCGTATCCAACAACAAACATCAGGACTCTCTCCCAACTAGCCCCATCACATTCTCCAATTACATTTGGCCACCTTTATGTTTCCCCATTAATTAACTAAGAAAAAACTAACGATATATGGCCTAGGGCTGGGCAAAAAATCCGAACCCGAAAAACTGAACCGAACCCGATCCGAAAAAGTAGCACCGAATTCGAACTGAAATTGATTAAATATCCGAACGGGTTCAAAATTTCGGTATTTAAAGAACCGAAACCGAACCCGATCCGAACCGAAATATTTTGGGTACCCGAATGTATCCGAAATAAATTTATATACTTAAATATATACATTATTTTTATATATAATGTATATTAAAAATATTAAAAATATATAAGATACTTTTAAGTTTTCCGAAATACTCGGAAAATATATGCAAATAGTCAAAAATAAATGTTTAAAATAGTTAAAGTATACTGAAAACACCAAAATAGTTAAATATCTATTGATTCTTTATCCAAATATTCAAAGAAAACTAATTATGTTAAATTAAGGTATTTTGACATATATATTATGAAAATTTATATGTAATATATTATCTTTCTTATAGATTTTGAAAATTTAAAGTATATAATGAATTTTGAAAATTTAAAAACATTTTAAATGGGTTATCCAAACCCGAACCGAACCCGCAAAGATCCGAACCGAACCCGAACCGAAATTTAGAAATATCCGAATAGGATTGAAATCTTTGACCCCGAAAACCCGAAACCCGAATGGATTGAATCGAAACCCGAACGGGTACCCGACAAAACAATTTCGCCCAAATTATGGCCCATTATGGCCCATTAGATAGTACTATACCGACAAAACAATTTCGCCCAAATTTTTTTTTTTTTTTTTAAAGATACAACACATCAGAAGTGTTTAGGACCCGATCGGATTCGAACCGGTGACTTATTGATCTGCAGTAAATTACTCTACTACTAAGCTATGGACCCAAGTTGTTTTGCCCAAAAACGTAATATAATAAAAACTATATTCTACCTGCATCACATAAGAAAAATTATACAACCTTGATTTTTTTTTATGCATCAATATTGTTTCCCATCATACAGCGGGAAAATAGGTTTGGTTCTCCAGGCATCTCTATTCGGTAAATCTATCGCTCGCAAGATAGTCTTCTACTTATAAGTTAATTGTGCAAAATTATGGTTGAAAATGTCAATTGCTAAATAATTAACGGAAAATTTCTACCAATAAACATAGTCACAGTTTTATGCTAAATTTAAGTATAACAACATATTTAATTATTTGCAATCAACAGATTTGTTTTTTTTAATTGTACATAAAGTACTTCAAATTAAAGCTAGTATGTGCACCATCTTTTGATCACATAATTTTTTTTTAAAAACCTTGTGATCATAAACATAGGTTCACAAAACAGATAAACTGATACATAAATTCAAGTTGATACACAAAATCAACATAATGTCGTTCGAATATACACACTAAACAAATATTGTTATTTTAAACAGTTAAATTTTAATATTTAAATGCCAAATAAATCGTATTTTATGCTGTTTAGTTTTAAATTATTATATATTATTTTAAAAAAGTAAATTACCTTATAACATTATTATTTTAGAAATTATTTTGGTATTTAGAAGTCCTCGAAAGAGATTCAACTAATGCCTAATGACCTTATATTGGAGTTAAGAACATCTTTAACGGGGTAGCTTAGGAGAAAGAGTGCTTAGGAAAAATTAGTTTAATAGTCGGTGGGTCCCATGGGGGCCGCCCCCCCCCCCCCCCCCCAAACATGGAAAGGGTGTAACAATCTGCTTGATGCTTCTAAATAGGTGGGTTGTTTGTACTGTCCGCGGGTTTCACTAACATGTGGCGGCCCGCGATTGGTTCTTTTTTAATTTATTTTTTTAAACAGAAAAAAGTAAAAAGAATTTTTTTAAAAAAAATTAAGCACCCCAACAAAAGTTTCGGGTTAATGATGCTCTAAGTTGAGGAATCCGCCAAAAGCATCCAAAAAGCCACCTTTTCACCACATTTTAATTGATGATGTCTGGGACTCAAATCTAGATGGCGGAACTCACACCCGTGATTCCTTTACCACTAAACCATAAGCGTCCGATTATATAATATTATTTTATGATTATATAAATTATTTGATCGCCTGTTTTTATTAAAAATATGATGGAAAATGAAAATACAATGCCCCGATCAGATTTTGGTTTTGTTCAATCGGGTTTCAGTTTTTTTGGTTTATCAAAATCAGTCACATTTGGTTATATTAAAGTTCGGTTTGGGACCGGTTCAGGTTCATTCGGGTTCGGGTCGGAGTTAGTAAATCTTCAAAGAACAGTTACAGCTTGATGTATTTTCAGATTCAGGTCCCAATCAGTTCTTCGGTTTAAAATACCTAATTTGTACCTACTTTGTAACCAAAATATAAGTAAAATCGGTTCTTCGATTTTAAAATATCTGATTAGTATGTATTTTGTAACCAAAACATAAGTAACATCTATTCAAAAATAAGAAAGAAACATTAATCGTGATCATTCAGAATCAAACGAAAAATAAATATATTTATTCGTAGAAAGAAAACCAAATAAATGAAAACATAAAAATAATTCTGATGAAATGAGAAATATTGTTAAAGAAAAACAAAACCAACATCTAAAAACTTCAATTTTCAACCGCCGCCTTTAAACCATCAACCTTCATGTAATAGCTTGGCTTCATGTAACATATCGGTTCAAATTCATTTTTACCAGATTGGGTTTGGTTTGGATTTTCGGTTCGATTTATTGTCCAGCCCTGATTAACACGTATAATTATTTGTTTCATCTATTGAAAACGATAAATACTTTCACAATTGAATAAAATCACTTTAATTTACAATAATGTTTTAGTAAACAACATAAATAAAGAGAGCAAGAAAACGGATGGATCATGGAAAACGGACGATACTTTCTCAGGACAAGTACCTTGGAAGGTTTCGAAGGACTATTGGAAGCAAGAAACACAAGGGCTAGTCAGTCACCTTTACATACAGAAGTGGAGGCTCTCATTTGGGCAATGGAATGCATGCGGAATTTGCGGCAATATAATGTTACATTTGCAACGGATTGTTCTCAATTGGTGAAGATGGTTTCAGAACCAGAAGAATGGCCGGCTTTTGCAAGTTACTTAGAAGACATCAGAAGTCTCAAACGGAGTTTCCATAGCTCAGAGATTATCCATATACCAATGACGCAAAACATTATGGCGGATCGCTTAGCACGTGGTGTGAGGCAACAATCGTCGTTTACTGTCCATATGGATACAGAGCAACCAGTTTGGTTTACAGAATCTACATGAGTCTGTAATGCTGTCGACAAAAAAAATTAATAATAAAGAGAGTGAAAAAACTTACTTCTTTTACCAAAAAAAAAACTTACTTGTCCAGTTAGTGCTATGGGATAGGAAATGCTAACACCGCACTTTCCAGGAAGTATATCTATTTTTTCTCATAGTTTATTTTTAGATACCACATGATCAATGTTCTATTGGAATTGCTCTAACACAGACTTGTGTAGTTGAGGAAAGTTTATGGATATTTTAAAATGATTAAGTGTAGGTTTCATGGGTATTTTAAAAAGATTTCAATAGCGCGACCAAAAGGAACAAAAAGAAAGATGAAATTTTCTTTATTCTTTAAAGTTACAGAATATATAATAAAATACTTTAAAAGATGTTTTATTATAGCCAACTATTTGTAGTACATTTAAACTAATAGTAATTCTATAAACTAAATTGTTTTTAACATCTACAATTTCTCATCAAAGTAATTTTTAAAAATAGAGGAAGTAGTTATTACATTTTCAAATATCAACTAAAATGTTCTATTTGTTATGTTTTGATTGTAAATTGTTAGTTTTAACTTTTAACAACAACAACAAAAAAAAAAAAAGAGTTTTTGAAAAATGATTTACATAAAACGGGGGAATGCTATATATGCGTTGTGAGTTTTAATGAGTAGGATCCTCTTACAATTCCAAAATCAATATTTTAAAAGTATCAAAATATGTAAAGACAGTGCTATATACAAACATACATCATCAAATAGTCATTAGAACACGTAATCTACCCATAAAAACACTGATTAATGGTTAGAGAAATGGAAGCTTAGTCGACTGATAGCAATTTTTACACAACATGGTAGGTAATCAGTAGAAAGAATCATCGCGTTTTGAGCAAGTATCCAATTCACAAAAGTTCACAACCACTTACTTACATAATAGTCACGCATCAATTTAAATTTCGAAAACCGATAAATCAGCATCTGAGCAACTACAATTTAAAAAAGAACCGGTTAACTCGGTAAACCAGTAAGTTAAAAAATAAATAAATAAATAAATAAATAAATAGAGAATAAAACCTTCCACATTCTCCACCTCTTCGTCAGAGAAGAAGTTTCGAAAACTCACACTTTACACTCTCTTCTTCTTCTTCTTCTTCTTCTTCTTCTTCTTCTTCGATTCAGAGACTCCATTAATGTCGTTTTCGTAAAAGGAAAGGAGAATCGATACAATGGCGTCGCGGTTATCTATCTTCTTCGCTTCCGTCTTCTCCTTCGCTCTTCTCCATGGATTCTCCCTCGCCGAGGATCCTTCCGTCTTCCACGTCTACGAACTCTCTTACATCACAGCTTCTCCTCTCGGCGTTCCTCAACAGGTTTTCTGTTTCTCTGTAATCTGATCCTTCTTTTCAGGCGTTCATCAACTGATTCTCAAGCTCGTGTATCGGATTCTGTTTTGATTCTGATTCTGTTTGATGCAGGTTATAGCAGTCAACGGAATATTCCCAGGCCCCGTTGTAACCGCCACAACAAACTACAACGTCGAAGTCAACGTGTTCAATCGTTTAGACGAGCCTCTTCTACTCACTTGGTGTGTGATCATCTTTTTTTTTACCTCACTGTGATTTAATAATTTTACTGACATTAACTTTCTGAAAATAAATAAAAGGAACGGGATCGAGATGCGGCGTAACTCGTGGCAAGACGGCGTCCTCGGCACCAACTGCCCCATCCCTCCCCAGTGGAACTTCACTTACAGCTTCCAAGTCAAAGATCAGATCGGGAGCTTCTTCTACTTCCCTTCCCTCAACTTCCAGAGAGCCTCCGGTGGTTTCGGTCCCATCGTGATCGATAACCAGGATCGCGTTCCTCTCCCGTTCGCTAACCCTGACGGCGAGATCACCTTCATGATTGGTGATTGGTATACTCACAACCATACCGTAAGTAGTGAGGTCTTTTGTTGTTTTTGTTTATTATATAAGTTCAAATGGTGAAAAGTTTGTTGCGTTTTTTTTTTTTAATTAGGTGTTAAGGAGTAAACTCGACTCTGGTGAAGAGCTAGGGATGCCTGATGGAGTCCTAATCAATGGGAAGGGTCCTTACAAGTACGACAGCACCTGTACCTGATGGGATTCAATACGAAACTATCAATGTTCATCCAGGTTTTCAATATCTTCTATTGTATGAGGACGTTGTGTGTGTGCTCTTGATTCAATGTTGATCCAGGTTCATTTTTTGCAGGGAGAACATACAGGATCCGTGTTCACAATGTAGGTATCTCGACGAGCTTGAACCTGAGGATCCAGAATCATAAGCTGCTCTTAGTCGAAACCGAGGGTCGTTACACCTCGCAGACGAACTTCTCGGACTTCGATATCCACGTGGGACAGTCTTACTCTTTCTTGGTCACCATGGACCAAAACGCCTCGAGTGACTACTACAGTCGTGGCGAGTGCTAGGTTCGTGAACGAGACAGAGTGGCGGAGAGTCACGGGTGTTGGCATTCTCCGTTATTCTAACTTCCAAAGGTCCTGCTTCTGGTCCTCTTCCGGTTCCCTCGACCGATGTTTCTCACCCTTGGTCTGTGATGCAACAACAGAGAGCCATAAAGTAATTAATGTCTACATAACTTCTTTAACCAATGTGTATACTTAACCGTATTAATTGTAATCTTCTTCATGTGTGAGCAGGCAAAACACATCTTCGAGTGGAGCTCGTCCAAACCCTCAGGGATCGTATCACTACGGACAGATAAATATCACAGGCACGTACATTTTCAGAAGCACTGCCTCCGACTAATGATCAACGGGTCGCTTCGTGCTACGCTTAATGGGATTTCGTTTCTGAATCCAAGCACACCCATGAGGCTTGCGGATAAGCATGGGGTCAAAGGAGTTTATAAGATGGATTTCCCATCTAGGCCTGTCGACAAGAGACCTCCCCGTTTGGATAGTTCCATCATCAACGCAACGTACAGGAGCTTTGTTCAAGTTATATTCCAGAACAACTGACACCAAAGTACAGAGCTTCCATATTGATGGATACTCTTTCTACGTCGGTTGCGTAAGATAATCATGTCAAAACCTGCTTTCTTTATTTACATTTTGATCTGCTCTGACATGGAAATTCAAAATCTGTGGTTCTAGAATGGACTTTGGTAACTGGACTGAAGACAGGAAAAGGTTCTTATAACAACTGGGATGCAATATCACGAAGCACAGTAGAGGTTGATTACAATATGTCTCTCTTATACACACTACATGTCATTTGGTTGTTTACTTTGTTTTTGTTTTTTGATGTTTGCTTTCAGGTTTACCCAGGGGCATGGACTGCTGTACTCATGTCACTCGATAACGCCGGAGTTTGGAATATCCGAGTTGAGAATCTTGACAGATGGTATCTTGGTAGGGAAACATACATCCGAATCGTAAACCCCGAGGAGAACGGTAAAACAGAAATGGGTCCGCCCAAAAATGTTCTTTACTGTGGTGCTCTCAAGAGCTTGCAGAAGTGAGCCTTAGAAACTCCACTCATCTCTCCTTCCCTCTCATATCACCTTTTAGATGATGTGTGAGACTTTGAGACTTTTTTTTGTTTTTGATTGCGTGCAGGCAACAAGTCCATAGCTCTGCATCATCAATGCTAAATGGAAATTTGATTCTAATTTTCAGCTTTATGATGGTTCTGCTCGCCTCACTTCTGCTGAGTCTACTTTCTGATCTCCCATTGGTTAGGTCGTATAACTGTAGGACTCTCTTATTTTCTTCTTCTTTGATTTCATTAATTAGTTGTTTCTGTAGTCAGATCTTTTTCTTCAAAACAACTTTAGTTCGTGGGGTTGGTTTGTGTCTCAAGCATTGTAACTAAATCTTTTTATGGCTCTTCTACATTTTCCTCTATTGTATTCACTTTTGTTCATCCGTAGTTATAACTTTATTTTATATTCAAAGAGTCGTAGAATATAGTTTAACACGGTAACGGAGAAAACAAAACCATAGATGGCCTTAGAGTCCAGAAGTGAAGGGTACACCGGTGCCTGGGAGCCATGAGGTACCGGCGATGAAGCTTCCAACGGTGAAAGCATATGCATCGGAAGCTCTACTCAACACATGAAACCCTTTCCAACGAACACGCCCGCTAGTGGACGAAGCTGGTCCGGTATTATTATACTCAGCGTAGAACAGCGTGTCTAAACCGAAATCCGAACCTCTAAGCCACGGCGACCAACCTAACGGACTCACAACGCTATCCAAATACGTCTCAAGAACCACGGTGCGCGAGTACTTCATCCACGGCCTACCCATGTACGTCTTAACGGTACCGATCACCGGTATTAGATCAGGAGCCGGTAGGATAGTTGAGTTATGAATAGAGATTCCAGTGTTCTGAAACGGATCTGCACGAGCTTGCGCGGTTATTATCGTTGGCTTGACCATTTAGCGGGCGGCGAGGGAGGATGAGACAGTTTTGGAAAACGGCGGCAGCGTTTCCAAATATGAAATCTACTGTTCCGTAAATGTAGCAGTCACGGTAAAACTGGCGTTGGGAATGGACCAACAATGTGTCTTGGTATCCTTCAATTGAGCATTGGTAGAAGATTGAGAGGTCTGAAGATGACCGGAGTGCCACTGCCTGGCCCTTTGCTGGACCTGCTGTGTTCTGGAATGTTAGGCCTTTGGCTATGAAGTGACGTCCCTCGATACCTGGATCACACGCAATGGAGCCAGTTGTTAAGTAGCGAGTGAAAAAATGAAACAAACTTTTCAAATGGTAACGCTTACTTATTTTGCGGGAAATAAAGCACCCGTTACGTTTTTTTCTCTCTTTTTTTTTTTGGTGTAAGTTTTTATTTCTATTTTTAACTAGTGCTAATAACTAATGATACCTATCCCATTGTATGATTTACCTTGGAAATCCAATACGTACGGAAAAATTCGAATTTTTTAATCACTACTGACATGATAGAAATGTTTTTTTGCTAAAACATAATAGAAAGTTGTTATGTTAAAAAAACAAATTTGTTAGATCTAGTGCATGCATTAATAAATAAGAAAAAAAATTGACAAAAAAAATTGAGAAAGAAATAAAACAAAGGAGAATTAATAAATTATTTACCAGCAGTGGCCGAATTGTAAGTTGTGTAACCATCTTTGACACTACGATCACCGGTGATAATCGTGGATCCTATCCCATCTCCGATCAACATTACGTCATCGTTATTGCGGCGTACGTTTATGTTTTCTTGATATACTCCTCTCTTCACATATATAACGAACCTCCCTGACGCCACCTTTCTCCTTCTCGCCACGTCGATAGCCGCTTGCACCGTCGTGACGTGTCCCGATCCGTCTTTGGCCACCACGAGGTTAGCTCGGACAGCACGCTCAGACTGCAGCTGTAGAAGTCTTCTCTCTCTCCCGGAAACCCACGTCGGAAAACCCTTCCGATCAGCCGTGGTGGTGGTGGTACCATGTTTATTGTTTGGGAGGGCTCCGTTGACGGCTAAGCAGTTGATTATGAGATTGGATATTTTGGTGTCAGAAACGATAGGTGTGATGAAATCGGAGACGTTGAAATCTGCTGCGCCGTGTCGGCACGTCTCGGTGTTTGTAAGCGCGGTGCTCAGCCACGTCTGAGCATCGAAGTCGGTGCAGTACTGTTTTCCGGACACCCCCTGTAGCGTCCGGTTAAGCTGCATGATAGTGTCTTCGTAGAGGTGGATGCAGTCGGCGAAAACGGCTTGTTCTTCTGGCAATCAGTAGTACAGTTAAGGAGGGAATTAGCCAGCGCGTCCCGAGCAGATATCGCCCGGTGCATGGCTGCTTCAACAAGCATTACTCGAAAATCCGATGGTTGTGTGGGAAGTCGAAAACCGTTACGGTTTATAAAGTAGCGTTTGCACGGATCAGGGTAAGGTGTTTTGTCGCACCACTGGTCAATGCCGGATACAGTGGTGAGAAGATGGAGAGAGAGTAGAAATGGTAGTAGTAAACGTAGAAGATAAGAGATTTTGTGCATCATCTTATGATCCTAGCTAGCTTCCTTTGTTAAATGATTTAATTTGGGTTGAGGGAATTGAATGTAATTCAGAGTAAAATGCTTAAAGACTAGAGGGTGGGAACATGAATCCAATCTATATTTATGTATTGTGGTGGTATTAACATAATAAAGCAAGCAAAATTTATATTGCAAGGTCATGACTCATGAGTGAGAAATTTACATTTGCGTCAGTATTGTTTAGCTCGACGGCTGTTTTCTTATTACGTGAACGTTTGTATCACTATTAAATTTTGGGATTGTCTTTTAATATACTGGTAATTTTTTTTTTTTTATGAAAAATATATCTATAAATACTGGTAGAAATAGAAAGAGATAATTGGCTCACGTACATCCATTTGACACCAATATTAAGAATCTAACCTTCTCATTTTCCCTGAAAAATCATCTCCGAATTATCCCTATTTTCTAAACCAACCTATCATGTAGCTTCTGCGAACGTCAGGCTAGGTGACTGACAACCCTCAGTATAGTGGCCTAGAACATGTAGTTCTTTTCAAAAGTAGTTATCCAAAATTCTAGGTTTCTCAAATAAACAGATTTTTTTTTCTCTTCTCTTGTTCACTTTCTAATTCCTATACCTTTTCTAGTATTAAATTTGAATTGCAGAAATAATTCAAGATGAGTTTTAAAATCCAGGAAAATGTATTAGAAAATCAAAAAGTTACAAGAAAGTATTTAGCTCATGGTTTCAATGAATGTTTATGACAATCATCTTTCAACCCCTCAAGTTCTCTCCATCTCTCTATTCTATGTTAGTTTCTCTCTAATTTTTTTTTCAAAAGATTTAAATCTCTTTATAATCAAAAGAAATGCAGGAGGACGTTATCTCAGGTTGTACAATTTTTTTTCTTGCTCTATTATTTTCATAATATGTACTTGATCTAAACGTTTGTGGTAATGGTTTTTACTAGGCTGGATACGAACTATATTTATTTCTTCATTGCATTTATTTATTTTTGTTTCATTTTTTCCCTGAAGCTTTAATTTTTGATGATTATCATCTTTGGATTAAAGCTATTTTATTCTCTGTTTATATACATAAAAATCATATGAAAGTCTGAACCAATGTTTGTCAGTATAGAAAAGCTGTTCAGATCTAAGGAGAAGCTATTCTTATAATTGGGAAGATGTTAAAGAAAGAAGCTGAAGACAAAGAAGATGCAAGCAAATCTGTGATGCTATTGTTAATTATAGATAAAATTAATGCTACCTGACATTTTACTTAGTACCAGATATTATTTTTGTTAAGTGGGTCTTCAGGCTTTTGCCTCCATTGGAGATAAATATTTTGTTAGATGTTACTATATGATTGTCACTAATTGATAATCTGTTGTTAAGTTTTACAAACTATATTGTGTTAGTAGATATATGGTTGGTTAGATAGTATATGGTTTGTTAGGTGTTACATTCTATTTGGTACATAATTTATTAATTGATACATTATTTGTTACCAAGTTCATATTGTCATAGTAGATATATTTTTCTATATTATGCTTGTTGTCAAGAGATTTTTGATTTTGATCTTTGGGGTACGAACACTCTTTTACTTGTCTAAATCTCTTTTTCAGTGAGTAATATTGTTATAACTACATTTCTTCGTAGTGTATAAACACTATTGAATTTGTATTTGGCTACGTATGTATGTCGTAAAATCAACTTATAGCGTATGTGAGTAATCAACATTCATGATAGTCCCTATTTTCTGTCACATTTCAATGACACTAAAATACTTAAACCATATCTCAATACTTATACGTTAACTCAAAACATAACAACCAACTTTCATTAAACATGTGTTCAGATACATTAGTAGAGGGGCAATCTTTATTCAGATCCCTGTTGTGTTTACATATTTGCTAACGATCCGTTCCACCACATTTGTTACATGCCCTTCGCATCTGCTAAGTATTCATACAAAAAGTTAACAGTTACATTCATACTTAGCCGACATATATGTTGTTACACTGGTATGTCATAGCAGCTATAATATAATTTAACAACCACATATTTTACATACACGTTAAACTAAATAATGAGGGTAAAATATATATTATCTGCGAATTTGATATTATCTTACTAACAGTAAATAATTGGCTAGTAGTCTAATGTTATTATTCCCACTGTTTTCAGTTATATATTAGTCTATCATAGTATCTACAATATAATTTAACAACTACATATTCTGTATACACATTAAACCAAATAATGATCAGTAAAATAAATGTTATTTGCAAATTTGGTATTAGCTTAGCGACAAGGGATAGGCTAATAGTCTAATGGTGCATACGAAAAGAGATAGGCTAGTAATCTACACATATGTTGATTACCGTAGCACTGGTTTATCATAGCAGCTACAATATAATTTAACAACCAATTATTTTAAATACACATAAACTAAAAAATGGCCGGTAAAATCTATGTTATCTGCGAATTTGGTATTGTCTTGCCACGTCCATAAAATCCACCTCGTTGGCCTGCACACAACCATGCTCAATTGTTTAAGTCCCTTGTTACTCGATAAACATCGACAATAGCAATCAACAAAAAAATTGGGCAGGTAACAAATTTGTTAACAACTAAACCTTTTTGTTTAGCAGCAACAATCCTTATCTTCTTCGACACCATATTAATCATCACATTTATCTTTTATTTCTGTATAATAGCAATATTTAACAACTATTGACCTTTAGATTCCATTATTCTCCCTTTGCATACATGAAGAAATCAAGCTTTATGAACCTAATTGTTAATTCAATCAAAAAATATGTTTATCCATCACTTTCGTCATTTTTATTTTTTTGTGAAAAATAGAAAATGAAGCAAATCAAAAAAAAGGGAGAGAACAAAAGAGACTCACTGGCTTTCTCATCCTCCTTCCACCTTTTTCGCCGTGCTTCGCCCAGATTCAATCTTCTTCTTCTCTTCAAAAAGAACAATTTTCTAATGAAATTATTTCACTACCACAAGATCCCAAAGTTCCATCTTTAAAATCTTTTCTAGTAACTCACAACTCTCATCACCTTTTTTTAGAAAGAGATTTTCTTTAAAATCGTACCCTTTTCTTTAGATCTTGATATTGAAATTTAATTTGTTTCATGAATGAAAAATGCTTTTAGGTGATGAAAATCTCTTTCTAAAAAAAGGTGATGAGAGTTGTGAGTTACTAGAAAAAAAGAGAGAGCAGAAAAAGATTTTTTACGGGGAAGAGTATGCTGTAAAACTGATCTATAATCAGTAGGAACCTATGTAATCTCTGACAAAATCTGCAGCCATCCACGTCATTGTATTCTCTCTGACTAAATTTTCAATCCACCAAGGATAAAACGGTCTAACTGAAGTTTAAATGGCAAGACAACTCTCCATTGCATCAAATCATGAGCATTCTTCTAATTTGAGCTTTATTTAGGTATATTCTCCTAAATCACTCAAATAGAAATACTCATTAGTTGTAACTAGATAATAGAGAGTACTTATGTTATTGATTTTTTTTTGGCATCATTTATGTTATCTATTTATGTTGGCACTAGTATCACTAGGTATATCAAAATTTATTCCCTTTTCCGACGTTGGATAGTTATGTATTATAAACTATAAAAATATACAGTCGATAATTGTATTTATCTTATGAAGATTCACGTTTAATTACATAGCCTGAGCAATCATATTGATTCACATTTGACGATATTTCTTACGCCATTCTGAAGATCTATTGTAAATATTTTCTCTACATATTTGAATAATTTTATTTTCTCTAAAATTCAAAACTCAATCTTCATAATGTAAAACCATTAATGAACATATAGTTAAACCACTAGATAAAGGACTTTTAAAAAGTTCTTATAAAAACTATTATTTTCTCTTTCCTATTTTTATTTATTTATTTTTAATATCTAGGTACAAAAATTATTTTTTATTAGGGGGACTCTTACAAAATGAGGTTTTATCAACATATTAAAAATAGAAACGAATACAAAATTTTGCTTTAGTAATTATGAAAATTTTATATTACTTTAGTTCAGAAATATAACTTTCTAATATATGATAGCAAATCAGTGGTAGTAGTGGTAGTCCAGTGGCCTTTGAAGAAAATAAATCTAATACGGTGAATTTTGCTTCGAATTCCGCTGGGTATACGGATATAAACTATTGATTTCAGCTCATTTGAATGTCTATGAAATTGTCTATCTGTGGAATTTATCTCACACTTGAGAATTAAGTCTATGTTTTTAATAAATAACCTTCTATTCGGTAAAATAATATATGATAGCAAATATTTCTGAAAATAAATATTTCTGAGATATTGCACCATGAGAGTCAACAATACACTGTCAAAGAAAGATAGGTAAATCATCAAATCAGACTTGGGCTAAATATCTTCGAACCATCCTCAAACATGGTCTTTTTTCATTGTGTTATGTTGGACTCTAAACGCCATGCCGTTTTTCATGCATATAAAACAACACGATTTCACGGTAGCACAGAGCTTTTTTGTCCCCTACCAAAACCTTGAAGTCCCCTCCTCCCTCCCTCCGTCACAAGCCGCCACACAAAGAAGCCAGAGAATGTGGAAGCTGACGTCACGATTCCGGCCACACATCAATTCGACCCCATGGTTGATCCGACACTTCAGCAGTGGAGAGGCCACCGGTCTCTACGGCTTCGAACACCTTAAAACAGCCGAAGGGTTTCAACGTTTCGTCGCTGATGCCATTGAAAGGTTTGAACTTTTTTTTTTATCTCTCTTCAATAGGGACAGTGTTGTTATGTTATTTTAGTTACTGAAGAAATCTTGGTTTCTTCTTCCAGGTCAGGGGAGTTAGTGAGCTACATATCAGGAATGCCTTCTTCTCCAGAGATTATTAAAGCCATGGATGAGATTTCAAACACTGTAGGTTTCTTGTTATAAGCTCTTTGTTGCTTGCTTGTAGTGATTAGTGTCTTATGAATCTGAATCTTTTTTAGGTCTGCTGTGTTGTTGACTCTGCTGAACTCTGTAGACAAACCCATCCTGACAGGTCTTTATTCTCTCTACTTCTCAGTACTTGGTTGGTTAAGATGTATTGATTTTTCCTTTAAACCGGTTTACTTTGCTCCCCATCTAATAGGGAATTTGTGGAGGCAGCTCACCAAGCAGCAATTGATATGAATGACTATCTACATGTGAGGTGACCAATGATTTTACTCATTGACCATTGTTCTTATTAAGACATGATTGAACTTACCTTTTTTTTAATCACCGTTGACCATTGTTCTTGTTAAGACATGAGTATATATGTAGCTGTCTGAAAAAAAAATCTGCAATTTTGTTCTTGGGATTAGCTTAACTTTTTTTTTCATTTGCCTTTTTTCTTTTGTATTGTTTGATTTTAACAGCAACTTAACACAAATCATACTTTGTATGCGGCGGTGAGAAAAGCAGAGCAAGAATCCAACTTGCTTACAGAAGAAGCAAGTAGGACAGCTCATCACCTCCGTATGGACTTTGAACGCGGTGGCATTCATCTAGACCCTCGTTCGTTATCTATATATTTTTTAACCCTTTTATTATGTACGTGCCTTTTTTTTTTTGTAATTTACAATTCCTTTTTGAAGAGAAGCTAGACAAAGTGAATGACTTAACAACCAACATTTTTCAGCTATGCAGCGAGTGAGTACCCCCATGAATGAATATAAACACAATTATTGAGTGATTCTTTGTGCTGTTAGTACTAACATCCTTTATGATTTAATATTCAGGTTCAGCCAAAACATTGCTAATTATCCAGGATATGTTGATATATTTGCAATGTCACGCATCCCTCGACACCTCCATCATCTCCTCACCCCTGCCTTCGGAGCGGGTCTTAAAGGGTCTAAAAAATCAGCTCATGACTGGAAACAGAGGGGATTCCATATACCTACTGATCAACGAACCCTTTCTTCCATTTTGCAATGGACACCAGACGAAGAGGTTGTCTCTCTACATTTTTACCTTTACTGATACACAAATGTCATTTTTTAAATTACTTTTTTTTTTCAGGTTAGAAAAAAGGTGTATATTAAAGGGAACTCTGTTCCTCACACAAATCACAGTGTTCTTGAGAAGCTGATTGCTTCACGCCATGAGCTTGCTCAGGTTAGTGCTTATTTTTTATCTCTGACTGTCACTATATTCCATTTATTGTAACTTTTTTTTTGTGGTTGATGTCAGATGATGGGGTGTAATTCTTACGCTGACTTCATGGTGGAGACAAGCCTAGCAAAATCGCCAAAGGTTGTGACATCGTTCCTACAAGAACTGAGCGAGACAGTCAAACCAAAGGCGGACCAAGTAAGCTCTGGCATTTTTGTATGATATATTCTCGTCATGTTAAAATTAAAGTTTCTAAATAATATGTTCCAATCTCCTTGTAGGAGTTCATTGCCATTAGAGACTTTAAAAGAGAGAAATGTGGTGATAAATCAGCAGAACTAGAGCCATGGGATGAAACTTATTACACTTCAATGATGAAATCCTCTGTCAATGATCTAGACACTTCTGTAAGTTTGTTTCTCCTATTTATTTGGTTTCACTCTAATTGTGTGGTGCAGTGTCTTATCATTGCTATTTACTTATCTTTACAGGTTGTATCATCATATTTTCCTCTGCCTCAGTGTATTGAAGGACTAAAACGTGCTTGTTGAATCACTATTTGGTGCAACGTTTCATACCCTTCCTATGGCTCCAGGCGAATCCTGGCACCCAGATGTGATTAAAATGTCTCTTCATCACCCGGATGAGGTGGCCCATCTTTTTTCCTTCTATAGCATGCCATCCTTTGTTACCTCATTCTCACAAGTCTAGTCAACTGTCGTCTCCTTCAGGGTGATCTAGGGTATCTTTACCTTGACTTGTACTCAAGAAAAGGCAAGTACCCTGGCTGTGCTAGCTTCGCAATCAAAGGAGGTACGCAAGATTTCTGATACAGAATATCAACTTCCTGTATGTATCTTTGATCACATTTCAGTTTTTAAACCATATTCTTCTTTACAACTCTGCGTTTGCTGATGATCTGATTCTCTATTGCAGGTTTTGGCTCTTGTTTGCAATTTTTCTCGACCTCGTGATTCATCAGCGGTGGTGAAGCTTAATCACTCTGAAGTCGAAGTTCTGTTCCACGAGTTCGGCCATGCTCTGCATTCTCTTCTCTCACGAACGGTGTTTGCTCAAAAACTTTAACTATACAAAGGAAAAGCTAGTTACGATCTCTCTTTGCTGATTGGGCTGTGTGTGTTCTGTGGATGATGCAGGAGTACCAACACTTCTCCGGTACCCGGGTGGCTCTTGACTTAGCAGAAATGCCTTCAAATCTATTTGAGTGAGTAATAACTCTCAAGTATTATATAGGACTGTTGTGTTGCAAGAACCTTGTAATGAACGTTCTCTCCTCAGGTACTATGCATGGGACTATCGCCTCCTGAAGAGATTTGCTCGGCATTACTCAACCGGTGAGACAATACCCGAGAAGTTGGTGAGCTCATTACAAGGTGCCAGGAACATGTTTGCTGCAACTGACATGCAACGCCAGGTCTGATTATTTGATTCAACTCTCAAATATGTATAGTATATATCAATGTTCAAGAAATCGCTAGGTGGTATATATCATGCACAGAACAGAGTATCAGCATCAGTTTTTTTCTTTTTCTGGTAGGTGTTTTATGCGTTGATCGACCAAAAGCTATTCGGGGAACAACCAGAGACATCAAGAAACGTGAGTAAACTCGTGGCTAAACTGAAACGAGAACACAGTAGCTGGAACCATGTCGAAGGAACACATTGGCATATACGATTCAGTCACTTACTCAACTATGGAGCAGGTCTCTCTTTCTCTCTCTCTCCCTCTCTAACATAAAATAAATGCATTCATCCCAAGTGTTTTTTCTATTTTTCCTGTAACGTTGTTGGTGTGTCTAGTGTGCGGCAGGGTACTATAGCTACATATACGCCAAGTGCTTTGCGTCTACCATATGGCAATCAGTATGCGAAGAGGATCCGCTTTCGTTGAGCACGGGAACGTTGCTGAGAGAGAAGTTCTTCAAACATGGAGGAGCTAAAGATCCAGGGGAGCTGCTCAAGGATCTCGCGGGGAAAGAGGTCATTAGTGTTCATGGTGAATGCATAGTCCCTGCAACCACATGCCTTTTAAATGAGCTGAAACTGTGAAACAAGGTAAAAATGGTGGAAATGTATGTTGTAACAAAAAAAAAAAGAACTTTCAGGTCGTGACGAGTGTGTTTTTCTACCTTTTTGACTACTCAAATTCAATTCGGCTAAACCGGTGCGACAAAACCTGAACCGAGAGAAATTTTGATTTGGTTTGGAAATGATACAGCTTTTAGGTACTGTTGATTTTTCCTTTTTTTCTTTCGAGTTTACTAATGCAATGCTAGGCATAGGTTTTATTTATAAGTATAACTGAACTTGACACTAACCAAGTTCAGTTTCATCTTTCGAGTTTACTAATGCAATATTAGTCATTATATGTTACAGAGAATGGTTAATTTCATCTTGCCTTTGTTTCCAAACAAGTTGAACTAATAAAATTAAATTATGTTTTAGAAGAAAAAAAATAGAGTTTTTAAATCTAATTTTTTTCCTTTGCAACTCAAATGTAGTAAGAATGTGCGGTCTAGAGGTCGCAAGTCAGAACCTCAAAATCAGCGTTTTGCTCCTAAATTTGTTATCTCCAACAGAATGAAACATATATAAAATGAAATCATATACTTTCTCTGTATCACATTAAGTGGTGTTTAAAGAATTTTATTTTGTTCCAAAATAATTGATGTTCTCACTATTCTATGTAGAATTTAATATCATTTGAATTTTGTGATCAATTACAAAATGCTGTCTTTTTTTCTTATTGGTTGAACTATTCTCATTTAATGATATTTATATATAACCAATGTAAATTTTATAAAAATTAATATTTTCTTAATCTATGTGCTAAAACTTTAAACATCACTTATACTGATACAGAGAGAGTATATTTTATCTTCTTCAAAAAAAAATCCATGGTGAAAGCATAGTGCCTGCAGTGCGGTGCCTACACTTTGTGGGGCTTAAGGCACTTTCAAAATTGGGGCCTCTATAAAAGATTTAAAAAGTTATCATATAAATAAATTTTTATAAAGTATACTTTCAGCATAATGGAAAATTTTAAAATTTATTTTATGTATAAAATATGATTTAAATGTGAAGTCAATACAGTTTAGGAAAAACAAATAAAAAGGATTTGATACAAAAAATATTTATTAAGATTCCTTATGCGTATTTTATCGTATGGTGACCCAAAAATTCATAGCTATGTTAGTTAAAAATATAAACTTTAGATATAAAGTTACAAAAAATTTCAACAATGCTAAAGTAAATTATAAATGATAAAATATAAAATCTTATAAAAAGCCAAAGAGAAAAAGACTAACATAATTAAATTTGTAGAAAACTATTTGCCATGAAGAAATTATAAGACATCTATATTATTAAAAGAGAAGTACACATATAGAATGCCCCTTAGTTTTCAGTGTTATTTACACTTCTATGCCACTGACATTAAATAATACTTCCTATTTTAATGCTGTCTTTTTCACTTTGATTAATGCATTTTCCAAAATTAAATTTGAATTAAATACACAATTAAATAACACTTCCTATTTTAATGCTTTATCTTTTCCACTTACATTAATGTGTTTTCTAAAATTAAATTTGAATTAAATATACTTCATTAACTTTTCAATTAAATCAATGTCAAATTAAAAAAAATACATATTTGTTAGACAAACAATTCATGGAAATTATAATATCAACTCTTCGTTTAACAAATCTGAACGAAAAGAATATTATCAAATTTGAACCGAAACTAGATACTATCCAAACGGATTTACCATTTTGGTATATAGAGAACCATAACCAAACCTTATCTGAACGAAATATTTCAGATATTCGAATGTATTTAAATCATATTTATATACTACAATATGTTAGCTATTTTTCGAGTTAATATCCAAGATATAAGTTATTTTAAGTTGTTTAAAATATTTGAAATATAAAAAATAGTCGAAAGTAAACATCTAAAGTAGATAAACAATAATCAAAACATCAAAATACTTAAAATATATATTTATTCTTCATCCAAATATTCAAGCTAAACCTATTTTAAATTTTTAATTTAGGTACTTTGGCTTACATTACTCAAATAATTTAAAGATATATAAATTTAAAAAAAATTTAAAATAATTTAAACGGGTTATCAAACCCGCAAAAATCCGAATAAAACCGGAACCAAAGTTTATAAATACCTGAATAGAGCTAGAATCTTTAAATTCAAAATCTCAAACCCGAATATATTTTAACCGAATTCGAGTGGATATGCAAATATCCATCCCTAACTTAGTCAATATAAAACGATCAAATATTACAAATATATTATTTAGTATAAATAAATAAAAACTAAAAACTAATACCCGTGCGGTCGCACGGGTCAAGATCTAGTAAATGTTTTAAAAATAGTTGCACATAAAATTGGGGCCCCAAATTTAGTAGAGTATTTGCATTGTACACATAAGAAAGATCACATAATTAGCTCTATACCCATATTTTGTCGTCATAGTAATGGTCAATTTTATTATGACCATTATATCCTTATATCATCTATTCTTCGATTATCAGTTACGATACCCACATTTTCTTTAGATTACTTTTCTGATTATCCATCTATACATAAAATATACTTGTGTCAGACCACTTAATATATAATATTAACTTCACAAAATTTTCCCAGTCGTTGTAACCAAAACATCTCAAACTCCGTCTTCGTACTCAGATCTATGCCGGCTCTCTGTCACGATAGGACCACTTACGCACTCTTCTGCGACGTCTCTGTCTTCCTCGTCGTGTTCTTATACTTAGCATCAAAACTCGAACCAAACCATGAATCTACTTCGTCTTCCTCGTAGTCAACTCTGTCGCAATTCACCACGGCATTTCTTGTCGTCACAGCTCATCTCCTCGCCATGCTCAGCTCCACCGTCGAGGCCGTGGTCATCATCGGAATGAAGCTCGCCGTCACGTCATAGATCGCAGTGAGCTCGATCGAAGGCAACAATGGCCAATTTTAACCTTTTACACACCTGGTCCCTAAAGTCTTGATATATTTATATGTTGCCCTAAACTTCCATAATTGAAGAAATTATCTCTTGATTTTGACCCAAACTTCTAATCATAAATCTAGACCAAACGACTATCCAGAATTCGCACCACTGGTCTCTGTAGCTTCATCTTATATCGTTTAGGCCCTATATGTTTCTAACTCGTTAATAACTCGTTAAGAAAACAATCTTACCGTCTAAGTCAGACAACCACCTCAATAAATAAATTTTTAGCTTGTTAGCAAACTAACTAAACCTCCTTCTTCATTATTACATGTATGAAGTTTGGTTGTATGAAGTATTTGATAGCATTAACTCAATAATGTTTTCCCATTTATCCCACCAATTTATATTTAATCTGCTCACAATTAAAGTTAACTCGTCAATGACTTATAACTTCTCGCTAATAACTTATAACCATTTGTTAAAAGGACAATTTCACCGTCTAAGTCAGACAGCCACTTTACCAAATAACTTTTTAGCATGTTACCAAATTAACTAAACCTTTCTTTTCATTATTACTTTGCTACATAACTTATTATTTATGTAATATTATTAATAACAGGCTAGAATAATCACCTAGACCTTTACCCCTTTATGCGCTAATTCTACATATCTCCATCATGTTTATTATGTATAATCTTATTTCTAGCCGGCTAGAACAATTACTGCGACATATTTATAGCGTAAAATCGATGTTTCATGAATCCAAATCGTACTAGGCCACTAATTTATTCACCCAATAAATATATTTTTGGCCACAATTCATAATAATTAAAAAAAAAAATCTTCTTATCAAAAGTGTACAAAATCGATGTCTCATGACTACAGTGGTTATCAATATATCATACCAGTCCATTTATAAATTTAACGTTTCTATTTAACTTATTATTTATATAATTCTACATATCTACAACATCATTTTCATCTATATAATCTATTAAACTTATTATTTATATAATTCTACATATTCTACATATTTATGTTTGTAAAATGGATGTTTCATGAATCAAATGGTATTGGGACAAACTGAACTTCTTTCTGTTCAGATGTTGGTTCCCAACCTTACACGTGTTCTTGTTGTTTTCTTGTTCTTATCCATTACGACATATCTCTTTTAACCCCACAAATTGATAATTTCCAATAACATAACCCAAAAACTAATATTAGCCTACCGTAAAATAATTTCCTATGTAACATAAGGACAGTTTTGTCAATTTGCATCTCCTACTTGCATTATCATCCCCACACAATTTTGTTCAGGGTATTTAGCTAATTAGTTGATTTTTTTAGGATATTGACCAAATTTACTTAATTTAGTATGTGAAGTGGGGGCCTGGGGCATTTGCCTTTCTACTAAAACCATAGGCACGGCTCTGAGTGCCTGCAACCACATGCCTTTTAAATGAGCTGAAACTGTGAAACCAGGTAAAAATGGTGGAAATGTATGTTGTAACAAAACAAAAGATGTTTCTACCTTTTTGACTACTCAAATTCAACTCGGCTAAACCTGGTCCGAACAAAACCTGAACCAAGAGGAATTTTGATTTGGTTATGAAAATTATATACCTTTTAGGTATTGTTGATTTTCTTTTTTTTGTTCTTTTGAGTTTTACTAGTGCAATACTAGCCATAGGTATTTCTAACTGAACTTGAGATTCTAACCGAGTTCAATTTCATCTTTTTGAGTTTTTTTTTGTAAAAGATCTTTTTGAGTTTTACTAATACAATACTAGGCATTATATCATACAGAGAATGGTTGATTTCATCTTGCCTTTGTTTCCAAACAAGTTGAGCTAATAAAATTAAATGATGTTTTAGAAAAAGAAAAGATTTTTTTTATCTTAAATTTTTTTCCTTTCCAACTCAAATTTAGTAAGAATGTGCGATCCAGAGGTTTTGTTGGAAATAAAATCATATATTATTCAATTTTTTATGCACCTAGAGTCAGTCATGTCAACTTTTATGACTAAATATATATTGAAATAACTCTATTTTCCCATTTTTTAAAAAATATATTTGTATCTAGATCTGGATCTTAATCTGAATAAAAGAATTGTTATGACCCTCAGTCTTTTATTATTACTCGATTTGTTGCGATTTCAATATTCTATTCCAAATTGTTCTTAATAAAATATCAAAATGCTAAAATATATTAAAAAGTTTTGACGTCTTTGATTTGATAAAGGATAAATATCGTTTTCCTAATCGAGACTTACCCAACTATCATACATGCATATATTGCAGCACTTTTAATTATCTTACAAGAATTTGATTCAAGATTTCATATATATCGCTATGTCTTCCCCAAGGTGAAGAATATTTTCTTGTCTTCACAATTTTTAGTATCAGTACCGTGTACGTTACATATAAGACTACATATATGTACTTAGTTATGTTTATACTACATTTTAGTAACTCTTTGATGAATGTTCTTAGTATGAACGGAGGAGATGGTGAACACAGCTACGCTAATAATTCTCGTCATCAGGTATCATACCTAGTAGGAATTTATGATGCTGACTTTGATTGCTATATTTATTTATGCATTCACTTTTTTGGCAGAGAGATGTTATCTCTAAAACACGACCGGTGGTGGAAGAGAACATCAGAGAAGTATTAAATCAATTTAATTTTCCGGAGTACATCAAAGTGGCAGATCTGGGATGTTCTTCAGGACAAAACACTTTCTTGGTCATGTTGCAAATCATCAACACAATTACAGAATCGTACCAAACACAAACAAATCAAAAACCACCAGAGATTGATTATTGCCTAAATGATCTCCCTGAAAACGATTTCAATTCGGTTTTCAAGGCAGCTCCTTCCTTCAGTGAGAAGGTTAAAGGAAAGTGTTTCATTTCGGGTGTCCCAGGTTCCTTTTACACCAGGCTTTTCCCAAAAAAATCTCTTCATTTTCTTCACTCATCTACTAGTCTACACTGGCTTTCTAAAGTTCCTCAAGGGCTTGAAGATAACAAAAGAAACATATACATTAGAAGCGGATGCTCTCTAAATGTGTGCAAGAGTTACATGAATCAGTTCCAAAATGATTTTTCTTCATTCTTGCGATCGCGTTCTGAAGAGATGCTGTCTAATGGACGCATGGTTCTTACGTTCGTAGGCAAAAAGAGTTTAGATCCTTTAGCAAGAGAGGGTTTCTACCATTGCAACTTGTTATCAGATGCTCTTGCCGACCTAGTTGCTGAGGTATTTATTAATCATCTCTTTAACTTTTCTTACGGTACTAATGACTCCATATTTTATTTAGAAGATGTGGACGAGCACATAGGAGCTTTCAAACTACTATATTACTAACTACTGTGACATGGTTATCATATCATATTTGTATATATGCATGTAGTTTTATAACAACAGGTAAATATCGGTGCACAAAAAGGATTAAGTTGGTATGAATTATGGAGAGCTATTAAATTTACCGGTTAATAGAGGAAATAAGACAAGATATAGGATACTTCGTTTAAATGAAGTCAAGAATATGTAAACAATATATTAAATTTAAAAATGTTACGAATATTGTGTGATGTCTATTATGGAATGTTCTAGATTTACTTGTTCCCTACTCCAAGTTATTAGACTTTATCTCCAAGCTTTGTAATCATATATAAAGAACTCATTACTCATGGAATAACATAACAATTCATTCATCTCTAAGCCATACGGCTCTCTCTCTCTCTTTCTCTCTCTCTTTAGTTCGATATGTTCTAAAACAAGAACACTAGGATTAGAACACGTTATCAGCACGATCCAGCTCCAAGATCAACCATCAAGAGTTTCTAAGAAAAGAACCAAGGAGAAGAATCGGCAAAGTTAAAGATAAGATCTCAAGAACCTTAATCTTTACATGTGGTTCAAGCAATTCGGATTTCAAACTTCTCTTCATCTTAAATCCGATTTAAAAGGTTTTGCGATTTGATTTGGTTGATTTTAGTTCTTGTTTTATTTTAAAATCAAAACCCTAAACCCTTAATAGTTTTACATGACTTTAGTTTTGTATGAACAACAAGTGATACCCCTTTAAGGATGACACGCTATATGTCCAAACAAAACTTAAGGTCAATGTTTAGCCTAATCCTAAAATCAGATTTGAATTTTAAACCCTAATCCTTAAAGTTTAAATCCGATTTTAAGAAACCCTAAACCCTAAAATATAAAGCATGTGATTACATGACTTTCGTTTTGTATGGACAACAAGTGATACCCCTTTAAGGATGACACGCTATATGCCCAAACAAAACATAAGGTTAATGTTTTCCACATCTTTTGGTCATGCACACCATAGTGTGGCTAGACTATGATTTTCTTTTAGGTCAATGATGCATACCAATAGGTATGACTAGACCATATGAAGTAAATGTCGATGATACGTACTCTTAACTACGATTAGACCATAAAACAAAATCAATGGTCAATGATGTTCACCCTCAGGTGCAACTAGATTTTTCACCTGTGATTCACGGTGATCATCCACGATGATCCGCGTTGATCTATGATCCATGATGATCCTTGATGATCCGCGATGATCTACGATGATCAGTGATCCAAGGTGATCCACGGTGATCCTCGATGATCCACGGTGATCTACAATCACCGGTGATGGATGATGCGCACCACAGTATAGCTAAATCACGATCCGTTTTATTTGGTCGAGGAAGTGTACTGAATGGTACTACTAGACCATTAAACCGCATGGGTCGATGTAGCATACCATATGGTATGGCTAGACCATGCACTCGTCCATCCCACTATTTTCAAGGGATTTATAAATCAAACAAGTTGATTAAGAGATGGATGAGTTATGAGAAAGTAAATTTCTAAAGAGAATGCAAACTGGTCGTGTGGCCCTCTTATTTGTTTGCTGGCCGTGTGATCTTAATTGTGTAATAGCCGAATGGCATTGGTCACACAAGCCATATGGCTTTATTGTTTACATACTGGCCGAGTGCCTTTTATTTCTTGTATAGCCGAATGGCATCAGAAATTGTATGTACTAACACTTAAATCATTTTGATATGATTTCAGATGTTGATATTCCAACCCATGGACTATGATACCCTAGATATATCTGGAGAGAACTATCTAAGATGGGCAATAAATATCTCGGTTATACTAACGATAGAAGGTCTTAGTGAATGTATCATCAAGGATGATCATGGAACCGAGAATGAGAAATATAAGGCATTAACAGTAATGCGCCATCATCTCAATATGGAACTGAGAAATCAGTACCAAGATATACAAAGCTCTCGATGCCTTTGGACAGAGTTAAAGTCCAAATACACTAAGGTGATATTACCAAAGACAAGACATGAGTGGATGAGCCTCAGTTTCCGGGACTTTGGGTCCGTGGAAAACAATTATGCTCTATCCAAAGTAGCTCATACACTGATGTTTTGTGGTGAAAAGTTGACAGAGGAAGAATTACTTGAAAAAGTTTTCTCCACAGCAGATCCAAAAGATCTATTCCTACAAATAACCTATCGAGATAAAGGTTTCGCCACATACAACGATCTGTTCTTATACTTATCTCAAAATGAACAGATGAATCAGATGAAAGATGATATGAGCGGCTATGAGGCAGATAGTGATGATGAAGAATCCATGGGAGCCACGTCCAAAGTGACATATGGAGTGGCCGGCTAGACCAGTGTCTAAAGCCTTTAGACATTCTGATTTCATACTTATGATTTGGTGTTTTGTCATTCAAAATTTCATTGCATTAATAAAAGTTTTTCTTTTATCTTCACTGATTGATTTGCTTGAAAAAGATTTTTGATTGACAAATGAGAATGAAAACTCGAGAAGAGTATGTCTAGACCACCACGCCTAAGGCATGGCCTTAAGAGGCACAAAATTTATCATCTAAGACCCATTGAGAGAGATTTAAAATCTCCACTGGCCGTGGACAAGGATACCACAATAACCGTGGTTGTAGATCCAATCATGGCCGAGGAGGGAGTAAAGGTCGAAATGGCATTACAAGCCACATCAAAATGGTTTCAATAATAAATCAATGGGCAAAGCAAAGAAAAAGGAAATGTTCCTTTAGCTTATGAAAATCGCCAAAGGCGTATGATATAAAAGAGGTCGAGACTACATTCTCCCTACTGATCTAATACTATGCTAAGGATCAGTGTGATAAGGCATAAAAGCCTAGGTAACCAGTAAGGTTCACCAACGAATTTATACACTTTATGGCATGACCGGATTAGCCATCCTGGTCCGAACTTGATTACTAAGGCACAAAGAGTTATCCCATAAGATCTCACGTTGTAAAACATGTACACAAGGGAAACTCAGTAGGCTTCATTGTTCCAAGCAACACGAAAGTATAATCTGATCATGAGGGTAGTGAGGAAAAAACCCGTGATCATGACCAGACCACAAATTCGTGTATCATGGTCTAAAACCATGCTGGCTGTCCAAGCATTACATTTAAGTGAGGACAAACAAACGTATTTTATAGCATGTTCATGAGGGGGAGAATAAACACTCCGTGTGGTCCATGACCATACTATAAAACCCGAACATGATAAGCCTGGCCGAAGGCCATAAGGCATTATAGCTTGGCCGTATAAAGCATAACCTATAAGGTTGAGACTTCAAAAGTCTATAAGCTTGGGTACACCACAAGAATACATGTATGAAAGATAAGATACATCAGGCCATATAAAGTGAGCATAGACATTCCCGTCTAAAGATGATAAAGGGTCATAATCCAGATATAGACCATCCTAAGATTTTATGAATAAACCACCACATACCTATGTGCCATCTAGGATGGAATACCTCATCTAAGGATGAGATGCAAATCGAGAATATATGTTGGATATGAGAACATTATCTTTCTCCCACGAATTCAATGAGACCATGAGCCAAACAAAGGTGATCATATTGTGGCCAAGGTACACGGATTACATACAAGATGAATCCGACTATCCAACATCATGGAGAAAGCTATAAGCTGGTAAATAGAAAGTAAAAGTGGAATGGTTTTAACCATCCAAGTCCTGGCAAAGATCCTCGGACCAGATATATATGTACTGGACGTCCATAAACAAAGAAAGAATGATAGCCAGACAGACCCGAAAGAATGACTAAGTCATACCAGCTTAGCACCACTATATAAATGTCCTAGTAGAGACATAATCAAGTTGTTGTAGAAGTCTATACAAGATAGACCAGTATGTTCCATATACAAGGAACCTCAGATAGAAAGAGATAAGGTGCTCATAATGATAGATCCGGGTTCATGAAAGAGAAACCATACTAGACAATGAGATAAGACCGGCCGGTCCTAAGGTACATGTATCATACAATGTAGCCTTGCAAACTACAAAGTATTCAATGATCCTGATAATAATAAAATCTCAATCGATTGTATCATGTGTAGAACGCGATAGAACGCGATGGAACATTATATAAGGTGTCGACACATACACACACTCATAAGTGATAAAGAGAAAGCACTTGAGCATAAGAGATATGCGAGGATCACTAACCCACGTAAGAGTACTCATCATAGAGAAATGAATGGGACGTGGAGTTATAGTAAAGAATGTATATGATGGGCGTATTGGCCAAATACATAAGATAGACGCCATCTAACCAGTGAACAGATGAGTCTTGTGAGGAAAAGAAAATCGTGAGCTGTACAACATGAAAGTACAGACAAGTGGTCGTACATGTTGCTACATAAAGCATTCAAAAGGAATGGCTTGATCACACAAGGATACTCACAGGGACTATGGAACAAGGAAATAAATTCCTAGGTGGTGAATGCTACTACCCAATATCGAAATTAATAAAGATTTGGACATCTAAGGAAGATGTAATAGACATTGGATATATCACTGGATATAAATGTAACATAAGATACCTTGAGAAATGAGTTATCATAGAACAACATCGTTCATGCGTTGTTCATGGACTGAAATGCAGCTGCATGCGTGTATGTACACACGATATGATAAGACTAAGTGATGCTTAGTAGAAAGTTCTAAAAGAACGTTTCAGATCAGTCCATATAGTAGTCAATATATTCCTTGTGTTTATACTTAAAGAAATGATGATTAAGATGATTGATTCTTGGAAAGGCTATGAAGAGACTACGATGATCTATAGTAGAGATCATTAGCCGTATATGAATGTTGGAATCTATGATCCAACGTTCCAAGAATAGATTGATCAAATGGTCTGAGAATCCATCAGATTCACGACCAAAGGGAACCATACCGACTAGGATCATGTCCGACCTAGTTCGACCTTAATCATCATTGGTCCCGACCAATCCATCCCGTCCAGCTTGTTCCGACCAGTTCCTCTAGGTCTTAAATCCGACTTAAACCATCCAAGTGAGAGGAACATCCTATTGACCAAAAAAGTGGCTTAGTTTTGATTAAACTTCAAACTATAACACAATAGCCACTTCATGAACAGACCGTGGACATATACTAAAAGTTCATAAAGAATTTTGGTCAAAGGATATGAATAAGATATATAGTTGACAAGAACATAATCCGGATGGATTATGGATGATGCCATGATCCGGACAGATCATGGACATACAAAGACATTCATGGTCGAATTTATCTAAGAGAGATAAACCATATGATCCGAATGGACCATGAATATCATGAAAGCATTTTGCTGATGCAGGTTATCAGTCCGATCCACACAGTGCTAAGTCCCAAACCGGCTATCTTTTCACATATGGAGGCACGGCCATTTTATGGAGATCAGTCAAGCAGACTATATCAGCCACATCATCCAATCACTCGGAGATATTGGCGATCCATGAAGCAAGCAGAGAGTGTGTCTGGTTGAGACTCATGACACACCATATTCGGACATCATGTGGAATCACAGATGGTAAAGACGAGCCGACCATTCTTTATGAAGACAATGCGGCCTGCATAGCTCAGCTCAAGGATGGATACATCAAGGGTGACAAGACTAAGCACGTTCTCCCCAAGTTCTTCTTCACCCATGATCTACAGAAGGAAGGAGAGGTCAAGGTACTCCAAGTTAGATCAAGCGAGAACTCAGCCGACCTCTTCACTAAGGCATTACTAACATGCACGCTCGCAGGAAGCTTATGCAGCAGATTGGTATGCGATCACTGAGAAGCCTTCAGTGATGTTCACTTCAGGGGGAGTAATGCGGCTGTACTCTTTTTCCTATCCATGGCTTCCCGTTTTTACCACATTGGGTTTTTGGGTTTACCATGGAAAGGTTTTAACGAGGCATTATTCCAAACGCATTACAAACTCTAGACGGTTATGGCATTACAATCTCGATTTTTAACGAGATAGCATCTTACACGCATAATGGACATCAAGGGCAAGTGTTATGAATATTGTGTGATGTCTATTATGGAATGTTTTAGATTTACTTGTTCCCTACTCCAAGTTATTAGACTTTGTTTCCAAGCTATGTAATCCTCTATAAAGAATTCATTACTCATGGAATAACATAACAATTCATTCATCTCTAAGCCATACGGCTCTCTCTCTCTTTCTCTCTCTCTTTAGTTCGATCTGTTCTAAGACAAGAACACTAGGATTAGAACAAAAAATTGTAAATAACTATCTATCATTTTTTACATATACAACTTACAAAAAATTGTAAATAACTATCTATCATTTTTTACATATACAACTTACATTTATACATAGTTTCCTATAGTTCAAAATAAGAGCTTACGTAGATTTTATCAAATTTGTTTCAGTGTTGATCTCTCTTTAACTTCGTTAAATATTGTAACAAAGAAATGTTGTGAGGACAGGGAGTTGTGAAAGAATCAGAAGTAGATTCATTCAACATGCCGGCTTACACTCCAAATGAAGGAGAGGTTAGAGAGATAGTCTTAAATGAAGGTTCCTTTGAGATAAACAAGATAGAGACACGTGAGCATCGTGTTACTTTCAAAGATGATGAAGAAGGAGATGAAGATCATGACGACAACGACTACTATGACCAATCCCGTGCAAACAAAGTTGGGAAAAAGATGGCAAAAGTTGCAAGATCCTTCAGCGAACCCATACTCGTTGCTCATTTTGGACGAGACACCACTTTCATTAACAGCCTCTTCGACAAGTTTGCTCATCATGCCACCCAACATTATATGAAGTTCCCTCACCAAACAACGGTCAACATCGTCCTTTCCTTGATTAGGAAGTAAGTTTTTTTTCTTTCACTGATTTGAGTGATTTATTTACAACCCTATTAATGGGTTTCGTACTCTATTATACAAGTTTTCTGCTTTCAAATGTTTTATGTATTTGGCAATAAAGTTTTTTGGTTTGTGTTTTGATCCAACCATAAAACACTTATAAAATCTACTTAAAATTCAAAATATTATTAACCGAATCTGATCTGAACATATAAAGATCAAAGATAATTTAAAAGGCTAAACCCAAAAATCCTAAATCCGAGCATGTTCAAAATCGACTAAAAATAAAAAGAAAAAATAAAACAGAGCTGAACAGGGAGACCTATTTGAACAAACCAAAAAAAAAAAACTTAAAAACTTAAAAACTGAACCGAAATTTGAACCCGAACCTCCAATTCATCATCACACATTAGCAAACCTTAAATGTCGCGTTGTGTTTCCATGTGAAGCGAAAATGAAATGTAGTATTGAAGAAACGGCGCGCATTGTGGATTATTGAACTGGTTTATAACGAATACGACGCCGTTTTTAGAGTTAGGCTGAAGAAGAAACAATATCCTCCTCCTCGATTATCCGACCGCAAAACAAACCAACCTGAACCAAGAAAATGGCGCTACAAATCCACTCTCCGTGTTCCTCCTTCTCCGCCAGACCCGTATCATCTTCATCCACCTCTCCGCGGGCAGAAACCCTAGATTCGCAATCAAATGTCAGAACTCCCAAACCGAAACCGAGACGACGGAGGATCCGTCGCAACCCAGGAAACCGAGCTCCTCCGGGGTTGGATTCGGGTCGCCGGCTCCTCCGTCTTCTCCGGCCAAGAAAGGGAAAGGGAAGAAAGAGGTGATCAGGCGGTCTCCCGTGGAGAAACCGGTGTTCATCAGCGAAGAAGGAGCGGCCAAGGTAGAGGAACTGAGACGGAACGAGAATGCTTTTCTTCTTGCTTGGCTTGGCCTCGGTGGCGTCATCCTCGTCCAAGGCCTTCTTCTAGCTGCTTCAGGTACCCTATTTTCTTTAATCTTGGTTTGGTTTAATTGGTATAGAAATGTTTAGGGCAATAACAATAGAAGAGTGAAGTTTTGTCTGAATTTCGACAAAGATTTATGTCCCTTGTCTCCTTGAATTTCCAAAGTGTATATAGACTTAAAATTCATAGCCGAGCTTGTCCCTTTGTTTATAGTCTTATCCAATCTGTGAGATGTGTTGTGTTTTCCCTGTAAGTATAGTTTGTAATGTCAGAGAGAGATCGGTCTGAATAACACCATCTCCTTGTGTTCCTGTAGGCTTTCTTCCAGAAGAGTTGGATAAGTTGTTTGTGAAGTACGTGTATCCGGTGTTCACTCCTTCTGTTGGATTATTTGTGGCTGGAACTACTGCATATGGAGTTCTTAAGTACTTACAAAATGAGAAACTCAAGGATCAAAAGTGATACACACACACCTTGGTTGGTGTTCAATGGTTTAGGGTAAGTGTGTTTGTGTATTGATCTGATCTTTGTTCGTGTATGCAAAGATATGGTTTTGTTAAATTAAAAATATGTGGGAAGATATATTCAGGTGCTATTGTCAATTTATCGTAAGCAAAAATCAGACTCGAGCTATGTACTGTCTTGTGCCATAAACTAGAAAAAAAAAAACTCACGCCTAACCTACATCAACTGATATTATAATAAACTGTGGCAGTAGCCCAAATACCCTGGGACTGATCTCGTCGCTACCAATAACATTATACTCAACTCTGTGAGCTTCTTTGCAGTCGAATTTCGCTATGATTCAAATAGCCAGCATCAACATATGCCTTTCTTAAAATTAACATAAATCTTATGAATTTTTGCAACCACATCGACCTAACCCAAAGCATGATGTATTCACATTCTGAGACTAATGATTAATGCAAACTTAAATTATATATTTTAAAATAAAAATACAAATTATATTAATATTTCAGTTGATTTTTTTTTTAAAAAGGTGAACTCTGTGATAAATCTTAAAAAGGATAATTTGGTATGAAACTTAAAATTTTGTGTTTACTATTTACAAACAAAAAAGTTTAATTAGATATTAATATAATTTATGACAGAGAGTGAGTATAATTGAAAAACTATTGCCCAACAGAACCACATGGGCTCAAATCGTGCTCTGATATATGGGCTCAAAAAAATCTAAAAGGCCCATTAAGGAGTACGCCAAAGGAAAACCTAGTTTAGTTTCCGTGTCTCTTAGTTTATAAGCCAACACAATCTGTCTTCTACAAAGTTGTCGCCCAGTTTCTTCATCAACTCAGCGGCTCCTATCTTCTGTCTTCTCTGGTAAAACCTCCTTTTAAGGATCTATACAGTCTTAACTCTCTCTGTAGGCTTGTTTGAATCGAACTGTTATGTGGAAATGGTTTCTGAAACGAATTTTTTTTTGTCTATAATTTGGTTTCGATTTGATATACTAATAATATTGTTTTGTTTTGGTTTTGGATGTGTATGATGTTTAGCTTAAGGAACTTGAAAAGAAAAGTAGAAGATAGCTATGGCATACGCACCACCAATGAAGCAAGGAAAGGCAGGATTTGAGGAGACTCAAGAGCAGATTCACAAGATCAGAATCACTCTCTCCTCCAAGAATGTCAAAAACCTTGAGAAGGGTGAGATTCCCTTCAAGTTTATTTTTTTACTTAAGATCTTTTTAATGGTTTATCTGCAATATGTATATATAGGGCACTAGAACTTGGTTTTTAGTCATTAGTATTACTCTGAAACCTAAGATAGTTTGGTCGCTACTTAACGATGTGTTGTGTTTTGATGGATAGTGTGCACTGACTTGGTCCGTGGAGCAAAAGACAAGAGATTGAGAGTGAAAGGACCAGTGAGGATGCCAACCAAAGTTCTCAAGATTACCACTAAGGAAAGCTCCTTGTGGTGAAGGTCAGTGCAATCAAATCTCTCTTCTCTTTTTCAGTTGCATTGCTGTGTAAATGCTAGCTAGATCGTGGATGCTATTCAGAAATCAAGTAGATTTTCACATGTTTTGTAGTATCGTTCCTTGCTGCTAAACTTAGGCAATATATTAAGAACCTTCGTGTTATTCTAAGATCTTTGTTTTATGGATATGTAGGAACCAACACATGGGACAGATTTGAGCTCCGTGTGCACAAGCGTGTGATCGATCTGTTCAGCTCTCCTGATGTGGTGAAGCAGATCACTTCCATCACCATTGAGCCTGGTGTTGAGGTCGAGGTCACCATTGCTGATTCTTAGATTCATGCTTTTTTTTAATCTACAAAACTTGTCTTTGAATTCCAGCGACTTCTCAGCTTTTTGTTTGTTTCAGACTTTTGTTTTGTTCCTATATATGTTATCCTTTTGAGTTTATTTTTGTTGAACATCTTATTCTGTTTTGCTTAATCCTTGGGCCTTAATATTATTTAGACATTTGAATTATAACTGAGGATTCATTCTTAAAGGTTAGGGAAATGCAATTCATCATTAAAGCTAGTTATGTGCACATTTTTACGGAACAGAAAAACCGAACCAGAAAGTTGTTTTTGGTTTGGGTTTTGATCTTGTGAAATATACTGCTAGATCCTACATTTTTAATTAGAAAATTGAAACCGAATTGGAATTAAACTTGTCATATTAACTTTTATAATTCTAAAAAATTTCTCATTTTAATCATCAAAATTAGCAGAGATTGTGATTGCCTCAGACTATAGATAATTATTGGTCCTCCTCAAATTTCTTCACTCAAGCTATGCTTCACTACTACTACTTTTCAGGTAGAAAATGTAGTGAAAAATTAAATAGTTCGAGACACTGCCAAGAGTGTGTTCTTCTGAATGGTCGGTTTCAATCATATTTGGCGTGGTTACATGATCGTCTCCTCAAATTTCTTCACTCAAGCAATGCTTCATCGAGACATTGCCTTTCGTTCATTTTATTAATCACAGACGTTCCCTAAAAAACCATCATATTATGTTGACTATACCGTTTTGGATAGACTAAAACTTAAATCTACTGTAAAATAAATTCAATACGTAAAATGAATTTCAAACTTGTATTAGATATTTTTTGAAATATAAAATTCAAATCATATTAACATTTCAATTTATTTTTTCATAAGTTAAAATTTGTGATAGACTTTGTAAAAGATAATTTGGTACGACAATTTTTAATTTTATGTTTAATCGTTACAAAATATTTTGGTACAGAATTTTAAAGGTTTAGAAATTTATCTTTATTAAATATCAAATATTATTTTGTGACAGAGACTGAATATATAAATTCAAACAATATAGTCCAACAAAAAAGCACAGGGCTAAATCTTGTTCTGAAATATCGGCTCGAGTAAAAAACTAAAAGGCCCATTAAGGATTAGCAAAAGAAAAACCTAGTTCAGTTTTGTGTCTCTCTGTTTATAAGCTTACAACAAAGTTTGTCGCCCAGTTTCTTCATCAACTTAGCGGCTCCTATCTTCCGTCTTCTCTGGTAAAACCTCCTTTAAGGATTTATACAGTCTTAATATCTGTGTGCTTGTTTGAATCGAACTGTTCTCTGGAAATGGTTTTTGAAACTAAGTATTTCCTCTTATATTTTTCTGGTTTCGAATTGATTTAAGAAGCTTGTTTTGTTTTGGATGTATGATGTTTATAGCTCAAGGAACTCGAAAGAAAAAGGTTGAAGAAAAGCTATGGCTTACGCACCACCGATGAAGCAAGGAAAGGCAGGATTTGAGGAGACACAAGAGCAGATTCACAAGATCAGAATCACTCTCTCCTCTAAGAACGTCAAGAACCTTGAGAAGGGTGAGATTCATTTCCTCAATATATATATATCGTACTGGAACAAAAAGATGGTTGGTCATTACTTATGGATGTGTTTGTGTTTTTGATGGGGGTAGTGTGCACTGACTTGGTCCGTGGAGCGAAAGACAAGAGATTGAGAGTCAAAGGACCAGTGAGGATGCCAACTAAAGTTCTCAAGATTACCACAAGGAAAGCTCCTTGTGGTGAAGGTCAGTTCAATTAAATCTCGGTTCTCTATTCTTAGAATTGTGCATTAGTGTTGTTGTATCTATTCTAGCTAAGATTGTGCATGTGATTCAAAACCGAATTTGCCCTTTGAAACATGTTTTCTGTAGTATTACGTTTCTAGAGAAGCCTCTCTACATGTTTGTCTTAAGATTTTCTTTTTTTATGGATATGTAGGAACAAACACATGGGACAGATTTGAGCTACGTGTACACAAGCGTGTGATCGATCTCTTCAGCTCTCCTGATGTTGTGAAGCAGATCACTTCCATCACCATCGAGCCTGGTGTCGAGGTCGAAGTCACCATTGCTGATTCTTAGATGCTTGCTGTTTAGTTTTATAAACTTTGTCTTTGAATTCCAGCTACTTCTCGCTTTCCTTTTTGTTGCAAGGTTAAGACTTGTTGTTCTCTTCTTTATATATGTTTTATCCTTTTGAGTTTTAATTTTGTTGAACATGCGACTTCTTAATCCTGGTTTTGCTTAAAAGCTTTTGGGCCTTACCTTAATATTATTACAATCCTTAGAAAGTAGAAACTCAACATGAAATATTGATGGATATGGATGTTTTCTTGGTCAAAAGCCTCTTTTTTTTTATTTGCCGACTAGTCAAAAGGATTGATTAATCTTTTTTTTCTGTTTCCCACTGGGATTTTTGATTAATCAGACCTCAAAATATCTTCAATAATAATGGTGACGTGGACACAGATATAGCTAATAAATCGGTCAGTGATCGTATCCGTCCATTACTTCTAAACCGCTTGATCGAACAGCCCCAAAACAAAGTTGATCGTCCGTAACAAGAATGGACACGATATATTAATAATAATAAATAAATATTTGACAAAGAAAAAGAAAAAGAAGCGAATCGTATAATAATAAACACGAGAATCGGTCTAAAAGGTTGAAACTTCTTCTGGATCAATCAAGGGATGGGGAATACGAATTGCATACTGGGAGGTTGCGTCGATCAAGCGAGCGTTGGAGTGGTAGAACGCTGGGGACGATTCGAGCATATAGCCGAGCCTGGATGCCACTTCTTCAACCCTCTCGCCGGTCAGTGGCTCGCCGGTGTCCTCTCCACCAGGATCAACTCTCTCGACGTCAAAATCGAGACCAAAACCAAGGTTCGTATCCTTCCGCTGCGATTACAAAAGAGATCTTGAAGTTTATAATCGATGATGAATAGGTTATCTGTTTTGTTTGGTAGGATAATGTGTTTGTGCAGCTGATTTGCTCGATTCAGTACCGTGTGGTGAAAGCTAACGCTGATGATGCTTTTTACGAGCTTCAGAACCCTAGAGAGCAGATCCAAGCTTACGTTTTTGATGGTGTTACTTTAACTTCCTCTTTTTGTCTTTTTGAATTATTGAATTATTGATTTTAATTCTATGTTTTGTTTTCCATATATATCAATAATAGTGGTTAGAGCTTTGGTTCCAATGATGACGCTTGACGCTCTTTTCGAACAAAAGGGAGAAGTCGCCAAGTCTGTTCTTGAAGAACTAGAGAAGGTTTATTATAATATTATATAATCCCTTCATTATCTCATTATATTGTTTGTTTGGTTTTGGATTGCATAGAGTAAATAGTAGAATGCTTTCAGGACTAGTAGTGGGAGGTTTTGTAATGTTCATGAATCATAGATTGTGATTTTTCTCTCTTCAGGTGATGGGTGCTTATGGATACAGCATTGAACACATTCTCATGGTTGACATTATTCCTGATCCTTCTGTTCGCAAGGCCATGAATGAGATCAATGCAGGTTTAAGCTTTATTTTCCTTTTATTGCGGCGAATTAGTGTCTTTGTCATGGGTTTCGTCTTGATTTGGTAGCTGTTTTCATCACCTCATGGCAAAAAGTGTTCAAAGTTTTGTACTTTTAATGATGTGGCTCCGTTTCTCATTCGTGTCTTAAACCCCCCAATTTATTTGAAAAATGCAGCACAAAGGCTCCAGCTCGCGAGTGTTTACAAAGGAGAAGCAGAGAAGATTCTCCAAGTGAAGAGAGCCGAAGCGGAGGCGGAAGCCAAGTACTTGGGCGGTGTGGGTGTCGCCAGACAGAGGCAAGCCATCACAGACGGGTTGAGGGAGAACATTATGAACTTCTCTAGCAAAGTAGAAGGCACATCGTCCAAAGATATCATGGACTTGATCATGATCACGCAGTACTTTGACACCATGAGAGACCTCGGAAGCTCATCTAAGAACACAACCGTGTTTCTTCCTCACGGTCCGGGGCACGTGAGGGATATCAGCGACCAGATTCGTAACGGTTTGATGGAGGCGTCCAGTGCTCGTGTCGGCGACGAGGTTTAAAGTGAGATTCACTTGGGGTTGTGAATCTATTTATATTCGTGGGTTTTGCTTTCTTTGATTATGGTTTAAATTACAGTTTAGCACTTGGGGATGTGTGAATTTATTTGGATGTTGCTTCCTTTTATGTTTATGGTTTTAATTTATTAATGATATAAATAATAACCCAAAGTACTTTGAACTCTTATTGTAATTAATATATTCTGATTTTGTTAAAAACGGTGATGCATAAAGAGAGCTTATAGTGATCTATAAATAAATTTTGAGGATCACAAGAAAAAGAAGGACAAAACATGTGTGAGAACAATTGGTTGAAACATTTAAGTAGTGAGGTTTTTACAACGAACATTCTTTTGCATGTTTTACCATATGTCTAATAATGGAGAGACGATTATAACAGCAACCACCATGGAAGGGATGCAACGGTTGTTGAAGATTGAATTAAATAATGATCCATGAGAAGTTGGATCGAGTTTAAGAAGATATACAGCAAAGGCAATCACAAAATTGGCATTACCTGTTTTTTTTTTTGTAGAGTAAAACCAAATGAAACAAATGGGTTATTTTAGTACAATTCGTGGTGATCACTCATTGTCATTGATAGAAACCCGAAGGGGACTACCACGTAAAGGAATCTGATCCACACAATCGTGCTTTTAAATAATATAGGAAACCCTTTCTGTCTCGCAGGAAAGGTTTGGGAGCTCAGATTTCATTATTGAAAAAATGTTGCATTGGTTACTTGAATTAACAAAGACCCATGTGTCTTAAAAGACTTAGATGTTATAGTTGCATATACTATTGTACAACTTAGCTGGCAAGGAGTTTCTTCTTTGGTAATAGTTCACTTGTTTATAATTAATAATTTATGCATCTAAAGTTTGAACTACTTTATTCACCAGTCGTTGTCAACTTCTACTTGTCTAAGAAGTATCGTCTTCTATTTAAAGAGTCTCTCAAAGCTATCTCTTTCGCACAAACAACAACTTTTCTTCTTTCTCTCTCCTCTCTCCTCTCTCTCTCTCTCTCTCTCATTGCGAAGATGATATATTCTACCTTGGAGTTCGTCAACAAAACCACTTCCAATTCTTTATTCATGTTTCTCTTCTGTAACTTGATCATCATCTTAATCCTCTTGGGAAACTCTAAACCGGGTTCAGAAGACAAGCTCGGTTCGAAGGAACCCATGCTGGTATCTGAATCGGTTCTCTCTTCCAAGTCCATGTTGTTATCTGAGTCGAGGACTCTCAACTCAAAGACCGATTTTAAGAAACCTGTGCTGATACCTGAATCGGTTCTGTCTTCCAAACCCGTGTTAGTATCTGAATCGGTTCTCTCTTCCAAACCCGGTTTGGAGAAACCAGAGTTAATATCTGATTCTACTCTCCCGTTAAATCCCGGTTTACAAGAACAGGAAATGATATCAAAGTCGTTGACTTCTAAACCCGGTTTGAATGTAATATCTTCTGGGTTGAAACTCGGTTCAGACTGTTTAGAGAAGGAGGACGAGAGAGGGAGAATGAGAAAGAAAGAGAGCTTGGAAGTAGAAAATGAGAGCCTGGAAGTGGAGCGTGTGCTTAGAAGACGAGCTGAAGAATTTATTCGTAAAGTTAATACTCAATGGAAATTAGAGAATACTCGTCTCCTATACTAATCAGAGTTTTGTTTGTAATTATCGAAATGCTCTTTTTCAAAAACAATGTTTTTATGGAAATACTTTTTTAAAAACAACTAAATTTAGATATGTGTTTCAACCGTGCAGATTTTTCTTTGAATTGAATACAAAATTTGTGAGTTAATGTTTTGAAATTGTTATACATTATTACATTATAAAATCATATGATATCGAAGAAGAAAATTTTTAATTATATAATTCATGAATTAGTGTTGACAAAAAAAATCATAAATTGAGTTTATTTAACATTTTGTATATACATGTTCTTATATAACTCTTTTTTACACATGAAGTTTACCAAATCCGAAAAATCAAACGGAAATCTATCTGGAAATATGGATGTGGTTTGTATCCAGGTCAGGGCAGTGTACATGATCATTTTTTGGACTCCCATGTTTTTTTCGAGTTAAGATCATATCCGAAACATATCGGATAATATTTTGTGTATATTAGATACATTTGAGTATTTTACATATGTTTTTGGTATTACAAATACATTTTAAATTCTGGGTTCAGCTTTTCGATTTTAGTTTAAAGTTTCAGGTAAAATTTCAATTAAAAAAAAGTATTTTGGGTATTCGTAAAATTGGTTTTTCGATTTCTTGGATCAGAACGAATCAGTTCATTTTGGGTATTTCAATATCTTCGAGTTGTTTGGTTTTGGGATGCTTTCGTGTTTCAATACTTTTTTGGGTTTTAGGTATTTCAAATATTTTTTTGTCCAAAATAATAAAATTAATTCGGATCCATTACATACTCAAATATTACATAAATTTTATAAATATTTGAATTATGGATTTTAACCGACCCGGTTTGAAAATGAACCAACCCAAACTTAAACCACAAATTTTCAAATAATGTATCTAGGTATGTTCAAATTTTGGAATCCAAAATGAACCAATTCGTATCTGAGCCAAAAAATTTGATGCTTATACCTATTCTCTTATATTATACTCTCTCCGTTTCATAATAGATGAAGTTTTAAGAAGTTTTGATGTTTCAAAATAGATGATGTTTTCATCTTTCAATGTAACTTTTTACTTTATCAAAAACTGTGTAACCAATGATATTTTATAGTGTATTTTGTAATTGGTTAAATAGTTTTAAATTTATATTTTAATCATAGCTTTTAAAATAAAAAACAAGTTTCTTAATAATTGTGCATAACCTAAAACTTCAAGTATTATGGAACAGAGTGAGTATTTGATATGTATTTTATGAAAATTATATTTGTTGAGTTGATGAAACTTAATATCTACTTGACATAATTTGTCTAATTTAATAATATAAATTTGTAAGGTGTTAGTTTTAAACTTATCTTAAACACAAATTTTATTATAAATACTTTTTATAAAAAAACAAATTTAGGATAGGAAGAGGACGACTATAAATCCACTGTCTCAAATAAACTTGTCAAAAGTTTACATAATGAGGAAGATTGGTCATCTCGAGTATCCGAACTGGACAAATACGATAATAGCCCGGTTAGTTTCTTAGACGCATTTCTTAGAAGCGGCGGCAAACGATGGTAAATAACAGTCGTTGCCCGTTAGTAACTGACGCCGATGCTCTTTCATCCATTTTAATGGACGCGGTAAAAAACATCTTCAATCGATCTGTTTGCTGACGTGGCCTTTGATATTTTTGATCGCACGTTATTGTCGCCGCGCTAACGAACATGGCTAGTATACTTTTTTTTGTAAAAGAAAAAGAGGGTTGGAAGAAAATACAATATACTTAAAAAATATAATTCTTCATTTTTAAATTGTTTTCTAATGGTTGACAAAAAAAATTGTTTTTTAATGTTTTCCGTTCTTTAAATTTTTTTGGGGGGGGGGGGGGGGAACTGCCATATTAAAAGAGCCTGTTCACGCGAGATAAAGTTTTTTTTCCGTGTAAAACCATGAAGATCAAATTGACTAGCTCATAAAGCTTGCCTAGCTAAACCAAATTAGCAATAATACATGTTGTCTGATGTAAGAAAAATCAAATTAACTAAATTTATGTATCGAAACTAGATCATATCATATCACGTTTTAATTTATAAGTGTTTAAATAATAATTTTGCTATAAAGCCAAAGTTACAAAATAAACAAGCAAAATGACGCTGATGCCAACACACAGAATCAAGTCAGAAAGCATATCATATATTTCCTGATCCGATTCAAAAAAGATTTGTGTGGCTAAAGTGCAGCAGCCATAGTGTTGTCCGTCAAAATAAAATCAGATTAGGATTAAGCTCTTACACAGCTAACAAAAAACAATTGGACGAGAGAAATAAAAAATACATTATCCATGAGTCGCATAAATTTGGACAGGCAGTTTAGTTTGGTTGGTGGAAACTGCATTTTATATTTAAGGTTTGTTCAATAGAGAGGAGAAAAAGCATCTTTCTAGTTTATCAAATCCATGTGTCAATAGAAAAATAAAGTTAACAGATGAATCAATCCGAAAAAATAAGATATGATTTTCTAGACCAGATTGATTTACACAGATCACATTAAAACGCTTGCCAACTAAAGACAGTATCAAACTTTACAATTGTTTACTTGAAAATTGATACTTACTTCTGTTGATTAATCCGTGTCATCATTGTCTCTAAACTATACATATTTGAGCTAAATCATCTTTTGGTACTTAAAAAGCAACCTACAAAATATAGTCATTCACTTGTTTAACAGAACAAATATGAGTGCACCTCATATTTTAGCAAAACTGAACCAAACTGAGATGGTAGTTGTTGATTATGGTTCGGTTACTTAAGGCTAAGCGATCAACTACATGTCAAAATCATTTCAGTTATTAGTTCGGTTCGGCTGAACTAATCGCCTATCCACTGTTTACATTAATGGGATCTTTGGTTGCTCGTTCACCAAATTATAAACTCAATGAGAAAAAAACATGTTTACAAATCAGGTAGTTATAATATAATGCAGGTTATAATGCAGATATGATTCTCTGAAGACAAACCAATAAAAGTCACTTGATTGTCAAAATGAAAAGTCATTAACGAGTGAGCTGAACGAGAGACAGAGAGTCTAGCAGACATAAGTTTCGCAATTCTACAACAACAACCACTTGGGGTAGAAACCAAGTCAAAAGAACCCTAAAGATATTACATATCCTCTCTCTAATAAACCCTAGCTCTTTAGTGAGAGACATCTCTGTTTAATAAAATACAACTAAAATCTGAAGAGAATGAAAAACCCATTAAGACTCTATAAAGAATCTCTCTAAGGCACCAAAGAACAAAACGCAGCAGGGGCACAAGATCAAGAACCATCGAATGTTTGTTTCGGATTATTCAGTCACTCACTCAATTATCATTCAGCTTGGAACCTCGTTGTCAGATTCAGTATGGCCTCCAAATTCCCCATCGTCTTCACCTTCTAAATTCTCATCATCTTCTTCCTCATCATCCTCTCCTGGGAGAGAAGAGAAGAGATCCCTGATATGGTCAGCAGCAGTGTTGTTTCTGTAGTAACCTTGGGGGACCGCGTTAGTAGTGCTCGGCTCATGCTGAAAGGACATAGGTGGTGGTGCGGACACTGGTGGTGGCTGGACAACAACAGGCTTGTTTGGGACGCCGTTGTATCTAGCCTTTGGATCTTCAGCTGAGCCACCACCGAATGAGATGTTGGAACCTTGCGTTGTTATGGGGATCCCGAGTCTTTCTCTTCTTTGCTTCTTCATCTGCTGCTGCTGCGATTCCTCCTTCTGACCCCCGGCAACAAAAGTCCCTACCATTACCTGAAAAAACAGATAAAAATGCTTCAAAACAAGAAGAAAAAAAAAACTCGAGTCACCATTAGAAGGATCAATAGTTTACCTGAACAGGACCAGCGGCAATAAAGAGACCAGCGAGACCACCACCAAAGACACGACCATCAGGTCCTGCAAGAGACACACTCATCCCTCCAGCTCTGCTTCGGGTTCCTCCACTCTCGCTTGGTATAAACGAACCCGTCAAAGAAAGAATCTCAAAATGACCCTGATCCAACACAAAATTGTTAATTTAGAAAAGAAAAGAAAAAGCTTTAAATGAATCTAAGAGAGAGAGAGAGAGAGAGAGAGAGAGAGAGAGAGAGAGAGAGAGGAGAAGACCTCATAAGTGAGAGTACCACCAGAAGTTGTAGGTTGGCGAAGTGTAACATTTGAAATGGGACCCTTTGCGGAAAGAACGCAGATGGCAAGAGAGCCTTCTTGCTGAGAGAATGTCATTATCTTCATTGTCACATCCTAGTAATCAACCATTGTGCCAAAAAAAAAAAAAAGAGAGTTACAAATCATAGTGAATCATCATATCATAATACTTAATAAACATTCAGTAAAAAAGTACATTACCTCGCCAGCATTTACTGTGAGCACATGAGGAGTAAAACTTGCACTAGTAACAACATCTCCAGTTCCCACCACTGCAATTAGTAAACAAACAAACAAATGACACAATGCTACTTACAAATTCATTACGCATCTTAATCACACAATAAGGTATAAGATCCATTAAAACGCAGCGTATTGATTCTAAAATGTACAAAGAATAGAAATGAGATATATAGACATTACCAGGAGGAGAACTGTTGTCGAATTCGAACATCTGAGGATGCTTGGCCCAGTTGTTGTTGTAGGGCTGCTGCTCTACACGTCCGCCGCGACCTCGTCCTCCTCTTCCTCTTCCACGCCCTCTTCCTCGTTGACCAGTCGCCAACGGAACGGAGGAGGAGATTGGCATCGGAGAAAGAGTCACGGCGAGTGAGCCGTCGGGGTTATACTTTCTCGGTCTCCCTCTCTTCTTCTTCGCCAGCTCAGAAGAGGAATTCTCCACCGGCATTGTTAAGCTGAAAGGAGGAGCAGCAGCAGCAGCATTCTCAGCAGCTTTAACCGCGGCGACGGCGGAGACGGAGGCAGATGCGGATGCGGCGGTGGTGGTGGTGTTGGGTAGTAGCCCCACCGGGAAAAAGTTAGGGTTTTCGGACCGTGGTGGGTCCATTTGGTAGACACCAGTACTAGGAGGAGGAGCTACGTGTTGTTGTTTCAGACCGTAACTGGTTAAGATGTTGTTGCTGGTTCCTTCTCTCTCCTCCATCGAAAGATCCGACAGTTGAAAGGAGAAGTAAAGACAGTTGAATGAATCTTGCTGACCACGACAGGTTTCAAGCTTCTGAGACAAAAAGACTTTATAAAGTACAGAACAATAGAAAAAAAAAGAGAGATCTAGAGAACGTAAGATTCAGAAGATCAAAGCAAAAAAAGAGAAAAGAGAGACAAAGATGCAGTTGAAATTAAGTAAAACTTAGTGAAGATGAAAGATCAGAGCTTCCATGGCCGAACCTTAATTTCACTTGTATTTCTCCTAAACCATTCTTAATTACCTGCACAAGAGAAAAAAAATTGGAAAAGTTTTGTCTCTTTAATTTTTTTCTATGGGTTGGGTTAAGTTTATGGAGAAATTTCTTTTACAGATGTGAGAAATTAGGGTTTTGAGAAAGAAAATGGGAAAGATAAATAATAAAAATAAATAAATAAGAGGAGCGGATATTTTATTACATTATTACATTTTGATATTTAAATTAAAATAGGGAAAAATGAGAGAGAGACCAGAAAAGAGAAAAGTGTAATTCGAAAAAAAAAATTGTAATAATGGGATTAATTAGAAAATTTTCGAAAAAAGTTACACGCCACTCTTTAACAGTCTTGGAATTTGGGATACAGCTAAAGCTAAATTAATTTAATAAAATGCGTAGGGGACAATTTTTTAATTAATATACAGTTGGATTTGGTTTTTGAGATTTGGATAGTATTAAAATATGAGAAAGAAAAAAGATTTGAGTCTTTTCTTGTGTTCGAGTCATAACGCCATTTTGGCATTTTAAAATATTTACTTGTTTCTTTTTTTCCAGTCTACTGTCTACCCACTTTGACTATTTAACCAAAACCAATTGTCAGCTACGTCCGATATATCTGATCTTGCGACTCTCGTCCTTGCCATTAGGTGTTGCATGCGACTCTTGTCCTGCGTGGTATAGTTCCAAAAGATCAATGATGCTTTTTAAGCTTTTTAGCTTTTTTGGCTCTAAGGGTAGAAGTACATACTTTGACATAGGCTTGGGATAAAAATAACATAACCCAAGAAACCAAACAAGAACCAAACTGAAATATCCGAAATACATGGCCAACTTAACAAAACATAAAACACGGTCTGAAGGTTTAGTCTCCAACAAAAATAACGTTGCATTCATCCTCTTCATAGTTTGGAACATACTGTAACTCTGTTTCCAGGTTCTGTCTAACAAGTTTCCCCCAGTCCCCACTATGCTACTAGCTCTGAAACCAAGAAATAATGCTAGTTACCTAACTTGACCAGAAGCCAATTTGTGTTTAGGCCCAAATATAGTCCATGAGAGATATTTCGGCCCATAAATGTTATAGCGAGTTTCAAACCACCGGAAAACCGCAAGTGTTGGGCAACAATAATGTCCAGAGCCGGATTACAATTTGCAAGTATAGAGTTCACACCAAACGACGACGTATAAAGTTTAAAACAGTAAATTACAAAATACTCCCAACATATATTTCATAATTTCGCTTCCACCCTCAGCTCGAAGATCGTCGCAGGAAAGGAAACTGGTCGGAAGTACTCTGTTCGCATCACACGATCTCTCTCCAAATCGTCCGTCACTCAAAAACCTTTCCGTCCAATCCTCCTCCGATCCTCCACTAGCTATGGCGGTAAGCATCGTCAGATCTCAACCGTATCCAAGATTCGAATCCAAATCACCTTAATTCCATTTTCCTCTTTTTTTTAATTTACAGGAATCGTCTGGTAAGACGCTGATGGATCTGATCTCGGCGGATCCAACCCCAGTTCCAGCACAATCTACTTCTTCTTCATCCACGCCGTCACAGCCGTCCCCCGCAGCAGCCGTATCATCGGCGAATATGCCAATGTCGACGAAGACGACGCTGGGAGAGAAGAAATCGAAGAGAGCGACATTGATGCAGATCCAGAGCGATACTATCTCTGTTGCCAAAGCTGCTCTGAATCCTGTTAAGGCCAATATCATGCCTCAAAGGCAGAGACAGAGAAAGAAGGTACTGTTTATCATATTTGATTGTGAGTATAGATTGGAACACTGTTAATAGGAGGAATAGAACTGTGAATAGCTTGAGGGGATAAGATCTACTTTTGGATGTAGTTTAACAAGGTTTTTTTGTATGTTTGAAATGACTTTGAACAGCCAGTTTCATATACGCAACTTGCAAGGAGCATTCACGAGTTAGCTGCCACCTTGGACCAGGTTTAGCTTTTGCGCTTATGCTCTTGCCTTCTTCTGGTGAAAAAATAGTATCTGAATGTTTTCTTTTTTTCTCTCGGGTGAGCAGAAAAGTTCCCAGAAGCAACTAGTGAATCACGTGTTCCCTAAGCTTGCTGTGTACAACTCCGTTGATCCTTCTCTGGCCCCATCTCTTCTTATGGTATATAGCGGTTCATGCTGGTATCATTTTGTTTTTTTTTAACTTTATAATGGAGCTTTTAAAAATGATTCGTTCGGTTGGACTTCTTTTTACCCATTAATGTTACATGAATTTTCAAGGGTTTGCGTTTCGAAAGCTTATCTGTCTAGTAGAAGTATCATGTTTTTGCCATTCTTTTCTTCTTTGTGATTGATACAGCTTAATCAGCAATGTGAAGACCGGAATGTGCTACGCTATGTCTATTATTACTTAGCTAGAATTTTGTCCGATACGGGGCTGAGTCCAGGGGGTGGTATCCCCACTCCTAACTGGGATGCTCTAGCAGATATTGATGCTGGTGGAGGAGTCACAAGAGCTGATGTTGTTCCTCGGATAGTGAATCAGCTAACATCGGAAGCTTCTAATTCTGAAGTTGAATGTGAGTTTCACTTAGCCGTTGGTTTGGTTTCAAGCTTTCTTATATATAGAAATTCTGCCTTATGGTTGAAATGTTGTTTTAGTAGAACCGTGAGGACTGTCCTTATCTGATTTATTTTATAATGATATAGCTTGTTTAATCCTTCTTAATGAATATCCGAATAGCCTTATAATCTTCTTTTTGATGGAGATGATTAGAAATAATGAGAGCACTTTGTAGCATTCTCTTGCAACTTTCCTTCTGTGATGTGACTGGGGATGATTTTCTAACCTTAGCATTTGTTGTTTTTCAGTTCATGCTCGACGACTGCAAGCTTTAAAAGCTCTGACATATTCACCGTCAGAAAATTCTGAGCTTTTGTCAAAGTTGTATGTGATTGTATTTGACTTGCTTAATAAGGTTTGTCTTTCTACTAATGCTCTCTGTGGTTTAACAAGATACTTTGCTTATTTTCTAGAAGTCCTGGCGTAGTTGCATTCTTTTTTTTTTTTCTTATCAGTAACGTGGGGTTCATTTTAAAGAATATTTCTCAGTTCCATGCAGAAGCACTGATTGTATTTCATGTTGCTTTCAGGTTGCTGATGTTCCGCATAAACGAAAGAAAGGCGTCTTTGGGACAAAAGGGGGTGATAAGGAGGTATCTTTCTCAACTCTTAGGTTCCTCCAGTAAAAGGCTTAAGGGTTCTAATAAGTCATGTTTCCTGCATTTAATAGTTTTGTTTTCATTAGCTTGAGCGTTCTGTCGTCTTTTTTTTTTGCTAGTCAATCATTCGGAGTAACTTGCAATATGCTGCTATGAGTGCACTAAGAAGACTTCCTCTTGATCCAGGAAATCCAGTTTTTCTGCACCGTGCAGCCCAGGGGTAAGACTTTTTTCTGTTCTTTTACCTTCTACTGAAGTGATAAGAGTATTGGAATATTATAGTTTTAGGTGACTTTTCAACTCTTCACAGGAGCAACTTTTTTTTTAAGTTATGCATGGATTGAAAACTTAGTCTGGTATCCATACTATTTGCAGTGTTTCATTTGCTGATCCTGTTGCGGTGAGGCATTCGCTGGAAATTCTAGCTGAATTAGCTGCAAGAGACCCCTATACAGTTGCAATGACATTAGGTAAATAAGTTATTCAGCCAATTCCGCCTTCAATTTTTTTTGCCATTCTATATCTGTGTAGACACATAATTGTTAATCCTTCAAAATTTGATTTGTCTCGATCTTTGCTGCAGAAAAGCTTGCATCTCCAGCAGGTATGCTTTACAGGCCTAATCTCTTATTCATTTACTTGTCTGATTATAAAGAAGTCTTTGGAACACGAGTTTTTAATGCATTCTACGAATTGATTTGCTTTTGAGATGTACTCTCGATTCTAGTGACAAGCCAACTCTTCTTAACATAATCATACAAGAAAGTTAGAACGAATGTGGGTTAGTTGATTTACCTTTCTTGGCTGCACTAAATTAGGGGCTTTGCAAGATATCCTACATTTGCATGATGTGCTTGCTAGGGTTGCCCTGGCTAGGTTGTGCCACGGTATAACCAGAGCTCGAGCTTTAGATGGTAAGCATATCAAGCTCTTTATCTCACTACTGCATGTCCTCGTTAGCTGTTATTTACAAGTTAGTAGTTTCCTTTCCATTTTCCTACAGAGAGACCTGATATTAGAGCTCAGTTCAACTCAATTCTCTACCAGCTACTCCTAGATCCAAGCGAAAGGGTATGCTATGAGGCGATTTTGTGCATTCTAGGAAAATACGATAACACAGAAAGGCATGGGTTCTATGACTTTGCTTTCTCTTGATTGATTCTTTCGAGGTCTTGATTGACCAAAATTTACTGCATCATTTAGGATGGATGAGCGTGCTAGTGGATGGTACCGCTTGACCAGGGAGATCATGAAGCTGCCTGAAGCGACATCCAAGGATAAATCTAATAAAACCAAGCGACCACAGCCCCTTATTAAGCTTGTAATGAGAAGGTAGCCTAGCTCGATGGAAGATTGTGTTTAGAATTGTAGATCTTATGGATTCCCTTTCTTCGCTAGAATGTTTATTTAAATTGTATGATTGTGTTTCCTGTCAAAGAACTTTACTAATTGATCATGTCCTTTCAGGTTAGAGAGCTCATTTCGCAGTTTCTCAAGACCAGTACTTCATGCAGCAGCAAGGGTTGTGCAAGAAATGGGAAAGAGCAGAGCTGCAGCGTTTGCTATGGGATTAGAGGACATTGATGAATCAGTTCATGTAAATGCATTTTCTGACGCTTTGGATGATGCTGAAACAAATGACAGTTCTCACCCAGAAGGTACATTATCGTCATGTTTTTGTTACAAATAGAATTTCGGAAAACTATTTTTATAGCTAGTACAACTGAACTACAAATTCCTGGAGATTTTGATAGTGAAGCTTCTCCCACTTCCTCTTACAAACCACCAACATGTCTATATAAACCCTTCCCCAACTCTCTCAGACATTATGTAGTTAGAGACTAAAGAGCCAAAGTTGAGAGTAACCACAGTACATCTCAGTTACCCTATAATAGTTAGATCGCAGTAATAGAGCCTTCCTTAAAAATCTAAAACCACTGCTTCTTTTAGTTTGGTATATTTATTTAGTTAGATGTATACAGATGCATTTTGATAAAAAAAAAAGATGTATACAGATGCACAAATATCTTTCTAAATTTATATGGAGTATCAAAGTTCATGCAAGTTTTCGGTCACTTAATTGATTTAATACAGTTGATGGTCGCCAACCAGAAATATAAATTAAGTAATTGCATCTATGCTCTGATGGTGCATCAATATTATTATCTGACTGTTTTGTTGTACCTCGAATCGTCACAAAACTGAAAATGTGAGTGAACTCAGTGCTGTAATAAAATGATATTATGGTTTACCAGTCTTCTTTGTAGACCTAAACAAAGGAACATGTTCTTCCTATCACTTTGATTTTCATTTACATAATTATTTGAATATGGAGGGTATCTCATAATCTTTTGAGCTGTAACATGTCCTATATCACTTTGTATTTACCTTCTGTCATCTCTGTTGTTATATACCCTTACTATAATCATTTTAATTATTGGACTGACTTTACAGGGATACGGAGAACATCATCTATCTCCGCAGGGCCTGGTCGCAATGAGACAATCGCAAGTTTGCTCGCTTCATTAATGGAGGTGGTTCGAACAACAGTAGCATGCGAGTGCGTGTATGTGCGGGCAATGGTTGTCAAAGCATTGATATGGATGCAAAGTCCACATGAATCGTTGGATGAATTGAAATCAATCATTGCCTCAGAGCTTTCCGATCCTGCCTGGCCTGCAGCTCTAGTTAATGATGTTTTGCTTACTTTGCATGCTCGTTTTAAGGTAAGTACGATATCTTCTTCTTTTGCAATGGGACTTGTGACAGATTTCATCTGTGAAACTGAAGGCATAATTAAACAAATTCGTTGAAGAGTCATGTGAACTGTTTTTTTTCTCTAGCTAACTTTATTTATTTGTCTTTCACAGGCAACTCCAGATATGGCTGTTATTCTTCTCGAAATTGCCAGAATTTTTGCTACCAAAGTTCCTGGGAAAATTGACGCTGATGTCTTACAACTGCTCTGGAAGGTATTCTCTTCTCTCTAACGTAACCTTAAAGTTATTATAATTTACTTAATCTGTTTATTGTATACTATAATCTTCCTGTTATGCTGAAATTTTGTTATCTCAAGTAGTTTATTTTACATTATTTACTTATTTATCAACTTCTAGACATGTCTTGTTGGAGCTGGTCCTGATGGTAAACACACAGCTCTGGAAGCAGTGACGATCGTACTCGACCTACCACCCCCACAGCCAGGATCCATGTCAGGACTGACATCAATTGATAGGGTCTCTGCATCAGATCCGAAGTCGGCTCTGGCGCTGCAGAAATTGGTGCAAGCCGCTGTAAGCATTCCTCAGAAGGGTTTACATGCATTTGGTAACGGTTTCAACAGACTAACTTAGAACGAATACTGTGGCGTGGCAGGTATGGTTCCTTGGAGAAAATGCAAATTACGCTGCTTCAGAATATGCATGGGAATCTGCAACTCCACCAGGCACTGCACTTATGATGTTGGATGCAGATAAAATGGTTGCTGCTGCCAGTTCTCGCAATCCTACTCTAGCTGGTGCATTAACTCGCCTCCAGAGGTGTGCCTTTAGTGGTAGCTGGGAGGTATACCATTATATTTTGTTAAACTATATGAGTATTACTTGTAGGATTTCCTGCCTAAGTGTTTATGTTCTGTGGATAAACAGGTCCGAATTGTTGCAATTCAAGCTCTTACGACAATAGCCATTAGATCTGGTGAACCTTTCAGGCTGCAGATATACGAGTTTTTGCACACTTTGGCTGAGGGTGGTGTACAGTCTCAACTTTCTGAAATGCACCTTAGTAATGGGGAAGACCAAGGAGTTAGTGGTACAGGACTTGGAGTCTTAATAACTCCGATGTTAAAAGTTCTGGATGAAATGTATCTAGGACAAGACGAATTAATCAAGTAAGGAAGAAATTTCCTTCTGTAATACATGCATGTAAGTTACTTGTATATGATTTATAGCTGATATGTGATTTTTCTTGACAAGGGAAATTCGCCATCATGATAATGCAAACAAAGAATGGAAGGACGAGGAGCTGAAAAAACTCTATGAAACACACGAGAGGCTGCTGGATTTTGTTTCCTTGTTTTGCTATATTCCAAGAGCCAAGTATTTACCCCTGGGTCCGATAAGGTACATTCTGAGTTCTGCACCCATTTTATTAATCAGTGACGGTTACTTAGGATACTAATCCTGGATAGAGCACAGGGAGGCAATCATAGGGAAAATCAAACCCTTTTTATTGTTTTCGAGAGACTTTTTGCGTTAGCTTTTTATGTTATATGCATACCTAGTTCAACACAACCTCAATCCTGACATAAAAGGACTGTATTAATTAACAGAAAAATTAGATTCTTAATTCATGTTTGGTGATCTTGCTGTGGACCTTTCTTGTATGCATTACATGCTTGTGTCCCCTTTCCCGGGTTTCTTTATGTGATTAAGTGCTTTTCTGTCTCTAGTGCCGTTTTATATGAAGATTCTGATTGTTCTTTTGTTTTTCTTCCACCTAACCTATGAAGTGCAAAGCTCATTGATACATACCGGACAAAGCACAATATCACAGCATCTTCTGGGTCAACCGATCCAACTGTTGTTGCTACTGGTATTTCGGACTTAATATATGAGTCCACTCAGCCTGCCCCTGCTGCGTCAAACTCCAGTGGTTTGGATGATGATCTAGTGAATGCTTGGGCTGCAAATCTTGGTGATGATGGTCTACTCGGAAACAACGCCCCAGCTATGAGCAGGGTCAGTTGCCATCTTTATCTCAGTATTCAGTTGTACATGATTACATTATAGATGGTACCTATTTTTCTGTGTCTCCAAATGAATCTCGGACCTATATAATACTTTTCAGGTTAATGAGTTCATTGCTGGAGTTGGAACAGATGCACCAGACGTTGATGAGGAGAATGTCTTCTCTAGACCTTCAGTTGGGTATGATGACATGTGGGCTAAGACTCTCTTAGAAACTAACGACCAGGAGGTATAAACTAGCGGCTTTCTTCGAGTTGACTGGAATAAACTGTTTCTTAGTTTTAGGGATACTAAATAAATGATTTTCATTTGCATTTACAGGAAGATGATGTGAGATCAGGTTCATCGTCTCCAGATTCTACTGGATCAGTTGAAAGCTCTATATCCTCTCATTTTGGTGGAATGAATTACCCATCACTGTTCAGTTCAAAGCCTTCCTCACAGCCAACGGTAGGCTACACCCAAACTCTTCCTTGTTACCTAGTATGCTATTTCTGAAAACTACCGGCCATAAGGTTTCATGTAGTTATACAATGCTATAGTTGTAGAATATCATCATTGAGATGGATTATTATGTCTTTAAGCTCCTAAGTCTGAGTTACAATGAAAACTGATAACAAAAAGACCGTTTTAAAAGGTAAAGGCATGTTCATAGGTTTAGCATAAAGAAGCTTGAACTCTATATGAATAATAATAAGAAATTTTGAATGATCTGTGCTTGTATGGGGTGCAATCCAGCTCTCAGCTAATTGAACTTATATTATGATAAAATTGCAAACTCAAATAGGGAAAAACGGGTGGAAGCAAGTACCAGTCCACATACGAAGGCTATGGTTCCCCGGTAAGCTGATATTCTATTTATGGGTCTTGTATGTATGTTATGCGCTGACTCGAGCTGATGATTCCTTATTCATCTTTTTCAGATAAGAGAAGAGCCTCCTCCACCGTACTCATATTCGGAGCCGCAAAGTCGTGAATCGTTTGAGAACCCAATGGCAGCAGGGTCTGGATCTCGAAGTTACGAATCAGATGATGAAGAACCGAGGAAATCTACTGGTACAAGATTTGGAACAGCGCTCTATGAGTTCACCGCAGGAGGAGATGATGAGGTAAACTTTTGCTATTTTCATTTTCTTTGGTATGTTCTGAGAATATGGATGTGATTCAGTCAAAGCATATCCTTCTTCATTGGGCTTCTTCAATGTTTATACGGTAATCTTGTTTCTGAAAAACAACTCTGTTATGATTAAATGCATGTTGGTTTGTGTTGCAGCTAAACTTGACGGCAGAAGAGGAACTGGAGATAGAATATGAAGTTGATGGCTGGTTTTACGTAAGTTTCAAATGACAAACGCATGTCTTTTTTTTTGAGGGGAATAATTTTTTTTTTCCAAAACTAAGCCTAACTGGGATGTGTAACTTATAATCGGACAGGTCAAGAAGAAGCGACCTGGCAGAGATGGGAAGATGGCTGGACTTGTACCCGTTCTTTACGTTAACCAGTCTTAAATTTTTGTCGAAGCCGATGGTGAGTACTTAGATATATGCCCAGCAAGTTCTGATCCATAATTTCTTTGAAAGATAATGCTAAATCAGTGTACATGAATGAATGTATTTGTTTGGTTATGATGTGTACGTGTATGTCTTTGGTTTTTTTTTTTTTGAACAACACGTGTATGTCTTTGGCTATTTATTGTTCCAAAATGCTTTTGATTTGTTAACTTTGGTTTTTGCTCAAGTTTTACTCAAGTTATTATTACTATTGCTATATTGGAATTCAAGAAACAGCCAAATTCATACATGGATTATGTCAAACAGGAACTATAGTCACGCAAATTCATAATTGAGTTATGAAAGTAATATACATTTCTAACATGGTTAGTCAAACCATTAGATTTGTTAAGTAGAAGTCAGAGAACTAGGCATTACTGGTTTATATTTATAAGATGGCAGTTTACTCTGGCGTCGAGGCGAGGTTTCGGAGTCATGGATCAAGGTGGAGTTGGATTTTGCAGGCAACAGTTGGGTCTTGCGTTTTTCAGATCGTGGTTCAAAATGTGGTTTTCTCTAGAATAATCTGTTTTAGATTTTACTTGTTTTATACATTTTGAACTCATTCATTGTCATATTTTGTATTTAACTTTCTTTTTTGTTTTCTTGGTTATTTTTGTTCATATATATATATATATATATATATATTCCTTAAATTATTTATATAATTATATTTTCTGAATAGATTTATAATTATACAATATTGTTTATCATGTTCATAAATAGCTTAAAAATACTGAATATATAATGTATTATATATTTTGTTGCTATAACAATTATATATGTCACAAAAACATATCTTGTTATAAATTTACGACATTATAAAATATAAATTAAAGGTTCAAATAAAATACGATATCAGGTATTGCCTTAGGCCCTGAAAATCCAGAACGCGGCACTGATCAAGATCTGGATGGTTCAGTAAGCTTCTTGATCCGTCCCATGATCATTGGTATGTCTTCATCAGCTAAAGCGGTGAAACAACACCTGAACCATCCTGGTTCCACACAATAAAAAGCTGTTCCCGGAGTGGCATTAATCTTAGCAACACTCAACAGCCTCTCAAACAAGTCGAGCTCTCCTTTCTCGCTGTAAGACGTCAGCAAACCGCTCATGTCAACCCAGCAATACAACCCGCCACCACTCTCAGCACATGGAATCCCTAGCCGCTTCAGACCATCCACAAACCTAACATGCTTATCCCTGATTCTTTCCCTGTGAGCCGCCAGGTATTCCTCGACGAACCTCGTATCCGACAGCAGAGAGACGAGTATCCTCTGGACAGGAACTGGCACCGATGAAAACCTCACCAGCTTCTTTGCCGCGCTCACGACGTCTTGATGAAACGAATAGATGACAGCAGCTCTAAAACCGGGAAGCGAGAAATCTTTCGACAGGCCGTAGATGATATGAACCCTACTCTTGTCGCATTCCGAACTATTAGCTACCTCGGCCATGCTGACGAACTCTTTGTCCCCGTAAACAGAACCGGCGAATATTTCGTCGGATATGATGTGGATGTTCTTCTCTTGAGCAAATTTCAAGATGTCATGTAACGTCTCTCTTGACATTATGTTACCGACGGGGTTCGACGGGTTCGAGAAGAGGATGGCTGAGACTTTTCTTCCACGTTTGCTAGCTTCGTTCAAAGCTTGCTCCAGCGCGGAGACCGTTACAGTGAAATTTTCTGAGCTCCGGGTATGTACTGGTATAAGCTCGACTCCTGTCCGAAACTTTATATCCCTATCAAAGCTGCAATGCAAAGTAAGGCCATCCTCATCGGTTAGTAATTTTTTATTTATTTAAATAATAGAAAAGGATGAAAAGAAAATTAACGTAGAAAGAAGAAAAGACAGAATAATCTTATTGTTTGAGATCAAACCTTTTTATTATTATTTTTGTGTTCTGTTGTATAATTAGTTTTTTATTTTTTTTCTCTAATATTTGATCAATAATCAAGTGTTATTCGTGAGTGGAATTCTACAAATGAAATATAGTTCTTACCTTTTTCTCTTTTTTTTATTCTTCTAATTGTTTAATTGTTAAAAAATCCTACCTCTGTAAGTGCATTTTTAAGGGTTATGTAAACGTCAAAATCATTTCTTAATCAGAAAACTCTTGACATGTTTTTAGGAAACTATATCTATGCATGGCTAATTTGCACTGGTTTGAATATACTGTAAATTTTAAAATCAATTATTACCAATATATTAAGAATAAATTAACAATATAAATCTAGGAAGAAACTCTCAATGAAAGACTCAAAGCTAATCATGCTCTTAGTGTTGGAGGTGCTTTTAGAAAAGAAACAATGACAGTTTTAGAGAGACCCTAAACACAAATGCCATGTTTAAGTGGCTCATTTTTGTTTATAAAAAGTTAATTAAAAATAAAGTATAATCCAGCATAATAATATTATATTTTTCAGAAACCATGACGAGTTTCTCCATGCATTAATGATAATACACTGTGGAGAAGTATGTGTGTTACCCTGAATAATACGGCGACGGGACTAGAATAGCATTTCCATGATCTGCCAAGCTGAAAGCTAACACTTCGATAGCAGGATTCCCACCAGCTATTATCACCATGTTCGAGGGATCAAAGTAAACGTTACCTCCCATTATCCGTGACATGAAATCAGCAAAAGCCTACAAATTCCAATACTGTAAATTCATAACCAAACATTAATTTTATTTTTTCTCCTTAGAAAAAGAAAAAAAAGTTTATCATTACCACTTTGAGTTCCCATAATCCTTCGAAAGGTTTATACATGGCGATGCGCCTGATGTCGAACTCACCCTCATCAGATTTCATCATCAACGAATCCATCAGATTATCAGACATCCATCTCGTGAGCAAGTCGAAGCACATCTACACAAAGATTCAAAGAAAGCAAGAATCAGACATAAAACAATTCACAAAGGACAAAGTTCATCAAAATCTCACCGTACTCTCCGCCAACCCTAGCTGTATAATCCCATCCTTGTTACTGATTCGATCGTACGGATCCGTTTTGGCCCTCTCTAACCCGATGTAATACTGCGAAACTAGAGGTTCCGTTAGTGGAACCGCACGAGGGGACAGTCCAACAGGTGAAGCTGTTGACCGCGAAGACGTCCTCGGTGAGTCTGAGTCGGGAGGAGGAGGAGGAGAACGGCGTCTTTTGAGGTAAAGCTGGAGACAGTAGAAGATACAGCAAGGGATAAGTGAGCCAACGAATAAGCCTCCACGGCCTTGGACGACTCCACGGAGAGGTACTATCAGCCTCATTGTTAACTCCGGCCTGAAGAGTTTCTTGCCTGCCTTTGAGATTAACGAAAATAACAGATACATGCACATATTTAACATATTGATTTTTGTTGGAGGGAATATTACATTTTGACATTTTCTGAGGGATGAACCTATAGGAATTCATTATTTCATATCTAATATCTTTTAAAAAGGGTAACAAAATATTGTCAAATTATTTATGTTTTTAAAATAAAAATATACTCGTTGTAATAGCATAATTTCTTGTAGAAGCCCCCTTGGTCCAGTGGTTTGACTAAGGGTTCAATTGCTTCTACACCCGGAGGTCTGGGTTTCAAACCCCAGAAAATACCAAATTATGCAGATTATGGAGAAACATGTTACATGAGATCTTCAGCTTGGTGCAGGGCGTACCATCGGACATGGATATCATAGGACGACTCAGAGTGGTGCAGTCAGATGTGTATTCTCACATGGTGGTAGAATTGTCGGCTGTAAAATCGTCTTTGTAATATTCTCATCGTTGTAATAGCATAATTTCTCGATAATAATCGATTCAGACGTTACAAAAAATGTTTAAAATAAATTTAATACTGTCAGCAAAATACTAAATCTTAAACCATAAACTAGAGTTTAAAGTTTACTTTAGATTTAGGATTTTAAAGTTTAAGATTTAGTGTGTCAGAAAAAATATTAAAAATATATTTTTTAAACATTTTTTTTGTAACTACTATTATTTTTATTTAATTTTTTTACCTTTTTATTTTAAATATATAATATAATATAATAATATTTTTTTTAAAATATTAAATATGAAATAACGAATTTATATCTATACTATTATTTATGAAGTGATTTTGCTTATTTGTCATGTTCTCCATGATTTTAGCTAATTTTGCTTATTTGTCATATTTTTATTAAGTTTAAGATAAATTATCATTGATTTATTATTTGTTTTTAGCTGAATCACTAAATCATTAATTTAAAATAATAGCCTTGATGAATATTATATATAAATAAAAACGAATTTATTTTATTAATATTAAATTTATATGTTATATTAGCTTTTCTTATTTGTCATATTTTTATTAGGTCTTAGACTTTTAGATAGGTTATTAATTTATTATTAGTTTCTAACTATTCACTAATTTATTTAAATGATATAAAGTTTATATGTTGTAAATTTGCTTATTTGTCATGTTCTCCATGATTTTAGTTAATTTTGCTTATTTGTCATATTTTTATTAAGTTTAAGCTAAATTATCATTGATGTATTATTTGTTTTGAGCTGAATCACTAAATCATTAATTTAAAATAATAGCCTTGATGAATATTCTATATAAATAAAAACGAATTTATTTTATTAATATTAAATTTATATGTTATATTAGCTTTTCTTATTTGTCATATTTTATTAGGTCTTAGACTTTTAGATAGGTTATTAATTTATTATTAGTTTCTAACTATTCACTAATTTATTTTAATGATATAAAGTTTATATGTTATATGCTATATTGAATAATTGATTACAAAATAATATTTTAGAAAACAATATTTTTATTATAAAAGTTAAAAAAAATTAAGATACAAAACAATTTATTATTGAATATTAGTCAACCAAAAATATAAATATATTTTCTAAACTATCTCTAAGATATGAGTGTTTGATTTAACTATTTAAAAACATAAATAGTAATTTATTATACTGGTTTTAGATTAATAAGACATAAACTAATAAGTATTTATAAGAAATTTATGCCCGCATGTGCGGGCAAGACACCTAATTGATAAGTGAACATACCAGTTCACCTAGATTTAAACACAAGAATAACTCTTTCTTCTTGTGAACAAAAAAAGTAATATTTCTTTTACCTCTCCCTTATTCTCAGTCATTTTATCTCGTTACAATTTTGTGGGTTTTGATTGTAGCAACAAAAATCATATAGCTTATACCTTTATTCAAATTCATTTTTTCTTCTTAAATGAATAGTTTTTAATTCCTTTTATTCAGTTTGAAATTGTTTTATGGAATGTTCATAGTAAGAAAAAGGACAACGACGCTGCACAATTTCAATGTTATTGAATTTTTTTAATAGGTTTTTGGTTTATATGGATATTATACAGAAGAGAGACTGCTCATCTTTGCTATCGAGAATAATATATATACATTTTCTTGATATATATATATATTATTATATCAAAAAATCATAAAATTTACAAAATAAACACCCCTATTAATTACAATATTACGTATTACCTTAATTTTTTTCAGACACATCACCACCGATGTGTTATGACTTTTATGCATATATAAAGGAACACTCTCAACATCTCTCGACACTCAGGGATAGAAGGAAACAATTTATATGGGACTAGTACATATTTAACTCAAAAAAATAGTTACAAAATACATGTTAAAATTATATGTTAATTTCTTATAAAATTAAAGAATTTTACCCGTACGCAGTACTGAACACTAGTATATAACAAAGTGCAAGTCGTTTGGTAAATAAAAAACTGATATGTGGAATTTTTTTAAAAATATAATATTGACCAGAAAAACGTTTTTCGATTTTGATATTTCTGAAATTCCAATAATCTTTCCTAAAATTTCTCACATTATCACCACTCACTATTTAAAAGTTGAAACTGTTTAGCTTTTATAAATTTTTATCTATTTATTTTATTCTCTATTCTTTTTTTTTTTTTTTGAAACTGATTTTATTCTCTATTCTCGCCTCTCTCCTTTCTTTTTCTCTCTTCCATGTCCTCCATTTCTTTTTCTTTTGAGTTCTTGGACTGGAAAAAAACATACAAATTTATGATTATTTTGATTTAGATTCATTTTCCTCTTATTCTCAATTAATAATCTATTAATTTTTTTATCTCTTAATTTTTATCTCAGTTAAAAACAAATGATATATTTAGTTCTTCTCATATGTTTTTTTTTGCAACTTTTTTAGTTCTTCTCATATGTTACCCTTTAAAGATAGTTATTTCTGTTTTTGTAGCTTTGAAGAAATTATATATCGTGGGGTAACAAACTATGATGTCATTATACCAAGTAAAACGAATATTGATGCAAATTAATTATTTCCAAATTTGTTTGTTATGGTTTGACTGTTTTCAAAAACCTATTTTTATAACAAATCATATCGATTTACAATTCTTTTTTTGAAAGCCATTATAAAGTCAAATTTGATTAACAAAACAACAGATGAAGAACACAAATTTTATTTTCTTTAAGAATTTAAATGCAGGCACAAACTGATCCGTTCAAGAAGAATCGACCTGGCAGAGATGGGAAGATAGCTGGACTTGTACCCGTTCTGTATGTTAACCAGTCTTAAGTTTTTGTCGAAGCCGATGGTGAGTACTTAGATCTATGCCCCAGTAAGTTCTGATCCATGAAAGATAATGCTAAATCAGTGTACATCAATGAATGTATTTGTTTGGTTTTGATGTGTACGTGTATGTCTTTGGTTATTTATTGTTCCAAATGCTTTTGATTTGTTAACTTGGTTTTTGCTTAAGTTTTACTCCTGTTATCATTACTACTGCTATATTTGAATTCAAGAATTAAATTTTATATGGAAAACAGTTCACACAGATTATACAGTCACACAAATTCATGGATGAAGTATTTTAATCATTCTATTGAATGAATCATGAAAGTAATATACATTAATTTTAACATGGTTTAAGATGAGACTGGCAAGTATTATTATCGGTTATATATTTAACTTCACAATGTTAAATGTCATCCTTCCATACACACCTTAGTTTATTTGCAACAACTATTATGAGAGAGTTTGGGATACTCTCTGATCTGATAAAAAAAGATTAGAAGAAGGTTGAAAACTTCAAAAAAGACCAATCGCTCTGATAAAAGCAGAACCAAACTAAGATTTGTTGTGTGCATTTGTTCAAGGTCGGGGAAAATTGAAACAACAAAAACAGAAGAGTATTACATAGACATGGACATAATCTGTCGAGCGATGCCAGGTTCTTGCTGCAACAGCTCCCTCAAGCTGTTCTCCACCTCTGCAATCTTCTTCTCCAAGTTCTCCTTCGATGTCTGACATTAATCATCATTTCAATTCTCCCTCTTACTATAACTTATCAGAAGTCTTTAAATCCTCCAAGAAAAAAAAAAAAACATAAGATTTCTATCTCATGTTACCTGAAGAGAAGCAATTGTAGCCTCGCTATCCTTGAACTTCTGCTCTTGTTCAGCCTCTAGTACACTCTTGGGCTCCAGAAGAAACCTGTTCAACCCATGTAATGAAGCAACAAAACTCTTTTAAAATCAGCCTTTGGAAAAATTCTTCTCCCAATAGCTTAAGTTGGACGGAGGAAATATTAAGTAAACCACTCACGTTCTTCCTGAAAAAAAAAAAACAGAACACAACAAGTTAGTCGAAAATGAAAAAAAAAAAAGCTACTTGTCCTTATGATAAAAAGGGGGAATCAAATTAACCTATAGACTTGTAAGTGTTAGTATCTTCAGGCAAAGGGCGTAGCTCCTCCAAGGTTAAGTAAGCACGTTTTCTATCTCCCTCTTTGTTCCGCATCTGTGTCTGCACCTAAAAGAGAAAAAAAACGCAATAATACACATTCAGACATATATTTCTATCAGTTTGATAACCATATGGCAAGTCCTAGGAAGCCAAATTACAACTATAATAAATCTAACACTCAGTCCAATTTCAAAACTACTGTTATAAACAGGTGGTCCTAACGACAGAATCCAGTATTATTGTACATTGTCTCTCAAACGAACAAACCTTTGTAATAACAAAATAAAATTAAAAGAAGAAGTAGACTGATTGATTGATTTACACCTGCTTGAGCTTCCCGGTGAGATCGATCATGCTTGCTTGAATCTCTAGAAATGCCTGTAAACATAATTGATTGATTAGAATCCCCACTCGGGAGCCAGCCACTTAACAAATTGAGCTGACCTATTAGATCGTTAGAGAGAGATACTTACAGTTCGGGTTGCTTCGTCCGCCATATCTGCAGATCTTTAGCTCTTCCCACTGCAGAAAATAAATAAAAGGTCTTTCTTCTTTCTCGTTTTAGGGTTATAGCAAAAGAAAAAGAAACAGACAACTTTCGGTTGCAGTCCCTTATTGTTGGCGAAAATGTCAATTGACCCCTCAAGTATTTAAAATCGCAAAAATAAACCCCAAATATTTTGTTCTAAACTAGTCTGATAAGCGAAAATGATGACACAAGTTAATAAATGCAGAGCATGAAAATGAATGACATGACACCAAATGGTTTGTGTGATTATTCATGTGAGGGGATGCCTTGGGCACTCTCAGATGGAGTATTTGTTTCTCGCATTCTCTCTTACACACCACAATTGTATACTTCATGTTCATAGGTAAATTCAGTTGGTATTGTTGACAATTGCCTTTGGTAAACTAGCAAAAATTGACGAACTATATATGGAGCGAAGCCTCTTTCTGTCGGGCATCAAAATGATACATGGACTAGAAGTGCCAAAAATGCTAAAATGGGGATTCCAGAGGCAAGGGAGTTGGCACGGAAATGGGCTTGTTGACTTTAGGAAATGACGTGGGCCTTGGTGACTTTGTTGAGCCCATTTCCGATTGTTGATGTTGCTCCAGTTTTAGAGGACATGACAAACAAAAAACAATTTCTAAAAGATGTAAAGTGATGTCAAAAAAAAAAAGATGTAAAGTAGTGGATAATACTTAAAAGAGCGGTCAAATGAGTGTTCAAATGTTTCAAAATGAAAATTAGATTTGATGTGAATGTGATCATATAAATAATTGGTTTATTGTTTTTTTTTTTCCTCAAAAGTAAAATTGATATATCGAAGATTGTAAAACCTTTTACATAACCTATTTACAATACCAGGAGATGACAAACTCCCTTCGTATACCAAAAAATGATAAGCGACTAAGCCAAAAGTACAACAGAGATGTTAAAGTTTCTCAGCCGATAGTAAGCTAGATATCCAAAGTGGTGCACCTGAAGCTACATATGATTGGTACCACCTATCCTGCAGTGCCGGCTTAAAACTATTTTGGACCTATGGATAATTTTTTTTATGTATGTTAAACATAATTTTATGGACCCAAACAAACATAAATATAGACCCATTTTATTATTAAATTTAGTTATTTTAAAAATAGACCTATGGCATATGCCATCTTTGCCACCCCTTAGAGCCGGCACTGCTATCCTGCACAGCACTATCTGCAATGAGAAAAGCACATCTATTCGCACTTCTTGATTCAACTTTGCTTTTCCAGCAACCAAACTTGCACAAAAAAATTTCCAGTTTTTGGGAGAGAGATGTAAAGGAAGGCCAAGCTTTTGGTCTCTCCATTACTTTCAGAAGTAGTGGATCTTCACCTGCAATAATCACATTATCCACCTGATGAATAACCAGACACTGCAGAGTCCATTGAAGTGCTTGTTCCTTAGCCTCTTCCAACGTCTCAATTCCAACAAAAGATCTTCGACTATGTAATAGGGATTCACCATTACTGTCCCTAATAAGCCAAGCAACTCCTGCCACCTTCTTCTTCTTTAACCACTTCACCCCATAGTTTTTTTTTTAATTGGTTTATTGTTTTAAAACGACAAATAATTATCTATTAAAAACGAGAATGAAGTAAGAATGAGGGTGAAGTAAATATTGTAGCTTCCAGTAGTTTCTACTTTTAGAATTCCAATTTGCAAAAAAAAAATGAGAATGAGGTAAAGGTAGCTTCCAGTAGCTTCTACTTTTAGAAAATCCAAAAACGAAGCAAGAAGATCTGTGATGTAAAAGGGGCAAGTCCAATGCCTCTTGGTTTCCGTGTAGGGCTTAGGCGGTGAATTGCAGCTAGGAAAGCTGCCATACGACCACGTTAATGTATTTTAAGATAAGTTTCTCATCTCCTCCTCTTAAACTGAATATTTTTTTATTATTAAATTTATTTATAGAAAAGGTTGTTTACAAACGTATGACCTCATCTTTATATCTGGATAATACGATATTTGGAAGATCTAAAATGATAATTTTTTTTAGAAGATAGATAAAAATTCATTAGAACTAATTCAGTATAGAGAGATTGAGTGTAAAGTTTGGTTCAATACAAATGAGATGGTGCCATATATTCCACAAAATTATAGTTTTGAAGAATCCCACATCTTAAGTTTTGATACTTTCTGCATGATATATGAATTATGGATATTCTCAATTCAGTTCATCGGATATAGATAGACCTAAATTGACAACTTAGAGAAATTTCAACTTGTGGAAAGAGTAAACTATATAAGAATAGAGTTGTCTTTCATTCAGAAGTAGAAATATTACAATGGATGATGAAGAGTATATTTCAACATTCGACATGTTAAATTTTTCAGACATATTACAAAGATTTAATTTTCATAACTAAAATTTTTCATATTTGATCAATTTTTGCAACAAAACTGAGAGGATAAATTCTGCAGATATGTTTATCAGATTTCAAGATAATTCATATTCGACGAACGCAAAACACGATTTCAAATTCTTTAGTTAAGACTACGAATTTTCCATCGAAAATTTTATTTTATTGATTGTTTTATTATCTTCTAGTTATCTAAACTATACAAAATTCGAATAATAGAATAGACGTTAGTTGTAAAAAACAAAAATAGCTTATGGCCTCATTGCTTAATCCAAGGTAACAAATATGAAGAAATTTGGTGCAGTCTACTATCATTAGATCATTTGTTTGGAAGAGTATTTTGCTGGGATTCTCTTTTTTGTTTTGCTGGGATTCGTTTGCTGTGTAAACGCAAAGACTGATTTATTTTTATAAAAAAAACAGAACTTGTTTAGCTTCGGTAATGTGGACGGATTTATTAGTTGTTGATATAATATGCGGTTCTGGGCTTTATGCTATACTTTTCCCTCCTTTACAAAATATTTTAGAGGACTGTGTTCAAAAAGAAAATTATATAGAATTTTAGCTTGATATGATTTTGAGAATTTTCATTTTTAAAATGTACGTACTATTATGTATGGGTTGATTTCATCTAGATATATTATAATGATATTATATATGTATTGACACTGAAATGTCGTACTCTTAATATGCTATACCAAAAATTTAAAACACTAAAAAGAAAGTATATAAATATAATGAATTTGTAAGAGATTTCATATCGATGAGGCAATACCACGTATCAAATATAGTCTAACCAAAAAAAAAGTCTTAACCCAAAGAAAATAATTTCGAATATTTAATATGTCAACAAAATAACGAAAAAAAACAATCTAGGAACATCAAGTTTTTTTCAAAGATTTCCATATATTGAGATCATAATAAAGCTATGTAACCACACAAGTGTGTTCGAGTTTCGAAAGATGTTAAACACTAGAGATTTGAAATTTACCAAACTCAGAGTTATCCATTTGTGTGGTCAGATGACATAAATATCTAATTTTCGTTTCGAGCAATCGGATCTGTCTAACACGGTTAAACAGATTTTTGGAATTAATCGGTGGGTCTCGGTTCACCGAATAACCCTAAATTATCAAAAAGAAAAGAAAATAAAGCTACGTACTACATAGGCGTCAAACTGAATTATGAAAGGACGAAGAGAGGATTAGTTATGCATCGGGCCAAAAGAATAATCCAGAGCGCAAGATGAACCGAGAGGAAAAAAACGCACCATTTTTCGAGAAGTAGAAAAAAAATTTCTATTTTTTTTTTTATAATCCTAGAGTTCTTCATTTCGTGGGTTATTCCTCAGGGTCCGGTCAGACAGCGGTCCACTTTACCTGAAAAAGTATTACTTGGGCTGAGGACAAGGCCCAACACCCAGTACCGCTAGTGACACGGAAGAGTAGTTCCTCCGCCTGGCGTCGAACCCGGGAAACTATTATTTAATTATTATGTCGTTTTTTACACCTATATTGTTTTTTCTGTTAAAACAATCATATTGATCGACGTGCATAAGCAGTTAACATTTATCTCTCTCTTCGACACCGCTCTAACTTCTCTCTAAGAACAACCGCCGAGATCTGTGTTCTCCGGCCGACGGGTGGGTTTTCATAGCCACCGTCGGTCCGACTTTCTCTTTCCTCGCCTTATGTTGTTCTTTTTTTTTGCGCCTTAGATGGCAAAAAAAAAAAGCAGTTAACATTTTTTATACACCAGTGTTTTTATAAATTATTAAGATATTTCAGCTTCAACCCACTTCAAATTCAGCATTTCTAAGAATGTTGAAATACTGACTACTCTTAATTAATTTTTGAGTAGTCAAATAACCATTACATGTATGATTCCTCTTTTAACCTTAGAAAAAGAGATATACTACACATTGCGCCGCTTTTCTTCCTCTCTAGGAAACCAATTAAAGATTGATAATATGGCTTTGACGACGGAGTGAACTGGCATAGCTATGCCACGTGTTTCCACTGGTACAAGTTGCACAACCTGAGGAATCGAGATGTTTTAGTTAATCAACATGTGTAGCACCGAAAAAGAGTGACTAGTGTGACTGACGATCCATAAACTTTTCTCTCCCACGGTTTGGGTTGAGCAGAAAACCTTGCTCGAGATTTGGAACATCATTCGACATTTAAAACTTTCTCTATGTTTGTATAATTATTTTTTAGATTTTACCTTTATATTTTAAAAACTGATATTTTAAACTCTAATTAATATATTTAATTTTAAACTAAGACATAAACTAAAATCTAAAAATATGATAGAAAAATCTCATAAATACCACTATTTTAATTATAGTTACAAAAATAAGAGTAAACAATCTTTGAAGTAGCATTATTCATCAATAAAAACACTAAACTATCCTACATCCTAAACTCTAACCCTAATTCCATCTCCCAAATTCAAAGCTTAAGCCCTAGTCATCAAACCATAACTCAAATATATAAATGTTTAATTTATATATCTTCTAATGAATGATATTTAAAAGGTTTTTTGTGTACTATTTTCAATAAAACTTGATTTATTTTATTGGAAGATATTTTCAATATGACTGGTAATATTTTATAAGGAAACTAGTAAATATAAAAAACTAATAAAATATGTATTTAAGTTTTATTAATGTGTACAAATCGTAGAACATCACTCTTTTAAATAAGGAGGAAACATAACCAATAATTTTTACATTGACATGAGGTGGAATAGAGTTAAGAATGTTGATTTATGTTGATGACTACTTGTTTACAGCAGTAATTTTTATTATCTGAAGATTTGATGAATACCTTAAAAGAAATTTACAGGAATGATCTGGGAAAGTGTTAGTATATTCTTGGTTTGGAGTTCTTTTTGTTGTTGATAGTTCATTATTACTTGATTAGAAGGTATCTACTTGTTTAATGTAATGATGCATGAGGTATATTGTTGTCAAAATAGTTACCAATGGCAACGGTTCAGCATCACTGGCGAGGCTTGATGAAGAGTCTACTTCTTTTTGCAACCTAATTATAGACGTCTAGTTGCACATCTCATTTATCTTACGATCATGAGATCAGGCTTTTGCTTATTGAGTTCATATTTTCATTAAGTTTGCATAATCTGTCTAAATGATATTGGAATCTCCATCGAAATATATCTCAAACGGATGTTTATTCAGGAAATTTTGTGAAGTTCTAAACTGGATTTGCAATTTGATATATATGTGATTGACTGGACTGCATGTCCTATCAAAGGGGCGAAGCTAGGGATTTTTTTATCTGGGTGCAAAATAATTAATAGGAGGAAATCGAACCTAGGTTATTAGGAAATTGTGGGTGCACTTTAACCAAATCACCACATTTTCCTTATATGAGGTGATTACAGCCATTAATGTAACACATATTTTTGAAATATATGTTAGGAGTTCTTTTAATAGGATCCAAAACAAAAGCTCAAATGCAAAAGTGATTTATGATTTTTTGGAATTTTTATTTGATATGTTTCATCACAAAAATTTGGGTTATTCAAAAAAATGATTTTTTTGAAGATATTTATTTTATTGGGAAATTTGGGGAAAAAAACAAAATAACTATTCTTTTGCCCCTTTGGAATTAAAACCGAAAACATTTTCTCTATAATTATAACATTGTTATTGTCATCAATTCACCACTACTATAAACAACCAATTTCAAATTCTAACTACACATAAAATAAACATCTTCATGTTACTAATTTCATACACATACAATTTTTTTTCCATTTTACTTCCTCTCTTATTCTATCCCAAAATCCCAACTTTTATATTTCAATATTTATTAATTTGTTAGAGTTATTCAAGTTCATGATTTTTAGTTAGGAAAGAGTGAATAAATTTTGTTAAGAATTATATGTACTTGGAAAAACTAAACATGAATCTCATCGGATCAAAGAATGATCTTTGACTTTTTCAGATCTGTTTCGTGAAGATTTTTTTTTTGGAAATCTTCTGTTGAATGCATATATTAGTCTTGAAATTAATTTTATGTGTTTTTTAGAATATATTTTCTGAAAGTCTTCCAACTTTTATTTGTTAATGAAAATAAGTAGACTTTCATGAAATTTTTTTTTCGAATAAACGGATAAGTTTTGCAGTTGACAAAATTGTATCAGAAATTTTCTTTATATAGAAGATTTCCTTGGATGTTCTCATTGTCAGTGGAAGACTATGAGGATCAGTTTTATAATTGAAAATTAAAACTTAAACATTTAATTTTACTTAGAAGATTTTCAGGGAACTCTTTGTTCCATACTTTTATTATGTGATTCTGGTCAAACTATTTGGTTATGATAGAATATTTTCATGGAAGTCTTCCATCAATCTTCTCTTGAAAAATCAAATATGATCAATTGAAAAAGTAACTTACATAGACTTCCACCATGAAATCTACTAAGAAAAAATTCAAATATCTTCAAAATTTTGGTCAATTGCAAAAATTATCTTTTTATCCAAGAAGAGTATTAGGAAAGCTTTTTTTCTAACTTTTAGAAAATTTTGAAATACAAAAGTAAGCTAATATTTTAAAAAGAAGAATTCTTAAGAAACTAGTCTGCTTATAGAACATATTTCTATGAAAGTCTTCTTTTGTAAGTCTGCAATTGCAAAAATCTAAATTGTTTATCCGAATTCTTTTTTAGTGAAATCTTCTCTAATATTTTGAGAATTTTTCAAATACAAAAGTAAACCAATATTTAGAAGAAAAAAAAAACCTTCTTAAGAAGTCAGTCTGATGTAGAGCAGACTTTTCTTTTGTAAATTTTGCAATTGAAAAATGACCTTAAATGGTAGATTTTCTAGAAGTCTTCTAACAGAAGATTTATGTAAAAGTCTTCTAAGTCAATTGTTTAATAAATTTTCATTTTTTCTAAAATTAAAAACATTTTAAATATTTTCTTGTTAATTCATGTATATTAGTCAATATTTGAACTATTAAATAAAACTGATAACCTTAATTGGTGATAATTATTAGGTTACCAACATTTATATTTATTAATGTTTATTGCTAATGTGAAAAAACTTCTTAATAAGACTGTTAGTTTTTGTAAAACTTGTATTTTCAAGAGTGTTAAGTAACTTCATGAAATGTTTTAAACTTTCAAAAGCATTATGTAATTTCAAAAATATAAAATCATGTGGTTTAGTGTGTCTTCTTATATATAAGATATACCTTTTTAACTTTCATAAGATTTGAATTTCAGTTTTCACATAAAATTTAACTTTCTTGTTTAAAATTTAATTTTCAGCTTAATTTTTAATTTTTCGCTTAAAATTTTATGCTTTAATTTAAGTCTTCCAAGAACAGAGACTTTCAGGAAGACTTCTGAAAGTGTTATATGTTTTCAAATTTATATAATGTTTGAATTTTACTAAGTTTTTTGAGTATTTGTTTGCCTTAATTTTAGTAAATTTGACTAAAATTTTGTGTTACTATGTTTTGTTATTGAAATTGTTTAATAAATTTAATAATGTCAAGTATTTTTGGAAAGATAATATTAGTAGACATGAACATATTTATCAAATTCATTTCATTAATATTTTTAAAATTAACAAAAAAAGATCACAACTAAAAAAAGTCACATACAAATCACAAACATATCAAACATATCGTAAAAAACTATTACATTTGGATTTAAATCATTCCTCCACATAAATAAGTTTGAGTTCCACTTGACATCATATTGCAAAATTGCTATGTTTGCCAATGAATAAAAAGGTAAGAGCTTTAAAAAAATTTAAACATGGATACTTACTAAAAACGTTCAGATCTGTTTTGACTCCACCATTAACTTCAACATACAAAACCTCTTCCGAGACATCTTCCTTCAGCTTGGACAGCTCCTCCACTTTGATATCTCCAAATCTGATACTAAAAAAAAAAAATTAGAAAAAATGAAAACTTATCAAAATGCTTAGATCTGTTATGAATGAGTAGTCATGAAAAAAAACTATTCCATATGACTTTTTTAGAAAAGCTTCTTATGCATTACCTATTAGAATACTTCCTAAAAACTTCTGAGAAACTTGACTATAATCTGGAAAATATGCACATCCAAAAATGTTCGAATAGCTTCAATAAAGAGAAAACCTCAAAAATGTTTTATGCCTAAATAATAAATAAAATAATTACATTACATTTAATGTATAACTTTTAGAATCTAAAATATAAACACACAAAAATACATTATATTTAATATATTTTTAAAAAAGTGGAAGAAAAACATGAAAGGAAAAATCTGTAAAAACAAGATAAAATAGTTGAGAAATGCGTGAGACTAAAAAATGAGAAATTGATAGAAAGTTTGGTGTTTTCAAGTTCAAATAGTTTAGGAGAGAAATCAAAGAATTTTAGAGTAAGAAACATCACATTTTTCTTGCAGCCATTTAAAAGGAAATATAAAAATTTATAATTTTTTTATATGAGACAAAAATTTCAATTAAGTAAAACATTTCAATTTAGAAGACTTCCAAGGGAAATTTTTAACAGATGACTTCCTAGAAGTTTTCTAACCCCAAATTTACTATTCGCTAGAAGACTTTTTTCTCAAGAAAATTCTCAATAAGTTTTCTACTGCTTTATTTGTTAGAAAATTTTAAGTCACCTAAATCCTAAAATTAAATAATTAACTAAACATAAAAAATAATTCATTAAATTTAAATACAACTTTTAAAGTGTTTAGGATATGTAAAACTAAATATATATACGTCAAATTTAATTTTTCAAAAAAAAAATTAAGATTCCAAAATCTAACAAAATACAAACAATAGTATACAAATGAATATCATGACTTAGTCTAAATGTACTCATCTATTTTAAAAAATAATTCAGTTTTACTAGATCTTAATTTGTATCTTTTAAAAATATTTGTAGTTACAGATTTCAATTTTCCTCCCATAAAAATATTTTAATAAAAAATATAAATTATTTTTAAGATCTATTATATGAAAATACTTACAAAATCATAGAAGATTTCTTGAGATTATATTCGTCAAACTGCATACTATTTTTTTTGTTTAGTCAATGGATTAATTATTATTTCATTAGGTTTTGAGTTACTTTTACATTTAATTGAAATTGAAATATAATTTTGCATTTCTTTTTTTGGTACAGTTATATACTTTTGTATTTAAAATTAAATTTTAAGTTATTATAAGTTGTTGGTAAATTATTTTTAAACATTTGATTAAAATGTTAAACAATTCATAATGTTTTTTGGTAAAAAACAATTCACAATGTTTAGTATATACAACTATACTTTTACAATTCCGCTAACAATATTACGTAAAAAAATTCGCTACGTTTTTTCAACTAGTATTGAATTAAATTCACGAGTAAATAAATTTTCTATAACAATCTTTTAAGATCGATACATTAGTCTCTCGAGAGTAAATATCGTACAAACCGGAGAATATTACAAAAGAACAATACTTAGGTTCACCCCTGAGGTGAACTTATGAATTCACCTCTTTCCTTATTTCAATCATATTACCATAAATATTAATATCACATAAATAAATAAATTATAAATTACAAATAAAATAAATTTTAAATCATAAACTCTAATTCGAACCCTAAAACCAAATCTTAGATCTTAAATTTTAAACCCTAAACCCTAAACCCAAACCTATACCCTAAACCCAAACTATATACCCTAAATCCTAAATCTAAATTTAAATCCTAGACCTTAAACTCAAACCATAAACTCTAAACCCAAAATCCAAACTCTAAACCCTAAACCCAAACTCTAAACCCTAAATCCTAAACCTTCAACCCAAACTGTAAACCATAAACCCGGACTCTATACCCTAAAATGTATTTGAAAATACATTTGATGATCATTAACCCAAAGGTATTTGAAAATTTTGGGTTTATAGTTTACAGTTTGGGTTTAAGGTTTAGGATTTATGGTTTAGAGTTTGGGTTTAGGGTTTGGGTTTAGGATTTAGAGTTTGGATTTAGGGTTTATGGTTTGAGTTTAGGATCTAGAATTTAGATTTAAGATTTATGGTATATAGTTTGGGTTTAGGGTATAGGTTTGAGTTTAGGGTTTAGGTTTGGGTTTAGGGTTTAGGGTTTGGTTTAAAATTTAAGATCTAAGATTTGGGTTTAGGGTTCGAATTTAGAATTTATGATTTAAAGTTTATTCTTTTGTAATTTATAATTTATTTATTTATGTGACATTAATATTTATGGTAATATGATTGAAATAAGGAAAGAGGTGAATTCATAAGTTCACTTCAGGGTGAACCTAAGTATTGTTTATTACAAAACATGATGGGTTTATGAAAACCGAAGGCGTCTCCACGCGGACAACAAATTAACACCTGAGCCTAGAACCTAACACGCCAATGCATCTATAAGCTGACACGTATCTCCTCTTCCTCGTAAGCTTTCACTTTCAAAGCTGAGTGTCCCTCTCTCCCTCGTCCCGACCTATATAAAGCAGTCCTCACTAGTCCACATAGACAAAAGTTTGAAATCACCTAAACGCCCTTTCATCGGCACTTTTTCGATGAGATGACCGAAATCTACCGAACAGTTTCCACCGGACGACGAAGAGACGACGTTTCGCCAACTAAATGCCGTGAGCGCCGTCGTCGGAGAATCGAGATGCGGAGGCAAGCGGCGGTTTACGGCGAACCAAGTTCGTCTTCTTCGTCGTCTAAGAACCGTGAAGAGACTATCTACTCAGGCTTTGTTCCACTGAGAAAACATGCACGGATGGCCACGACGGCGGCGGAGATGAGCGGTCTTCCGGCGGACGTCGGAGGTGTCTTTCCGTCTCCGACTTCCTCTCACAAGAAACCCGAAGCTATAGTGTGGAAGGGAGAAGAGGCAGACGATGAGCCGATGTACGGAGTAGTTTCAGTGATGGGAAGATCACGTAAGATGGAAGATACGGTTACTGTTAGACCGAGTTTGTGTAAACCGGAGATTAACCAGCTAAAACCCGGTTCATTTCTTCGCTGTTTACGATGGTCATGGCGGTTCTCAGGTAAAGGCAATAATAAATAATATATTTCAAATTTTTAAATTTCCGATGCTAACCGCTTGAAACAATAAATATTTAATTTTATAAAAAATTCAAAAAAAAAAAAAAATTCGTAACAGCCGTTTTGGTAAATTTAACAGGTGTCAACATTGTGCAGCACGACGATGCACACGTTAGTCAAGGAGGAGCTGGAGCAACAACCAGGTTGCAAGTTCGAAGGGGCAGGAAACGACGTCGTGGGAGGAGAAATGGCGGGGAGTGATGAGGAGGAGTTTCGAGAGGATGGATGTGCTGGCGATGGGGACTTGCATGTGTATGACGAGTGCGTCTCTTTGCAACTGCGACCCGAGGGAGGCTGCGATTTCGGGTTCTACTGCGGTTGCGGCGGTTTTGACTAAAGAGCATATTGTCGTAGCCAACACTGGTGACTCACGTGCGGTGTTGTGTCGGAATGGAATGGCTATTCCTCTGAGTAGTGATCATAAGGTGGTTTCATTTATTTTATTCCAATCTTTGGTTTTGGTATATCTGTTTGAGCTCATGTAAGAGTTTCAAGAACGTTATATGTCATGAAGTTGAGTTTTGTGCAGCCGGATAGACCGGACGAGCGTGCGAGGATTGAAGCAGCTGGTGGTCGAGTTTTAGTAGTGGACGGAGCTAGAGTTGAAGGAATTCTAGCCACTTCGAGGGCTATAGGTAAATATTTCTTAAATTCTTAGACTTGGTAACATAAAAGGTTATTTAAAAGTTGTAACTTGTAAAAACAGAAGTCTTTAAGTTCTTTAAACTTGGTTTTAAAAAAGGTTAACATCATATGTTTTTGTTTTGGAACAAACCTCAGTTTTTATCAAAATACTCACTCCGTTTCGTTTTGAAAACTGTCGTTGGTTTCTTCTCTCGTTATATATGATGGTCTTTATACTTTTTAGAGTAAAAAAAATGATTCATTTTTGAATTTTTACTCGACAATTTTGCGTTGTATCATTAACTTTTTTTTTACTCGTCAGTTTTGTGTTGTATTATAAATTTATAACTATGGATTAAGAATAGCTGTTTCAGGAAAAAAAAAGAATAATTGAATCATTAGGTGAAATCATGTTATTACATACGCACAAAAAAAGTCATGGTAAGTCATGGTGTACCATGACTCATGGTGTACTTTCAATCGAAACATCACATACATTGGAAGAGAGACGTAGTGTATGTACTTTGCTTTGAAAATAATTTAGTTCTCTTTTGTCGATTTTATTCCGAAATTGTGGATCGGCTTTTCAGTTTGGATCGATTTTTGCTTTTAAAGAATAAACATCAGGATTTATATTAGCAAAATGTCGCTAATGATATGTTAACATTCCATGTGGGCAGGAGATAGGTATCTAAAACCAATGGTAGCATGGGAACCAGAAATAACATTCATGAGAAGGGAATCCGGAGATGAATGCTTAATCTTAGCAAGCGATGGCCTCTGGGACGTGCTCTCAAGTCAGCTAGCTTGCGACATAGCTAGATTTTGTCTCCGTGGAGATACTCCCATCGGGCCTTGATCTGAACGAAATGGCTCAAGAAGACGACAGGTGAAGGACAAGGATCATCAGGACAGAAGTCCTTCAAGGAGTGTATTAGCTGCAACGTTACTTACGCGGTTGGCTTTGGGTAGACAAAGCAATGACAATATAAGTGTGATTGTCATTGATCTCAAGAATAGCTCTCCATAGTACTTAATGCCAAGTAATAAGAAATGGTGATATAGCCGATGCGCTTTAATTAGTTTAAGGGTTTAGCACTTGTCTCTTGTTTGTTATGATTGGGCTTGCGAAACATTAACAACGGCGAATGTGAAGAAGTAAGAAGAGTGGGTTGGACTTTGGGCATGGGCTATGTTAAGGTTATATTTGCTTATAAAATACAAAGCGTTAACTTTAAAAATATGTGCTCTCTAATTGTGTTACTTCTGGGTTTGGCAACCATCTTGAAGTTGTTAGTTAATTTAGTTGGCATGTGTTTACTAAATTAATAAAATATCAATGCAGTGCGTTTCGTTGGCGTTTAAGGTTTTCACTTGACCGGTCTAGATATTGGCGTCGATGTGTTCTTCGTTTTTAAACATAACTTGAATTAAACTATTCCCAATGCTGCAAATTTAGTTTTACAAATTTAAATCAAACAACACATCAAAACGTTAAAAAGTAGACTAGATAGTGTAGTTTAGTTTATGGAATAGGCTAATAGCAATACAATTTGAACTCCTGGCTACTTAATACGAAGTTTGAAACGCAGCTCTGGAATCAAGAATTGTCTTTAAAGTTAAAAAGTGTGAGTAGGAGAATGTTCATAAGAAATATTCTCATTTCCTTTTGTTCTTGTCTTTTTGGGTCATTATCTGAACCAAGAATCGTCTCAGTGTTCGTGTCGCACTTTTCTTTGAATCATGATTGTGTTTGTGGGCCTTAGGGCTTTACTCTACGTCTTGCTTTGTTTCAAGAGTGTAGGACCAGAAAAAGCGTAAGTATCAAGAATCTTGTTTTACCTTTTGTAATTAATTTGTTTAATTTCTGTACTTAACAAAAGAAGTAAAACAATTGATAAGCTTAAACCAAATCAGAACACCTATTGCTTTTCCCTCCCAACTTTATTTTCGTTATTTTCTATTATATCTGTGCTTTTCCCTCAGGAGTATTAGTTTTTTTTTATTATATCTGTGCTTTGAATTTGAGTAAAAGTTCCCTTACCTGAATGTCAAAAGTTACTCTGAAATTAACAACTAGTACAACAATATATTGTCAAGAAAATTATAAATTACCATTTTGGTGGTCTAATTATCTACCTAATGAGATATAGTTGATTAAGTCACATTTAGGTATGGGATTTGTAGGATGTAATCTTAGATCAAAATCTAAACATTATTTGTAACTAGTTTTGATGTAAAGATTTTAAGTACTTTACATCTTATTTGGTGATTATAGTTGATTAAGTCACATTTAGGTATGGGATTTGTAGGATGTAATCTTAGATCAAAATCTAAACATTATTTGTAACTAGTTTTGATGTAAAGATTTTAAGTACTTTACATCTTATTTGGTGATTATGATATATACTATACTCATAAATACACTCTCAGTTTTAGTTTGTTAGATGTTCCGTTTTCTTTTTTCACAATATGTATCTCTTATGGTATGGATAGTTAGTACAGGTATAGTTCTTAACAATCTATTGCATTTTTTCCTTAAGAAATTACTAGCTTTTGACCCGCGCGTCCGCGCGGGTTTTGTTTTCCAATAGTTATATTTTTTAATTTTTGATAATGCCATTAATTTAATTGTTTAAATTCTTGTATTGATTTATAGGTTATTAAGTTGTAACATTGGTGTATCTTGTTTAATGTGTTTACCTTTCATTCATAAACTATAAATATTTTTTTATTGTGCTTATATTCATTTTATTTGGTAAAATAAACATTAAAGTGTAAAATATTAAAGTTCTAATCATAATCGTGAGTTTTTATTTAATTATATTGTAAACATTTTGATGTAAAGTTGATTACAAAGTTCGAATTTGAAATAGAGATTTATTAAAAACAATACATTATTTAGACAGAAACATAAATAAAATAGTAAAAAGTTTTAGTTTTAATAATTATATGTTTTTTAGATTTTGGACAATGCCATAAAGTTCAAATTTGAAATAGAGATTTAAAAAAAAAAGCAAATACATTATTTAGACAGAAACATAAATAAAATAGTAAAAAGCAAGTTACAAAAAACCATTCAAAAATAAGTACAGCTTGTTGAAAATTTAATTTAGCAGACCTAATTAGTTAAGTGGACGGGACCATTTTGTAATGATTAAAAATTTGTTACATCATAATTTACAATTACTTGTGGATCATTATATAATAGACCCAAACCCATATATTATTTTTTTTTCTGAAAAAAAACAGAAACATATTTCCTTTCTATTAATTCACTTAGAAAGTGTTGTGGGGAGAATGACGTGATTTTGGGTTTTTCTTTCTGTTTTTTTACCGGCAATAGAAGTTTTATTAATGTGTTGGGTCAATTATACCACAATTAGACCAAGATCCAAAACGAAAACACAATGTGAGGAAGCAAGTTGAACATGTTACCCACAGCTTCGAACAGTCTTCGACTCCGACGATCACCACCGTTCAAATCTCATGCATCTGAATCTTGACCTAAAACTCCGGCCGTTTCACCTTCGTCGCTTAAATCATCCTCTTCATCGGTTATGCTCAACTGCTTGGAAAGCGCAACCCTCATCAGAAAAAACCACCGCGAGGATATTAAGACCACCACACTCAGTACTGACAGCAAAGGGATGTTGCTGATATCACTCCCTAGAAACAGAAGAGATTCACCAAGAAAAGTAAAGGAATAAAATCAATTGAAACCGGTGAGATGCCATTAAATCTAATCTAAGATCGGAATTGAAAATTAGTTTTAACCGAGAGAAATATATTACAAACAAAACCCATTCCAAAAGACTGAAACTTTATTTAATCAACTTCAACCGATGAAAGAAATATAAACTTGAAGGAACTGATGGAAAATTGAAAATCACAACATAAAATCGATCATGGATCGAAATATAAAACAAAACAGTCCGGCTATGGTCGGAAGAAATTCCGATGTGCCAAAAATCGCTCTCTCGATCTCTCTTTTAAAGATAGAGATGTGATCAGAGAGAAAGAGGCGACTTGTGTTCTGAGATTTGATTTTAGGTTTAAGATACACGTAATTTATGATGAAGTAATGTCAATTTATTTTAGTTGGTTTAGGAAAAGTCTAAAACGACAGTTTAGTAACTCAGTGGCATATCATTGTAATTTATGTGCAACTATTAGGGCTTAAATTTATTTGTACTTTAGTCTTAATAGTTTAGATACGTTTGATTAAAAACTGATAGAAGCAAAAAAAATTTGCAATTGAGAAATAATATTATACACATTATGACTTTTAATAGTTTTAAACGTAAGGAGTATATGTGTGTCTATACATTGTGGCTCAAACAATAGACCAAATTTTCTTTGAACAAAAGCCATAAACATTCAAAAGTTAATTAGACTTGAAAAACATATATCTAGGTGATTAACAAAGACCAAGACTCAAAGATTTCCATTCATAAATTAATATTCCTGAAGTAAGTTTCACGTCAAGTCACATTAAAAAATTAATAGGATTTACACATACATTGATCCTCAGAACATTAATGTAACATTCTTTTTTTTAACCAACACTAATGTAGCATTCTAAACACGTATATGATGAATAATAATTCTGTAGTTTATAAACAAACTTTAAAATTTTATCAGTTCACGTTATATTTATGTGCACTCATTACATTCTTCATCCAAACAAACATGCAACAAAAACATACTAATTTCTTTTTAATATATTTTCCCCAAGAAAGGCTCGCTTAATCGTCTTTCATATTATCTTTTTAACATGCGAATTATTATTTGATGCAAACATATAATTTTTTTTATTGTCAACCAAACATTTAATCGAGTTTGGTGATCCAATATCAAGAAGAATGAGTGTTGTTTATCTATGAATTATCTTTCACATGAATGGTAAATAGTAAGAAAGGCTAATTTTTTTTTTTGCTAAAATTTGGTGCATAAAAAGGCTAATTTTGTAGTTGCAAATGTTCTTTTCTCTTTTTGTCTCTTGTTTGTTGTCTACGTCATTTTTTAATAAATAAGCAAGCAAATGGATTTTTAAAAAGTCATCAGGTAATAGCATTTCCTCTTAACAATCCAAATATTCCCAACTCAGTTTGTTTCTAGTTTCTACACACTATGCAGTTTAAACCAATAGTAAGTCTGTGTAAATGTTAATTAAAGTCGTAAAAGATCTGCTTGCAACAAAATACACAAGTTAGTCAAGTCATCTAAGAATAATGGTATGTCAAAAAATTATCAATCGAGGTCGCCGAGCCCATAGTGCATATAAAAAATAAATATTACTGTTGATTTGATAAATTATCAGCAGAGTTTAGTGCCATTTTATATTTTGGTGGACCGAATTTTAACTTGTGTATTTTGTGCCAGATAGATTCGATTACTTGTAATAGGAATTAAAGACCAATGTTACCTTGTCACATATGTTTAATATTGTGAAATTGCTTCAAACTTGAATCGTTTAACCCACCAAAATTCACATATCACTACCACCCATATGTGGTTAGTTTAGTGCCATTTTCATTGTTGAATTCCTATATCTAATTAAATAAAATCTGTTGTCAAAAAAAAATTAAATAAAATCTAGTGTCAAAGAAAATTAAATAAAAATCCAAATGTTCCAAATGATTTTCTTATTACACTTGACCCTTCTGGCCCCTATCCAACCTTAGTGACCCATGTGAAATTAAACTGTTTAATTATACATTCTAAGTTTAATACTATTAAAAACACCAATGACATTAACACATGTACGTGATAATACGGAACTTAATCACTAAACTAACATCTCCAAGAGTTCATTCTATTTTATATTCTAAAATAGAGTGACTCTATAATAGAGATGGAGTTTGCTCCAATAGTACTATATTTTAGAGTAGAAAATAGAGTGATGAACAAAAAAAAAAACAACTTACTTTATATTTGGAGTAAACCTATTTTTCACTCTATTATAGAGTGAGAAATAGAGTACTATTAGAGCATTTCTTATTTTAAACTCTATTTTAAAGTGAAAAATAGAGTGGAATTGGAGATGCTCTTGATAAAAAAAAATTATTTAGTAAAAAGTCACAGAGTGTCAACTGTCAAACATTAATAATAGTCGTTGCGTGATGCAATAAAGAAAAATCATTTAATGTAAGAAAAGTCATTAACTACTGTGTGACCACAAACATTTCCTAACAGCTCATCTTCAATGTGTTCCTAAAAAAAAGAAGAAAATTCATAAATAAATATCTTCCGGTTTATGGTTCCGCTTCGACCAATCAAACCTTATGCCGTCGCGAGCAATCCCGTCGCCGTCACCGGCGACCCAACCGTCGTCAACTCACCGTGACTCAACCACTCGCATCTCCGCGCCGCTCATAGCCGCCGGCGTGGGTCCTCTCTCTCTTCTTCACCCTCTCCCTCTGTTTCTGCAAATCCAACAACCGCAAACGCCGCTCCTCCGCCGCGGTGGTCTCCTCCTCCACGCCGCCTCAGAGACCTCCCCTCCAAGAATTCTCCTACATCCGCTCTCCGGAGAGCCACCGCCTCCTTCTCCCCGGAGAACAAGCTAGGTCAAGGCGGATTCGGCTCCGTGTTCCGCGGCGCCTTACCTTCCGGCGGCGGTAGCGTCGCCGTCAAGGTGATGGACTCGGGATCTCTCCAAGGGAGAGAGAGAGTTCCAGAACGAGCTCTTCTTCGCCGGCAAACTCGATTCCTCTTCTCCCCACGTGGTCTCCGTCGTCGGATTCTCGCGGGATCCTAAAACGGCGTCCGTCTAGCTCTCGTCTACGAGATGATGGAGAACGGTAACCTCCAGGACGCGCTTCTCCGCCGCAAGGCCCCCGAGCTGATGGAGTGGAAGCGGCGGTTCCTCGTTGCGGTCGACGTCGCGAGAGGGATCGAGCATCTCCACGGATTGGATCCGCCGGTGATTCACGGCGATTTGAAGCCGAGTAACGTTCTGTTGGATCGCGGATTCAATGCTAAGATCGCTGATTTTGGTTTAGCGAGGTTGAAGTTAGAGCAAGTGGCGGTTACGGTGGGGCCCGAGAGTGAATCTGTAGAGAGTGTGATGACTAATGGTACTGAGTATGATGTGGAGTCTAACTTTGGATTCACTGATCAGAGTCCGGTGAGTGTTTGTAAGGTTAATGAGTCCCCGGTGCCTATGACGTCACCGGAGACGACGATGACGAGTGTCTCTGTTTCTCCAGAGATGGAGGTGGTGAGAAGAAATGGGAAGGAGGTTGAGAATAGAGATTGGTGGTGGAAGCAAGAAGGGGATGGTGGTGGTGGTGGTGGGGAGGTGAAGGACTATGTGAGGCAGTGGATTGGATCAGAAGTGAAGAAGGAGTGGATTGCTGAAACCTCTGGAGCGGCTTCGTTGTCGAGTGGCAAGATTGAGAAGAAGAAGAGTAGCAAGAGACTAGAGTGGTGGCTCTCTTTAGATGAGGATAAGAAGAAGAAGAGAGAGTGGTGGAAGGATGAGTATCGGAAAGAGTTAGCTAAGAGAGTGAGTAAGAAGAAGAAGAAAAAGAAGAATACTTTGGAGTCTGAGTTTCAAAGTGATGATGTGAGTAGCAGTAACAGTATTACAAGTAGCAGCATAGATTGGTGGTTAGACGGGTTGACCGGTGAGCAGTGGAGAGCGCGGCGGAAAAACAGCCGCGATTCAGCTAAGAGCTGCGGGGTGAGTAGCACGCCGAGCATGAGAGGGACGATGTGCTACGTTGCGCCAGAATGTTGTGGTGCTAATAACATAGACGATGTTTCTGAGAAGTGTGATGTGTATAGCTACGGAGTTCTGCTGTTAGTCCTGGTCTCGGGACGGCGTCCCCTGGATGTGACGGGACCGGCGTCTGAGATCATACAGCGCGCAAATCTCATGTCGTGGGCGCGGAAACTCGCCAGGAGAGGGAGACTCGGCGATCTGGTTGATGAGAAGCTGCGGTGTTTGGATCAGGAAGCAAGCGGTTTTGTGCATTAAGGTGGCGCTTCAGTGTCTGCAGAGATCACCGGTCTCGCGACCTTCTATGAAAGATGTTTTAGGGATGCTTACAGGAGCGATGAGCCCACCGGAGTTGCCTAGAGAGTTCTCACCATCGCCGCAGTCTCAGTTCCCGTTCAAAACACGAAGGAAGCAGCGTCGATAAAGCGTTTTTCGGTTTTGGTGATAGAGAACTTTACTGGTATATTATTTATTGACTTAGAACATGTGTTTGATGTCTTGTTTCTGTAGTTACATGTTTGCGATGTACGGTACAACACTGTCTTTGTCAGTATTGTTTAGTGTTAAGCCACTGTCTTAGCTCTGCTGTTCCTCAAATCCAAGTCTGGTCTAAATTGCACAGTCGAATATCTTATTCTAATTAATCTAATTACATTTATACGTTTACTTGAGTCACAGTGATTTTGTAATCCTAATACAGTTGATGATGATTGATACAGTATTACTCCAATAACATTCGCAGTGTCTAAAATGCAAAAGCGAAGAGATGTTTTGTCAATAAGGTTGAAGTGTGGGCCCATAAGGCTATAATTTAAAGTCTTTAAACTCCTCGAGTGTCTTTCTGCTTCGAAAAACTACAGCTTTGTATCCCAAATCCTGAACACTTATTCATCCAAATAGCTACAGCCTTTATTTCAAGTAACGAGGTAGCTTGCGGTAAGGCATCATGCTCGCCTACACAATTTTCTCAACCGGATAGTATCGTTATTAAACATGTAAATGGCGTTTGAAATTGGGCCCAATTCCATTAAATCCTTGTCCATGTTTGGGAATGCGTGAGTCTTGTCCATGTTTGGGAATGCGTGAGGAAGGAAACCACAAACATTACGCCAACACTAAGACGCGTGATCTCTCCACATGAGAAACATTCTCCCAACATGCTCTTGATAGGAGCCTTATCAAGGGTGGACTGGTGTCATATTTTGGAACTAAGCCCTTTGGACTAGATATTTTGTACTTAAGCCTTTTGGACTATACCACCCAAAAACCCAAAACTTTATATTTTAGTTTAATCATTATCATTCTTGCAATTAAAATTATTTTGAACATTAATATACTATTGTTAATATTTTTGATCCGAAACTCTAATAAATCAAATATAAAAATTGTTAATGCACTTTATTATTTAATCATTGCAAGTGTCACATTTTGAATTTTGCAAATATAAATTTTTGTTTAATCATTTTAACATTGTTCTTTTATGTACAACATGTTTTTTTTTCAAGAAAACAAAATATAAAATTTTGACCCTATTTATCATAATCTATTTAGTTCTAACTTATAGTTGATTATTTAAATTATATTAAATTTGGTTTGTTATAATATGCTTTTAAAGCATATGGAAAAATAAAATACTTTTGATAAAAAACATTAAACTCACTTTATATTTAAAAACAAAAAGTTAAAACTGATATAAAAATTCATATGTATTAAAACGATAGAAATAACAATGATAAATTTTTTTTTTTTGAAAATCTCAAAAAGCTCTATAATCCTATAGGGACCAAACCAACTTTTGAAATCTAGATTCAAAATATTTTCGGACCGGACCAGACCAGACCAGACTCAATTAACGAGTATAACGGTTTTGGATCGGCCGGACAGGCCAGTCGGAACTAACACCCGTAAACTCAGCTATTAGGTAGGGGTGGGCGTTTGGGTACCCGTTCGGGTTCGGATCGGGTATTTCGGATTTTCGGGTATTTTGGTATAGGAGTATAATACCCGTTCGGGTATTTCTGAACTTCGGATCGGATTCGGGTATTTTTAGTTCGGGTTCGGTTATTTTGGATCGGGTTCGGATATTTAGATTTTAAAAAAAATAAAAATAAAATTTTCTTTTTTAAAGTTTTTTATATTTAAAAATATAGATTTTAGTTAACTGTTTTTTTTCTTTTTTTATAGATTGAATGATTAATAGATTTGGAGATAACATTTCCAAAATAAAAATATTAATTTGGCTATTGTTTTTAAACTTTGGATGTAACTTTGGTTAATACATGAAATAAAAAAGTTTAACATGCATTTTAAATGAATATCAAATTATTTTCTCCATAATTATATATATATCCTATATGATTTTAAAGTATGACTAACATCAATATAAATATTTTAAATAAAATAAGAGATGTAAACTAGAAATATAAGGGTAAGTATACACATGTTCGGTTATTTTCGGATATCCATTCGGGTTCGGGTATTACCCGTTCGGGTTCAGATATCCAATATCTCATAACTTAATACCCGTTCGGGTATTTTACTACTTCGGTTCGGATTTCGGTTCGGGTTTTTCGGGTCGGATTCGGGTGCCACTTCGGATATCGGATAAAGTGCCCCCACCCCTATATTAGGAATTTAAAGTTTCACTTGGAAAACACGTCGCAAGAGATTTAAACATTTATTTTTCCTTCTATTTATGAAAACAATTTCTATTTTTGTCGATCCAGGTTTTACACTCACACCATCGTCACACGAGCTACATATAGCCTATAGGTGTGTCTGTGTGCATGTGTTTGTTGTATTAAACCGGGAATATTCACAATGTGTGTGACGTCATTATATATGATCACTTACTAAAATACATTAACAAACTTCGCCTCTTCATGCTCTCTACTAACCAATTAACGAAAACGAACTTTCAAATCTTCTCCTCTCCTCTTCGCTTCATCTCCCTCTGTTCCCGTCTCGTCTTTCGAATCTGAACGTAAAAGAAAATGGGTGAGAACGCCATCTCAGGTTCGTTTTCTTGCACCGCTTCTCTCTTCTTATGTTCTTATTGATCTAACGATCTTGACCAAGCTGGATTCGAATTGGGTTTTTGAATATAGTTTCTGGGTTTTGATTGTTCCTCCGTAAAGCTTTAATCTCTGATGATATATCTTCAGGTAATCTCAAGAATCTCGTGGTCTGTTTCGGTGAAATGCTGATTGATTTCGTGCCAACGGTTGGAGGTGTTTCACTCGCTGAAGCACCAGCTTTCAAGAAAGCTCCGGGAGGTGCACCTGCAAACGTAGCCGTTGGTGTCTCTAGACTCGGTGGCTCCTCTGCTTTCGTTGGAAAGGTTCTCTTCTTTTTTTTATTCTCCTTTCCTCACAATATTTGATTATGATTTTATTAAAATCAATTTTGATGATTTTTTTTTGTCGTTTTTAGGTTGGTGATGATGAGTTTGGACGAATGCTAGCTGAGATTCTAAGGCTCAACAACGTGGATAACTCCGGGATGAGATTCGACCACGAAGCACGCACTGCTCTCGCCTTTGTTACGTTGAGAGGTGATGGAGAGAGGGAGTTTCTGTTCTTCAGACACCCTAGTGCTGACATGCTTCTATTGGAGTCTGAGCTTGACAAGAACCTATCCAAAAGGTAGAAGAGAGTACTTTTCCAGTTTCTTGATCCGCACGTTTCTCAACGAGACTTAACTTCTTTACAGGCAAAGATCTTTCATTACGGATCTATCAGTTTGATCGAGGAGCCGTGCCGCTCGACTCAGCTCGCAGCTATGAGAATTAGCTAAAGCCTCGGGGAGTCTCTTGTCGTATGACCCGAATTTGAGGTTGCCGTTGTGGCCATCAGAGGAAGCTGCAAGGAAAGAGATCATGAGTATCTGGAATCTCGGCAGATGTTATAAAGGTAGGTGTGTAAGTATCATCAGATCATTCACTAGTACTGTCAATGACACAAAAAGTCTTGTTGTTTATCAGATAAGTGAGGAGGAGATAACATTCCTGACCGGTGGAGATGATCCTTATGATGATGAAGTTGTGTTGCAAAAGCTGTTTCATCCAGATCTTAAGCTTCTTGTTGTCTCAGAAGGAACTAATGGCTGTAGATACTACTACTCAGGAGTTTAAAGGTAAAGTTGGTGGAGTAAAAGTGAAAGCAGTGGATACAACCGGTGCAGGAGATGCAGTTTGTGAGCGGTCTATTGAACAGCTTAGCTTCTGATCTCACTCTCTCTCACTGTACTTGCTGATCACTCTTTAATTGTTTCATTATCTTGGCTCTTTTAAACTTATATAGACTGAAATCAATGATGTACTAATGTGTGATATATATATTGCAGGATGAGAAGAAGCTAAGAGAGGCGCTTCTATTCGCAAACGCTTGTGGAGCTATTACTGTAACAGAGAGAGGAGCTATTCCAGCTATGCCCACCATGAATGCTGTTCAAGACCTTCTCTCTTCTTCCTCTCGCTCCTGAAAATACTCGAGAAGTCTTTTTTTCCTTTAATGACTCAACATGATTACCTTTTTCACTGTATCTTTGTTCCTAATTTGGTAGGAACTCGAGAATGTTGTGTGTTTTCTAGTTTGTTAATCTCCTGGTGTTTTGGTTTTATGTTAAAGTTGGATTCTGCTACTAGTAACAAAAAATTTGCTCTATGAAATGCTGTGCCGTTTGTTTTGGCGGAGAACGACAAGCACTCTCTTTGATGAGAAACGACAAATTCTCGTGAGTGTACAATACCGAAGCGAATCATTAATGAATTAGTATTACTCAAAAACCGGTTTACGAGGCGTATTACGGTGAACAGAACGTGAGTAGCACGTGACACCTCCGTAAATATATTAATTAAAGTCAAAATTGAAAAGTTTGGTAATGAGGCTGGGGTATAACCGACATTCAACATATATAACGGCGTTAAGAAACGGAGCGTTGAGTGTTTGTGGTGAAAACTTAACGAACTTTGAACCTTTTTTTTTTTTGTTTGGCCGTCAAAATCAGGGACGTCAGTTCTCTCACGTTCTCTCCGTCATCACTCTCCTCGATCCAGACTCTGAATCGGAAAACTTACGAATGTGAATCATTGTTTGTGGAGAATATTGATTTCGAGAGGAGATGATGGCTTCGGATCCAAAACTGAAGGCCGAGATAGGTCCCGATGGATTAGCAAGAGAAGCTCCTGTTATTGCTTACACGGAGAAGGTAATCTTTAGCAATTACTCTCTCGATGTATGTGTGATTTCGTTTGACTGATCGATCTCGAATATCTCTGTTGTGTTTTTGATGATTCGGAAACCAGATAATCGAGGAAGAGCAACTTCAGTTGAGGAAGTGAGTAAGCTCTTCTCTATTTCGTTTGATCGATTTGGTTGTTTTTGAGAGGGAATGTTATGTAGTCCGATCTGAGATTCTTGGGAGCTCAAAACGTGATGAAGTTTATTCTATCAATGTTGTTGCATTCTTGTAGAGATTGATCCTAGTCTCTTTAAGAGTTGGATGTTAGTTGTTTCTTAAGCTCGTCTTCTGTTGAATGAGAGCTTCTCCTTGTGTGTAGTTTTAATTTACCTAACGTAGAGAATGATCCTAGTCTCTTAGAGAGTAGTGGAGCATGGTGTACTCTTTAAGAATTGGATGTTTGTTGTTGCTTCAGCTCGTCTTCTGTTGAATGAGAGATTCTTCGTTTGTGTGTTAGATACATTGAGGAGAACTATTCAAAGATAAGGGATGTGGAAAGGGAATTTGGAAACCTCACCTTGGAGATGAAACTCACTGCTGGTCCTAAGAAAGCTGGTATATACCAAGATCTATCACTCTTTACTTGTTTTTTGGTTTGCTTCATCGATCACGCTGATTAGTTTTCTTCTCTTTTTTTTTTGGTTAATAATCTTTTAAAGCATTGGAGCACTTGAGAAAGAAAATTGAAGTCTGTACTGAAAAGATCCATGCTGCTAAGTTGAAAGAAGATGAAGCCAGAAAGGTCTATCTCCTCTTCATTTATGTATCTTAAACGTTTCCTCAGCGTCATGTTTTGTCTGAATCTAGTTTGGAATATATAGTTAGTAGTTTTAGCTGGATGTGAGCTTTTCTGTGGCCTGTCTTTCCTCTATAGCACAAGTAGATATTTTACAGTTTTATGCTGTTGTTTTTTCCATTTAGAAAATTCTATTATGCTCTTTGACTTTACTTTCCATTGCATCTCTTGTTGTTCTTGGGTTTGATTAGCCAGACCTTTGAAGTCTAGATATTCTTAATTAGTCACACAATTTCTTCTCTTTTTTATTTGAGTGGGCTTCTTATATATATATATTATATTTTTGTCTTCTTAAGGCATATGAAGCAGCATCAAAACTTGTCAAGGATGAAGAAGCAATAAAGCAGAGCCTTTGCGATGATTTAAACCGTCTGGTACATAATTTCGTCGATAACCAATCATGGGAATAACTTTTTCCCCACTGAAAGCCACTCAAAATCACAATTTTTTCTTCTTCTATAGGTTCAAGAAAGCAGCAATACTCAGTACGCCAGACTTGAGGAACTGAAAAGAAGACTAGAGGCGCTAAATCCAAACAGATCATCTACTTCTGTTCAGCACGTAAGCTATCTCCCCTTCTAGTTTATGTATACCGTTGTTTGTTTCTCCTGATGCAACTTCTTCTAACAAAAATAGACACCTGATAAATCCTGCATGAGTATGTTCCTAATCATGGCTCAAACTTTGCAAATGTTAACGCCGAATCTATTTGCTTGTTGATAAGCGGATACATGGATGATGTTGAATGTTTGTGTTTAGGTCCATGAACCGGACACTAAATCTGTAGCCGACAGCTCAGCAGCAGCAGCCAATGCTAATCAGACTCACCCGGACAAACAAGAAAATAATCACGGGAAGGAAGAGGGAGGTAAAGAACAAGGACAGAGGCCTCCTGATGGAGAATCAAAAGCGAAAAAGAAACCACAGATTCAAGGAAGGGGAAGAGGGATTGGAATCATGAACAAAGGCAGAGGAGGTTGGACAGGTGCTGGATTCGATGTGGATGGTAGAAACTGAAAAAAGTTGGAATATATAATATTACAATACACACATCCAAAAAGCTGCATATGTTGTTGCCAGGTAATGTCTCTTCATCATTTAAATCGATGGACTTGTAGCTACAGAGACCCTCTTATTTACTCGTATGTGTTTACTGAAAAGAAACACCATTCATTCACATTTGGCTTTGTTTAATTCAATCATCTTGAGTTTAGGTCTCTAGTGTTGTGTTATTGGTTTGGTAATCTGAGAACAGTCTAAGATGTTTAGGTTTAGTTGGTAAAGATATGTTTCAAAATGACTCTTTTAATAAATACAATTGTATAGTTATGGATTTTAATTTGTGCTCTTCTGGAACCAGCCAGAGATAACTAAAACTGATAGCAGATTGAAGAATGTTTTGTAAATGAAAGAGGTAACAGCGAATTATGAATTCTTCTCTTCCTCAAAGGGGTCAAACAGGAAAAATCAAAAGAATGTAACTGGCGATCATGTGCCACAAATGGGAAAAAAACCATAAACCGGTCGGTCCTAAGCAGAAGCAGATTTAGAAGGATCAAAGATCTGACCAACGAACAAAACAGTTCCAGTTTTGTCTTCTCTAATCATAAAAAGAAATGGATGATCAGCCACAAAATCTATCCTCTTACCACTAAAGCCTCTACCACCACAGCAGAAAGTAACAGCCGCAGCCTCTGCACCATCTTCATCGATCTCAACCAAAGCTTTATGGCGCAGTGAAACCGAATCCAGATTCAAAGCACTTGAAGCCTCAAACCCGAATTCTATCTTAAACTTTGGGATACAGAACTGACCAACTTCAACTTGTTTTCTTGGAGTGTGACTATCCAAGAATCCACAGGTAGATGATGATGATGCCACCCTCTTGACCAGACTACTCAATCCATCCTTGGCGTCCGGTAGGTAGAAATACATTGAGTATTGGCGATTGATATCACCGGATTGTCGAAATGGCAGCTTAAGGACCTTGAAACCCTTGTACTGCTCAACGTAGTGATTCTTATTGTTCCTCATGAAAGGCACAGTGACTGATCCGCCATTGAGAAGATGAAACTCTAAGTCACTTGTAAAAGACTTTGGGAATTTTTGTTCCCAGGTTCCTTTGAAGTAGAGTGCGTTTCCATAAATACGGTCGGTGTCGCTTGTAACCATTCCAGGAAGAAGAATATCTTTGATGAGACCATCAGTGTGCCTTGAAGCCCAAGCATTCACCTCCTCGCGCACTTCTTCAGCCTGTGTTTCAAATAAAGCTCATTTATCAGAAGTTGTATGGCTAGAAAATGAAGATACATATGATAATGAGAGAGATTCACAAACTCTTAAACTGATATAGTTTCACACAAACTCTTAAACTAACCTTGAATCTGAAATCAACTAGAGCGCATGTAGCCTTGAAGAAATTCTCAAAGAGATCCTTCAACGAGGGATCAACACCCAGCGACTGCTCCAACCACACTCCATTGACGTTGGAGATCTTAGGGCCACCGCTTGCGCTTCCGTCTGCGAGGACGGTGGTAGCGATCTCGCTGAAAGCTGCTTTGAGCTCATCCTTTGAAGAAGACCTAAGGAAGGATAAGATGGAGGATCTTAGTGTTTCGTCTGGTGAGCTAACAGCGAGCATGGTGAGAGCGGCGTTGATTGATGCAGGAGAGAAGACGAAGTTTGAGTTTTCAGCTACGGCAGAGATTACTTTCTCCGCAAGAAACATAGCAACGTCATTTTGCTTCTTCATCGCTTTTTCCACGTCAACCTTTGAGATTAGAGAGGGGCTTAGGGTTACCAAATCCTTCTCTGAGTGAGAGGGACTTGTGGTGATTAGTGATTTGCTCACCTTCTTCTTCTTCTTCTTCTTCTTCTTCTTCTTTAGATCCGTCTTTGAGAGAGAGGGACTTACGGTTTCAGATGTGCTAAGCTTTTGTTTCTTCTCGGTTGGAGCCATCTTTTAGGGTTTCTGTAAGAAATTTACGGAGCTTATACATACATATATATAGAAGATATCAAACGATAAAGATAGAACTAGGGTTTAGTGTATCACCGCCTTTTAGAAGTAACAAAAATGTATATTTACTATTTAATGTGTATTACGGAGAAAAATGGGAGCAAAAATGTAAATCTTAGTTAGTTAATGTGAACAAATTGGCCTAATACCTATCTTATTCCAGGCCGTCGGCAAAAAAAAAAACCTATCTTATTCCAGGCCAGCACAAAAAATGGCCCAACAGGTGAACAACGTCGGTTTAATTTCTACAAAATTAAACTAATTAGTATTACATCTATAATTTTATGTTTAATATAAATAAAAAATAGTATAAATTATATACAAACATCACCCACACCAAAAATTTAAAACATCTCAAATTTTAATTTTCACAAATGTATTTTTATCTTTTTATAAAAATAAAATACCTGAAAATAGATAATATATTTATGTTTAAAATGAGTTAAAATTTGGTAATAATATACAAAATATATCAGAAATAAAATTATTAACTTATTTAAGATTATTATTAAAAAGAAACATTTATATAAATTTTTTAAATTGAATATATTTATTAAATTAAAAAATTTATATAAAACTAATTTCACGATCTAGAAACACATACTCCCTCCGTATCACTTTAAGTAGTGTGTAGAAGAAAAAAATTATTTCAAAATAATTGATGTTTTCATTATTCTACGTAGAATTTAATATCATTTGAATTTTGTGCATAATTATAAAATACTGAATTTATTTATTGATTGAATTAGTTTAATTTAATTATAGTTTTATGTAATCAAGATAAATTGTATATAAATTTGTGTTTTCTTAATTTATGTGCAAAAACTTTAAACCAAGTATAGTTTTTTTTCCAATATCATCGTACAACAACTTACTCCCCATGCTTCAATTTCTAAATAGTTTTAGATAAAAACAGTAATATTTAAGAATCTATTACTTTTTAAAAAGTATCATTTAACTAATATATTTTGATTAGTTACACAATGTACAATAAATGCAAAAGTTACATTGAAATGTCAAAACTACTTATATTTTGAAACAATTTTTTTTTTTGCTAAAACTACTTATAATATGAAACAGAGGGAGTATATCCACCTGGATTTTCCACTTTCCCGCAAATCCAAGACATATAGATTTAGTAGTCTAATTTGGCCTCTTGGGAACGTAAAGGTTCATATACTCAAACGTTTGAGCTAAACAACGCGGACATCTATAAAAAACCAACGGAGAGATTAGTGAACATGGTCTTATTACTGTTTGTGGGGCGAGCATTTTCCAGAAATAAAATGTCAAAATAATTCCAAAAATTTTACCAAAAAAAAAATTCCAGAAGAAAAACTTGAGTGACAAATTATACAATTCTGATAAAAATGTATACGCTGTCATTTAAGTTTTTCTTTTGGAATTATGTGACAACTTATACATGTCGAATTATTTCCAGTTTATACACAAGAGATGGCCAAAACGCTAAGAAAATTATAAACAAATTATTAGTATACAAACATCGAATCAAAGTTATAAAACAATCAGGGAACTTTTTTCTTACTTTGAGTAGACTTAAGGAATGTGTGAAATACGTTATAGTCGAGTAGCGGGCAATCCAATAAATAGATCGGTTTCGACCTCTGATGAACGTTTGGACGTTCTGCAGGCACCTATGGTTTCATTTTTCTCAGTATGTAAGGTTACTGGCAGCATTGGCCGTACCAGTGTTTCTCTTATTTCCTGAAATACCAAGTATAAAATTACTTTCATAACAGTATGAAATACGACTTGAAAAGATGTACTGTTGTTTTTTATTAATTTAACAAAACCAAACAAATAATAAGCCTTTGTAATACAATCTAATTCTAAGAGAGTTAAAAACTTATATAATATTATGAGCGATCTCAAATTAGTGTTTGTATAGAATATATCCTCACATAACTTTAGAGCATGATTAGCCCATAGGAAAGTGGAACTAAAGATCTTAATGAAGCTCAATCCCTTCTTGATATAAAGAAGATCAATAGATTAATCATATTTCAGCTTTTAACCGCAACATTTTACTGTTTCTGTTTACATGACAAAGGCAATTCTATGTTTTTCTTTTAAAATAAACCTTTTCTAATTTCCATAAAATATTTTTGCAAAATGATGGTAAACTCAATGTAAAACACAGGTAGTCTCAATGGCGGACCTAGCATGCATTTTAACCTGTGTCATAATATTATTAGAGTTAAAATAAATTATTTATACTAAAAAGAAAAAGATATAATCACTTAAAAATATGAAACGTATGAGTTTGAGCTTAAGTTAAGGGGTGTCAACTAACAATAATTTAACCAAAGTATCTATTTTCTTAAGGTTAAAAATCTAACTTCTATAATTTAACCTGGTGCAAGTGACACCCCTACCGTGCACATAGGTCCGCCTCTGGGTAGTAGTCTGTTTGGAACGAGTGTATAGGTCTACGACTAACGATGGAATTTAAAGCAACCACAAACAAACAGTCAGTTCATGAATAGTTCTCAAATCAAACAATCTTTTAGGTCAACCACGTTTCTTCTCATAAGAAAAAGGTCTACAAAATGCGATGAACATTCTATGTAAGCTAAACTTCTTGCTAGGCGTTGAGATATATATGTTTCAATTGTAAAAGTGCGTTTATGTGTATCCTGGGATGAGTATGTACGTATTTACCTCTTCACGTAGCCTTCTTCTCTCGTCCAAAAGTTCTCTCTCCTAGAAACAGATATATCAATAAAAATGGCATGAAATATAAAAACGATCCATAACTTACTAAGTGAAAAGTAGCTGCCTTGTCTTTTAGTTTCAGTAGTTGATCTGCATATAAATCAGCCTACATACCAAAATAAACCAATGAAGTTATCATTCCTATTTGTGTATGCGTGTGTGTTTTTGGATTGTACCTTTCTTGATCTGATGATTCGAAGGCTTTTATCAATCTGAGTTTCTATATCTTGAAGTTCTGCCAGTGAACATGAACCCAAACCTTTCCCCATTAGTTTCCTTCATATATAAAGGTATTCACATTAGATTTCAGGACTAAAGCAAATTATGTTTATAAAGAATGCTTAAATCAAGTAACGGTAGAACCGTAGAAATAGTGAGATACAAACATTTGATGAACTTCAAGGAGATCAATCTTCTTTACCATTATATCCATTTCCTTCTTGAGCTCCTGCACGCCCAAAAAAAATGCCCAGTATTTTAGTATACATCAATCTTTTTAAATAAAGAAGAAACTAAAATCAAGAATAGGTATACACATTTATAGAAAACGAACCAGCATGTATAGTTCTACTTGGGGCCTCCCTGGCGCAAAGTAGTCATTACTAAACTTGCGATACCTTTCTATGGTCTTCTCCATCCTGAAAATGAAATTCATGAAAGATGCTTACTTAATAGTACTCATGATGCTTCCTTTACCAGTGATGATCATTGTAACTTTCATAAGATGAAATATTATGGGTTTTTAAAGTAATATAAAGCAGAGTTCTTCATAAAGTCACGAAAAGATGAAATAAAACAGGAAAAAGAGATCAACGGCAATATATTATTGATCAACAAAGTAAAATACAACGTTGGTTTATAAACCTTAATTCTAGTTGCTTCCTTCTATGTCGAAATTTGAATAGCTGGTGATTCCCATCTTCTAGGATTTACGAGTCCCTTTTAGAGGTCATTATAGAGTATTACATGTGACCATATATCATGAACGGAAGCAGCTCATACCGTCATACGTTTATAAAACCAGGATAGATATTTTCATAATAGATATCTCAGGATATGGAAATTTTTTCTTTTATGTAGAAGTTTTTCAGTATAACCAGAATCATGAGAGAAAAAAGAAGCAGGAAAACTTTTATGAGGGAAAAAGCCAGAGTCCTACTCTAAGCAATATGACTTGCTTCCTAGTAGAATAGCTAAATGGGTGAACAGATTCACAGTACATAGAAGAATCAGTTGTCAAAAATGATAAAATTGATAAACAGGGACAAAATGTAAAAAAAAAAAACATGAAAAATGGTACACAATTCATCACTATATATGCTTAAAAGCACTTTCAAATACAACAATATTTTAAATACACAAAATTCTTACAAATTAACAAATATTTATTAAATTATTAGTGAAATTTTTTATCATAAAATATTCTTAGGTATAAGTTTAGACCAAATATACAAATACATGACAACATCATTGTCGATGTAGAGTAGATAAACGTTGGTAGCTAATTTGTAGAAGTTTATATGTAACTGAATTCGTTTTTATACTCACAAACTCCAATATATTTGACAATTCGTTTTGTATCAAATCATTGTTTCAGAAAAGTCAAATAATAGCTAGCAGAAAAGAGGCAAATATTTAACGTATTATTGCAAAATCTCTAGGTACGATTCGGCCAGAAAGAGATAGAACGATTCACTACAAAAGTTCAGGCATTAGACAAAAATCTATTTGCAGAGAAAAATTTAGACATATGTAAAATTAAAAAATAATTAGATAATAGAATCTTACTCGGAACTAGAGAATTCATATAATTTTCCGCTCTGAGAGAAGACAATGGCGGCGACTTGTGCATCACATAAAACAGATAGCTCATGTGCCTTCTTAAAGAGACCGTTCCTTCGCTTCGAGAATGTGATTTGTCTACTTGTCTTGTTCTCGATCTTCTTGATCTCGATCTTTCCTCTCACCATCTTTCTGCAAAAAAATGAGATTCAAAAGCTATAAGTCAAAGTTAGGAAACTGACGAGATTCACTTCTTGATTCGCTCCAAAAACCCTAAACTACATGATTTTTCCTGATGAAAATCAGATGACGAAGAAGCTACTTTTTCTTTAGAACTTATGATTTTTTCTTATGATAAACAGAAAACAAAATGGGTAAAAAGTTAAACCCTATAACTAACATTTCAGAAAGAGGCAGAGTCTAGATCTTATGATTCTCTGTCACTATGTTTACCTCTATCTGGTTGTACAAGAGCCACAAACCCTAAAGTCTAAGCTTGCTTTTTGTTCTGATAATTGGACAGAGAAAAAGGAAAAAGGAAGAGAAGAGATTTTTTATTTTCTTCTTTTGGTGATGCTAGTTGGATTAATAATTGATGAACAACACAACAGAGAAAATAATAATTAAAGGGATAAAAAAACAAGTTAGTCCCAGGTTTCGATTAAAGAAATGACCACGACTTTATCTGTTTTTGGTAAATTAAGAATCGATAGCAGAAGGACACATTTTAAAAAAAAACTTGGGAAATTTTAAAGATTAAACTATTTAAAATTGTTTTCTTGGAACCAGAGTGGGTGGAATACTAAAACGATGGGCGTGTCGACATCCTCGTACAAAGACGTGTACTGTCACCATTTATGTTTCGACACGTATGTTTTATATCCCAAATCAAACCAGCTTTCTAATACAATATTTATTAGCATTTTAAATTTTATTTTTAACCTTTCCCGTTTTTTCTATAATACTCCCTATAATTAAACACTCATTCATGTATTTAGAATATTTTGTTAATTATCAGATCATATTATTCTGTATTTTAATTTTAATTTTAACTATATATTAATAATCATCATCAATTAAAATAAATTTAAAAAAATCAAATTGATATATTTTTCTTTTATTTATATTTTAAAAAATTAGTTACGAAAACAAAAGTAAAAGTTGCTTCACTAAAACAAATAAAATCACAAAAATTTAAAATATAATACAATTGGTTGTTGTTAGAATGTAGACAAAATTGAAATTAGTACAATTTTGAACGTTGAACTGATTGTTTTTGGAATACATTTAACTAAAATAATATCTAAAATATATATATTAAAGAAAATTATTAAATATTAATAATATATAGTTAAACTATTTTATATTTAAATCAAATGGAACAGTTAAATATTTAAATAAACTAAAATAAAGATTAATAAATTAAATAAATGAAATTACTGTAATATTTAATTTCAAGCAGTTAAAATTTTAAGAAAATTTTGAAGTTTGATTTATTGTTGTAAATTGCATATTTACATGCATGGTCGCTTAGCACCACATAGTATTTGGTATTTTTAGATAAGAAAACCCAAGGCATTAAGTGGTGATAACATAAAATTGAACATCTAGAATGACTAAGCATACATCTAGATTATTAGTTAACTAGTTTAAGTGTTTATAAATTTTAACAATATTCTAAATATATGTAATGTCTTATATCAAATATCATTATTCATAAATGATAAAATTTATATCATTTATTTTCATAAAATTCTGTATTATAATATATTAATTATTTTAATTTATAAATAAAAAATATATATATTATTGTTATTATAGTAATATAGTTATCTATACGGTTTAGTAGGTAATATACACGGTATTATAAAGTCTAGCGCATAACCATCACCTAAACAACTGTTTAAAAAAAATTGAACAGTCTTAAAAGATTTATTAGATCATAAATACGAGAAATAAATAAAGTTATTACTTCCAACAAAATCTGAAATATAAGTAAATTTAAAAATATATTGTTACAGATTTTATGATTGCATGGAATTTTTATAATGTTTAAAAATATATTTTAGCATTTAAAATGATTTAAACTGATAATGTCTATTTTTAAAAAAATCTATTTTGATTACTTGTTATGATATATATATATATATATATAGAAAATCAAATATATATATATATATATATAGAAAATTTATAAAGGAAAAAGATTCTCATTTTTTTACTTTAAAAATTTCTAATTTGTTGTAAAGAATGTAAAGCAAAATATTTACGATAAAAATTGATATGATAAAGAGTTGATAATTTATTCGCTAATATTTAACTACAAATTATTTTATAATAGCCAACAGATCATTTTTGTTAGATTTTACTGAAGAAATTTAATTTTACAATAAAATTCAGTTTTCAAAATTATCAAATAATCTAATAAAATTAAATTTCAAATCATTTTTATAATTGCTAAATATAATAGGCGAGAATTTAGAGAAAAACGTTATCCAGGCAAATGGTAAATACAAATGATTTTTTTCTTGCAAAAGTACAAATGATTTTTCCAACCACATTTAATCTACTTCCTTCAACGTCTTTTTAACACAATATTCAAATGTTTATTTAAAAAAAAATTTCAACATACTCCATCCGTTTCGATTTAATTGTCGTTGTAGGGAAACATTTTTGCTTCAAAATAAGTGTTGTTTTAAAGTTTCAATGCAAAATTTATTAATAAGGTTCTTCATTTTATTTTTCTATTGTTGAAATATGGTTAGATATATAGGTAATTGTGTTTTTATTTTGGAAATATACAAAATCATATGTTTTCTTAATCTGTGTGCATAAAACTAGAACGACAAATAATATAAAACGGAGGGAATATCCATTATTAATGGTATAACGCGACTTTTTTCACCGACTACCACTACAAGAAAAATGCGTTTTAATAGCAGACCACGATAGCGTTTTTTCGCTTTCTGCTATGCTTGACATATCCGTTAGTTTTAGATAGCGTTTGTATTTTTGGAAACGCTATGATAGAGTAGTATATTTTGAAACGCTATTATAGCATATGTTTGATAACAAAACAATTTAAACGCTATATTTAGGTTTTTAAATCTCTAAACCCTAAACAAGTTGTAAACACTAAACTCTAAATATAAACCTTAAAACTCTTATATTTTCGTAATATAACTTCAAATATTGAATTTGAACTCAAGTTTTTTTATTTTAAATTTTGAAATGCTATGTTTGGTTTTTCAATCTTTATACCCTATACATTAAACCCTAAACTATTAACACAAACTTTAAACTCTAATATCTAACATCAAATCTTTACTTTAACTTTAATCTTAATAAAACTCAAAAGTAATATTTTTCAAAAGTTAATATCAAATCTTAAATCAATATCCAAACCCTTTAACCCTCATAGTCCAAACCCTTATAAAATTGATTCATAACTTAAAAATTTATAAAATTTTCAATCTTTTTGGAAACTTTACCTCCAAACTATAACTACATTAATTATATTTTTTGGTCGAAATTACATATAAATTATAATTATATGAAAAGAAAAAGTTTTCTAATGAGTTAATTTTAGACCATTGATTGATTTCAATCTAAAGGTCACAAATTAATATTTTATTTTTTTTTTCTTTCTTTTTATTGGTCAATCTTTCAAAGACAAGGATAGCAATCTTGACCATTGATTATTTTTGATCCTATGGCTAGCAATCACACATCTCACATCTCTCTCTTTCATTGTCACGACATCTTTATTTTTTTTTTAGTTTCAGATCTTAAACAAATCTCTTCTTCTCCTTTGAATCTGTATATTTCTCAATCACCACCACCACACCACGTCCGTTCTTTTGCCGTTCCAGAGTCACAACCACCATCTCTCTCTCTCTCTCTCTCTCTCTCTCTCTCTCTCTCTCTCTCTCTCTCTCTCTCTCTCTCTCTCTCTCTCTCTCTCTCTCTCTCTCTCTCTCTCTCTCTCTCTCTCTCTCTCTCTCTCTCTCTCTCTCTCTCTCTCTCTCTCTCTCTCTCTCTCTCTCTCTCTCTCTCTCTCTCTCTCTCTCTCTCTCTCACTATGTCTCTGCCTCTCTCTCAATCACCATCTCTCGCAACCTCTAGCCGTGTTTCCTTTATTCGATTTGATTCTCAGCAAGGTATGTTTTTGTTATTTGTTACTACAGTGACCCAGAAACCTGGATTCAAAATTGATTGAAACGTTTTTTGCTTTTTAGGGAGAAGTAGGAAGATGGTGAAACGGGAAAGAGAAGTGGAGTCAGAGAAGTGGTGGTGCGAGAAGATGGTGAAACGGGAAAGAGAAGTGGTGAGGAGTTCGTGATGGTTGGAGTAAGCGAACAGACAAGGTGGAGGCGGAGCTCTGCGGCAAAGGAGGTGGAGGCACGAAGAGTCTGAAGATCAGAAGCTGAAAAATGATGAAGGTGGATGTGCGGCGGCTGGATAGGTTTAGTTAGTAATTAGGTTTAATCTTGGTTTAGGTTTTTGGTTTAGTAGGTTTAGTAGGTTTTGGTTTAAAATTTTTAATTTGTAAATCATATTTTGTTTTTGTAAACCTGTTTAATTATAAATCATTTTATTTAATAAAAAAATTTAAATATATAAACAAATTTAAATTTTTATTATGTTTTTAGTTTTCAATTTTTAATTTTTTTTTAATTTTTATGATGGAAATAATAACAAAAAATATACGCTATTAAAAAATATTTAATTGCAGAAATAAAAGCGCTATCGTAGCAGAAGCAAAGATAGCACAACGAAATAACGCTATTTAATGCCCTCGACCTATTATGACGGGCGATGATATAGCGCTTAAGAAACCGCTATCGTATCGTTATATAGCGTTATTCGTCCGCTATTAAAACGCAGTTTTCTTGTAGTGTACACACATTTTTTTTTGCCATCTAAAATTATTTTATTAAAAGAACCCAGCCCATTGGTCAGGCCCAAACAACTAAACACATACAACTTATATATAAACCCAACAACACGGGTTAAAATTTCAGCAAATGGGTCCAAGTCCAGGAAACAACAAACCCTAAACTAAGGGCGCATCAAAACGCGTGGCCGCACAACCGCAACACGTGTAGAGATCCTCATCTATGAGAAAGGACACGTGTTGGAGCATCCACATTTAACCGATCGGAGACACGACACCGGAGAAGGATTCCGGTCACCGTTCCCCTTATCATGAACATATCCACATCAGAGAACTCCCGTCTCCACCATCTCTTCCGACGAAAAACCCACCGCCAACAACTGTATTGGCGGTATAGGGTTTCATCAGCTACAAACCTCCGGAGAAGACCGCTGAAAACAGATCGACGCCTCATCACCACCACCTCTTCCACCGGAGAACACCATCGAAACAAATCGAGAGCTCCTCATGGACACGAGGCCAACACACCTCTGTAGAGAACCACCTAAAGCCGGTCGTCGTCACCTGAGAAGAAAGGGACGATGCCAAAGTCAAAAGCCGGACGGCTGCCGAAGAAAAACACACCGCCGGAGTCAAAGTTGTCGATAAACATCAAAGCCGATACTACTTCTAAACGTAAAAAAGAGAGAAAAAACACAAAAACAAAACACAAGCCGGACTGGCGGTGGCTATGGAAGCCCACCCGCCGGCCGGAGTCGAGAATCACGTCGGAAGCTTTTGTGAAGAGAGAGGTCAGAGGATTTTTTGACGAAATATGAACCTATAATTTTTTCTACCGACTACGCACATATATTCCCCGTTCCTTTTTTATCTGGTTATTTGTAATAGTTACTAATATTTCCCTCCTAGTTATAAGAAAACTATAATGTGTCTAAACCTAAGAAACACTAGATTTTGACCCGCACTCCCGTGCGGATGTTTGTTCTTCATAATTAGTACTCCTTCCGTTTTATATTATTTGTCATTTTAAGGTTATGCACACATATTAAAAAAATATTTAATTTTACATATTTCCAAAATAAAAACAATATTACCAATACACGTAACCATATATCAACCAATAGAAAAATATAGTAGTGAATATTGTCAATAAATTTTGCATTGAAAACCGAAAACGACACTTATTTTGAAACAAAAATTTTAATCTAGAACGACAAATAATTCGAAATAGAGGGAGTACTATATATTTCACTTTTAACAACATATATTTATTTTCTTGTTATAGGTTCATACGTTATTGACTTTTGATATTGGTGTCTGATGTTCAACTTATTTAGCGTCCATTTATAAATTATAAGATTGTGTTTCTTTTTTCTAAATTTTCTTATTTTTCATTTCGCTTGGGAGTAGATTTTTACGCATATATGTGGGTTTTATTAAATTTTACTATAAATATTGTGATTTAAAATTGATTATAAAATTCAAATTTTATTTTGAGATTTTATAAAACAAATATATTATATAGGCAGAAACATAAAATAATAATGAAACAAAGTTACCAGAAAAACATTCAAAAATAAGTATAGATATTTGCAAATTTAATTTAGCAAGCCTAATTTAAGTTATTAAATTGGGCCATTTTGTTATGTTTAAAAATTTGGTACATCATATTTTACAATCTCATAAGAACCGTCTATTGCGGACCTTATATTATACCAGAATCTAAGCCCATATATTATTTTTTCTCCGGAAAAGAATAGAAACAGATTTATCTTTTACCGACTTTTTTCATTCCCTTATAAATTTCTGGATCTCTTTTTTACAAAGAAATGTATGTATCTCTATCCTTATCTCTTTATGGTGCCGACCATTTGCTTTGCGAGTTCTTTCTAAACAATCGAGAAAAATAAACTGAAGTTTTCGCTCAAATGATAAATCTACTAATTTCTACTGCAGATTTTGGCACAAATATTCTCTATTGATAAAAATTAGAAATAATTATAACTTGCCAACCAAGTTTTAATGGAAAACCAAAAATATACTATAATTAAATTCTAAATTTTTATAAATGGAACTTTTTTTGAAAGAGAATTTATTGAATTTTTAAATGCAGAGTGCTTAGAATTAGGAAAAAATATCCTTAGTTGATTTGTTTTTAATTTGCGAATATTTTATATGGAAATTTCGAAATGTATGAGTGATTTGAGCTATAAAAAATTTGCAAGTCCAAATTTAATTATATGGCAACGAAATTTAAGACAAAAAAAAGTATTTGATTTGTTGTGATGGCAGTAGCATAGATATGTAATTTTTGTGCAACTCTAAGGGTTAATTCATTTTTGTACTTCAGCTTTAATAGTTTAGATGACAACGAAATTTAAGACAAAAAAAAGTATTTGATTTGTTGTGATCAGAGTGGCATAGATATGTAATTTTTGTGCAACTCTAAGACTTAATTTATTTTTGTACTTCAGCTCTAATAGTTTAAATTGAATAAAGTAATATGTATTATATCCAAAATATAAAATCCGTGATAAAGGGAATATGATGTCTTCTTCTTTTGATTTTTTTCTCTATCAGCATTGCTTCTCATTTATGTATCATAAATGAATTTAATTCATGAATCAAGACATAAAGAAAACGAGGTTGAGATTGAAGCAATGTCAGTGAGAATTCGGTAGAGTTCAGACGAATGATGCTTCGAATGAGTTCTTGCAAGTCTGATCTGAAGCAGACATGAGTGAAACCGAGTTCCAGGGCGTGGATCGTTGCAGATCGAAGTGCCAAGCCCTCTTTACCATTAGCGGTGAAGAAACATGGAGCTGAGTGGTTTGTCCTCTGTTTTAGTTCCATGGTGTTGTGGTCGGTAAAGATTCACTTTAATCCGGTTTATTTAGAGTTCTGACTCCAAGCTGCATCTGAGTTGCATGTTATTATTTTTTGTAGATTAGAAGGCTCTTGCTTGGAATACATAACAGTTCGTTACTGTTTATATTGATTGATTTAAATTTTGTAGACAAACATATAGTACAAGTCACGCTATCGTGACACCTCGCTATTCATGCTTGTCATTCACTCAAAAATCTCTAACAATGAGATCATAGAGACTCGCATCAGGTGCTCGTTTAGACATATAACAAATAGGCCGAGTACATCTCACATATCCGTCTCCCTCTTTATGAGCCGAATCTCGCTCCCTCTTTGTCACCGTGTTGTCTTCATCGGCTCGGGAACCATCAGGTCATCCTCCGCATCTCAACTCACCTCCTCCGGTTCGTCTTCACCGCATTGTGTTTCTCGACTTGTCACCATCAGGTCGTCTTCATCGATCATCTCGTGTCCTCTGGCTCTTTTGCACCACGTTGTCTTCGTCGGCTCGTCACCATCAGTCGTCTTCATCAGTGCGTCAGGATATGAGCTTGTCAATTAACCACCTCGTCAGTCATGCTCCAGTTAGACGGATAAACTAAACAATAATAAGTTACTTTGAAAATTTAATAAGACTATAAAAAAAAGGAGAGTTGAATAGAAATCTGTATTTTAGGGAGTGACTGAATACGTGCAATGCTTCCTCTTTATCATCTTTACTACTCAGGATGTCTTCATCACATAGAGACTAATGAGAGTGTGAAGAGCACAATGATGGGTTGTTAATAGGTTTGAGCTATCTGGGATTTTAGGTATAACGGGTTTATTTCTGTTTTAAATTGAATTGTCTATGGCCTTTAAGTGTAAAGATTATTTTGTGATAGGGCCTCTTTAGAGAATGTATAGCCTACGGGCTTATGTTTTCTTCTTTTTTTGTTTATTTGTTATTTTGGTTAACGTCCATGAACTCGCTCGCACAGTTTCTCTTTTCCTCAATAGGGTCACTGGAGCCGTCGTTACTCTCAAACTGCATCGGAGATTCCGTCGGTATCTTTAAATACCAATATGGCAGATAAATATTTTATCTACAACTACTTAGTAGATTTGCATCAAGGCTGTCCGGTATTGGAAGATATGAAAAGCAAAATACACATGTACTTACTTATATGTTGTCTACTATTAATCAGCAGGTTAACATTAAGTATACATATTTCTGGTAGATTTCAAATGCTAGTCCAGCAGATTTATATTAATCTACGGATACTCGGCAGAGTGTTAAGCCTAAGCCTACCTCTTATATTATATCACACCAGGAAAGTCCACAACTTTTGAAAGTCTACCGAGTGCTCACAGAATAAATATGTGTACTAGATACAACTTACAACTAAAAATTGCCATAATGTGATTGTATTCTTCATGGAGGTGATGCGGATGAAGAAACAATGATACGTTTAGTGGTTTTTAGAAAGATGAACAAAGTGGTATACTACGAGATTTCTTACTCTTTTAAAATAAATTAGATCTAGACCCGCACAACCGTGCGGGTATTTATTTTATATAATTATTATACATTTTTAAGATTATTTATATATTTAAATGTGTATATAACTTCCTAAATACATTATTTTTATATTTTTATACTGTAAATTAACTAATTATTTCAAATTATCACACATATATACATATATATATAACAGTTTTAAAAAATATATATTTATAAATACAACATATTAATGAAAAATTCTGAAAGAATACTCATCTATCAACAAAAATCCAAGTTATCCTAATTTTTAAATCACAATCCCAAATCTACAATAGTTCTTTATAAAAGGAAAACTTTCCCAAAATAGCAGTTTAAAAAATATATATTTAAAAATACAACATATTGATGAAAAAATCTGAAAAATACTCATCTATCAACAAAAATTCATGTTATCCTAATTTTTAAATTACAATCTCAAATCTGCAATAGTTCTCTATAAAATGAAAACTTTCCATAAATAGCAGTTTTAAAAAATATATATTTAAAACTACAACATATTGATGAAAAAATCTGAAAAATACTCATCTATCAAGAAAAATTCATGTTATCCTAATTTTTAAATTACAATCTCAAATCTGCAATAGTTCTCTATAAAATGAAAACTTTACAAAAATAGCAGTTTTAAAAAAATATATATATTTAAAAATACAACATGTTGATGAAAAATTCTGAAAGAATACTCATCTATCAACAAAAATCCAATTTATCCAAATTTTTAAATCACAATCTTAAATCTACAATAGTTCTCTATAAAATGAAAACTTTCCAAAAAATAGCAGTTTTAAAAAAATATATATTTATGAAATTGCCATAATATGATAGTATTCTTCATGGAGGTGATGCAGATAAAGAAACAATGATATGTTCAATGGCTTTTAGAAAGATGAACAAAGTGATATACTACGAGATTTCTTACTCTTTAAAAACAAATTAGGATAACACCTGCGCTTTACACATGGTGAATTTATATAAAATTTATTTAAAATATATTATATGAAAAAATAAAATTTATATTCTGGATTGAATTAATATTTTTGGCTTTTAAACATTTTTTTGTTTTAAAAGTTGTTAATTACGTAATTTATTTACAATGAGCTGATCCTATTGTTAAAAATATTTTAGGTCCAAAAATTATTTATCGCATAAGAACCTAACGTTTAGGCCGAAGAATCTCACACTTACTATTTGGTAACAATGAAACTATGTCAATTCGGTTTTATATCATGATTTACCAATTTAAAAGTTAATTATGGTTATAAGAAATTTACGTTCATTTGTCAATCATATCTATCTTCAATATTATTCTCTTTTTATGTTGTTTTTTTATTTTAGTTATTGATCGATATAAATATTGATTTTGGAGTTTATTCTCTTTTTTGTCTGAGATTTAGAAATGTTTAAGATTTAAAATTATTAAGGAGATACATACTTAGGTTAAGATTTGTATCTTATGTAGAATAAATATTTTATATTTTATATTTATTTTATGTTTTTCATATTATGAAATAATAAAATAATAATTATATATTAAATAATTAAGAAATCAGTTACTATTATGTATTAAACTGGCGTGCACATATAAATTAAACGATTACTCTTGTTTAAAAATAACAATGAAAATTTCAAAGTTAAAATATTAACTTTTCAATATATTTTCAATGCAAATATCAAAATATAAGTATGTATTTTCATATGCTGTATAGTTTAATTTAAACGATATGAAATATATATATATTTAACATAAAAACCTATTAAAATAAAATTAGTTATTCATATGGTTTTATAATCATTGTATTTATTAGATAAAAAAAATTTAACTTTGATCGCAAAAGTTTATGTGAAACTTTTAATAGTTTTAGTAATTTATACTCGTTTTGAAAAAAATAAAATACAACGATAGGTCCTATACAGAAGCAGATTTAGAAGGATCAAAGATCTGACCAACGAACAAAACAGTTCCGGTTATGTCTTCTCTAATCATAAAAAGAAACTAGATTTTGACCCGCGCTTCGAAAGCGCGGGTATTATTTTTCATTTTTATAAAATATATTATTTGTTTGTAATTATTGAATTTATTTATTTTAATATTTTTTTTAATAAATTCGACACATAGAGTGTCTCTGATAAACTATGTATTTCTCTAGTTTTGTTTTATTCGCTCTTCAATCAACATATTTATTTGGCTTATTGTTAAAATAAATGATTATAGACTTTGATCTCTGCACCTCCGCGGATGTATATTTTTAAAAATATGATGATATTTGTTTTTCATGTAATTATTAGGGTTCGGCAAAATGAATCTGAGGAACAGAACTGATACCAATCTGTAAATATAGTACCAAACCTGAACATAAATTGATTAAATATTCGAATTATTCAAAATTTTGTTAGTTAGAGAACCGAATCGGATCCGAACCGAAATATTCGTGTACCTGAATTTATCTAAAAATAGATTTATATACTTATATATTAATTGTTTTTATATTTAACGTATATAAAACATCAAGAATGATAATTTTAAATTGGTTTAAAATACTTGAAAATATATATAGATAGTCAAAAACAAATATCTGAAATAGTTAAAATATACTCAAATCACCAAAAATACTTAAAATAATTATTGATTCCGTATCCAAAATTTTAAATCAACCCAACTGATATGTTAAGCTTAGGTATTCTGACATATGTTATTTAAATTTATATGTAATATATTATTTTATTTATAGATTTTGAGAAATTTAAAATATATAGTGATTTAAAACTTTAAAAATAATTTAAATAGGTTATCCAAACCCAAACTAAACCCGCAAAGATCCGAATCAAACTCAAACAAAAATTTACAAACATCCTAATATGACTGAAATCTTTGACCTCGAAAACCCGAAACGCAAACCAATCAGAACCAAACCCGTATGGATGTCTGAAAACCCATCCTTAGTCATTATTATATATCATATAATTTCATCATATAACTAATCGTATTTTGTATGTACCATCATATAAGTAATCATATAATTAATAGTATTTAATATGTATCATCATATAAATAATTATATATATTATATTTTAAAAACTTAATATGAAATATAAAAACCATAATTTGAGTTGGTATTTCAAATTGGGCTTTGTATTGTATTTTTCTTATATATATTGACAATATTCTTTTATAATGGACTTAATGACTTAAGCCCATTAATTTTTCTGTTTAATACTACTATCTTTGTTTCCAAACAAAATTATTATTTTTAAAGACTACAATCCATGTTTCCAAACACACCAATTTTTTTTAAAACTCTTATCCAAGTATCCAAACACACCGAAATTGTACTTCAGCTTTAATAAGATAGATGGATGATCAGCCACAAAATCTATCCTCCTACTGAATCTTACACCACCCTTCATACGGATAACAGTAACAGCTGCAGCCTCTGCTACCATCTTCATTGATTTCAACAAAAGCTTTATGGGTCAGATTAAGCGAATCCAGATTCAATCCCTTGAAAGCCTCTAAAGCCTCAAACCCGAATTCTATCTTAAACTTTGGGACACAGAACTGACCAACTTCAACTTGTTTTCTTGGAGTGTGACTATCCAAGAATCCACAACTAGATGATGATGATGCCACCCTCTTGACCAGACTACTCAATCCATCCTTGGCGTCCGGTAGGTAGAAATACATTGAGTATTGGAGACTGACATCACCGGATTGTCGAAATGGCAGCTTAAGGACCTTGAAACCCTCGTACTGCTCAACGTATTGCTTCTTATGGTTCATCATGAAAGGCACAGAGACTGATTTGCCATTGAGAAGGTGAAACTCTAAGTCACTTGTCAAAGACTTTGGGAATTTTTGTTCCCAGGTCCCTTTGAAGTAGAGTGCGTTTCCATAAATACGGTCGGTGTCGCTTGTAACCATTCCAGGAAGAAGAATATCTTTGATGAGACCATTAGTGTGCCTTGAAGCCCAAGCATTCACCTCCTCGCGCACTTCTTCAGCCTGTATTTCAAATAAAGCTCAATTATCAGAAGTTGTATGGCTAATAAATGTACAATATATATCTCCTTCTATGACCAATGAGATAGCTTCCACAAACTCTTAACCTAATACAGTTTCACACAAACACTTAACCTAATCTATCTATATATATATGATCAAAGAGATAGATTCCACAAACTCTTAACCTAATACAGTTTCATACAAACACTCAACCTAATCTATCTATATATATATATGATCAAAGAGAGATAGACTCACAATATCTTATCAACACAATACAGTTTAACACAGACACTTAAACCTATCTAATCAAAGAAAGTGAAACTAACCTTGAATCGGAAATCAACTAGAGCGCAAGGAGCCGTGAAGAAATTCTCAAAGAGATCCTTCGACGAGGGATCAACACCCAGCGACTGCTCAATCCACACTCCATTGACGTTCGAGATCTTAGGGCCACCGCTTGCGCTTCCGTCTGCGAGGACGATGGTAGAGATCTCGCTGAAAACAGCTTTGAGCTCATCCACTGAATAAGACCTAAGGAGGGATAAGATCAAGGATCTTAGTGTTTCGTCTGCTGAGCTAGCAGCGAGCATGGTGAGAGCGATGCTGATCGATGCAGGAGAGAAGACGAAGTTCGAGTTTTCAGCTACTGCGGAGATTACTTTCTCCGCAAGAAACATAGCAACGTCGTTTTGCTTCTTCATCGCTTTTTCCACGTCAACCTTTGAGATTAGAGACGGACTTACGGTTTCAGATGATGCGCTAAGCTTTTGTTTCTTCTCGGTTGGAGCCATCTTTTACGGTTCTGTTGGAAAATTATTGAGCTTATACATACATATATATATAGAAAAGATAGAGCTAGTGTTTGGTGTATCACCGCCTTTTAGAGTTGGACCAGAGAAAAATGTAAATCTTAGCTATTAGTTTATCGACCAAGAAAAAAAGTTAGTTTATGTGAACAAATTGGCCCAATACCTGTCGTATTCGAGGCCCACATAAAATGGCTCAACAGGTGAACAATGTCGGTTTATCCTTAAAACTTTTTACGTTTGGATAAAAAAAGGTCAACGCATTATCAGACTGGGAGAAGGATGATTTTGTTGGAGCAAACTGAAGTCAGTAGTCGTTTGAAGTTTGAATTAGTCTTGCACGTTGTTAGTTGGTTTCAATAATGTCCTATTCTTTAGGACCAAGTTTGTTTTTCTTTTAGTTGTTTAGTTGCATCGTTAGTGGCTTTATTTCAGGAGCTTCTGTTTCGTTGTAAAGCTATATATTAGCTATTACCTTCTATTGAATGAATCAGAGTTTCATAAACAAAACAGAGCATTTGAGATTACAAATTGGTATCAGAGCTCTGTGAGTAAAAGAGAGAAAACAAAATGAGTGATGACAAAATGAAGCTGCCGCAATTTGATGGTCATTGGGACCATTGGAGTGAAGTTATGGAGAACTTCTTCCGAGCCAGAGGATTGTGGGGTCTGATTGAAACCGGTGTTGAAGAGCCATCAGACACGACGGTGTTGACTGCAGAACAGAGTCTGCAACTGGAAGCCTGCAAAACCAACGATCACAAAGTCAAGCACTACCTCTACCAGAGTATTGACAGAGTGACGATGGAGCAGATTTTGGACAGGAAGACATCCAAGATCATCTGGGATTCCATGAAGGCGAAGTATGGTGGCAATGCTCGAGTGAAGAGATCGCTACTACAGAAGTTGAGGAGAGACTTCGAAGTGTTGGAGATGAAGGAAAGTGAAAGTGTTGAAGAATACTTCATTCGTGTATTGGGTATCACCAATCAAATGAGGAGCAATGGAGAGATCATGGCTGACTCTAAGGTGGTTGAGAAGATTCTCAGAACTCTCAGTGAGAAGTTCATGTACGTGGTGGTGTCCATTGAAGAGTCGAAAGACATTGAGTCCATCACTTTGGACGAACTGCAAAGCTCTTTGGTGGTTCATGAGCAAAAGTTCAAAAAGGCAGACAAGGGTGATGATCAAGTGCTGAAGATCACACATGGAAGAGGAATGGGTTCCAGAGGTCGAGGGTTCCCAGGAAGGAGCAGAGGACGTGGACGTGGCAGGAGCTCTTTCAACAAGAGCACGGTGGAATGCTACAAATGCCACAAACTTGGACATTTCCAAAATGAATGTCCAAAATGGGAGGAAGAAGCAAACTATGCTGATTTCGATGAGGATGAAGAGATGTTGCTAATGGCGTTCATTGAAGAGATTGATGCTGATGAAATGCACGAAGAAGAAGAGGTGATCCAAGCAACAGAGAATGCACTGATGGTGAGGACGAGAAATCAAGAAGATGTGAAGAGGAGGGTGTGGTTTCTTGACTCAGGTTGTTCTAACCATATGAGTGGAGACAGGAACTTGTTCTCCAAGCTAAATGAAGATTTCAGGCACTCTGTTAAGCTTGGAAACAACAAGAAGATGGAAGTTGTTGGGAAGGGAAACACGAAGCTAATGTTGAACGGAGCAAACTACGTGATAAGTGACATTTATTACGTACCTGAGCTCAAGAACAACCTCCTAAGTCTTGGACAGCTCCAGGAGAAGCAGATCACAATCATCATCCAAAAGGGCTTCTGCAAAATCTACCATGAAGAGAGGGGTTTGATAGCTGAGAGCCGTATGAGCTCAAACCGAATGTTTGTGCTGGTGGATCAAGGAAAGAGTGATTCAAGCTCAAGTGAACAGAGATGTTTGAAGACAGCCTCAGAAGATGTGTCAAAGCTATGGCACGAGCGGTATGGTCATCTCAGTCATCGTGGGATGAGAACACTACAGAGTAAGAGCATGGTGAGGGGTCTTCCAGACTTCGGGGTTCAGAGCTTCACATGTTCAAACTGTCTGGTAGGAAAGCAACCAAGAACGGCCATACCAAAGAAGAGTACATGGAGAGCTAAGGAGGTCTTGGAGCTGATTCACTCAGACATCTGTGGTCCTATCAATCCCACCTCCAACAGTGGATTGAAGTACATTCTGTGCTTCATAGATGACTTTAGCAGAAAGGCGTGGGTGTATCTGCTGAAGGAGAAGTCTGAAGCGTTCACTGAGTTCAAAGCGTTCAAGAAGATGGTGGAAACTGAGACTGGGAAGGTAGTCAAAGGCTTAAGGACAGATAGAGGAGGAGAATACACTTCTTTGGAGTTCTCAGATTACTGCAAGGAGCACGGTATCAGACGTCAACTGACCACATCCTACACTCCTCAACAAAATGGCACAGCTGAGAGGAAGAACCGCACGGTTATGAATATGGTCAGATCGATGCTTGCGGCAAAGAAGGTACCAAAACATTTCTGGACAGAAGCAGTAAAATGGACCTTCTATGTTCTCAACAGATGTCCTACTCAAGCTGTTAAGAACGTCACGCCACAAGAAGCATGGAGTGGGATAAAGCCGAGTGTGGAACACTTTAAGGTCTGGGGATGCATTGCACACGCTCACATCTCAGATCAGAAACGAAGCAAGCTTGATGATAAGAGCACACCTTGTGTTCTACTTGGATACTCTGAAGAATCCAAAGCCTACAGATTGTACAATCCTAACACGAAGAAGATGGTGACAAGTCGAGATGTAGTGTTTGAGGAGGGAAAAGAATGGGATTGGGATAAGGATCAAGAGCATTCTACAGAAGGTTCACTAACGTGGAATGGAGATGATGTGGATTGGGAAGAAAGTGATGAAGAAGACATTAATGAAGATATGGGAGATGACAACGCTGAGACAGAGCAGCCTGCAGCAGAAGTAGAAGAGAACCAACAAGAGCAGACTACAGGAGTTAGGGAGGGCAGAGCTAGAAGGCCTCCAAACTACCTAAGAGACTACGTGCACTGCGTTGAAATCATTGATGATGAAGAAGACGTGGTCAACATGGTGGAGATTAATGCAACAGATCCCACAAACTTTGAGGAAGCAGAGAAGAGCTCGAAGTGGAGAAGCGCAATGAGTGAAGAGATAAGCTCCATTGAGAGAAACCAGACGTGGGAGCTGTGTGCATTACCTGATGGAGCTAAGTGCATAGGCGTTAAGTGGATATACAAGACCAAGCTTAACGAGGTTGGAGAGGTCAGCAAGTATAAGGCAAGATTGGTGGCTAAGGGATATTCTCAGGAGCATGGAATTGATTATACTGAAGTGTATGCTCCTGTTGCCCGCATGGATACCATCAGAACCATATTGGCCACCGCAGCTCAGAACTCTTGGATTGTGTATCAGCTCGATGTCAAGTCGGCATTCCTTCACGGAGTCCTCACTGAAGATGTTTACATACAGCAGCCTAAAGGATATGTAGTGGAGGGGCATGAAGACAGTGTGTACAAGCTGCACAAGGCGTTATATGGCCTGAAGCAAGCTCCAAGGGCCTGGTTCAGCCGCATTGAAGAGTACTTCCTGAAGGCTGGGTTCACGAAATCACAAAATGAGGAGACATTATTCATCAAGACAAGCAGTCAAGGTAACATCTTGATTGTTAGTGTGTACGTTGATGATCTCATTTACACAGGAAGTAGTTTTGAGATGATGATGGAGTTCAAGAGGTCTATGCAAGAAGAGTTCGACATGACTGATCTTGGTAGGATGAGATACTTCTTGGGGATTGAGGTGCATCAGAAGGTGAATGGAATTCACATATCTCAAGCGAAGTACGCTCAGGAGATTCTGAAACGTTTTGAGATGGAAGACTGCAACTCCGTTGCAAATCCCATGGTGCCTGGAGAAAAGCTCGATGTGGATGCTAAAGGTGAAAGAGTAGACGAGACACTCTACAAGCAGATGATTGGGAGTCTCATGTACATCACAACCACAAGACCTGATCTGCAATTCTCGGTGAGCCTTCTGAGTCGTTTCATGTCGAAGCCCACAAGACTACATGCGCAGGCGGTGAAGAAAGTACTAAGGTACTTAAAGGGAACAGCAGATTTTGGGATCTGGTACAATGGAGGAGGAACAGGGGAGCTATGTGTCTACACTGACAGTGACTTTGCTGGTGACATCGATAGCAGGAAGAGTACTTCTGGATATGTGTTTCTTATGGATAATGGAGCAGTTGCGTGGTGTTCTAAGAAGCAGCCAATAGTCACTCTGTCCACTACAGAGGCCGAGTATGTGGCTGCATCAGTTTGCGCATGTCAAGCCATTTGGTTCAAGCGAGTTATGAAGGAGTTGGGATATGAGATGAATGGAAGCACTGTCATTCAATGTGACAACACATCGACGATCAAGCTGTCAAAAAACCCTGTGTTTCATGGGCGTTGCAAACACATTGGTGTCAGGTTCCATTTCTTACGTGATTTGGTCAATGAAGGTGAGATAAGCTTGGAGCACTGCGGAACAGAAGAACAAGTTGCAGATGTGTTTACAAAGCCGTTGAAGAGGGAAGCGTTTGAGAAGATGAGAAGCAGACTTGGAGTTTGCTCAGTTAAGGATAAGCTGAACCTTGAAGATCAAGTTTAGCTTAAGGAGGGTTTGTTGGAGCAAACTGAAGTCAGTAGTCGTTTGAAGTTTGAATTAGTCTTGCACGTTGTTAGTTGGTTTCAATAATGTCCTATTCTTTAGGACCAAGTTTGTTTTTCTTTTAGTTGTTTAGTTGCATCGTTAGTGGCTTTATTTCAGGAGCTTCTGTTTCGTTGTAAAGCTATATATTAGCTATTACCTTCTATTGAATGAATCAGAGTTTCATAAACAAAACAGAGCATTTGAGATTACAGATTTAACCAAAACAGTACGAGACTATGATTCATTTGCTTATGAGTCATCAACGATTTGGATGATCCGGTGAATAAATAATCAGAAACACAAGAGAAGCATAAGAACAACGAGGGAGTTGGGAAATAGATAATATAATCAAACTTCTTATGTGCTACTTATAGCTTTAAGCCAAAATTCTTATCAAGATTAATTAGCTAAACTGAAACGAAAACATAACTCCAAATGAAAACAAAACAAAACAAAGAAAAATATAATAGAAACACGAAAACATAGTACAAGTCCCGAAAGGAAAAAAAGCATGTTCACGCAACATCAGTTTTGTCTTGTACAAAATGTGAAGTGATTTATTTCGGGAACGAGAGTATTTACCTTCTAAACTAAAATTACTAGATTATCATCAAATTTGATGTAAAGTAATCGTTGGCTTTACTTTCGCAGTTTAGTGCTTACTTAATTCAGTATATAATCGTTTGGTTATACGAAAACACCCATAAACTGGGGAAGTAATAAAATTTAACCAAGACAGTCATACAGGCTACAGTTATACTTCCTCTTAGTATATAAAGCGTATGAATTGTGTAGCCTTCTTGTTTGTGTCTCCACAAGATTAAGAACAGCGCAAATATAATCTTACACTGTAATGGGTTTTCATATGTTTCCTTCTGTTCTTGTCATAATTTTTATATTGCATGGCTCCTGTTATTCCCATAAAGATAAAGGTAACATCTTAGCTTCATGGATCATCCATATTCAATGTATGATGAACCAACTATGTTGCATCTTCATCGAGAATTCATGTGAAATAAAATTTTGAAGTTGTTAGATTATTATTTATACGAATTTTAAATGTAATGAAAATTATTTTCGTAAAAACAGAATTTTATGGATTTATGAAAAATGCAACATTAGCACCAATGTATGCTCGCTTCGACTACATAGTCATCGGAGGAGGAACCTCCGGTTGTGCATTAGCTGCAACGCTCTCTCAAAACGCTAGCGTTTTGGTTCTCGAACGCGGCGGCTCTCCCTACGACAATCCGAGGGCAACAGACATCGAAAACTTCGCCAACACACTCTTAAACATCACACCAAACTCGTGGTCGCAGCCTTTCATCTCCGAGGACGGCGTTTACAACACACGTGCGCGCGTCCTCGGAGGTGACTCGGTGCTGAACGCTGGGTTTTACTCACGTGCAGAAGAGTACTACGTGGAGGAGGCTGAGTGGGATTTGGATGAAGTGGAAGCTGCTTACGAGTGGGTAGAGAGGAAACTTGTGTTCGAGCCACACGTAACAGGATGGCAATCTGCGCTAAAAGATGGACTTTTGGAGGCTGGTGTGTTACCATACAACGGTTTCACCTTGAAACATATCATAGGGACCAAGATTGGCGGTACCACCTTCGACCCTGCTGGCCATAAACACTCGGCCGCTGATTTGTTAGAGTATGCTAATCCGGACAATATTGCTGTCTACTTGCACGCTACTGTGCACAAGATCCTCTTCACCACAAAAGGTATTTCATATATTTACAAAAAAAAATGCAAGCTTATATATATACTTTGGTCCTTGTATATGAAAACTCATATTAAGAACAGGAAACCAAAGACCTAAGGCGTACGGAGTGATATATCAAGACATGGATGGAGTGTTCCACAAGGTAGGGCTTACGAAAAACGCAATGAACGAGGTGATTTTGTCAGCAGGTGCACTCGGTAGCCCTCAGCTGTTGATGCTGAGCGGTGTAGGTCCTAGGGCTCATCTTGAGGCCCAAGGAGTGAGCCCCGTGGTTATAGATCACCCCATGGTTGGACAAGGGATGGGAGATAATCCCATGAACAGTGTGATTGTCCCCTCTCCTCAACCTGTAGAATTGTCCCTCCCTCAGGTCGTTGGAATCACCAAGTTTGGTAATTTCATTGAAGGTTTTAGTGGATTGAGTCTCTCTTATAACTTGACACGTATGTTCTTTGAGGTATGATATAAATACATTGATGAATTTTTTTTTGGTTAATCAATCACGAGACTATGTTATTTACTTATGAAGCATTCTGCAGACAAGGCTCTCCACTCAATCAATCACAGATTTTTTCAAATCCAGTGATTTTCTATTGAGTTTGATTGAAATTGATGGAATCATCTTCCAAAAAGTTGACGGTCCGTTGTCTAGAGGTTACTTAGAACTCAGGAATACCAATCCAGATGATAACCCTTTTGTGACGTTCAACTACTACCAAGAGCCAGAAGATCTTGAGAAATGTGTTAAAGGACTTAGAACAATTATTAAAGTGATAAACTCGAATGCATTCTCCAAATACAAGTACTTGAATGCAACCGGACGTGAGTTGCTCAATCTCATGCTGGGCCTTCCCACTAATCTGAGGCCGAGGCACGTGACTTCAGTGTTCCACTTGAGGCAATTTTGCATCGACACTGTGATGTCTGTTTGGCATTACCATGGAGGTTGCCAAGTTGGAAGAGTGGTCGACAAGGATTACAAAGTTTTGGGCATTGATGCATTGAGGGTCATCGATGGATCCACTTTTCTTAAGTCTCCTGGGACTAATCCTCAAGCCACGGTAATGATGCTCGGAAGGTAAGATGCAAAAACCCAAATGATCCATATATACATGTTTATAGACTTAAATCAGATATGATTATTAATTGTAGTGGTATGTGTAGGTACATGGGGCAGAAGATTCTTCGAGAGAGAAATGCTTCCGGGGATAAAAGGGACTAACCGATCATTAAAGATGAGAACAATATATGCTCTTCATTGTCCAAACAAATGAGTGACTATTGTCTTATCTATGTTGTCAATTACTAGTTATGTTTTTAAGTACTAAGATGATTAGTGCCATCTTTTTAATATGATGCGAAGTTATAATGTTGGGTAAAGTTGGTGCTTTCCTTGGTTTAAGAGGAACCATTAGTGACTTCAACCAGTTTCATACAATGCAAGATCTAAAGTTATAGTGCCAATACAAGTTATACTTACTCGCCAACGTATAGTTAAAGAATATAGTACTTCCCTCCCCTTGCAATAGCGCCAATAACTATATAAATATATGATTAGTGATAACTATTATTTACAAGCAAAATCAAAGAAGGAGATATCTATTATTCACTGAGATATAACTGATCACACGTTGCATCATGTTGCGTAATGTGGTTAGCTCATGTTCATCTACGGACAATGGTAACTCGCAACCACTGATGAAAATGGTTTCAGTTTATCTGTTGTAACCATCTGGTTCTAAAGCTGTTTAATTGTATTAATACTTGCTACACGGATGCATATAAGTATTCTTTCCAAGATTTTAGTAATTTTCAACCAAAGTCAGTTTCATATTTATGGCATTTATTTGTAAATATTATTATTTTAAAATATATTAATTATAATTTTAGTTTTAGAAATAAACATAATTTTCATATTAGTAATAGTAAATAAAATTATATTGTAAATGGTAATGCTCTGTGCGTATGAATCATTGAACAGAGAGCATTTGGATAATTGAGAGCATCATACTATTTCAAATGCTATGCTATGTAAAAAACACAAAGTGGAACAAAATGTTCTCCAGAAACTTTTTGATCACTAGATTTATTCTTAAAATGGTTGCATGCATATTAAATCAATTATATAATTACTAAAATAAAATTTATCTAACGATTACTTGCTTATGTATCTCTGGTTTAGCATTCATTTAATCTCGACAATATGCCCCGATCTAGAAAGACATTGGTAAACAATCAAATAAATAGGATCCACTTATACTTTAATGGTTGTGCCTTCCACAAAATATATAAAACAAGCATTCAAATAAGAAGTAAAAGCAGTAGAAATTAAGTAGAAGTAAGTACCACGTGAAGAAGGATAAGGGTATATGATTTGCACTTACGTTAAAAACAATCAAAAGATAGAACAGTAAAGGGCAACTCTCCTTTGGCAAAGACTCAACCTCAAACTTGTGAGCAACATGTTGTGTAGCTCACTGATTATAGTTTCTTTGCCAAAGTTGAATTTCCCTTTTACTGACTTCTTTCATCTAACAATTTTCTCCTGATATTTTGTGGAAACTAACAACTTCTACGCAGTTTATATAACCAGAAACAAACTAATTGGGCAACCGAATATGCCCAAAGCATTATCCTTTTTTACATATAGCATATGCTTCACTTTCCTAGCCACTTCTTTTGAAAGTGTAATAGGCAAGTTTCTAATCAAAGCATATTCTACGCACAAGATCTATCCGAAAGTAATAGCTCATGCTTCTTCATCCTTTTTGTGGAAAGCTTCCCTCTCTCGAAGAATCTTTTGTCCCATATACCTACATATAACAATCAGAACAATGATTTCTTTAATTAGATGCAAAATGTTTTGGAGCACTTCTTTATTGAAATTTATGCATTTACCTTCCAAGCATCATAACCGTAGCTTGAGGGTTAGTCCCCGGAGACTTGAGAAATGTTGATCCATCTATAACCCTTAAACTATCAATACCTAAGACTTTGTAATTCTTGTCTACCACTCTTCCAACTTGGCAGCCTCCATGGTAATGCCAAATAGTCATCACAGTGTCTATGCAAAACTGTTTTAAATCAAACGCCGAGGTTACATGTCTCGGTCTCAGATTAGTGGGAATGCTTAGTATTAGATCGAGCAAGCCATGTATGGTCGCTTCGGGGTACTTGAATTTTGAAAATGCCTTGGAGTTAATCACTTTAATAATAGTGGTAATCCCCTCAACACATTTCTTTAGATCCTCTGGCTCTTGGTAGTAGTTAAATCTGACTGAAGGACTATCATTTGGGTTTGCGTTCCTAAGCTCCAAGTGACCTCTCGAGACCGGTCCAGCCACTTTCTGGAGGATCAAACCGGCTTTTGTTGTTGCACTCAGTAACGGATGCATAGATTTGAAAAAATCTGTGATGGATTGTGTCGAGAGTGTCGTAGATGTATTAGTACGGCTTGTCTGCATCTAGCGCAATGAAAAAATAAAAACATTAGCATATAGTTAATTTCATTAGTAAATAATAAAGTTTAATGTGTTTATATATATGATAATACCTCGTTGAGATAATTCAAAACACCATCGAAATAATTACGTGTCCAACTATATGAGAAGATTACACCACTTGCTCCTTCGATGTAACTATTATATTTTGTGATCCCAACGACTTGTATTAGAGAAACCTCCACAGGGGTAGGAGAAGGAATAAAGATGGCATTCATCGGATTATCTCCCATCCCTTGTCCGACCATTGGATGATCTAATACTACTGGTTTAATCCCGTGAGCCGTAAGATGAGCCATAGGACCCACACCGCTCAGCATAAGCAGCTGCGGGCTCCCGATGGCACCCGCGGACAAAATCACCTCGTTCATTGCGTTTTTTGCCAGCTCTACCTTGTGTAACACTCCATTTGCGTCTTGAAATATCACTCCGTATGCTTTTGGCCTTGGTCTTCCTGTCAAAAACAAATTTTCATATTCAAAAGTAGAGGTGAACATATATAAAAGCCAAAACTAAATTGTAATGTTCAAATAAAACCAAACCTGTTTTCGTATAGTTTAAACTAAACCGAAATTCCTTAAAATTTACTTTTAGTTACATATCCTATACAATCTTATATATAGGGCAAAATTCAATCTATGATTAAGTAATTTGATTTTTAGTAAGTTTCTAATTAATCTTTAGTCAAATTACAAATTTATTATGAGTTGTGTTAAACCAATCTATAATCTCATTTAAAACTATGAGTTTTAAATACTTAATAACACTAGATTTAAAAATAATTTATGAAAATCATGTTTGAATAAATAATTGGTTTGTCATTATAAATTATCTCATCTCTCAGTTGAGTACACCTCCCTAATACTATCCTAATACTGCCCAGCCCCAAACCGAAACCAAAATATAGATTGAAAGAAAGAAAGAAAGAAAGAAAAATATAAAGAAAATCATTCAAATACCTTTGGTGGTGAAGAGGATCTTGTGAACAGTAGCGTGCAAATAGACAGCAAGCGTCTGTGGATTAGCATACTCCAACAAATTAGCCGCGGTATGTCTATGACCGGCTTGATCAAAGATCGTACCGCCAATCTTGGTCCCATTGATATGATCGTACGTGAAACCATTATACGGAAACTCTCCAGCCTCCAAAAGCCCATCTTTAAACGCCGTTTGCCATCCCATCACCGGCGGTTGAAACGCTACTTTCTCCTCGACCCACTCGTAAGCAGCTTCCACTTCATCGCTCTTCCACTCAGCCTCCTTCACGTACTCATCCCCGGCACGTGTGTAGAACCCAGCGTTTAGCACCGAGCCTCCGCCGAGGACGCGAGCACGAGTGTTGTAAACGCCGTCTTCGGAGATGAATAGCTGCGACCATGACTTGGGTGATGTGTTTGAGAGTGTCGTGGCGAAGTTTCCTATATCGGTCGCCGACGGGCTATCGTAAGGCGAGCCGCCGCGTTCAAGAACCAAAACGCTGGCGTTTTGAGATAGCGTTGCGGCTAAAGCGCAGCCTGAGGTTCCTCCTCCGATGATTATGTAGTCGAAGCGAGCGAACATTGGTGCGAGTTTCGCATCTTTCACAAAACTATAGTACCATGCTTCACGGGACAAAAAAAACAAAGGTTTTAATACTAAAATACATATCTTTTTTTTTTCTTTTTGAAAATAACAACATACGTATTGTCACGCATTGAATGATGTATACGTAAAAAACATTTAAACATTGTACCTTGGTCTGGAAAACACGAGCCATTGGAGATGAATGTTATGATGAGAACTATGCGAAATAACCATAATATTTGAAAACTCATTATGGTGAAAGAGTATGTGTGATTCTTTGTATTTAGATCAGAGCCAAACAAATGAGTAAGGTTTGATGGGGTTTATATAATAAAGATCATATGAAGCATGAACCTCTTTTCGTTAATCTTTATGAGAGGAAAGCTTTGATGGTTCACCAACACTTATTTATTGGTCTTACATGCATTCATACAAAGATTTTGGATCTTGTTAATTATTTTTAATGAAGATTGTATCTTTGGTACTTTGATCTTTATGAGAAGAAGTTTTGCAATTATAATTTTCTTTTATAACAAGCGTAGTATATGTAGGATCTAGGAGAATTTTTTAATATGGGATGATGAACTTTAGGTTAGTTGAGGAGGTTTCAATGGTTTATATTAATCATTTAAAAGATGATAAAAAAAATTGAGCTGATTACTAAGAAAAAAACATAAAGTCAAAACTGCACTGATCATTGGCTTGTTTTATGTATACATACAGTGAGAGACTTGTTTGTTATTGCTTCGTGTGTTTAGGCTCACATGGATATGTAAATTGGTTATTGCAAGATTTGTTGTTCCCTATGGATCTTTGCTTCAAGTTGCCTGAGAAGGTGAGTTTGGAAGAAAGGAGCAATGTGTGAGCCGTTAAGTGTTGGTAAGTACACGCTTGTCGCCGAGCTGAGGCGGTCGTGAAACAAACGTATTAGTAATGGGAGCTGGACCTATTGGTCTTGTCACTATGTTGGCTGCTCGAGCTTTTGGTGTGCCTAGAATTGTGATTGTTGGATGTTTATGATAACCGTTTGACCGTAGCTAACAAGCTTGGCGTAGATGGATTGTTAAAGTGACACTGAGCTTAGAGGTTTCTACACTTTATAAACTTTCAAGAACCTAATGACCGACCTGATTGTATAGGATAAGAACTTGTTCCTTTTTTTGTAGGATGTTGGTTTATGTAATAAGAACGCTTCACTCTAGTCACTGTACATCAACTCTGAATCTTTCTGGAATAGACCAATCCTTTTATTATGACAATCTGACCATACAAATCCAAGCGTTACAAGACAGAGAATGCTGAAATTTGACAAAACAGGGACCAAAACTCTCCCAACTCTGTCTCAAAACTCCTAACATGACACAATCTCATCAGATCATGGCCTTTACTAGGAGGGAGGGATGACATCAATAAGAAAGAGAGACAACTCAATAGACCCCAAATATATATAATGGCACAAGAACATCGTAGGAAAGAACTCTGATAAGATTTCTAACTTCTCCTCAAGACATAGCCGCCGCTGGTGCAGTGGACCACTTCCATACTTTAACTTGACCGGTTCCATCACCCGTGAAGAATATGCCACCTGGACCTATCTGGATTGACCTTATCTCTTGCTTTGCAAAGATTTTGCCCCTCTCCGTAAATCTAACAAATGAACTTAAGCTATTAAAAAAACAGCAAGAGTTGTAGAGATTCGGAAACAAATAAGTGTTGAAAAGACTTACGATGGTAAGTCGTAGAGACGCAATGTATTGTCGTTGCAAGAGCACAGCAAAACCGGCTTGGCTTCTGCATCATGTACACCACATAAAGCTAACACTCCCTGAATCCATAACATTCACAGAAGTTGTTAGTTACATTACATATAAGACTAGGACCAAAAGTGAGAGGATAACAGGTGTATACATGTTCTTCTTTGTGAGTGTATGTAACTTCCAAGTTGCCTCCTTCAACTGCAGCCCATATCTAAAGCCAAGAAAGAAAAAACGTCATTAGGAAAAAAAAAAACTTTCACAAGATTATCCGATCTGATAGATAGTTAAGAATGAACCTAACCTTGACCGTGTTGTCCAATGAGCAAGACAGAAGAAACTGATCCCAGCAAATGAGAGACATCACAACTGATGTATGATCCGTGAGAGTTTGCATACACTGAAGATTCTCAAGGCTCCAAACCTACAAATGTACAAAACCGAAACAATTAGCTCAAAACCACGATAATGTGAGTTCTCATCTCAAGCAGAGGAAGATGATACTAGTACTTACTTTTATAGATTTGTCCATGGACCCTGAATAGAGCCGGTTAGCTCCAACATATAAGGTAACAACTGCAAGTGTGTGGCCCATCAGTGACGCCGCCGGTTCAAAGCAGTTAGTGGCAGCATTATATCTCCATGCCAATATAGAACCATCCTGCACAGAAAGTCAACAGCTTACGACTTATTTTCACCAGAAGAAGCTGATCTGTTTATAGCAAGAAAAAGAAGAAAAAAAAAGCTTGGAAGTTTTACCTGTGTGCCTGCAAAGAGTAGATCAGTGCCCACAACAAGAGAATACACTTGGCCAACAGGTCCACTTTAGACTCTGGTCTACATTCGTTTCCATATTCCAAGCCTGTATCATCAACAACAATACTGTTCCTTAATACTGTGACTGTCAAGGAAAATAAATGTTAAGAGCAATCATACTCAGAACTTACCTTCACTAGATTTGGCATGCCAACCAATAGCCAAGGGCCTTCACTGATCACACACCCAACTTCCGCACCTAGATTGAGTACGCTTGTACACTGATCCAAATAGTAGCCCATGGTAAGTAAACTAATTAAGGAAGGCTTAAAACAAAAAAGAAATCACATACTTTCTTTCCTAATTTAACACCTAAAGCCACCAATAAAGGTTCTCAAAACATGCTCATTACTCTTACAACATCAAAAACCAAACCAAACAATGATAACTAATCCTTAAACAAACCATCATATACCTGTCCAGAAGCACAGTCCCAGACACGAACAGTCCCATCTTTACTCCCAGTATAAAGCTTATCAGATCCAGCAGGCAAAGCGATCCCACTCACAAGCTTCTCATGCCCATCGAGCTGAGTCAGCAACGCGAACCCATCTCCTTTGCTCCAACAATGCAAGAACCTACACTTGTCGCCGTGGCTACAGCTCCCATCCACCCAATACCTGCACACCTTCTCCGTCTTCGTCAAAACCGTCCTGTTCCCACCGAACCTCCCCCACGTGTTGTTGTTATTACTGTTCCCGTTGTTGAACCCGGGTCCTCTCCGGTGACTCGGACCCGCGAAGCCGGATTCGTCCGCGATTCTTTTGTTGTTGTTCGTGTGGCCCGGATCCGGACCCGGTAGCTCTCGGTGGAGGAACTGGCAGGGGTTTCGGTAGCACCGTCCCGATCGCCAGTGGTAGCAGACTTGTTGCTGCTGACGTGAGCCGGTTTGCGGGGAGGGGCGAGTCGGCCCGCCGCCGAGTCGGTTGAAGACTCGTTTGTTTCCTCCGTTCGAATCGAAATCCATATCGCCTCCGTCTCTAATCTCTCTCTCGATTGCAGTTAGAGGTCCGATCGCGAATTGAATCGAAATTAGGGTTTTTTTTTATTTCTTAATAATTGAGATAAAAAGTGGAGAGGAAAAATAAAAACTCAAAAGTGGATTTGTGTAAGCTTCGGATCTTTTTTTGGAGCGGACAGAAGTAGCAGCGAGAGAGAGAGAGAATGAGACAACAGTCGCGTCAGCTTGACGTCGAATGTTAAAATACTACTTTAGCCTTTATGAAGTTTCCGTTTTACAGAATTGGGAAGAATTACCTTAATGTTTGTCCGGTTTCCGGTTAAAACCGGTATAATACATCCAATTTGAGATTGAGCTACTAGACATTATTGGACTTGCATGAGTTTGTTTTATTTCCAACAAATTTTTTTTGTTATTCTTTTGGATGGATTGTTTTATTTATGGAATCAAAGGAAGAATTGCTCAAAAAATAAAAAGGAATCAAAGGAAGAAACATAAAACTTTACAAACAATCAAACCGGTTAAACCGGAAAATCAACTAACAAATTGTTATGAACTATACTGTAGACGTTTTTGGAGACTTGTGTGAAAAGCTTTGTATCCACTCAAATGAAATATTGCGAATCTGGCAGACTCTAGAGAAACTTCTCCAGTGAAGGATTACTGGGATGGTGTCCTGCGACTTGAAGAGCTGCAAATCTAGAAATATAACATTGAGCATTTGTGCTATTTTGAAGTCGACGTTACAAAGTACACAAATCCCTTGTTTACAAAAAAAAAAGAAAAAAAAGTACACAAATTCCCAAACACGTGAAACAAAACAACACGTTATAAGTAGGCTAAAGTGGCAATCAGCAAGATGAAAATACGCGTCCTTCCCATTAACGAGGACTAGAAACAGAGGCTAGCTAGTTAACAATAGTCAATTGTTAGACCACGAAAAAGCAACCTATGAAAAGTGAAACTACCATCTTCATTACATTCCTCCTTTACAACACAAACTCCCATTTTATCACTTTAGCAGCTCCTTTACAACATAAGCAGCTTTCAGACAGGATCAGCGATGAGCCTCTAGAATAGCATACCAGTCAAATCAAATAGCTCTGCAATATGCACCAGGGTCTACTCAATGGTTTTTGTGAGTTGGTTTATTTGATTTTTTCCCGCCCGTAGTCTATCATTCATTGTAGTTTTGCTTGGATTATGTTAATTGTAACTCTTTTATTTACTCTCCATCTAAACTGTAACTCTTTTATTTAATTTAGATAACTTTCAGGAAATCACCAACATAACCCCCAATTATGGACGAATATGCATCATTGACTCTTTCATCTGATTCTGTTAACTTTCTTTGATACGAATATTATGACTTTTGACCACATCATGGATATGAGTTAAATCTCTGATTGTTCACCAGTTGAGCTGTGAAAGAATGGGTCACTCAGCTTTATACCAAGCACTATACCAAAACAAAACCCTAGATCCAATAACTTACAACAACCAACCAAACTGAGATAAACCATTAGTTTCAGAAAGCAACTCATCCAACAATGTTAACTTCAATTCTCATGGCTTTCCTTCACAAACGCACAATATCTTTTGCTTACGCAAAAGATTGGTTATACTCTTGATTTCAGAGTATACTGCTCCAACTCAAATTTCCGGTTTATGTCCTAAACCGACTGAAACATCCACACCTAAAACTCAGAAGCCGAGCTCATCGTCACTATCATCATCACTATCACTCAACGCAAAGTCTCCCTCATCCTCCACCCACTCATCTTCCGAAAACGCAGACACACTAAACCTCCCAAACCCATCACTCTCCACCCTCTCATCCTCATCATACGACAACGAAAACAACTCCTCCCCAACCTCCTCATCATCAAACCGCCGTCTCTTCTCCGGCACCAAATCCTTCTCCCCAATCTCCCCATTCTCCACCCCCATCCAAGGCACCCACAAATCAGCCTGCCGTCCCAACACCCCATCCCTATCACTCACCACAACCGTCCCCAGATCAGCCTCCCTCGCCTTCCTCAACATATCAGAGAAATCCTTATCATCCGACACCAAAACCAACCAGTCAATCCCACGCGTCATCGAATGCTGTATCTGCCTCTTCACCGCCCAGTCCGCCGCCTGAGGCTTATCCTCCACCGTCTTAACATAAACCCCCGCTCTCCTCAGCTCCGCCTCCAGCCCGTACCCAACCTTCGGCGTCAGCAGCCTCCTCGCCGCCTCGTTGTACTTCTCGTTCCCGGAGACGTAACGCTCCTTGAACTTCTTCCGCTTCTTCCCCTTTAAAGACCTCATGCGGTTCACCTTCTTCTGCCTCTCCCTCTCGTGTAGCTGCTTGAAATGCTTCTTCAGATCAAGATTCGTTTTACACTTTCTCCCGCAGACCCCGCAGACGTACGGCTCCGCCGGGACCACTTCTCCTTTCTCTCCGCGAAGTCGAGGCTCCTCCTCGAGCGCCGCTCCTCGACGACCCAGTGGGGCAGGTGGATGAAGGCGTGGCGGTTCGCGTACGCGGAGATCTCCACGACTCGGCCGAGCTTCTCCGCGACTCGGCGGAGGGCCGTCGCGGCCTCGTAAGGCGGCCCGCGTGGGGGTTTGTTGTCGAGGTCCCACAAGACGACTACTTTCTTCTCCTTTGGGGCGAAGATGCCTTCTTTGTTCCTCACCATGTCGATTTCGGAGGAGGACGCGGGTTTGAGGCATGATTTGATGATCGGGGGTTGGTGGCGGAGACGGCGGCGAGGGAATCCGGCGGAGGTTGGGTTTCGGAGGTTTGTATGGGAGAGGGAGAAGAAGTGGGACTTGTGGAGGAGACTGGGTTTTGGGTAAAGGGTCTCAATCGAATTGCAGAACAAACTCATTGCGGAGAGACGCAGAGATGGTGTTTCTGGGCAAGTTTGGATGTTGAGGAAGACGACGGATATGCGGATATCCTTTTTTTTTAGATTTTTAAGTTTATTGTTTGAGAGCCTCTAATACGGCCAGAAGGTCTTGGTCAAGAGACTCGTTATTGCAATTGAGTAAATCAGCTGGTTAAGACATTTTGCTTGGTTTATTACGGAATTAAACAGAGAGAGGCAAAGATACAGATTAGGAAGTATGCGTTGACTCTGGTTTATTTTAGAACCGAGATTGTCAATGCATTTCGCCGTTAAGTCTCCATGTTTGAACAAAATAATATTCAAGTTCTATATAGAAACCTTAAATCAGAAAAATGTATTCTTCAGTCCGATTTGAAACAAAAAGAAAATCTCCAAAACCCCCCAAGTTTTGTTCACTTGGATCTTTGTATGATATGGCTTTCGTTGTTGGCTATATTTTAAGAACATTAAAAATGAAGAGGATCCTTCTTTTTTTTTTTTTTGGCTATAATGTTTGTGATGATAGAAAAATTGTATACCAAAATCCAAAAAATATATAACAATAAAGAAAATATGAGTGTAGATATTTGATTCTTTCTTCTGCTAGATTTTGTCAAAGTCAAGTACAAAGCCATTGCAACAAGTACAAATACAAAAAGTAAGTATTTTCTTTTTAATTAACTTTTGTGTTTGAAATGTTGTATCGGTTGCTGGACAAAAGTGTTTTGTTAGTTTAATGTTTCTGACGTCAATAATTTGCTAGCTGCATAAGATTTGTAAGAAGATACAGTTAATCAGCTTTACATACATCCTCAGTATTTATATTTGATTAAAATTTGGAAGATATAAGTTTGTAAATAGATAGAAAATATATATTTTAATAAAACATATTTAGTTAGCATCATTTAGGATTCATATCTCAATGGTTGTTTTTGTGAATTATAAACGTTTAAGCAACAACTTACAATATTTGTTAATTACTTTTTTTTTTGTCTTGTTAATATATATATATACTGAGCAATTCTCTCAAATAATTTTTAAAGTTTTTGCACAAAAATAACTCAAAAAAATAAAATAAGAAAAATATTTTTTTTTTATTTTGAAAATTTAATATTTGTTTTTTAAATTTGAAATACCATTTCCAAAACACTATCACTTAATTTTAAATCATAAGTCTAGATAAGTTAAATTACAATAGTATAAGTTTATATTTTCCTTTAATAAAACATATTTTAGTCATTGTGAAGATAAATTTAAAAGAATTATCCAATAGAACTTCTCATATGTATTCTAGAAAGGGACATTTCAGAAAAAATAAAAATTTAAATTGTGAAATTTTTAGGTAATAAGAAGAAATTGTATTTAATTCTTTTTCTAACTAATTGTATTTAAATTAAAAGCGAAAAATATCTCCAAAAGAAGAAAACTTAAATAACTTAAATATTAAGAATATCAGTTTCACACTTTCATTATCTTTCGCGAGCCTCGACGAAAGCCAAAAACAAATCTAAAGAGCTTCTCTTCTTCTCCTCTTCTCTCCTAGGGTTTCGACTCTCGACGGCCGGCAAGGTTTTCAACCTCTCGCGAAAGGTAAAATCGAAAAATAGATCTCATCGTCTGAAGATCTTTGACTTCGATATCTCCTTTCAATTGTTCATCCACCTTAAAAATCCGCATCTGCATCGTCTGATTGCTGTTTGCTTATGCGATTACTCCGTATATGGCTCATCTTACTTCGATTTGATATCAGATCTTAGTTTTTTTTTGTTTATCTACTGTAAAGCTGAGTACTTTAGCTGCCTTTTCACTTGGATTATAATGAGATTTTGATTGGAGGGTTTTTGAGTTTGAATTTAGTAATTAACTTCAAATCTTGAAGTAGAATGGAACTGTGCAGTGAAATTTAAATAAATCCATATGCTTGTGATTGATTACATGCTCTTTTATTTACTTGCTAAGATTGTTGCTTAAATGTTGTTTGTGTGTGTGTAGGGGAAAGATGAGGCCAGTGTTCTGCGGGAACTTTGAGTATGATGCTCGTGAAGGTGATCTTGAGAGGCTTTTCAGAAGATACGGCAAGGTCGACAGGGTTGATATGAAAGCTGGTAAGTAACCTCTCTTCTTTCTTACTCTTTCTTGTTAACTCAATGAAACAAACCTCGATGACCAAGCAAGCCAGAACTCGATTCCATCATTCATAAACTTGAATCCGTACCATCTCTGGAGTACACCGTTCTCACCCTCCTATTCCAAGCGTCTTGCCCTTCTGATGCATCCCCCCAACAATACGTATTCCCATCTGTCCTTCAGTCATCATCACCCACGCACCGAAGCAGACCGGCATGAAGTTCAAAAGAGAAAAATATCACAAGTCATTTTAGGGGAGAAAAAAAAAACGGTATACTCAACATTTTCTTTGACGCAGGAGTTTTTTTCTTGTCGATCTCGGGATGCCCTTTGATGACCTGTCCCCCCTCTCATCCGCGATAGCACACTACCTTCATATATCCATTTCATTCCCCCCCCCTCGTGACTACTTTTGTACTCGTGCGCATACCAATTTGGTAGAATCATACCAACCTCTCACACCAGCTCAAAATGTGGAGTATGCACCACCATATTCCTGTTCACAATTCCGTCTATTGAATCCCAACGTTTTCACTTGTCGTTCCCCTTGACATATTAATCCCATAATGCAAGGTCTGTAAAAAACTGCTTTATTAGTTACTTAAATAGTTTGAAAGAGTTTCTAGGCTCTATTGAATGTTCTAAAATTGGAAGGAGAGGACAAGGTCTTCTTGTTGGAATGAGGTTTGTAATTTATTTTGATTCTTCTTTATGTTCTGATTCTCTGCCTTTTTTGTTTTTTTCTTTTTGTTTTTCTCTTTCAGGGTTTGCTTTTGTCTATATGGAAAACGAGAGGGATGCTGAGGATGCTATCCGAGCGCTTGATCGCTATGAGTATGGCCGTAAGGGACGCAGACTCCGTGTTGAGTGGACTAAGGTAGTAAAGTGTTTGACTTATATCAGAAGAGAGGTTTGTGGTGGTATACTGATTTTAATGGGTTGGTATAGAACGAGCGTGGTGCTCCTGTGAAATCAGGTGGTTCAAGGAGATCATCAAGCCTGCGTCCTTCCAAGACTCTGTTTGTGATCAACTTCGACTGCAGAGAGCACTAGGACTCGTGACTTGGAGAGGCATTTTGAGCCGTATGGGAAAATCGTTAACGTTAGGATCAGAAGGAACTTTGCTTTTATCCAATACGAGTTGCAAGAAGACGCCACCAGAGCATTGGAAGCTACAAACTCGAGGTTTCCTTCTTGTTCATTTCACACTCTCGTTTCCTTTTGGCTTGAAGCTCTCATGGTCCTTTTGATTTTAACTTCTGTTTTGTATTTGCAGTAAGCTGATGGACAAGGTGATCTCAGTGGAGTATGCAATGAAGGATGATGATGCGAGAGGAAACGGATACAGTCCCGAGAGGCGTCGTGATAGGTCTCCCGATAGGAGAAGGCGATCACCTAGTCCTTACAGAAGAGAAAGAGGCAGTCCTGACTACGGTCGAGGTGCTAGTCCTGTTGGACACAGGAAGGAAAGGACTAGCCCTGATTACGGCAGAGGAAGGCGCAGCCCCAGTCCTTACAGGAGAGGCAGGGTTAGCCCTGACTACAAGAGGGACGATCGCAGGAGGGAGAGGGTGGCTAGCCCTGATTACAAGAGAGATGACCGTAGGAGGGAGAAGGAGGCTAGCCCAGAGAACGGAGCTGTGAGGGACCGTAGTCCAAGAAACGGACGTGGTGAAAGCAGGAGTCCTCCTCCGTATGAGAAGAGGAGGGAGAGGGAGAGGGAGAGGTCAAGGTCGAAGTCTAGCCCTGAGAATGGTCAAGTCGAAAGCCCTGGACCGATAATGGAAGAAGAAGAAGCTGGAAGAGGATATGATGGTGCAGAAAGCCCGATACGCGAGAGGTACACCATCGATAAACTATTTTAAGATTTTATATTGTTTGTTATCAATATCATAGTTTAACACTCTTTGTTGCTTTGAACTTGATCAGCCACTCTCGTTCGCCTCCAGCAGAAGAATGATGGGACTTGTCCCTGTATGACCAAGCAGATGATGTCTCTCTCGCGAAGTAGCTGTTGTGTGAAGTCTTTGCTATGATGTTATGTTTAGTTACTAGTGTGCTCTTTCGAGTCTTTGTTCAAGTGCTTTTGCAAACTTCATTTACATTTTGTTTCCAACAGATTCGAATTCGATTATTGTAGTACTGGTTAAAACTGCACTTTACTTCGGATCACGATTTCTCTCAGTAATGGTTTTATAAGCGCTTTTTGTGTATGCTCTAATATGAGGTCCCTGCATGTTGAATGTAGACCCAACCAATGAGACTCGACTGAAGTGGTCCGGTCCATTAGCCCAGTAACCTAAGTGGAAATCAGACTTTCAGTTTAGCCGGCCTAATCAGCGATGGTATTTAAGATAAGACTTGATACTGTCTAACGTAATTTTGCGTTTGTGTTTAACTCTCAAATCTGATTTTTTTTTTGGAGTCAACTTTGGTCACTTTGGACCGAAATCCTCAAACTGATGTAAGGAAGGGTCGAATCCCTAACGTCAGGATCCGAAGGAAGAGCTCAGTTATCACTTGGCTACGAACAATCCGGCAACTCTCAAATCTGATTTAAGGTTACAAATTACAAATATAATATGTTTTTAGCGTTTGAAAATGTATTTTTACATAATGCTAAATGAAAGAAGCTAATGGTTAGGGGTTTAATTAGAAAATTGTAATTCAAACAAACAATTGAAACCATACTAGAACGTAAGATGGGATTTATGGAGGAATTGCCTTTTTTCATTGGAGGAATTGTTGGTGGTCAAATAAGCACCTGTGAACCAATATATGGTGAAAATAAAATGATAAATTTCTGGTGCTAGCGTCATATATTATGTGATGGGTAACTAACTAAAGATGAGGATGAAAATAGGCGAATATAAAGTTAGGCGGAAACATTACAACAAGTGAGAGGTGCTGCAAAGAGTGAGTGGGAGGGTGGTTACTTATTAGGCTAAAACTACTAGAAAAGGTAAAGAAAAGGAGAGTGTCTCTATTCTTGAGACATGAGAGTCTAGAAACGCAACTCCAACACATTATTATCGATCACATGCAAATTCAATCAGCGAACGCAATCAACTATTCTATCTTAAAAGGATCTTTGTGATAGGTGGTACGTCAACGCTTAGCTTGTTCTCACCAATCCGTTTTCATGTTCATGAAACATGTAGAGTTAAAAATGTCATCAAACGTCCAAGATATTTAAGAAATTTTAAACAAAGAAGAAAACTTGGAAAATTGGGGAACTGGCATCTACCTTTTTTTCTGCAAACAACTGGCATCTACTTATAACGTCTCTTTCTCTTGAAAACTTTCATTTCGGAGACATTGCCTCCACTACTACCGCACAGTCGCACTCGGTCGCCCTCTTTGGATGTTACAAATTTCTTCAACGTTGGAGACAGTATTGTGGTGTTTGGGTTCTAGGTAAATCTGATAAACCATTGTTTTAGTCGACGTGGCCTGTTATTCACGAGTTATTTTGGCTCTAGGTTTCCTATTTTGTAAATATTTACTCTTTGTGGTTTAAAGATAAAACTGAATTCAATAGAGAATATCAACTAAATGTATTAATTATATATACACACACATATATATATACATATATTTCGCTATTCCCTTTGTCTTGTATATTAAAACAAACACCCCCCCCCCCCCCCCACCAAATTAAAATTAGTGCTCTTTACAGAACTGGATTTAAAAAAAAATATGGCTTTAATTTAGAAAAAGTTATCTATATACATAAATCATTCATATATTCTTTGATTTTTTAAAAAAAAAATTGATGTTAAATTCTATATTCTTTGGTTTGACATTAGCCAATACAAATCATCATTTATATTAGTACTTTAAAAATATAACAAAACGTAGGAAAATATATAAATTAAAAATCTATTTATTAGCTCAATCCTGATCATTCATATATTCATATAAATCATTCATATTCTTTGATTTTATATTAGTGCATTAAAAATATAAAAAAACGTAGGAAAATATATAAATTAAAAATGCATAAGTTGATACATCTACTATTATTATTTTATTTGAAAACTCTAAATTTAGAATTACTGGAAGGAGACTGTATGTTTCCCTGCTTCAAATTGAATATTCACTTTGCCGACTACTTAAATGCGTATTATAAAATATGGAAATTTTAAATGTGAAGTGTGATGCTAGGGAAATGTCGACCGTTGGCTGTGAAAGCCTCAAGGTGCGTGAATCCCCCCTTGACAACCAATTCCTATCTTTGTTGCTTTTGCTCCAACAACGCTTTACTTTTTGACTTTCTCAACTTCGAAACCATTTTTGTTTTTCGGCTACATAGAAAAACTTTTCTTTTGTCTCTTCTTAAATATATTAGCAGAACTGTATATTAGGATATATTTTAGTGATGATTATCTTGTGTAAAATGAAGGAAAAGACTATCTGTTATTGTCTTATAGACTACACACCTAATATCATTTAATTAAATGTTATCTGAGCTGTAAAGATCGATTAAGAAGATTTTAAAAGGATTCCATATTTCACACAGTTTTACACAATTAAATGTTATCTGAGCTGTAAAGATTGATTAAGGAGATTTTAAAAGAATTCTATATTTCACACAGTTTTACTTCATTGATTAGTCCTATACGCGTTTTAGATACTCAGTTTAAACCTATACTGTTTAGTCAACATATTCGAATGACTAAATCTTGGTAGCGTCCACCTCCAATTCTCGCGGTCCGGCCTCTGAAAACAGACGCCATAGAATGATTACTGAGCGTGTTCAAAATATATAATTTAAAACACATCATTAATTAGTTTAGGGACTAAAACTAGTTCTTCAATATATTATTATATTATACGACTATTCCGTAGATATTGTTTTACCGAGTTTTACTATTTCCAATCATTTTATTTGATCATTCCACTAAATTATCTTATATGCAAATCAGGTCTCAGTTTTTTAGGTTTTTGTTTGAAATTTCCCCTCTCTTTTTTTTTGAATTTTTTTTTTTTTATAATCCGGGGGTTCCTCACTTACGTAATTCATTCTTCCGGATCCGGTCAGGTAGCGGTCCACTTTATCCGGGAGGGTTTTACCTGGGCTGGGGACAAGGCCCAACACCCAATACCGCATTTAATGATATGGATGGACAGTTCGCTTCCGGCTGGCATCGAACCCGGAAGCATGACAAATTGACAATTAGCCCCCATGACAAATTTTTTTTTTTTGAATTTTCCTGTGAATTTTTCCTCTTAGTTGTACACTGAAGTACCATATAGATGCAGAACTAAACTTAAAAACTAACCGAATAGAAAAAAACTAAGCATATCATTAGTTTTATTGATTTCAGACAAATTTTGCAAGTAAATGATGATAGAATGGAAAAAGGAAATGACAGGCAGTGAAAAAGTGAAAAAATGGAAAAAGGAAAAAAGGTTCAGTTATCTAAATTATTTACAGAGACAAATTTCGCAGAACAAGTTTTTTCTTCTGTAAATCATTAAGATAATGCAAAAAAAAAATCCTGTAAACAACTTAGATAATTGAACTTTTTTTTCTTTCCATTGTATCATCATTTACTTTTGTTATTTTTCTCACTTGGGCCATTTTCTTGATTATATATATATCTTGATCAGAGCAACACGTGTGATTCTTTAGTACATGACTTTCAGAGAAGATCTTACCGAAAGGCGTTTTATATATTTGACTAAATGTACTTTTATGAAATCATAAAAAGAGCAGAAACAGGCATATGTTTTATATACATGTATGAACTTTTTATTGTCAGCATTTGGACAATATGTTGATCTGTAGTAGATAACTACAGAAGAAGACAAAATATAGGACAACAAGGTACGGCAGAAAAACTTACACGAAGTCGACAAGATAACCATGACCACCTCCCTTTTTCATCAAAAAGTAAATTAAGATGCTAAAGTTTGATATAAATATTTTAATATAGTTTTAATATAGTTTTCCAAAAAAATATCCTTGAATAATGCTTGTACAAAATTCCAACTAGGAATGGACACAGGTAATATCAGAAGTATTTAGTTATCAAAAAAAATATATCAGAAGTATTTGTACTTTCCAAATCCAAACCCAAATTCACCAATAGTTATGGATCTCTAGATATGCAAGCTAAAAATAATAAAAGTAGTAATGTAATGTTTTCTAGAAATAGATGAAATATTAAATAAAATAAACTAAAAAGATCATATAATTTTAAATTGATTATATATATATATATACACATTAGAGCATATTTTATAAATATATATACTGAAACTATTACAATGCTTATAAACAAATTTGAAGTTTGTGAATATATGTGAAAATATCCGAATTATATTTGGACATCGTAATCCTTAAACTAAACTTTTTAGTACCTATAAACTAAACTATATGAATCCTGAAATTTCAAACATGCAATGTTTTAGGCAGAACATGATTAGGTCTTAGCTTCTGAATAGAGTAACATTTGTAAGAAAAATTCAATACTGAGAGTCTGAGAAACATAAATAAGAAAATTTATATAGATTAAAATATTTATCATATAGATTCTCAGATTTATAAGTGGGTAAGATTTATCATTATAAGAGGGAAAATACAATTACAAAAGGCCAAGATACAATTTCAAATACAATTACCCTTATAAATTTTCTTGAGCAACGATTTGTTTTGATTATATCTATCAGTTTGACGAAATAAATTTGAAGTAGTTAATTATTGCTGGAGCTGGAGAAAATAAAAATACAATTACACGCTCTTGTTGACAATGACATGAGATACGACTGTGAATGGTGATAATTGGTCTACGTTATCACTCACACACTATTGGATATGGACCTGAATGTACATATCGTCCATATTGTTATAAATAATCAAACCATATATTTTTTTTTTTTTGAAAAAAAATCAAACCATATATTGGTTGGATGAGGATGACAAGTAGTTGAAAACTAATTAGGAAGAAGCAAGATTACCACAAATAACTGCACATGATAACATCATGCCATTTGGTATGCGCATGTTGGAGTGATAATCAACAAAACATGTGGTATGGATGATGATACGAACATTTGTTGGGAGTCCAAGTTAATTTTGCATTCTGCAATTATTTTTGTCTACAAGTTAAAGTGAAATTTTACAAGGTACAAATCTAATAGCTTGAAACCGTTACATAATTAATTTTTAAATTAATATTTAAAAATCATAATTTGGAAAAGGTTAAATTCGTAAAGGAGACGATAAAATGGATGAGAAGCTATACATTTCTAAATGCTAATTTGTTCGACTAAAAATGACGAGACGTGAAAGAAATTAGGAAATTGTAAACCACCAAAGATGACATTACAAATTACAGGTTATCCAATGTAAACACGACAGACCAATTTTAAATGTATGCGTCCAGTGAAGACTTATATTGGTGGTTTATTAATATTTGTTCAATTATGGACAAATCTATTTGCAAAACATCACAAAGAGAAAGAGAATTCAAATAGGAAAAGGGAATTGGGTATGGACATTTTGTAGCATCATCAAGGTTTGTGATATATTAAAAAAAATTTGTAAAAGGATGTATTAAAAAATTTAAAAGAACTGATCAATGTATTATGCAGCGTGCAATTTTTATTCGATGGACCAAAATGTTTATTTATTTCTCTATTGATAATTCTTTTTACTAAGGTGATATATTATGTACATTTTTAAAAGAAACTATACATTCAATAATATATTTTCATATAGTAAATTAGATATAACCTTTGCTTTACACCTTCAGAAAAACTAATTTCACTTCTTAAAATTCTATTAATGTTAACTTATAAAAATATCTAATTAGAAAATATAATAGATTTATAATTAATTTTTAGTATATTTTCATATGTATAAACACACAAAAATATGTATCTCTTAAAATAGAAAAAGTGTAATAAAACATAAAACTAGTCAACACTAAAATAGATAGATATCCGTAATATGATGACAATATAGTTCAGAACGCATTAAAAAGAAGCTTCACGACAAAGCCAATAAATGTAATATTTTGTTTGACATCAATCCCTATCTACGGAATTCATCAAAATAAATCCGATTGTATCAAAATTTTGTAATTAACTTTTCTGGACGATTTTTTCTGTAACTAATTACTTTGATAAATTTTAGTATGGAGCATTTGACACGAATAAATTTCTAAAATTAGTTCCTTTTTATTATAGAAATGTAGCAGCATAACTATTTTGTTTTTTCTTGTCCCAAATTACAAGTTCTCTTCCTTTCATTGCTTTTGGTCCCAAAACGAAATTTCAGTTCTTTCTCCAGTGTTGAACTACTATTTTGCCTGAACACTGTTTTTCCAGGTCAACGTCCTACCAGCCAATCCCACTTTGCACATTAACTAACTTCTATGATTAGCTTATATTTTGATCCGCGTTGATATTATTTTAATCTTTATAAATATCTATAAAAAATGTATTTTCTTAGCAAAAAGAACATACGATTAAATTATAAAGATCAAACTAGTACAAAAATGAAGAAAGGAAAATCTATGGCACCCCCCTTTTTAGAAAAAAAAAGAATATAGGGACCAAAATTTATGTGAAAAGCCTTCACAAAAAGTGTTATATTTCTACTCTTTATTTTAATTATATTAATTCATATCTTTTTGTGTTGTCATGTAACTCCAAATTCCATTTGGCCCTTGACTCTAAATCAACTGATGGGGCGCACGCGCACCGCGTGTAAATTTGCGACTTTTCAAAGTTAAGACAGGTATATATGAACATGAAATGATGTAGGAGTAGCGATAGAGAGAAGAAGTTTCTATTGAATAGGTTTACTTCCCACTCGTCTAAGCACTAGTCACTAGTGGTATGTTAAACATGAGGAATTTGACCCGTCCCCTTTTATTCTGTATGTTACTATGTTCCGTGTTTATTAAGTTAAACCCCACTCACCCTCCTTTTTTCCTCTATATATAAAAGCCAATTCTTAACCAATCTTCTTCACACCCAAAAATAAATAAATCATCCTCCTCTTACATTCTCTCTCTATATCTTTTTTTCTCTCACAGGACATTTGACTAACAAAACAGAACAGAATGTGTAAAACAAGTTCTGTCAGAGATGAAGTTACAACACCTTTACTACCAAAACTCTCTCACCACGACAAACCACATTTACTTAAAAACCACTCTCCCCCTCTCTCCCTCTTCGCGAACGAAGCAATCTCAATAGCCAAAATCTCTCTCCCACTGGTCTTCACAGGTCTCCTCCTCTACTTCCGCTCCTTCGTCTCTCTCTTCTTCCTCGGCGGCCTCGGCCGCCCCACTCTCGCCGGAGGCTCCCTAGCCCTCGCATTCGCCAACATAACCGGTTACTCCCTCTTTCTCCGGTTTAACCATGGGCGTCGAATCAATCTGCTCCCAAGCCTTCGGCGCAAAACGCTATAACCTAGTCCACGGCCACGATCCGGCGAGGAGTCGTCCTCCTCCTCCTCACATCTCTCCCCGTCTCACTTCTCTGGATCAACATCGTGAAGATTCTCGAAATGCTGAAACAGGACAAAGATCTCGCCTCCGAAGCTCACACTTTTCTTCTCTTACTCTGTTCCCGACCTCCTCGCACAGTCTTTCTTACACCCTTTGAGAGTTTACCTCAGGACACAGTCAAAGACTCTGCCTTTATCCATCTGCACGGCCGTCGCGAGTCTGTCTACACTTGCCCATCACGTTTCTCCTCGTGTCTTATCTCGGGTTCGGTATTAAAGGTATCGCCTTGAGCGGCGTCGTTTCGAATTTCAACCTCGTCCTCTTTCTCTTCGTCTACATACGTTTCTTGGAAGACAAGAAACGTATCGACGAAGAGGTTTTAGAAGAGGAGGAGGAGGTTGGAGATGGTATGAGAGAGTGGAAGAAGCTGCTCGCTCTAGCCTTACCGAGCTGTGTGTCCGTTTGTCTCGAGTGGTGGTGCTACGAGATCATGATTCTGCTTTGTGGGTTTCTCGTAAACCCTAAAGCGACCGTTGCTTCGATGGGGATACTCATCCAGATCACTTCTCTCGTCTACATCTTCCCTAGCTCTCTAAGCTTCGGAGTCTCGACTCGTGTCGGAAACGAGTTAGGTTCGAACCGACCGAAGAGAGCGAGGAGAGCGGCTGTTGTCGGGCTCGGTCTCAGCATCGCACTAGGGTTCACTGCTCTCGCGTTCACCGTCTCGGTCAGGAACATGTGGGCTAGGCTTTTCACGGACGATGAGGAGATCGTTAAGTTGACTCTGATGGCTCTGCCGATAGTTGGCCTTTGCGAGCTCGGAAACTGCCCTCAGACGACGGGATGCGGCGTTCTTAGAGGGTCGGCGAGGCCGAGGATCGGAGCTAACGTTAATATGGCGGCGTTTTATGTGGTCGGGATGCCGGTGGGAGTGGTTTTGGCGTTTTGGTTTGGGTTTGGGTTCAGGGGGCTTTGGCTAGGGATGCTCGCGGCGCAAATGTCGTGTGTTGGTGGTATGATGGTGGCGACGTGTAGGACTAACTGGGAGCTGGAGGCTGAAAGGGCTAAGGAGCTAACGGCTGTGGATGGAGTAAGCAGTGGTGATGGTGTAGATGTGGAGGTTGGGAAGGTTGATAAATAGGGAGGATGAGTGATATAGAAGATTTGCTCTGTTTCATGACTTTCTTTCGGATTAACTGATAACTTTGTTCTTTAATTGGATCGAAATCATTAAATGATTATTAATGTAAGTTTTGTAGGATAATGGTATCATCATCCCAGAGATTAGTAGTTACAAAATTTGGTGTATACATTGCAGTTGTAAACTTTAATATCAATCACGAGAAACATTTTTTTTCTATTCTATGGAACATACCGAAGTCGATGCAAATGCTACTTTCATATGTGTTTCATATAAAACCCTCGTAAGACATTAAATTTAAGATATCTAAATAATTTTATATAAGTATGGGGTAATGCATTCCACTCTTCACCAATGAAGATTCAATTTTTATCAAAAAGATCACCAAAAATATTTGGCTTCACAAAAACTTTAACTTCCGAAAAGATTCAATTTCTGTTTCCACCTGAATGTTATCAGCTAAAGGTTTGAATAGATCGACCTGAACTTGAACTTCTCTTGATGGAATTTCTGACATCAACTGGATAGCCTAAAGCAAATAAACCAATCTTAGTAATCAAACCGCATGGAACATTGTTGAGTCTAAACCAATTTGGAATAGCTTCTAGATTAGGTTTCGAGTACAATTGTGAAACAAATCGCATGGCAACAAAGTCTCATCTTTTCTTGGCTAAACCCTGTAGAAGATGGACCCCAAAAAAGACAAAAGCAATCTGCAAAATCTAATGTATTCCCCCTACTGGGGCGTAAGATGATCAGAACAATGGAAGAAAAAAACTAGAAAGTTATAATAGCTACTATTTTTCAAAAGAAAAAAAGTTATAGTAGCTTCTGATATCTACTTAGGAATACTATCAGAAATAGGCTCCTCTGTTTTCGTTTTGTCAATGAAAAAGATTACGAAAACCTGTCGTCTTCAGAACTTACTATAGAATCTCAAATGCTAATATAATAGTCAGGATCAACTCAAACATTTCAAATCCAAAATGTATTTTCCCGGATAAATAAATTCTGTTATTCGATTACAAGCTGACATGAGGCCGAAGCTTTGGACATAGATGTCACATCCTTCATTATAATCTGACCATTATCCATGCACGTTGTATGTAATCTGATCGTAGCAGTCTTTAAACGATGAGCGTTTTTCAGAATGTAAGCTGCGGCTTCTCTCTCATCTAGTGTTCCTCCATAGCCTCTCCATTGGATACTCTCCAGATGGAAGCTCAAGCATTTAGGAACAGAGCTCGGTTCCGAGCCTAAACAGTACAGTTGATCCTCAGGATCTTTGGGATATGTCTAGGAAACATAAAAATGCATGGGATTAGATCAATTCAAAGTTTCTTGAAACTGAAACAAAAACATGGGATTAGATACGGGCAAAAAGTGAACTTACGCGGCCTAGCTTGAGAGATTGTAAATTAGGAAAATATTTCAGAAAACTCAACAGTAGATTAGAGCGAAAACTGTTGCAAACATCTAGTTCAAGATGAAGAAGCCGGTTGAAGATTGAACTATCCGTTAGATCAAGAACCTATACACACAAAAAAAAAATAACGTTACTTAATCTTGAAATCAAATGATATCTTCAAATAAAATGAAACCAAAATTGCGGAAAAATAAAGAATTTAAGGGTCTTACCATTGAAGGATATAAACATATCACAAGATGCTCAACGGAAGAAAGAACTCTCAGAAGCTTTTCATTTCTGGACATATCAATTGATACATCTGCCTCCACCAGTTTAGGCATATCCTCAAGAAATTTATAATAACCACTGCGATCGAAGATCTTTAGGTAATTTAAAAAAGGAGTGTTTATCTCGAGTCTTGGTTCATCGGAATTATAATAGGCAGGTTCTGAAGTAATGGATAATCTCTGTAGAGAAGGGACTGACATGTTGAACAAAAATCGACCACGACGGCAAAGTCTTTGGAGGAAGAGATCTTCAAGAACAGGACAAGCCGATAAAAGTTTTGCGAAAGATTCTTCGCACCCGAAATTCACACATGTGAGGTGCAAAATTTTCAGGGAAAGGAAACAAATAGGAGAATCAACATGTGGCAGGAAATCCCTTCCATGATCTCCGTGGAGCAGAACGCAGCCTTGATCGCGCCTGTTACTAAAGAAGAGGTCAAGAAAGCGGTGTTCGATATCAACCCCAACAAGTGTCCAGGACCAGATGGGATGAACGGCCATTTCTTTCAGCAATTTTGGGAGACTAACGGGGACGATCTCACATCGATGGTGCGGCAGTTCTTCAAAACAGGGGTGCTTGAGGACGGGCTGAACAATACCAACATCTGTCTACTCCCAAAAACACTAACAGCAGCTAGAATGAGTGAGTATAGACCGATTAGCCTATGTAATGTGGCGTACAAGATCGTCTCAAAGCTCATGGCTAAGAGGCTGAAGAAGGTATTGCCATCGGTCATCTCAGAGACCCAGGCAGCGTTTGTAGAAGGCAGGCTGATCTCAGATAACATTCTAGTTGCTCATGAGTTAATACATGCTCTAAACTCCGACAATAAATGTTCCTCAGAGTACATTGCGATCAAGACAGACATTTCCAAAGCTTATGATCGTGTGGAGTGGGCATTTTTGGATAGAGCAATGGAGACTTTAGGCTTCTCTTCAGTGTGGAGAAACCTCATTATGAGCACGGTCTCATCGGTCCGTTACCAGGTCTTTATCAATGGCGAACCACACGGAAACATCATTCCCACAAGAGGCTTGCGACAAGGGGACCCTTTGTCCCCTTATTTATTTGTCATCTGCACTGAGGTATTGGTCCAAATGTTGAATCTAGCAGAACAAAAAAGGCGCATCTCAGGGCTTCGTGTAGCAAGGAGAGCTCCATCGGTGTCACACTTGCTCTTTGCCGATGACAGTATGATTTATTGCAAGGGTGCGGAAGATGAGCTAAGTCAGGTGATATCCATTCTCCAGAAGTATAGCCTGGCTTCGGGTCAGCGGATAAACTTCCAAAAGTCTAGCGTGTACTTTGGAAAGAATATCCCGAGCGTTAGGAGAGCAGAGATCAAAGTAAGGCTGGGTATTGAGCAAACTGGGGGTGAAGGATTCTATCTCGGATTACCGGAGTCTTTTGGAGGTTCAAAAGTCTCTTTACTCAGCTATCTCAAGGAAAATCTCAACAAGAAGGTTCATGGATGGCAAACGAAATTCCTCTCACCGGCGGGCAAGGAGGTGTTACTGAAGGCAGTGGCAATGGCCCTCCCCACTTACACTATGGCATGCTTTCTAATCCCCAAAACTATCTGTAAGCAAATCATGTCCATTATGTCAGATTTTTGGTGGAGAAACAGTCATGATTCCAAAGGGATGCACTGGAAAAGCTGGGACTTTTTATGTAAACCAAAGGTGTGTGGTGGTTTGGGCTTTAAAGACTTGGAAGCTTTCAATCTCGCGATGCTGGGTAAACAACTGTGGAGACTGCTTACCAACAAGAATTCACTGATGGCGCGGGTTTTCAAGAGCAGATATTTCAAGAATTCTGATCCTCTAAATGCTCCCCTTGGATCCAGGCCCTCATACGCTTGGAGGAGCATCCATGCCGCTCAAAAGCTAGTCCAACAAGGAGCTAAAGTGATTATAGGGAACGGACAAGCGACAAACGTATGGACGGAGAGATGGTTGGGAAGTAAACCAGCATCGATGGTTCTTTCCATGAGACCACGGCAGGATGGAGAGCCAATGAGTATATCAGAGGATATGCGTGTGGGTGACCTTATCGGGGGCAATGGCAGAGTCTGGAGGCAAGATTTGTTGGAAGCTCTCTTCACGGCAGAGACACAAGCAAAAATAAGAGAAATTACCCCAGCTGGAAGAAACAGCGAGGATTCCTACTCGTGGGAGTACACGAAATCAGGCCACTACACTGTCAAATCGGCATACTGGGTTCAGACAAACATTGTTGATATAGAAACAGAGAATCAAGAGGTGCTTCAACCAAGTCTGGATGGCCTTTATCAACTTGTTTGGAATCTTGAAACCAGTCCTAAGTTAAAACATTTTCTATGGCGTTGTCTGAGTAATGCATTACCGGTGGCAGAAAACATGATGCGTAGACACATTGCGAGGGATAATTGCTGTAGTAGATGTGGAGCTGAAGCTGAGAGTATAAATCATGTACTCTTCCGTTGTTCATACGCTCGTCGGATTTGGGCAGAAGCAAATATCCATACCCCTCCTCCCGGGGCCTGGAGTGAATCACTCTATTCCAATCTCCATTGGGTCTTAAATCTAAAAAAAGAGTACCCAAAGGAGAATGTGAATGAGGATCTACCTCCATGGCTACTATGGAGACTCTGGAAGAACCGCAATGAATACATTTTTAGAAGCAAGGAGTTCCCTATATCAGCGACAGTTCAGAAAGCATGGGAGGATGTGAAGGAATGGAAGAGCAGACAAGAGGTGAAAGCAGAAGTGGTGAAAACACCACCCATTGCACAACCAGAAAGGCGCTGGATTCCTCCCCCATTCCCTAGACTGAAATGCAACACAGATTGCTCTTGGAATCAGGAGCAGGAAACTGGGGGTGTGGGTTGGATTATGCGTGACCATACTGGTCGTTTGCTTTGGGCAGGTGCGAGGAAGCTAACGGCAATGAGGTCTGTGGTGGAAGCAGAAGCAGAAGCTCTCTGGTGGGCTATACAAACTTTGGTCGGTTTCGGTTATGCGAAAGTCACGTTTGAGACAGATTCTCAGATGATGGCTAGGTTGATAAATGGGGAAGAAGTAATCTGGCCAAAGCTGAAGCCCATCATACAGGAGATCAGATCATTATTGCTGCGCTTGAATGAGGCTGAGGTGGTTTACTACCCGAGAAGCGGTAACAAAGTTGCGGATAGAATAGCGAAGGAGACTACTACGTTTACGTCCTTTGTCTCTAAGTTGTATTCTATCGCGCCTGTTTGGTTATATCCTAGTTTGGAGGCTGATTTGCAAGTTGTAGAACATTAAGTTGGCTAATATAAAGTTGTGGTTGAGTTAAAAAAAAAAAAAGGAGAATCAACAACGTCCAAAATAATCCTACCTTGAAGTTTCAAGATAAGGAGTGTTTTAAAGACGTTGAGGTTATTGGGAAATGTGATGGGAGTGTAATAACTATAATAATAATTCAAATTGATTTTCATCTCTAGGAGATTGGAACGGATATTTGGGAATAACAGATTATCTATGGAATCGGTGTACTTCCCAAGTTTGAGATTTAGGGTTTTGAGAGCTTCATGTAATGGCAAGGACGTGACACAAAATTGGTCAAATCCAAGGGAACCAATATAAGGACATGTTTCGTCATACACGAGTAGGGATGTCAAAATGGGTCATGATTCATGGGTTGATCCAACCCAAATTGACTCATTAACCCAAATGAATTGTTTATTTTTGATTCAATAGGTTGATGGGTTAACAAGTTAATGGGTTAACAGGTTAATGGGTTAACAAGTTAATAGGTTAACAAGTTAAATGGATCTATTGGGTTGGGTCAACTCTGACCCATTTAGTTGTTAATTAAAAAAATGGCCAAAATCACAAAAACACATTTTCCACAAAAATCGGAAAAACTTAATTTCCCGCCAAAATCGAAAATGCAAATTTTCATTAAAATCGTAAAAATAACAATTTCCCGCCAAAACCGGAAAAACACAATTTCCCGCCAAACCCGGAAAAACGCAATTCCTCGCCAAAACCGAAAAACGCAATTTCCCATTAAAACTAGAAAAACACAATTTCCCGCCAAAACCGAAAAACGCAATTTCCCGTCAAAATCGGAAAAACCCAATTTCCCGCCAAAACCGAAAAACGCAATTTCCCACCAAAACTGGATAACACAATTTCCCATAAAAATCGGAAAACGCAATTTTCCCGCCAAAACCGGAAAACGCAATTTCCCGTCAAATTCGGAAAAACGCAATTTCCCGCCAAAACCGGAAAACACAATATCCCGCCAAAACCAGAAAACGCAATTTCCCATCAAAATCGGAAAAACGCAATTTCCAGCAAAAACCAGAAAACGCGATTTCCCGTCAAAACCGGAAAACACGATTTTCCGCCAAAATCGGAAAAACGTGATTTCCTGTCAAAACTGGAAAATGCAATTTCCCGCCAAAACCGGAAAACGCAATTTCCCGTCAAAATCGAAAACGCAATTTCCCGGCAAAACCAGATAGCGCAATTTCCTGGCAAAACCGGAAAACGCAATTTCCCGTCAAAACCAGAAAACGCAATTTCCCGCCAAGATCCAAAAATGCAATTTCCCGCAAAACCGGAAAAATGCAATTTCCCGCCAAAACCGGAAAACCTATTTTTTGCCAAAATCGGAAAAACGTAATTTTCTGCCAAAACCGGAAAAACGCAATTTTCCGCAAAAACCGGAAAAATAAAATTTTCAATTCGATAAACTTGGTCTTAACTTATGTCTCAATTCGATCAATTTGGTCTTAACTTAAAAATGATTCTTTATAAAGATGTTGGGTTCATGGGTCATCCATTAATCCATCTGACCCATTTAATTTAATGGGTCATGGATCAACCCAATCCATTTAATAAATGAGTTGGATTGACCCATGACCCATTAATAATCAACCCATTTGGGTTATGGGTTGGGTTGACCCATTTGACCCATTTTGACCCCCCTATAATAACACGAGAGCACTGGCATCATCTTCCACACATATTTCCATCGTGTAGACAATAAGCTTGTGGACATTGCAGTTCTTACCGGAGTCAGTGAGAGGATTCTTAAGAGCAAATCGTCAGGTAGGTGACTGATCCTATCTGGATGTATAACCTCTTCACTTCCCAATCCTGCAGCTTTCATCTCCCAGTCGTTTGAGATCCGAAGGAGTAACCTAACTTTTGGAGCGTAGAGAAAAGGAGGATTATGAAACCCTGATTTTTGTTAAGGTTACCTCTCGCAAATTATCCTTTTTTTTCGGTTAGTCCACCAAGTTTTGTATTAAAGCCCATGAAGGAAACATTGTACAAGCCTGATATTACAACAACTTGACTTGACACATCACATACACGTGTTAAACATTATCAGGAATTCGCCGGGATTGTCTGCCGGCGACGCTTGGTTCTTCAGTTTCGAGCGACGTTCATCATCATACATACCATAACTTGATCCTTTTGTATGTGATCGCTGGAGTCAATAACAAGATCTACAACACCCACCATACTTCAATTACATAACTAGGTATATGAAATCACATACACGATTAAAATAATTGGAAAGGCTTTGCTTGAGAGATATAATTAAACCAAACCTGGTCGTTACAGTTTATTACATTGTGGAACCAGTTGCAATATTATCGAACATTTTGATCTTTGCCGTCTCACTTGTGATGTTTCGAACTGAAACGCTTGGATTTCGAGGAATCTCTTAGAAAGAATGGTTTAGGTCCTTACGGAAATAGATGAAACACGGGCTCTCTTCAATCTAATACCGCACCAAGCTATTGATAAAGACAAACTGCTTCTCTTTTTATTTGCTTTTGTTCTTTAGCTAACTGCATCAAACCCAATTATCTACTTTTTGTTACTTCTTTCGCCATTTCCCATTTTCTTTTAAACTTATCATAATGTAGGCCATGATCTACCTAATGTCTCTCAAATTTGGCTTCCACTACTGACTGAATGAGTTTATTAACGTAAATTTATGTGTCCTCAGATTGTTAACTTTCATCTCCCCTTCTTATGTGTTAGTATAATGCCTAGGGTTAGATAATAGGTCGCCTTGATATGTTACAGAGATATTAAACTTTAGAACTGAAACTTTGTCAACATTTTAAAATTGTTATTACCGGTCCAAGCAGTTTGTATATTTACTTAGTTTGATCGGCTAATGTTCTTGCCATCATTCCAACCTTCCTTTATACAATAAAATCCGTTACTTTATGTCGTACTTTTAAAAACAGTCTTTAGACATTACATTCTCGTTCTTTGTGTACACAATATCTAAACGTAAGTTAGTAAACTGCCTCAGAAAACGCTTTCCCATTAGTATTCATGGCCTAATTCTGAAAACCTAGCTTGATGAGCATTGGTGTGTCGAATTTGTTTAGCCTCATGAAGTTACGTTGATCAATAAGTTGTTCATCTTCTAGGTTCATCAATATCCACTGGTTCTACAAAATTCATTAGTCTGGTAACAGAATAGAAATGTTACCTTTGTTAAGCTAAAAAAGGGGCAGAGATTATATATCTCTCAAGTTTAGCTATTTCTGGTACTTTTCTTTACTTCGTAAATTCCAATGTTGTCTAAAAGAACAAGTTAGGTCGTCCCACCAACATTTTAAATTCACTTCTCAGTCCGAGAATCGGATTAGCCATATAACTTCACTGACCTCAACGTTGTTTGCCTTCACTTATCTGACTCTGAATCTCTGACTACTACTACTTCTTAAGGTTAATGTTTAATATAAACAAGAACACAAAATGAATAAACCATGTTCCAGTTCCACATTTGGATTTAAGTACATTTGCATCTCAATCTTGTTTATTCTTACCAGGAAATAATATGAAACGAGATCAATTTACATAGGCTTGTTAAAGCGGAAATTAACTTGTACAGGCTTGTTCACCAACTCTATGACATAGTACATAGTGGGTGGAATTGGAGCTTTCATTTTTATTGGCCTGCCAAAATAGAGTCCTTCCAGATATAAGGCTTGAACTTAGTTGTGTTCCATAACCTTTGTTGTGGACTTAATAGAAAATAATATAGCAACTCAAAGTTTATTTAGTATATAAGGATCTAACATAATTAAGATTTGTATCCTCCTATCCTAATATTCAAAAAGTATGACAAAAGAGTTTCATGAAACTTTCATCATTTCATGCTACTCTTTAAATATTTATAGCATGAATTATTTGAAGTCGTTTAGACGGCGATTAAACCCACACATCAACTAACTTAACCTTGATTATATATATATATATATTTTATAAAAAATGTCCAAATAGCATTCCATGATATTTCCATTCATACGGAAGGGACATCATAGTAAATAGAATACACATAGACGATGAGTATGTTTTATCATTTATATAGTTTGGTATTTTCAAATAGCATTATTTTGTATCTAAACAAATATATTCATTGAAAAAAAAAAAAAAAAAAAAAACAAATATATTCATTGTCATTGGTAAAATTCTCTGCTCACGATGCTATTCTTTTTTGCTTTTGTAGCAAATGATGCTAATTATTTTTATTTGGTTACTTTCCTTTCAATAATGTTGTGAAAATCCATATTTATCAAAAAAAAAAACATTCTCCTAAATCTAAAAGTTATTTTCAATTAAGGACAAACATCTTTTCCGACGACATTTCCTTCATATTTTACAATAAAGTTTTTTTGAGAATTGGTCACATTACAATATAGTTTGTGATGATATTTTTCAATGAATCTAAAGAAAAGGTTGAGGACAAGCTTTTGAGACCCCAGTAATGTGGGGAAGACGCATGTTCATGTTTTACTCTAATGTATTGTATTGACATCTTTGGATGTAATTACAATAATATTTGTCACACTACTTTTCAAAGCATTATGCAATTGATCAATGAAAATGCGTTTTTATCTGTTTGTTTCGTTTTGTTTGTCAATTTCTATTGGCTACACTCGTTGATATTGCAGGTATTCACGTGATGATTGTATAACGATTTATCTGAAATATGATATATTTATTGGAAAAAAACAAAAAACAAAAAGCCTTCACTACTGATTGCGATGCTTTCTTTGATATTTGCTTCTAACTACTTACTTGTTATGTCCTCTTCTACCGACAGTCGACAATTTATTTTAGCCTCTATCGATTTTCTTAGTGAGTTAGCATTTTCGTTTGATGATTACATGTCTGGTCCACAACACACAGCACAATCCTCTAGTTGGTCGATTCTCTCGTGGAGACATCACAACCACTGAAGTTATATACAATTTTATGTTTCATGTCATTCTAATATTATATATTTATATTTAACTTGGTCCCACTCCCATCCATGATGATTCTGCTTACTGCTTAGAGTCACGAAGTCTGAGTTATTCTTTATTATTGTAGAGTATATGGTTTCTAATAAGTCACGAATGTTTCATCTTGTAGTAGCTGCACAATGATTACCAATCGCTCATTTTTTCATCTTTTTACATCGATTATTTGTCATCTATCATAATTGTGCATATAATATGTTTAATTGCATCAAGCATATCGTGATTTGGATATGATTGTCGGTATACAGACGCCTGTTCTTTTTATTAGTTTAATCAGGAGAGTGAAGCTGTCCTTTATGTCAACTAGGTAGATTGCATGATTATTTCTCCACATGATTATGTATGATTGACTTCATATAAAACTCGGTTATTAAAACTCACATAATCATACAACTTGGTGCTCACTGCTTAATGCTCTCCAACGTCGTTTTATTAGAAGTGATTAATTCCAAAAAACTATAGAAGTGATTAATTAAAGAAGAAAACTAATATTGTTGATCCAAAATCCATGCAATGTCGATTACATAAGGACTCAGATCTCATATGTTCCACAGAGTATTTCAACCTTATACTGGAGGTAACGCCTCTCTTTCATTCATCCTCGCCAAAATCTCCGATTTAGATTCAGTCCATCCAACTGCATCCACTTTTTGAAGAAGTTTTTCTTCTTATTAAACTACACGGCTAAACACCAAGTTGGACCTCATACGATTTCTTGAGCATGCCCAAAACTAAACCGTCTCTGTTTCCCCAATTTATACTCTCTAATCAGTCACGTTACTTTATTTTAACTTGAGCATTGATGATTATATGCTTTAGTTGCTATCCATTTCATTCATTAACTTTTAATTCAGGTGATTGCATTTCTAGTAGTTAGCCAATGAATATTTTTGTAAAGATAAAACCAATTATGCACATCATTGTTGCAATTAGGCAAAACAACTTTAACACACGATTCTCATCTTAACCCAACTTATAATTAACCATTTACTTCGAATAAGTATTTGGCTCTACGTGGAAATCTCTGAAATGACGTTTTCACCTCGTTTTCGTTTATTAAAAAGGAAAAAAAACAAACAAATGGCCCACTTTGTATATAGTATGATTTTCCCTCGATCCAAAAGAAAAGTTAAAGTTGTCCTTATTGACAAAAAGATGAAAGAAGATTTTCACTTATTTTTTGTTCAGCCTGAAATGATAATAGGATTTCTGAGTTAGAAGACCCACTCATTCTCTACTTTTGAATCCTTCGAAGTTGATAAAATAAACAACCGACAGAGAGAGAAAGAACTCATCAAGTAGGTTTTCAGTCCCTTGCAACAAAAGTAACTCTAAGTGAAGAAGAAGAAAGAAAACAAACATGATAAATTATCTGTAGTAGCGTCTCTGTTTATTTCTTATAACGCACAACAACAACGCCCACAAGAATCTAAATACATGAAAAGAATCATGTGATGATGATAAAGAAGAAGAAACAAGTAGAAGATGAAAAAGGAAAAAAAAAACACCTCCACACAGGAATTAAGCATACAAGTAAAAAAAAAGGTCTCATCAAATTTGAGTTCTTTAATCAAAGAATTCCCAATTGAACCTGGGTGGGATGACATGATTATTTGCAGTATTCGAGCTCAATGGAGTAGTTGTCGTCAGCGGTATGATGATCAAATGTTTCCCATTTAGCAGAAGAATCCATTAGAATTGGTCCTGCTCCTGGCTCCTCCTCAATCTCTTGCTTCTTAGGTTTGTAGTTTATAGGCATGTCCATAAGGGATTGTATCGGTTTCTGTTCTTGCCTATGTTCTTGAATTGTTGCAAGTCTCTGACGACTGGACTGTTTCTGCTGCCCATTAGCCATAGAGTTCTTCACTTTCAAAACATCAAGTGCTTCCACATAGTTCTGCACTCTCTTCACCTACACATAGATAAAAAACAAACATTTACAACTAAACCTAACCAAAGAACTAAACTGTCGTTCCTTACCTGCATCTTTCTTTGTAACTTCACATCTCCTTCAGCTACAATCCCATCCAGCTTGATCAACTCATTCATCAACATCTCAATCACCTGTTACAAGATCTTTCTCCGCAACTTTCCCTCCTTTTTTAATAACCATCTCAAACGCCGAAACCTAAAAAAAAAAGCGCAAAAACCATAAAAACAATTTTCAAAACTCATCCAAAAAACAAAACAATCCAAGAAGAAAAGTAGAAGAGCATCAATCATTACACGTCCTCCGAGCCTATCAACTTCGAGGCTAATATCGGAAATCGCTTTAGACGCCTTTTCGGTTTTGGCGAGTTTCCTCATCTCCAAGAAACGTTTCTCTTGGCTAATCGGGTCTTCGATAAGCACCATCTTGGATTTATCTTTCACTCCCGAAACGTCAAGAAAGGCCTTTGAGTCTCTTTCTTTGTCTTTATACATTAGCTTCTGGTCTTGATGGTGTATGCCCGTTGGTCCACTCAACATCTTCTTTAGCTCCCCTGCATCAAATAAACAAAACAAATATGATTCACACAAGCAGACACACACACACAACAATCATTAATCTCTTAAAAGGGGATGTAAAGAGACTAACCAAATGAAGCGTGGGAACTAATACTGATCTCATGGTAGACCGAACCGTACTTGACTCTGACTCTAATCATCGGCGGCGGTTTAGCTCCGACAGGATCCGAATCCGGGTTCCGTTTCTGAACCAACATTCCTCCGGGTCTCATCTCCCAATCATGACCGCCTGACTCCCTGCCGCCACCGCCACCGGAGACTCTGCCGCCGTTAGTCGCCGGAATATTTGTCGGTTTGTTTCTCATCATTTTTGCTGCTGTCTCTTTCTCTCAGTTCAGCTGAACGGACCAAAGGCAAAAAGAAGAAACGAACGGATCTGAAGATCTCTCTCTCTCTCTCTTGAAGTATCAGAAACAAGACAAGGGCATTGGAGACAAAAGAAGAAGAAGAATGTTAGACGAACTCGGGGACTTGTACATCATCAATATGACTCCATACCCATTACGCCACGTGTACCAAAATGATCGAAGTAGAGTGACCTTTCTGATCCACAAACTCGAAAGTAACTCTCTCTCTTTCTCTCTCTTCAAATCTTGACTTCACAGATCTCCTCTGTCCGTGAAGACAATCTAGAGTTAAGATGGAGTTTAGTGTTTTCCCGAGAAAATCTCAGAAAGGCATCTTGATTCTCTCTGTTCGAGTTTGAGAGAACCAGTTGGGGGAAAAATGGAAATATTAATTATTTATAAACGAAAAGAGAATAATAACGAGTGGCCAGCTAATATGTCATCTCTCTTGTGCCGCCTGTGACTTATATGTCACACATATACTTACACTTAGTTGTGTCTATATATTTATTTTTTTATTTTGTCTTTGACCTTTCCATTATTTCCAAAACATTTTCCAGAGTGCCAAAATTAATGTCTTGAAAATTTAGAATACGTCAGGATTATGTTACGGATGACTTACTTTTAGGCTTAGACCTCTACTTTCTTTGGGTCAGTATCGTGTTGGTTTCGTGGCAGGTGCGAGAGGATATACCCTAAGCGTAAGATTTATTATCTATCTTCTTAAAACATAAACACTATACAAAAAACAATTTTAATTTTATGTATAATCTGTAATCTGACATTTAAATTTTAATTATTTTAATATTTTATGATGGTTAATTTGGTGATTACTACGATTTTTTTGCCATTAGATAACTTCAAAAACAAGATATTTTCTATTTTATTATAACAAAAGATTTTTTTAAAACTTTTAGTGTTTAAATAAATATTTAATTCATAATTATTATTAAATATATAAATATTAATTCAATTTCACTTTTAAAAAATAAAATTTAATAATTATTTTTAAAACCCAACAATTTAAACTAAAAAAATATTTTCACCAAAGTTTAAAATTACACCGATTTACAAACATAAAAGTAAATAAATAGTTTTAATAAATTAGAGTAAATTTTAATAATTTATTTAAAACGTTCTTTTGTAAATGATAAAAGAATATGATATCTTCTGTAAATTATTTTCGGGTTATAATTACTTAAGTTGCTTAAATTTTTTTATGCATAACTTTATTTTAGTTATCTGTATTTTATATATTTATTAAATTATAAAATGGCTTTAACTATTAAAACTGTAAAAAAATTGTATGATAATCAGTTACAAAATCTAGACTATTTTTAATTTTAGGATAGTTTTTTTTTTTGGAATATTCTTTAATTTGACTCTATCTTTCATAACCTTATCTCTAACTTTAATGTTTGTATCTTTTTAAAAAAGAAATATGAACACCAAAAAGTATACGAGCACGAAGTAATTTTTATAGATATCGACAAAATCAAAATAATGGACTATTTAGTATTTAGAACATTACCGAATCTGAGAAGTTTAATTTAAGTGATGATTGTTTGTGGTTTTACCTTTAATTTTTGGTTTTGCAAAAATTATTTTCAAATCAAGTTTTAGTTTTCAATTTTGGTTTTTGTAAAAACTATTTGATTTGGCAATCAAATTTTTTGATAAATAGATTTATTAGGAAAACTAATTTTTAAAAAATTAATTAATCTGTGAAGAATAGCAGAAAATCAAATTTTATGAGCTGTTATAGAAAAAAACGAATGTTAAATAACTTATTTATGTTTCATATATGTAAAATAAATTAATATATTTATATATACACTATTAAATAATTGTAAAAAATTAGTTATTAATTTTTATAAATAAAATTAATGAATAATTTTGGTAATTATTAGACACATTAAATAATAACTAAAAATTATAAAACATAATACGTATTAAAACAATATATTATACTTATTAATCTTTAAAATAGTTAATAGACATTCAAGTTTTTTTAAAAAATAAAAAACTTATATAAGAACATTTAGTATGAAATTTTTAATTTTTTATAATTTAAATATATTATATGATTATAATTTAGTATAATATTTTTAAAAATAAATATATATTTTTAATTAACAAATCATTATATTTTGATAAATTTTAATTGTAATTCTTAATATTTTATTGTTATTTTAAGATAGTGTGTTGGTTGTTTTTGAAAACCAAAACCAAAATCAGAAAATTTAGAATCAAAATCTGAAAATAAAAAACCAAAATCTAAAATCAAAAACCAAAAACCAAAAAGCAAAAACTAAAATCTAAAAACCAAAAACTACTTCAAATAATATCAAAAACCAAAATCTAAAAACCATAAACTAAAACCAAAAACTACTTCAAACGATTAACACCTTTATGATTAGAATTAGTTGAAAAAAAAAACAGTCCGTCTCAAAAAATTTCATCTCACTTGATGCGTTAACAAAAAGAAAATTTGTTTCTCCCTACAACTATTTATTGAATTAATAGAAAAACAAAACATATTAATAAAAACGTAAAACAATCGCCAACTCATCTTATATTGAGAAAATGCCTATATATACGAATTAGTGCATGTAGACCAATATAGAATGAGTTCGTCCTGTCGTCTACGTGTGGTGGCTAATAACATTTTGGGAAATTTGATCTTTGGATCCAATCATTGACTCGTGAACATGTGGCCTTTTTCCTGTCGACACGTGTCCGTGTTCGACGGCGAGTCTTTTGGTATCTGAGTTTTCATTGTGCTTATGTCCCGTTTATGATCGATCTATCCAAACGAAATGAGTTTTTTTTTTCTACTAATTTCTATTTTGAAGTTACTAACAAATCTACTCGTGTCATCTTTTCTTGCACGCTTTCATATTATTCTTTGTGCGTTCTTTTCTTATCAACAGTTTCATTTATTTTTTTCACTAGATCAACATTTTCATTTGTTCGTTAACTTTAGGAAAAGAGTCTTTTCGCATTGTATTGTTTGACTAATTCGTTAAATAAACATGTTTTCTTTTTTATTGCGAAATAAAAAAAAAACATGTCTTTCCACAAAGAGTTATTCTTAATGCTGCCATAAATAAAACACTTAGGGTCCAATTTGTAACCAAAGAACGAAAATAAACAATACATTCCTTACTATTCTTAATTTTTTTTACTATTTTATAAGAAAATAATTTTTTTTTCTTTCTATTCCTTTTTGTTTCTTTATTCTAGAGAAATATATAACAAATGTGTTCCTAATGATAATGGATACATTCCTATAATTTTATTACTTCATTTTTTTCTACTTATTTTTAATGTTTTTATGAGAGTTACCAGCTGAACCCTTAGTGAAACAAAGAAATATATATATTTATATACTTAGAGTTCAACTGGAATGGTAGAAACTAGTAGGAAAAAAATCTAAAGGAGTTGTAAGGAAAAAAAAACGAGGAAAAAATTGTTCCTTATATGATTTGATATGGAATATATTTGTGCTATAATTCTTTATAGAATAAGCAACGACGGAGAATTGCTAAAAATTCTATAAGTAATAAATTTTCCTTGCAAATGGTAAAAGAATCTGGGAATGAAGTGGAACTTAGTAATCCTTTCCTCAACTATACTAGTTGGACCCATAGTGTTTCATACGCCAAAACTGGATCGAGAACTATATTAATTTTATCTTTTTAAGCATTTGTTAAAATTCATGTTCCACCACTCTAAAATCTAAGTTTTGTATGTTCCATCCTAATCTACAAAACATTGTTTGGTAGTATATGAAAATAATGACTATCTTTCTAGAACCAAACTATCTACAAGATGTTTATTATTACCCAATTGTATGATCAGTAGAATCGAGCTTTCCACACATCATGATTGGTTCTAGCGGTCTTTTTAAAAATTTGACCTGCGCAATTTTACTGGTTAACAAAACCGGATCAAACACCATAAATATATGGGAATACGAATCCAACACCATAAATATCGTAGATGTTTCACCTATTATTTTGCATCTACCAAACATCTACGCCTCTAGTATGCGTAAACCGGATCAAACACCATAAATATCTGGGAATGCGAAACCAAAACATTTTATTTGTTTTGATTCCGAACCGAAAATATGAATATTCATATCTCTACGTAACAAATCAGATACTAATATGCAATATCTGTAACAACAAAATAAATCATAAATATTAGGAACAGATAGCCGATCCCAAAATTTATAGATAAATTTTAATTCTAAAGTGCAAGTTTGACATACGGTTTTAAGTTGATGATCAGTCCGAATCACGTCAAAACTCGATGCGTCCACATGTACTTGGTACAGCAGCTGTGGTCTAAGATTGGCTCATAATAATGGCATTTTATCGAAACCCATTCCTGAGGACCAAACTCATGCCGTCTCCGATACTAATGTTCGAGTCATGTGCATGTTTGTATTTTTAGACCACAAAAAATCAAGGCAAGAGTAAAAAACTATGCTTTATCAGACAAAAAGCTATGATTTATACACACATTTTGCAAAGATGATTTCGACATAATCACATAAGTAAGAGGGTAGATAATATGATACAAAAGTATTACAAAAAAAAAAGAAATCAGAATATCGCTTTTTTGACTATGTACTTTTTATCCTGTCTCTCTTGTCGTCAGTCTGATTATCGAACGTGCAGCCACCGACACTTGCGGCACGTGCAAAGTCACACGCACACAAGTTCCCAGTGGTCTGTTCCTCTGCTTCGCGTTATTTTTATGCTGACGGTGCGCCCTAATGTCACTTGGCCGACGCTTAATATGGCCGGTGCTTGGATTTATTCAACTCTTTCTTAAGTTTATGTTCTTAACTACTCATTACCTAACCGACCCTTTATTTTATTGATTACTTATTGAATTAATGGTATTAGCAGCATTTTAATATTCTTTTTTTTTTAGGATTTTAATATTCATTGGAATCTTTTACTTTTTTCGCTGTGTATGCAGATTCTTCTTAATTTTTGTAATTGATATAAACAAAACGCAGTTGAGTATATAAATTTTACCAACTACTTATTATTATATACAATACCGGGAATTAAATATCTTAATATTTTTGTTACTAACTTGGTACATGAGTTTCTAGTAAGCCTGATTCGTTTTCATTTGCAGTTTGATCAGTTATTTATATATAGGAGGTCAAACTTTCAAATGCGTGTATAATGTGTGTTGTGTTTCACAATATAACGAATTAAGTTTTTTGGCCTTTTTTAATTAATTAAGCCATATCGTATTGGACTAACCTACTAACTAATCTGCACGTCATAATCTATTTGGTTAGACTTAGTTTTCACTCAACAAACCTAAGAGCCACTATACGCTTCGGGGCATTCATACGATTACGAAATTCAGACGCTTTAAGAATTCGTACATACATTGTACTCATACGTAAATCTTTTACAACTTTTGCACATTCCAGAAAAAGATATGTATGACCAATTTTTTTTTTAAACTGCAACATTCGTTTTGTTGATCCTTCCCTATACAATTCCCAAATACAACGAAAATGAGAAAAAAGAAGACATGAACAATATGCTTGAACCAAAAAGAACCACATGTGAAGCAACAAAGACCTAAAACGAAACCGGCTAGAAATGAATAAACTTGAACCAAGTATATAAAAAGGATTTGATAAAAATATTGTTATTTAATTTATACATTTTAGTATATGTTGCAGTCAGGGGCAGACCCAGAAAAAAATGTAACATGTGGCACAATTGTATATCTATATATATATTTATTAAATATAATTTTTCATTAATTTTTTTAAAATATACACCAGTCATTAAAACTTTACATTTTATAAATTTTAGAAAATAGATCATAAAAAGATCTTATTCACTTTTAATTTTAAAAATCCCACATTTAAGTAATATTATAAAATTATATATAGAACATAATATTTTTATTACAAAAATATTTATTCATTTTAATTTTTTAATATTTTAATTTAAGTACTGAAAATATTGATAAAAATAAAATTTAGAGTGAAGTTTAAGTAAATTATATTTTTTATTTGTAGAAAGTTACATCTGAAAAAGGAAAGGAAAAAACAAATGTAAAAAAAAAGGAAAAATAATTGTTGGTAGCAAAATAAATAAGAAAGGGAAAGGTGATCAAAAGTATAGAAACAAATTAAAAGGAAATTCGTTGGCTTGGGTTTGAACCCAAGGTGGATGGGGCACAATTTAAATGATCAAACCACAAGAGCTACACGATAATACGTGTATAGTTCAAGTCACAAAACATTTATATTATTTAGCATGTGACACATGCAACACCTTCTCTACACCTGGGTCCGCCCCTGATTGCAATTGCATACTAAAAACATGATTTTAGTGTTTTGAGAAATAACTTTTAGAAACAGTAAACCAAAACGAAAAAAAAAATTGTTTTTTTTTTCAATTAATACGTAACTTGCCAATTTTGCTGGCTAGAAGTTAAATCATATAAACAATAAATATCTAACTGATAGATGCACATGCAGTTTGTAACAATTAAAAAGTTACATATTAGCAAAGGCAACATATATATCCAATCCATGTTACATGCGTGACCACTAAATCAACACGAGGAAATGGAGATAAAAATTTAAAGCCAGTTTCAAAAAAAAAAATGGAGATAAAAAGAGAGGTTTTTTTTTTGTGCACCAATAAAAAGAGAGGCTTTTATGGACAAAAGAGAGAAGCAAACGCAGAAGCGATTGGTACAAACCACTTATAAGAACATCCTAAGTCCTAAACAAAGCCATATCTATTAGTGAAGGTGCAAAATACAATAAGAGCCGTTGATCTCGATTCTAAAAAGCATATGATCTTTGTTTCTTAGCTACAAAAGCTACTTAAATACATATACTTATCACACTCGACAATCTCATGTGACAATCATCGAATCATCCAAAACATTCTTACACAATCGGCCTGTTTTATTTTGGATTATACAAAACATGTATCAAGATGTTCATGAAAACATTTAGTTATGTCTGCCAGAGTCCCACAAGAACTATGATATAGATGACACCATACACTATACTCTAACATCAATCATTATGGCCAACGGTTCGAAGACATTGTTAATGGTCGAGGGGTAGCATGATGTGTCCTGCCTGGGAAGAATCTCTGTGTAGCATCCCTATCCCCCGGGGATCGACCGGGGTTAACGAGAGGGAGCTATAGACACGCGTATACCCTTAAAGGCAACCCGCCATGTCAGTTACTGGTCCCATGAGTCGACGATCGCATTGCTTTCTTTGAAATTCCGATCCACCCGTATCCATACACTTCTACTTACAGTCCTGCGCACAGGAAAAGGGAAAGGGAGGGTCTGAGTATTGGGTTACTCAGTGAAGTGACTCTAGACCAGCCTGCCCGCAAGACACTCTACATTACTCTATGCGGGAATCAGGACTGACTAGCCACTACAATCAAACAATACATCAAAAGCATAATTTCTAGCAACCTAGCAGTCGATCAATACAACAAGCTCAGACAATGTTACACACACTCAATAATCGAATAAGACCGACTCGACAACACATCAAAAGCAAACTGACTCCAATCAACCTAGACGTAGGACTCTATAGCCGTTTACGGATGTCCCTACGCGTTCCGGCTTATCCTGGGCGGCGCCTCTTCCGAGCATCCGTACCCGCCCAGCTTCCTAAAGGCTACCCGGATTGCAGCACGTTGGCCACCTTGCACTGTCTTCCCCCCGGCCATTCATAGCCTGACACAGCCACCTTCTTTGGCTTGACTCGATCCTAAGGCGCCACTACACTTTCTTATTTATATCCCGCCCTCGCGCGGTTCATTACACATCTCAACTCATCACACCCTAGACTCTAGACGCCCACCCGTTCTCGGTGGCCCAAACAGGACTACAGACAAGTTCACTGACACTACCACTTCCACATACTCATTCTCCCACTCACACTTTCACTTTCACTTTCACTTTCACTTTCACTTTCACTTAGACTCATAATCAAGATCACCCATAACACTTCTCATACTCATAACACTTGGACTCTTTCTCATACTCTTTGCTTCACATGGCATTGATACCAAAAGACATCCCAATAACATACATATCTCAATCACTTATCACTTGCAACTCTATCACCCTAGATACCACTTGTGATATACTTCACATGCATCAATCACTAAGACATTCACTTCTTTCTATCAACCTAGCTTTCAATCACACATCAAGACATGGGACACAAGATCGATCACATAAACATTCACATCAATAATAACCACATCAACACAAGGCAGTCCATTAAGTCCCATTTAACAGTGTGAAGGTTCTTATGCATCATGATCATCCATCTAGCACCCTAGTCTCCAACATGAACTAACACCCTGACTTTCACACAAGATCTAATCAATCCTAGATCCAACATAAGCAATATAGAGATCAAGGGAGCAAGATGGGTTCAAGACACCTCACCTTAACTTAGATCTGGACTTGAGAGCGAGAGAAGATGAGATCTGAACCACTCGATTGATCAGCTACACCAATCCACCACCACCGGCGATCACCACCACCACCACCACCACCAGCACGCCGCCGGCAAGGAGAGAGAAAGAAGAGAGAAAGGCGCGCGGAGAAGAGAGAAGAAGAAGAGAAGACGGCGGCGCAGGGAGAAGAGCTTGACGGCTAGGGTTTCCAGTTCTCCGGGAATCTCTGCAGAGCTTCGCTTCTGTTTCTGATGTGACAAAAGAAGGAGGCTGCATCTCTTTTTATAAGGAAGGGAGGAGAAGACCTAGGTTTTCTAGACAATCGGGCCGGAGAGAAGCCCGATCCCATTGGAAAAATATTGGGCCCGGGATAGGGATGTTACAATCTCCCCCACTTAATGGAATTCGGCCCCGAATTCCGCTCATGTACACTCCAACTTAACATCCTTTCCCCCAATACTTTTCCGGCGGTTTCCGCAATTCGAGCTAGCCCTTGGTGCGAACTCACTGCGGCTTTACTGCTTCCAAATCACTTCAGGCGGTACACTATGCCTCGAGGTTTCATGGCCTCCTTTGTCCTGCCCTTTTTGTTCTCCCCCACTTCGATCAAGCGTACCCATTCCTACACTCGTCTTTCCGTCCCCGATTTCTGAGGAACACCCACTCGTCCCTTGCCCGCTAGCGATTTCACAGTGACATCCGGGGTGCTTAATGCTATCCGTACTCGGCCCCCAATTGAGGGTGTCGACGCTGGTACCGTCAGAGACAATGGTTGAAAACTGCTGGTAGCCCAAAAGCAAGATATTCTTCTTCTCCGTCCGCCGTTGAAAGAAAGGACAGCGGTTGTGCACGGTCTTCCGCTTTAGCACTGTTGAAGTCAAGCAGTGGAGTGTCTTTGTCCTGCCACCTCACAAACTCTCTTTTCCAGGTAGACAAAATTCCCTTTGGGAGCACAACTAGTGGCTTAGCCTGGGGTTACTTTGCAAGGAAGCTCCGCATGAAACTGATGATCGTGAAGGTTTTTCCAGAACCCGGAGCATGAGCCACGATACAATCCCCCCCTGCGGTGAGGCACCGCCCACAACCTCAATTGAGCTACCCGATGAGGCTTCATCTTGCTAGCATGCGTCGGATGAGCAGGGAGCCCACCTATCATCCGTTCTTCTGCCGATAGCTTAATCTCGAAATCTGATCCCCAAACTTTTAATCCGAGATTCGGAAGCATATGATCTCGCGCTCCTTTTCGCTTTACTGAAGTTCACCTCAACAATATCTAAGATGCTTTTGTCAATAACTCCGCAGACGCGGCAACATAACCCATGTCGTCCTTTAGTATGAAGGAGTGCGCGCAGTCTTCCGCTTCATCGGTCTTTGATTCATTGCGTGAAGTCCCCGCATCCTTGGAATCCACTGTTTGACATGGCCATTTCATTCCAGATATTACCAAGATCCTCATCTGCTGCTTCAGACTCATTACCACTTTCAACATCCCCAACGCCCACATAGACACCCTTATCGTTGACCACACCATTTCCACTAGCAAGGACCTATTCGCTTCCTGTTTATCCCACGCAGTCACCTCTGTCCAAGGCCATACCGTTTTCCATAGCAAGGTGGTTGCCTCTGCTACCTTGTTCCTCCACCAATGCAGTAATGGCGCAAGACATCTCCCGTTCCTTCCCCAAAATAACCTCCTCAAAAGCGGACTACGGCGTCACAGGCACCACATCGCCATGTCCCTTCTGATGCTGCACAATACTTGACTGAAACGGATACTTAGGCTTCTCGACAGCATCTTCATCATCGTCGGCAGAATCAAGAATAACAATTTCAGTGGAGGGAACCACAAAGAGAGCCCTTTTCAAACCATCCTCATCACCTCATCACCATCCAAGTCAATTACACAATCCAAAGCCAGTTGACTCTCCAAACTCATAAGCTTTCCTTGACCGCCCTCTGTTGCTGCTGCTACCGCTACTGTTCTTGCTCCCAACACCACATGGACCAGCGACGGATGCAACCAGGTGCAATGCTTCACCCGCTTCTTCCTCGGTTAGCCACCTCTTCCAACTCTTTAGTAACGCTCCCGAACTTACCACCATCTAGAGCCTGGAGCATGTTGCCGATGGCAAGGGTTGAGAAAAGTCGGTGACTCTCGATGAGTTCCTTAACCGCTTCGCTTCGGAGGAGCCGAGGGAGGGTCCGTTATCACCAGGCTTCCTTTTGCGGTGACCCTTAGAGGGAGGTTGGAGAATCTCCATGAGGGAAGCAGAAATCCCTAACTGAAATGGTACCACACTCTGGTACAGTTCCTGCTTTCGAACGCGTCCCTCCTTCCCGATTTCGATGACTCCTACTAAATCCGAATTCCCGAAAATGAACTATAATCGTCCTACTCCCCACCCTTATAACCCGAACTTTAAACCTTTGCTCGCTCATCTTAAAACCAACGAATGAATTTGATAGATAATGGAGTAGGACTACAATAGTTCAGAAAGCCTAAGGCGTCTGCACACACGCGGACTGCCCGTAAAAATAGAAAAACATCAAAGCCAGCAAATGATAAATAAAACCAACAGATGAACCCGCATCCTACCCGCTCAGCCAACCACCACGCGGAGAGTCGCCGCTGGTCTCGGTTCTAGGACCCGTCGTGCCACCGCCTGCCGCCCTAGCCTTCGGGTTCCCGCTCTTCTTCTGGGGATGCTGATGCTCGACAGCGAACACCCTCCCTTTAATCTTATCCTCTGCAGCTATTGCTTGACTTGCCATCCTCCTCACGAGAGCAAACTCCAGAGGCTCTAGAGCTGCTCCGAGTTTGTCGCGAATCTCCCTGCGTAGTCCGGCTCTGAACAACCTACACCACTCCTCTGCCGGCTTAGGCTGACAATGCCTGGCAGTATCCAAAAACTCCCACAAGTAGTCCTTCACTTTGTTTGACTTCTGCGCAGCCTGAACCCGTATGTCGCAGTCGCAATCGTCCTGATCTGAGGAAGGCTTCTGTGGGCGCCCCCGTTTCTTCTTGGGTGCTTCCCTACCGGTTGCCTTGGGGTTCCCATCGCCCTCCTTCGGTTTCCCGGGCCCAGGTTTCTTAGCTTCAATTTCCCCTTCCGCTTCGATCGCTAATCCAGCCATACGCTGCACCAAGGCGAACTCCAGAGGCTCTAGGACACCCTTCACTTTGTCCTGAATCTTCTTACGCAGTCCTCGCTTGTACCATTTGCACCACATTTCTGCGCTCTTCGGCTTACACAACTTAGCTTGGTTGATGAAGTCCACAGTATAGCCAGCAACAGATCGATCCTCCTGCTTATTCCGGGATAGTGTCTTGCACTGGCATTTCCCGGCGATGGATCTCGGCGGCTCTCGGGCCACCCCCGACGCCTTGCTGGGCCGGCCCCGCTTCCTCGGAAGGTCCTCCTCGAGAGCGAGTTGGAACGTAGCACAACCCTGGAGTACACGCTCCTCCATAACCTTCTTCAGGAAGTGTGGCATCGTCACTATGCGTCCCACAGTCTGCTCGTAAGGGTACACGAAGGGAAACTCTCTGAACTGTTCCTCTGGATCTGGAAACGTAGGCAGCACCCAGTTGCCCTCCGCGTCACGGTACCGTTTCCGGGCATGCTCCCGAGTGCCCACCGGCCCGTAGCTCAACCGCGGCATCCTCCACTCATAGTGATCAAGCGGAAACATCCTGCAGGCAAAGAAAGGATCAGAACCATAATAGAAGCATAGATACCATGGGTGGGTTTTGAAAAACAGCACACAATTTCCTCAAACATCAAACTTCCGAAAACTCTTTTCTTTTTCTTTTTAAAACAAGGTTTTGCAAAACTTTGGAAATGCCGACCCCTTAGGATAGCACTAAGGGATCTTAACCCCCGCTCTGATACCAGTTGTAGCATCCCTATCCCCCGGGGATCGACCGGGGTTAACGAGAGGGAGCTATAGACACGCGTATACCCTTAAAGGCAACCCGCCATGTCAGTTACTGGTCCCATGAGTCGACGATCGCATTGCTTTCTTTGAAATTCCGATCCACCCGTATCCATACACTTCTACTTACAGTCCTGCGCACAGGAAAAGGGAAAGGGAGGGTCTGAGTATTGGGTTACTCAGTGAAGTGACTCTAGACCAGCCTGCCCGCAAGACACTCTACATTACTCTATGCGGGAATCAAGACTGACTAGCCACTACAATCAAACAATACATCAAAAGCTAATTTCTAGCAACCTAGCAGTCGATCAATACAACAAGCTCAGACAATGTTACACACACTCAATAATCGAATAAGACCGACTCGACAACACATCAAAAGCAAACTGACTCCAATCAACCTAGACGTAGGACTCTATAGCCGTTTACGGATGTCCCTACGCGTTCCGGCTTATCCTGGGCGGCGCCTCTTCCGAGCATCCGTACCCGCCCAGCTTCCTAAAGGCTACCCGGATTGCAGCACGTTGGCCACCTTGCACTGTCTGCCCCCCGGCCATTCATAGCCTGACACAGCCACCTTCTTTGGCTTGACTCGATCCTAAGGCGCCACTACACTTTCTTATTTATATCCCGCCTTCGCGCGGTTCATTACACATCTCAACTCATCACACCCTAGACTCTAGACGCCCACCCGTTCTCGGTGGCCCAAACAGGACTACAGACAAGTTCACTGACACTACCACTTCCACATACTCATTCTCCCACTCACACTTTCACTTTCACTTTCACTTTCACTTTCACTTTCACTTAGACTCATAATCAAGATCACCCATAACACTTCTCATACTCATAACACTTGGACTCTTTCTCATACTCTTTGCTTCACATGGCATTGATACCAAAAGACATCCCAATAACATACATATCTCAATCACTTATCACTTGCAACTCTATCACCCTAGATACCACTTGTGATATACTTCACATGCATCAATCACTAAGACATTCACTTCTTTCTATCAACCTAGCTTTCAATCACACATCAAGACATGGGACACAAGATCGATCACATAAACATTCACATCAATAATAACCACATCAACACAAGGCAGTCCATTAAGTCCCATTTAACAGTGTGAAGGTTCTTATGCATCATGATCATCCATCTAGCACCCTAGTCTCCAACATGAACTAACACCCTGACTTTCACACAAGATCTAATCAATCCTAGATCCAACATAAGCAATATAGAGATCAAGGGAGCAAGATGGGTTCAAGACACCTCACCTTAACTTAGATCTGGACTTGAGAGCGAGAGAAGATGAGATCTGAACCACTCGATTGATCAGCTACACCAATCCACCACCACCGGCGATCACCACCACCACCACCACCACCAGCACGCCGCCGGCAAGGAGAGAGAAAGAAGAGAGAAAGGCGCGCGGAGAAGAGAGAAGAAGAAGAGAAGACGGCGGCGCAGGGAGAAGAGCTTGACGGCTAGGGTTTCCAGTTCTCCGGGAATCTCTGCAGAGCTTCGCTTCTGTTTCTGATGTGACAAAAGAAGGAGGCTGCATCTCTTTTTATAAGGAAGGGAGGAGAAGACCTAGGTTTTCTAGACAATCGGGCCGGAGAGAAGCCCGATCCCATTGGAAAAATATTGGGCCCGGGATAGGGATGTTACACTCTGTCTAGCATTAATACTAAGCCTAGGTTTTTGGGTGGGTTTGGTACGGACAGTATGAGTTATAACTCGAGTTTTCAAAAATAGGTCCCAAACATGACCGGATGATATTTAGGTTTGGTATAGCTTTTGTTTGGTTTAGTTTTGTTTAGGTTAGAAAATAAAATATGATAAAAATAAATTAGATTGATCAAATTTAAATTAGTTATGTATATTTTTAACATAACTAATACATTTTTGTTAATTGGAATCTTGTTAAGATAATTCAGTATAAAATTTATAGTCGCTCATGTATTATTAATTCAAGTTGGGGTCAAAATAATGAATTTGGTTTAGTTACTTTGTCAGTCTAAAAATATATTTTTGTTTCTGGTCATCAGAAACGAAGCCACGCATTAATTAAAATGAAATACTCAAAAAAAGAAGGGAAATTGGAGCCCATACACATAAGAAAAGAAAAAAAAAAGCTTATACCCATAGTACAACTTTGGTTATGATATGTTACATATTATTGTGTAAAGTGCCAAAAATATCCTTTCCTGCGCGTGTAAACACCAACGAGTGTTTGATCTCTTTATTCTGAAAATGAAAATTTTGTTTCTACTTTACAATATCTTGCGTACGGCAAAAAAGGGATTGTAAGAAGGTGTGTGGAAATCTGAATTTGGGAACGGAGAAGTTAAATCAAGTATAAATGGTTCGGCTGTCCGGCATAAGTAGGATATCGTTTTTTAACTTGGAAACTGGAAATTTTTTTCACTTACGGACGTCGTCCATGTAAAACAGAAAATCTAGGTGAAAAGAACGATGGATTGAATTGGGGAAGAAGATGAACAGTGTCATGCGGTATGTTCCATACTATTTTAAATTACAGTATAGTATGATACATTTCTTTTTCTCTTATTTTGCAATTTGTATCTCCTTCTTTGCCTCATGATTCTCTTTATTCACTACTTGATCAGTTACACTGTTTTGTTCTCCAACACCGTCGCCACTCATCATCTCTCTCTAAGAAAATTTTAAAGAATTTCATATATACAAAGTTTGTGGGTGTGTCGAGTATTCCATACCATAATATATATATAGCATAGTCACGTAATGGATAAGGGTTTGGGTTTAGGGTTTAGGGTTTAGGATTAAGGTTTGGGTTTAGGGTATATGGTTTGGGTTTAGGGGTCAGAGTTTGGTTTTAGGGTGTATGGTTTACGGTTTGGGTTTAGGGTATATGGTTTGGGTTTAGGGTTTAGGGTTTGGGTTTAGGTTATATGGTTTGGGTTAGGTTTAGGGTTGGATTGAATTGGGGAAGAAGATGAACAATATCATGCGTCATATGTTCCATACTATTTTAAATTACAGTATAGTATGATACACTTCTTTTTCTCTTCTTTTACAATTTGTATCTCCTTCTGTGCCTCCTGATTTTTCTTAGTCACTACTTGATCACTTACACTGTTTTGTTTTCCAATACCTTTGTCACTCATCATCTTTCTTTCTAAGAAAATTATAAAGAATTTCATATATACAAAGTTTGTGAGTGTGTGGAGTATTCCATACCATAATATGTATAGCATAGTCACGTAATGGATAAGGGTTTGGGTTTAGAGTTTAGGGTTTAGGATTAGGGTTTGGGTTTAGGTATATGGTTTGGGTATATGGTTTGAGTTTAGGGTTTGGGTTTAGGATATATAGTTTGAGTTTAGGGTTCAGAGTTTGGGTTTAGGGTTTGGGTTTAGGGTATATAGTTTGAGTTTAGGGTTTAGAATTTGGGTTTAAGGTTTATGGTTTAGGGTTTGGGTTTAGAGTTTTGGGTATATGGTTTGGGTTTAGGGTATTAGTTTGAGTTTAGGGTTCAGAGTTTGGGTTTAGGGTTTATGGTTTAGGATTTGGGGTTTAGGTTTAGAGTTTTGGATATATGGTTTGGGTTTAGGGTTTAAGATATATGGTTTGGGTAAATGATATATTCTTACAAGTGAATGTTTAATTTTGTTGCAGCTTTGTCCATACTATTATGCATATAGTATAGTCGAATTTCGTTTGTGGATATCCATTGTTTTGTTAAACTATAATGAATATTGTATAGTACACTTTTTATTTGTTTTCTCTTTCTCACGTCCACGCGCTCTCTAAAGGATAGTAGTGGCATTTTTTGAAGAATCTGTCACATCAATGAGTCTATACTGTAGAATGAACATATTCTTTAGTTTAGTGCCTCTTATGTATATCTCACAAATTCTCCCAAAAAAGAATGGAATACTCTTTTTTTTTTTTTTTTTTGGCAAACTTTTTTTTTAAAGGGGTGCAACAACACCTGGACTTCCCGGGAGGTTACCCATACTAGTACTACTCTCGCCCAAGCACGCTTAACTGCGGAATTCTGATGGGATCCGATGCATTAGTGCTGGTATGATCGCACCTTTTTTTTTTTTCAAAAAAGGGGTGCAACACGAAGACTTCCCGGAAGGTCACCCATCCTACTATTACTCTCGCATAAGCATGCTTAACTGCGGAGTTCTGATGGGATCCGGTGCATTAGTGATGGTATGATCGCACCCAAAGAATGGAATACTCAAACGCAAAATTCACCGTATAATATTTAATCAAATGACTAAAGTGTGAATCAACTCCTACTTACTAAAATAAAATAAAAAGTCAAATGCTGATTTTTGCCGGAAGTTTAAAACGAAATTTGATAGAACGAAAGAAAACTACACGAAAAGAACCTTTGAAAACAATAATACAGCCCAATTGACTATATTTTGTACAAGGCCCAAATAGTATAAGTTAAAAGTCCATGTAAATGACATAATAGGCTGAATTCAGTAACGGACCCGTAAAATTAGGGATCAACGGTCAATATAGTATATATACTCGTCTCATACCATTTTTTTCTCAAACTGCCGCCGACAACTTTTCTTGGTTCCAGATCTGAATCGCTGTCTATCATCGTGAATCAGGTATATTCTTCTGCATGTTTATTTATTTTCGGCCGTGCAGAGTTTTAGTTTGTTCTCATCTCCTCAAACTTTTATTTCCCCTGTCAGATCCGAGTTTTCTCAGGTAGGTAGATTCCAATTTGATTTTACTAGATATGTAGGAGTTTTCTGAAATTTTGTTTTTTTTTTTGTTTTCAAAATTTAAAAGTAAACCCAAATGTTAAGATAGATTGTTAGTATAAAATTTTGATTTAATACAAACTGATTACATTGTTGTTTCCGGTGATTATCTTTCAAGAAAATATCAGTTTGTATCGGAACAAAGTTTTATACTGATAAACTGATTTTATAAATTGGGTGAACTTTAATATGAAGTTTGTTAGAATAATTTTTTCTTGTTTCCACTATTGATTATAATATTTATAATTTGAATGGTTGTTAAAATAAGTGTGGTTGAAGTGGTGATTAATTTACTTACTGAATCACATTTTTACACTTTGTGAAAGTTACTCACAATAATGTAACTACAAATGTTACATATGTTATAATAGATGGAGTGATTAGTTTGCTAGGATATTCATCCTAAAAAACTGTGTTCATATGCAAATGAATCTTCGGTTCCATCAACAATCTGAGTTTTTATTTTGCCATTGTTAGTTTAAGTTTTAAAATGTTGGTTTTTAAAGTTTGAAGCAAACTTCTGTTATTCTGGTAGTATGCATTTGAATTTGGTCTAAATTTCTAGATTGATGTATCTTCTATGTTTGAAAGAATTAATAGTTGAGATGTTAAATGGTTAATACAATTTATTATCCTCTATAAGACTCATCAAAACGAAAGCAAAAAGATATGGTCTCTTTACCATGTCACTCTTCCCTAATAGGATCTTCTTTTTCCATCCAAACTTAATTTGTGGAACAAATTTAACTGTGCAGTTCCTCAAAAAAAAAAGAAATGGCTCAAACAAGCTTACCTTTCAAAGTTGGAGAAACCATAGAAGTAAGATCTTTTGAAGTGGGATACCGTGGAGCTTGGTTTCGATGCAAGGTAATGTAACTAGATTCTACTTCTTCAAGGAAGTAACTTAGTAATCTTTGAAAAAGATCTACTAAGTACAGTTGAAGTCTTTGTGCTTTCAAAACATCACTTATATTATCTACACACCCACTTCAAACTCTATCTTCAAGGTGAATGGCTGAATCATGAATGGATGAACTTTGAGAAGGAACATGTGCTTTGCTACATGTAGAATCTCTAAAAACTTCCTTCTAAAGCAGATATGAGAATCATGACATCTTTCAAAAGACTTCACATTACTAATTTAAGGTCACTTGTTTTCTCCGTCTTTCTAAAGCCCATATTGTTGATAATGCATACACTTGTTCCTTTTTGTAAATGTAAATCTAGGTATAGATCCTCAATGAAGTTTTTTTCCCTAATGAATTAATATATATATTAACTTCTCCCCCAAAAGGGAGATCCGGCGTGTTACAGAGAGCCGGTTAACTGGACGAAACTATTAGCCCTTGGTTTGGAAGTCAACAACAGAACAACAAAAGCCAGATGCAGAAAGGTAGAGATCTACATGGGTGAAAGGACATGAAGTAGCTCAGCTAAAACTCTGATGGAACACCAACAGCCACCATTTGAGACAATTGTAACTAATCTAAACCAGTTGTCTAAGCCGGTATACATGTTCATCGACACTAACCATCAAGATCCTACCACCGACAGAGCAGTCCCGCGGCCACGAACGCCACAAATGTCAGATGCCTGAAGATCTGACTACTGAAACCCCTAGCCACCACAAATCACTTTGAATCGCCTCTGTTTCACAAATTCGAGGAACTAGGCATGGCCTTTCTAGAAATCACAGCGGCGGAAAACAAAAGTTGTTAAAAGGGGATACTTCGCCTTAGAAACAACCATCCCCAAAGCTTAGATCTGGTTTCCTCCGCTAAACCAGTACAAGATCCCAGATCTCGATGAGTGAAGTGCGAGGACTCTGTTTCCGCTGTCCTCAAACATGGCTCAAAACCCTAGATCCCAGAGAGCTACACTCAAATAAGTTATCAGATAAACAAAATGTGTTGGTGGTTTGATGTCCTTGCATAATTAGAACATGGTAGGTATCCTTGAGGTGACAAACCCACTAACTCATGCTATATTCAATTTTTATTCCTAATTGTTGTCAACTATGTTAATGGACTCAGCTAGAAAGTCATAACTAAAATGATCTTTTTGGAGAACTTTCTCTTGTGCCCCATAAAAGAGTTAGCTCTCTTAGGGAGACTCCTTTCTTGCTCTTTAGGAGAGAGATTGCTCCTATAGAGAGAGATGAGGAGACTTCTCACAGAGAAACTGCTCTCACGGGGTGACACTGCTTCCCAGATTCTACTTTCACAGAGAGGGCTTTCTCAAAAGAGATAAACATGCTCTTCCAGTTCTAGATGCCTGAAAAGATACATTGCTCTCTTCCAGACAAACTCTCAATCAGTGATGTATTCATCCACTATCTTCCTAGATTCTACTTTCACAGAGAGGGCTTCCTCAAAAGAGATAAACATGCTCTTCCAGTTCTAGATGCCTGAAAAGATAAAATGCTCTCTTCCAGACAAACTTTTAATCAGTGATGTATTCATCCACTATCTTCGCTTTCCAAACATCAAAAGCTGACCCTCTTAGTGCTGCTGCAAAGTTAGTATCAAGTTAGTCCATCAATTTTGCTCAAAATTTGTCCCAAGTATGGATGTTATCGTTGTCGTAGCCATCACACATAGTGGAAGACTGGATCCATATCAACATGGTCTGTGATATATATTAAAAAGCTTAACAGAATCGATTTGACTACATATATTATCAAAGCGCACTTATCTTTTCGATCATACAAGCACTCACACGATATCACCATCGTGTTCTACCCGTCTAGACAAAGCTGTAGTCATCAACCATGTTGCAAACAGAGTCCCCACGCACCATCAGTCACAGAGAGATCATTCATACATTCAAAAGGGAGTTCTTTGGATACATGTGTCTTTAGGTATCAGTACGAACAAGCAACTCGATAGATGTGTCGCCAAATGATGGGAAGAATACAACAGATTTTCTACGACGTGTCTACAGATGCTACCTGAGAGTTGGTGTCTCTTAGTAGAGTTCTTGTGGTATTGGACTCCAACGCCAGGGAGTTGCTTTAGATGCTGATATCTCTTTTGACTTAACCAAAGTGTCTTTGGCAACGATAAATCGATAATCTCTTTATGCAATCAGTTTCTTCTCACCTTTCTGTAGCATCAATTCATCTGTTTTAACTCATGCAACTCTCACTACATGTTCTAACTAGTTTCCCAACCTTAGGATGTGCCATCTTTCAGCATCACATATATCTCTGGCTAATCAGAGAAATCTTAGGCTACAACTGTTTCAAAGAAGCCAAAAGCCTTATGTCCACCTTATACATTCACTAGTTTTGTAGGTTATCAGTCAAATTAATATTAAAAACTCAGTGATTGTGTACTGATGCATCATACCAATTATGACTCATCAGAGATTAGGAAGATAAGCATGCATTAAGTCCAAATTAAGAGTCACACACCATCCATTTTTATTTAAAACTGATCTTATCTTTCTAATATTTGAGATTCTCTCTTATTATTAGATATAAACATATATTGACAGCTCTGTTTTAATGATTTATTAGATACTAAACATATACACGAAGGAGGAAAAATTGTTCTACAGCTTGAAGTATCTTGATTATGATGATGAAGGTGAGTTTTAGCATTCTCTTGTCCATATTATTTTCACAATATTTTGTAATGTATCTGCGTGAATTAACTTTTGAAAATCTCATATGGTTCAGAGATACATCACACACAAGTCTATCAAGTTGTTCGAAGATGAGGAGAAAGAGTGGTTGATGGTTCGACCATCATATCCACCACATTATCAGGAGCGCCAAGTCCGTAAAATCGAGGCTGACCAAGCACCTCTTGTTGTCGTTCATGGCTCTTGGAAAGTAGGAGACTTGGTTGATTGGTGGAAAGATGACTGTTTCTGGTGTGCAACGGTTTTGGCAGCAAAAATGAAAGAACCATTACAGGTATATATTGATGTAGTGAAGTTGTTTGTTATCCAGTCCAACGTTCTTCTTCTTGTACTCTGTACACTTAGTTAAATCTGATTAATGATTTCAACAATTCTTTTTTTTTCTAAGTCAATTATCTGTTTTGCAGATTGAGTTGTTTCCACCACCACTCGGTGAAGGAGAAACTTATGCAGCTTTGCATAAGGACGTGCGTCCAACATTGAACTGGTCACTTGAAGATGGCTGGACAGTGCCTTCTATGGTTAGTTTGTCTCATACTTGATTTGTATTTGTCCTTTTAGTTTTTTTTTCTTCTGTATCTTCATTTGTCATAGTTTGCTCATTTTGTTTGGTCACGTGGTGTTGTTGTAGGATGGACGGAAAAGTCAAAGTGTTAAACTCTTGAAACGTGAGAAAGGAGGTTAGATTTGCATGGACAATGATTTTATCCTCCTATGTTTGCTTGGTTTTGAAATTCATTTGGTTTTTTTTTTCTCACACTTTTTTACAGTAGATGTACCCCAAGATGTTTCCCAAACTGAAAAAGAGCAAACAGAGAAAGCCAAGAGGCAGAAGACAGAGAGAGCCAAGAAGAAGAAGACAGAGAGAGCCAAGAAGCAGACGACAGAGAGACACACGCAACAGACGACAGAGAGAAGCACGCAGCAGAAGACAGAGAGAGACATGCAGCAGCAAGTGGAAGGCATTGGAGAAATTCGACAAAATATTGATGAGTCAGATTCAGTTGAAGCTGCAGTTTATGACTTGGAAGAGCTCATCGTTAGAATTGAGTGGATAAAAAAGATGCTAAGGCCAGATGTTGGAGAAGGCTCAACGTGGAAATACCAAGATTACCGCCCATCTTCCAAGGGAATGTGATTTCATAGTGGTGATAGGTTTGTAATCATGTTACATCTTTCTACTTAACGTTTTCTTGTGTTGTATTTTTCACTTCTCTAATTGTATTTTGTTAAAAAACATTTCAGGTTTAGGAGGTGAAACTGCTAGTAATGTTTGATGAAGAACCGATGTGAAATGGGAAAGAGGCGTAGAATTTTGTACAACAACCAGAAAAGACATGATGATGTATAGGTTGTGTATATATTTTTCCAAGCGCCCTAGGAAGGCTAGTGACCTTTTTTTTTTCTCTGTCACTTCTTTTGACCAACTTCATCTTTGTACACATGTTTTTACATTTGTATAAAGTTAAATGAAGCGAATTCAGTTTTAATTATTTTGTCACTCTGAAAATATATTTTCCACTCGTTAACATTGGATTATTACTCAAACGCAATATTCAGTGTAGAATGATTAGTGAGACTAGGCTGGGCGTTCGGGATACCCATTCGGGTTTCGGTTCAGTTCATTCGGGTTTCGGGTTTTCGGAGTCAAGATTTCAGCCCCATTCGGATATTTCTAAATTCCGGTTCGGGTTCGGTTCGGATCTTTGCGGGTTCGGTTCGGGTTCGGATTACCCATTTAAAATAGTTTTAAATTTTGAAAATTCATTATATACTTTAAATTTTCAAAATCTATAAGAAAGATAATATATTACATATAAATTTTCATAACATATATGTCAAAATACCTTTAATTTAACATATAAATTGGTTTTCTTTGAATATTTGGATAAAAAATCAATAGATATTTAACTATTTTGGTGTTTTCAGTATACTTTAGCTATTTTAAACATTTACTTTTGACTATTTGCATATATTTTCCGAGTATTTTGAAAAACTTAAAGGTATCTTATATATTTTTAATATTTTTAATATACATTATATATAAAAATAATGTATATATTTAAGTATATAAATTTATTTCGGATACATTCGGATACCCAAAATATTTCGGTTCGGATCGGGTTCGGTTTTGGTTCTTTAAATACCGAAATTTTGAACCCGTTCGGATATTTAATCAATTTCGGTTCGGGTTCGGTGCTACTTTTTCGGATCGGGTTCGGTTCCGTTTTTTCGGGTTCAGATTTTTTACCCAGCCCTAAGTGAGACGTTAAAGTGTAAAACATCTCTCACTTACATTTTTTTTTTGTCACAACATATCTCACTTACATAAAAACTCAAAATCTTGGTTGTGCTAAAAGTTTGAAACGAAAATTTGTGATTCAAAGCCCAATCGTCTTTTTTTGGTAAACTAATGGGCCCGTAAAATTAGGGGTCCACACTAAAATAGTATAAATAGTCGTGTGTCATTGTCTTTACCCTAAACTGCCGCCGTATCAAACGTGGATCAGTGGTATTTTTTCTTCCTCTTCTTTCATTTTTCGATTTTGTGGAGTTAGATAGCTTCCAAGTTGATTTTGATAGTGATTTGATCAGTTTTCTTCTGCATGTTTATTTATTTGTTTTAGTTTGTTCTCATCTCCTCAAAAACTTTTGTTTCCCCTGTCAGATCTGATTTTTCTAAAATTTTGTTATTTTGTTTTCAAAATTTTAAAATAAGCTCAAATGATAAGATAGATTGTTAGTATAAAACTTTGATTTAATACAAACTAATTATTATTGTTGTTTCCAGTAATTATCTTTAAAAAAATCAGTTTATATCAAAACAAAGTTTTATACTAATAAACTAATTTTATAAATTGGGTGAACTTTAATATCAAGTTTCTTAGAATCACTTTTTTTGTTTCTACTATTGATTATAATATTTATAATTTGAATGATTGTTTAAATAAGTGTGACTGAAGTGGTGATTAATTTACTTTGAGATTGAATCACATTTTTACACTTTGTGAAAGTTACTCACAATAATGTGACTACAAATGTTATAATAGATGGAGTGATTAGTTTGCTAGGATATTCATTCTATAAAACTTTGTTCATATGCTAATGAATCCTCAATTCCATCAACAATCTGAGTTTTTATTTTGCCATTGTTAATTCAAGTTTTAAAATGTTTGTCTTTAAAGTTTGAAGCAAACTTCTGCTATTCTGATAGTATGTGTTTGAATTTTGTCTAAAATTCTGGATTGGGGTATCTTTTATGTTTGAAAGAATTAATAGTTGAGATGTTAAATGGTTAATACAATTTATTCTCTCTATAAGACTCTTCAAAACAAAAGCAAAAAGATATGGTCTCTTTACCCTGTCACTCTTCCCTGATAGGATCTTCTTTTTCCATCCAAACTTAATTTGTAGAACAAATTTAACTGTGCAGTTCCTCAAAAACAGAAATGGCTCAAACAAGCTTACCTTTCAAAGTTGGGGAAACCATAGAAGTAAGATCTTTTGAAGGGGGATACCGTGGAGCTTGGTTTCGTTGCAAGGTAATAAAACTAGATTCTACTTCTTCAAAGAAGTAACTTAGTAATCTTTCAAAAAGATCTACTAAGAACATTTGAAGTCTTTGCGCTTTCAAAACATCACTTATATTATCTACACACCCACTTCTTGAAACTTTACTTTATCTTTAAGGTGAAAGGCTGAGTCGTGAATGAATGAACCTTGAGAAGGAACATGTGCTTTACTACATTAGAATCTCTAAAAGTTTCCTTCTAAAGCAAATATGAGAATCATGACATCTTTCAAAAGACTTTATATTACTAATTTAAGGTCACTTGTTTTCTTTGTCTCTTTCTAAAGCACATATTGTTGGAACCTTTTGATAATGCATACACCTTGTTCCCTTTTGTAAATTCAAATCAAGCTATAGATTCTCAATGAAGTTTTTTACTCTAGTTAATATATATTTATATTAATTTTTCCCCAAAAGGGAGATCCGACGTGTTACAGAGAGCCGGTTAACCGGACGAAACATTAGCCCTAGGTTTGGAAGTCAACAACAGAACAACAAAAGCAAGATGCAGAAAGATAAAGATCTAGCATGGGTGAAAAGACATGAAGTAGCTCAGCTAAAACTGTGATGGAACACCAACAGCCACTATTTGAGACAATCGTAACTAATCTAAACCAGTTGTCTAAGCCGGTGTACAGGTTCATCGACACTAACCATCAAGACCCTACCATCGATAGAGCAGTCCCGCGGCCACGAACGCCACAAATGCCAGATGCCTGAAGATCTGACTACTGAAACCCCTAGCCACCACAAATCACCTTGAGTCACCTCCGTTTCACAAGTCCGAGGAACTAGGCATGGCCTTTTAGGGCAGCGAAAAACGAAAATCGTTAAGAGGGGATACTCTGTCCTAGAAACAGCCATCCCCAAAGCTTAGATCTGGTTTCCTTCGCTAAACCAGTACAAGATCCCAGATCTCGATGAGTGAAGTGTGAGGACTCTGTTTCCGCCATCCTCAAACGTGGCTCAAAACCCAGATCCAGAGAGCTACACTCAAAGAAGTTAACAGATAAACAAAATGTGTTGGTGGTTTGATGTCCTTGCATAATTAGAACATGGTAGGTATCCTTGAGGTGACAAACCCACTAACTCATGCTATATTCAATTTTTATTCCTAATTGTTGTCAACTATGTTAATGGACTCAGCTAGAAAGTCATGACTAAAATGATCTTTTTGGAGAACTTTTACTCTTGTGCCCCATAAAAGAGTTAGCTCTCTTAGGGGAGACTCCTTTCTTGCTCTTTAGGAGAGAGATTGCTTCTATAGAGATAGATTAGGAGACTTCTCACTGAGAGACTGCTCTCACGGGGTGACACTGCTTCCCAGATTCTACTTTCACAGAGAGGGCTTTCTCAAAAGAGCTAAACATGATCTTCCAGTTCTAGATGCCTGAAAAGATACATTGCTCTCTTCCAGACAAACTCTCAATCAGTGATGTATTCATCCACTATCTTCCCAGATTCTACTTTCACAGAGACGGCTTTCTCAAAAGAGATAAACATGCTCTTCCAGTTCTAGATGCCTGAAAAGATACAATGCTCTCTTCCAGACAAACTTTTAATCAGTGATGTATTCATCCACTATCTTCGCTTTCCAAACATCAAAAACTGACCCTCTTAGTGCTGCTGCAAAGTTAGTACCAAGTTAGTCGATCAATTTTGCTCAAAATTTGTCCCAAGTATGGATGTTATCGTTGTTGTAGCCATCACACATAGTGGAAGGCTGGATCGATATCAACCTGGTCTGTGATATATATTAAAAAGCTTAACATAATCGATTTGACTACATATATAATCAAAGCGCACTTATCTTTTTGATCATACAAGCACTCACACGATATCACCATCGTGTTCTACCCGTCTAGACAAAGCTGTAGTCATCAACCATGTTGCAAACAGAGTCCCCACGCGCCATCAGTCACAGAGAGATCATTCATACATTCAAAAGGGAGTTCTTTGGATACATGTGTCTTTAGGTATCAGTACGAACAAGCAATTCAATAGATGTGTCGCCAAATGATGGGAAGAATACAACAGATTTTCTACGACGTGTCTACAGATGCTACCTGAGAGTTGGTGTCTCTTAGTAGAGTTCATGTGGTATTGGACTCCAACGCCAGGGAGTTGCTTTAGATGCTGATATTTCTTTTGACTTAACCAAAGTGTCTTTGGCAACGATAAATCGATAATCTCTTTATGCAATCAGTTTCTTCTCACCTTTCTGTAGCATCAATTCATCTGTTTTAACTCATGCAACTCTCACTACATGTTCGTTATAGTTTCCCAACCTTAGGATGTGCCATCTTTCAGCATCACATATATCTCTGGCTAATCAGAGAAATCTTAGGCTAAAACTGTTTCAAAGAAGCCAAAAGCCTTATGTCCACCTTATACATTCACTAGTTTTGTAGGTTATCAGTCAAATTAATATTTAAAAACTCAGTGATTGTGTACTGATGCATCATACCAATTATGACTCATCAGAGATTAGGAAGATAAGCATGCATTAAGTCCAAATTAAGAGTCACACACCATCCATTTTTATTTAAAACTGATCTTATCTTTCTAATATTTGAGCTTCTCTCTTATTATCAGATATAAACATATATTGACAGCTCTGTTTTAATGATTTATTAGATACTAAACATATACACGAAGGAGGAGAAATTGTTCTACAGCTTGAAGTATCTTGATTATGATGATGAAGGTGAGTTTTAGCATTCTCTTGCACATTTATTTTTGTTTAACTATGTCCATATTATTTTCACAATATTTTGTAATGTATCTGCGTGAATTAACTTTTGAAAATCTCATATGGTTCAGAGATACATCACACACAAGTCTATCAATTGTTCGAAAATGAGGAGAAAGAGTGGTTGATGGTTCGACCATCGTATCCACCACATTATCAGGAGCGCCAAGTCCGTAAAATCGAGGCTGACCAAGCACCTCTTGTTGTCGATCATGGCTCTTGGAAAGTAGGAGACTTGGTTGATTGGTGGAAAGATGACTGTTTCTGGTGTGCAACGGTTTTGGCAGCGAAAATGAAAGAACCATTACAGGTATATATTGATGTAGTGAAGTTGTTTGTTATCCACTCCATATTTTTCTTCTTGTCCTCTGTCCACTTAGTTAAATCTGATTAATGATTTCAACGATTCTTTTCTTTTTTTCTAAGTCAATTATCTGTTTTGCAGATTGAGTTGTTTCCACCACCACTCGGTGAAGGAGAAACTTATGCAGCTTTGCATAAGGACGTGCGTCCAACTTTGGATTGGTCACTTGAAGATGGCTGGACAGTGCCTTCTAAGGTTAGTTTGTCTCATACTTGATTTGTATTTGTCCTTTTAGTTTTTTTTTCTTCATTTGTCATAGTTTGCTCATTTTGTTTGGTCACGTGGTGTTGTTGTAGGATGGACGGAAAAGTCAAAGTGTTAAACTTGTGAAACGTGAGAAAGGAGGTTAGATTTGCTACTTACATGGACAATGATTTTATTCTCCTATGTTTGCTTGGTTTTGAAATTCATTTGGTTTTTTTTCACACTTATTTACAGTAGATCATGTACCCCAAGATGTTTGCCAAACTGGAAAAGAGCAAAAAGAGAAAGCCAAGAGGCAGAAGACAGAGAGAGCCAAGAAGAAGACAGAGAGAGCCAAGAAGCAGACGACAGAGAGGCACACGCAACAGACGACCGAGAGAAGCACGCAGCAGAAGACAGAGGGAGACATGCAGCAGCAAGTGGAAGGCATTGGAGAAATTCGACAGAATATTGATGAGTCAGATTCAGTTGAAGCTGCAGTTTATGACTTGGAAGAGCTCATCGTTAGAATTGAGTGGATAAAAAAGATGCTAAGGCCAGATGTTGGAGAAGGCTCAACGTGGAAATACCAAGATTACCGCCCATCTTCCAAGGGAATGTGAATTCATAGTGGTGATAGGTTTGTAATCATGTTACATCTTTCTATTTAACGTTTTCTTGTGTTGTATTTTTCATTTCTCTAATTGTATTTTGTTGAAAAACATTTCAGGTTTAGGAGGTGAAACTGCTAGTGATGTTTGATGAAGAACCGATGTGAAATGGGAAAGAGGCGTAGAGTTTTGTACAACAGCCAGAAAAGACATGATGATGTATAGGTTGTGTATATATTTTTCCAAGCGCCCTAAGAAGGCTAGTGACCTTCTTTTTTTTCTTTTTTTTTTTTCCGGCTACCTTCTTTTTTTTCTTTGTCACTTCTTTTGTACACATGTTTTTACATTTGTATAAAGTTAAATGAAGCGAATTTAGTTTTAGTTATTTTGTCACTCTGAAAATATATTTTCCACTCGTTAGCATTGGATTATTACTCAAACGCTATATCCAGTGTAGAATGATTAGTGAGACGTTAAAGTGTAAATCAGCTCTCACTTTGAAAAAAACCCCAAATCTTGGTTGTGTTAAAAGTTTGAAAGAAATTTGATTGACAATTTACTAAAATAGATTATTTTCAAAATTTTGCCTCAGAGATATTAGAAAAAGAAATTATTAAAATATTTCATTTATACTCTAGATATATAAATACAAGTAAATAAATAAAAAATAAAATAAAATAAAATTTTCTTTATAATTTCAGATTATATATTTTCAAATTCGAACAATACCATAATTTGTTTTTTTCAAACTTTTTGTTTTAACTTTTTTTCTGAAATTCAAAAATATCTTTTGAAACTATTTTTAAAATTTTTAATATTTGTTTTATAAAATTTTAAATCTCAATCCCAAATGCTCACTCTTTTAACACTAAATCCTAAAGTTTAAATTAATTAATTCAAGGAGTATAAATGTACAGTGAAACTTATATAAATTAATAATGTTGGAACTACACCAAAACTATATTTTTTTATTAATTTATAGAGATTATTAATTTATCGATATACTAATTGAACCAAAAATTTAATTTGAGACTATAAAATTATATTATTTTATAAAAAAATTTAATGTAAAATTATATTATTTCCTTAATAAAATATTTTGATCGTTTTAATCATTAAAATTTGTGTTTATAACAAGTAATTTTTAGTGTATATTAGGTGTTTCTCAGATTTAATTCAAATATACAGAACTAATCAGAAATACCCATCGCGAAAAGTAAAAACCATTGAAAATAAAACAGGTTCAATATGAATCCCCAGGATGACCAAGCCCAAACGTCTTTCTTCTGTACAAAGCCCTAATATCTATTGGAGTATTTTTTTGGAATATTTTTTTGGTAAACTAATGGGCCCGTAAAATTAGGGGTCCACACGAAAATTGTATAAATAGTCGTGTGTCATCATTGCCTTCACCCTAAACCGCCGCCGTACAACTATTCTTTCAGATCTGAATCGATTCAATCGTGGATTAGTGGTATTTTTTTCTGTCTCTTCTTTTCTTTTCTTTCTTTCAGTTTTCGATTTTGTGGAGCTAGATAGGTTCCAAGTTGATTTTGATAGTGTTTTGATTAGATATGATTAACTCCGGTCTCTTAACTAATATTCTTGGCTTTGGCTAAGAAGCAGTTCTTAGTTTTTCTTAGTTTCGGTTAAGAGACGGTTCTTAATTTTTTTTAGTTAAAATCTAAGAACCGTCTCTTAAATAAAAGATATAAGAACTGTTTTTTAGCCGAAAAGTAAAAAAATATCCAATCATGAATTTAAAATCCGGTTAAGAGACCTAAGTCAATCATGCCTTTAGGTTTTTGAGATTTTGTTTTTGAACTTTGAAATAAACTTAAAATATAAGATAAATTGTTAGTATAAAATTTTGTTTCAACACAAACCGGTTGTCTTTGTTATGACATTAACTTATAGATTAGACAATTTCTTTTACATTTGTGAAGTTTCATTCACTATATAGATATAAAATAAAAGATGGAGTGTATTGTTTCCAATGTTTTGTCTAAGTTTCTTCAAGTTAGAAGCAAGCTTTTGCTTTCTAATATGCTGTTTTTGTGCTGTCTTTGATTTCATTTTAAGTTTGAGTAACAATAATCATTGAGATGTCAATAGTTAATACAATATCTTTTTTTATAAGACTATTTAGAACGAAAAACAAAGATTGTATCTCTTGAACATATCACCCTTCCATAATAGATCTCTTTTTTTCATCTAAACTCAGTATGCGGAACAATTTAACTTGCAGTTCCTGAAAAAGTAAATGGCTCAAACAAACTTGCCTTTCAAAGTTGGTCAAACTCTTGAAGTTAGATCTTTTGAAGAAGGATATCGTGGAGCTTGGTTTCGATGCAAGGTAATTTAACTAGACTCTACTTTAAAAGAAATATTTGAAGTCTTTGTGCATTCATATGCACCCTACTTCTCAAAACCCAACTATATCCTCGAGGTGAATTGTTGAGGAGGATGAGCCTATGAAAAAAAGTTTTTGCTTTGCGACTTATGAAATCTTTAAGTTTCCATCTAGAGCCAATACTAGAATCATGATATCTTTCAAAATACATTTACATTACTAATTTAAGGCAAAACTGATTGGTGACATTGGAGTTTGTTGTTCAGAGACCTCAAAAGAACATACATTTAAATCCCTTTGATCATGCATGCACCTTGTTCCCCTTTTGTTGATCTACATCTAGCTACAACTTCTAAAAAACATTTATGAATAAGTAAACATATGTTGTGGGTTTGAAGTCCTCACATCATTAGAACATGACACCTATGAGCTCATGCTACTGTCAAATTCTGAATCTCAATTGATGTCAACATGTTTATGGACTCAGGTTATGAGCAGCTTGTACCCTCCCTCTATAGATCTTTGTACTAAAAAAAGAATTAGCTTTTCTAGAGAGACTGCACTCCCAGACTCTACTACCTCTTGGATCTAAAGGTCTTTGTACCCAGAAAATTCTGCTCTATATTTCTCCCAGACTTTACTTGCCATAAACTGCTTCCTCAATGGGAGAGTTTTCTTTCCAAGAAATAATTTGCTCGTTCCTTAGAGAATTAGTTCTTTCGCTTGAGACATGCTCTCTTTTCTTAGAGAGAGTCGACTCTCTTTTCTTCATATAGAGTCGATTTTTTTCTTCTGAAAAAAAGAATTGGCTCTCTTTTTTTCCTTTTTAGAGAAAGACACTCCTTTTAGAGAGACTCTTTTAATAGCGAGTCTTTTCTTCCAAGAGATAATATGTTCTTTTGTAGAGAGTTCGTTCTTTTGGAGATAATTCTCTTTGGTTAGAGTGAGAGCATCTCTTTCTGTCAGGAAGAGAATCTCTCTCTTTTTTTGAGAGAGCATAGTCTCTCTCAGAGAAATTATCCCTTTCTTAGAAAGTGATCTAAAATTAGATTAGCACAAGAGTCATTCCATCAATTTTGCTTTGAACTTGTCCCGAGTTATAGCTGGTTATTGTTGCTCTCTCTATCACACCCAATGGAAGGCTGGATCATTCATATAGACAAAGTGAGGGAAAGTTTTTGGTATACATGTGTCATTAGGTCTCAAAATATTTATCAGCATGAGTAAGCAAACTCAATAGATGTATTGTCAAATGATAGGGAGAGTTCAACGGTTTCTTAGCAAGTTGCTACCGATCTTGGTGTCTCCTAGTAGAGTTCTTGTGGCACTGGGTGGTGCTGGAGTCATGTGGGAGTTGCTTTAGATACCAGCAGCTTCGTTGAATTAACTAGTGTCTCCAACTCTCTAATCAGTTTCTTCTGACCTTTGTTCAGCATCAGTGCATCTGTTTTAACTTTGCATCTGTCACTACATGTTTTTGATCATGATTCAGCATCACATATATCTCTGAAAAACCTAACCACTACATACATTCACGAGTGTTGTAGGTTATAATTAAAATACTCCCTCCGTTTTGCAAAGAGTGTCGTTTTAAGATTTTATTTTTGTTTCATAAAGAGTATCGTTCTATATTTTCAATGCAAATTTTTAAATAAAATTTTAGTTTTATCCATATTATTCTAATGCATTAATTAAAAAGAAAAATCTATTTAGTGTGTGAACAAATGGTAAAATAGAGTTTTTAGTTGTTTTTTTAATGTGTACAAAGCTTCCAAGTGACATTTATAATGAAACAGAATGAGTAATAAATAAAAAACTTAGTGACTGTGTACTGATGCATCGTACCAAAATTACAATTTTATATTAGAGATTAGGAAAATAAACATGCATTTAGTCCAATTAAGTATCACACAGCATCCATTTTTGGTTAGTACTCATCTTTCTAGTGTTTGAGATGCTCTCTTATTATCAAATATAAACATATGTTAACAGCTTTGTTTCTAATGGTTAATTAGATATTAAACATATACACGAAGGAGGGGAAGCTGTTCTACAGCTTGAAGTATCTTGATTACGGTACCGAAGGTGAGTGTTATCATCCTCTTTTACATATTTTTTTTTTGTTTAACTAATAGTATACTATTTTCACAATATTTTATAATGCCTAGGCATGAATTAACTTTTGAAAATCTTATATGGTTCAGATATATATCACACACAAGTTTATCAACGGTTTGAAGACGAGGAGAAAGAGTGGCTGATGGTTCGACCATCATATCCACCATTTTATTATGAGCGCTATGTCCGGAAAATCGAGGCTGATCAAGCACCTCTGGTTGCCGTGTATGGCTCTCGGAAAGTAGGAGACTTGGTTGATTGGCGGTATAAAGGCTGTTTCTGGTGTGCAACGGTTATGGAACTGGAAAGAAATGCATTACAGGTACATAGAAAACCAGATTGGTGTTGTAAAGTTGTTTGTTATCCATTCTTTCTTGTCCTTTGTTTTCTAAGTGGAACTGTCAATTTGGCAGATTGAGTTGTTTCCACCACCACTCGGTGAAGGAGAGACTTATAAAGCTTCGCGCGCAGACGTGCGTCCAACATTAGATTGGTCACTTGAAGATGGCTGGACAGTGCCTTCTATGGTTAGTTTGTCTTATACGTGATTTTGTATTTGTTTTCTTTTTGGTATCTTCATTTGTCAATAGTTTGCTCATTTTGTTTGATCACGTGGTGGGTGTTGCAGGATGGACGGAAAAGTCAAAGTGTTAAACTCTTGAAACGTGAAAAAGGAGGTTAGGTTTTGCTACTTACACGGGCAATGATTCTATTCTCCTTTGTTAGCTTGCTTTTGAAATTCATTTGGTTTTCTTTCACCCTTTTTTACAGTAGATCATGTACCTCAAGATGTTTGCCAAACTGGAAAAGAGCAGAAGCCAGAAAGAGTCAAGAGGCAGAAGACAGAGGGAGATACGCAGCAGAGGACAGAGGGAGACATGCAGCAAGTGAAAGACAGTGAAGATATTCGACTAAACATCGACCAGTCAAATTCAGTTGAAGCTGCTGTTTGTGACTTGGAAGAGCTTATCGTTAGAATTGAGTGGATAAAAAAGATGCTAAGCCCAGATGTTGGAGAAGGTTCAACGTGGAAATATCAAGACCACCGCCCATCGTCCAAGGGAATGTGATATCGATAGGTTTGTGATCTTTTTACATCTCTCTATTTAATGTTTTCTTTTATATACATGAACAAGATCTTTAATGTGAATAGAGAGAAATTGGAACTTTAGAGTATTGTTTTTGTATCTTTCACTTCTCTAATTGTATTTTGTTTTATTTGTTTCAGGTTTAGCTGTTAGGAGGTAGAAATTGCTAGTGAAGTTCGATGAAGAAACCATGAGCGAAATGGGAAAGAAGAGTTTTGTGCAACACCAGAAAAGACTTAATGATTAGGTGGGCTGTATATACTTTTCCAGACGCCCTAAGAATGCTTAGAGCAATACACATGTTTTGGATTTTAGTTGGAAACGAAGGTAATTAGCCTTTTTATTGGTTGAGAGAAGAATGCGCTAGTATATTCTTTTTATTTAAGTTAGATAGACATAAATAAAATGAGTGATCCATCTATTTTATATATTGTTTAGGATCTCTTCTAATTACCGATGTGCTACACTTTGTGCTTAATACACTTCTTTGGATCGGGTTAGACTGCGTGGATCGCACTCTGATACCAAATTAAACTAGATGGGTTACTCATCTTATCACCAATTAATTTGGTTTTAGGTTGGAAATCCATCTAACTTAGCATGGTATTCCACATCCATCTAACTTAACTTAATTAGTTGGGAATTCAATACATCCGATCTCAACCCATGGATCCCTAACTAATATGTTGATTCACACGATTAAACCTTATTTCTTAGAGGATCATTTTGTTTAAAGCTGATCCGGCTCAACCATGTTTAATGGTTTGAGTTTTCAATGGATAAATAAAAAAAGATAAATAAATTTTGATAGTATAGGTAATTAAATTAATTATATTAGTAGAGCTGTGCATAACACCAAAGGAGAAACTTAACCCGGTCTGAAAGTAAACCTGAATCAATGCCAATCAAGCTGGAAAAGACATGAATGAATTATGTAGAGTGGTATAATATATACACAATCTGATTGCATAAAAAGACATTTTTCCAAACGCTCTCTTGCATAATGATTTGTTTCACCTTTTTCTGGTCATTTTGAATGATTCCAATCTTGAGAGTTACAAACTTTCTCAAGTTATCTTAGTGGTCGTAGTACTGGACATGTGTGATGAATGGCGTAGCAAGCCGAGTAATTACTGATCTATGCTGATTTTCTTATTTTGTGAACCTTCTCATCTTCTCATCATATTCACGAGAGATGCATGACTATGTATATAGCCATTTATAAGATGCAGCTTCTTATTCCCACATTAACTGAAGGAATTTTCAGATCAGTGTTAGATGTAGCGCTTCGACATGGTTGGGAACTCAAACAACTAGACGTTCAAAACGCCTTCTTACACGGAACCATTGATGAGGACATCTATATGCACCAACCACCGGGTTTTGTTGACAAGAACCACCCACATTATGTGTGCAAATTGGAGAAAGCTCTATACAGACTCAAACAAGCCCCAAAGGCATGGAACTCCCGCTTCAGTCAATACGTCACAAGCCTTGGCTTGGCTTCGTCTCTACCAAGTCTGATGCCTCTCTCTTTGTCTAAAAACATAAACAAGACTTGGCTTACATGTTATTATATGTTGACGACATTATCTTAACCGCCTCGAGCAAGACGTTAGTGGCAAGGATAACAGAGAGACTGAAGTCTGAATTTCCAATGACTGATATGTGCAGATTGAATTATTTCCTTGGTGTGAAGGTGGACTATAACAGTGCCGGTCTCTTCTTATCTCAGAAGCAATATGCGTTAGACATCATTCAGCGGGCAGGTATGAAAGAATGCAAACCTGTTTCAACACCTTCAGACGTAAACTCCAAGTTAGCGGCAGACGAAGGAGACAAGATAGATAATCTGAAACAGTATAGAAGTCTAGATGACGCATATTCAGTACTTGACGTTTACAAGACCCGACATCGCCTATGCAGTCCAGCAAGTATGCTTATTCATGCATGATCCTCGTCATACTCATCTCAATGCATTGAAGAGAATAATACGCTATGTACAAGGCACTACCAGTTACGGTCTGCAAATGTACAAGTCAGCTTCCTCCACGATCACAGCCTACTCCGGTGCTGACTGGGCTGGCTGTCCCAACACAAGACGTTCAATCTCCGGTTACTGTGTCTACATTGGTGAAAATCTCATCACTTGGTGCTCCAAGAGACAGCCCACTGTATCACGCTCCAGCGCCGAGGCCGGATATTGTGGCATAGCAAACACCGTTGCAGAAACATGTTGGATTCGCAATCTTCTACTTGAGCTACACCAACCGGTGTCTAAAGCAACATTGATCTTCTGCGACAATATCAGCACAGTCTTCCTATCATCCAATCCCGTGAAACACCAACGGACAAAGCATGTTGAAATAGACCTCCACTTCGTTCATGAAAAGGTTGCAATGGGCCAGGTCACAAGACAATCAACATAGTTGTGGTGTTTTGGCCATTAACAGCTTCCCTACGAATTTAGAAGAATAGAAGATGAAGTTAGGTTCATAATAACTACATAAACAAAAACACAATTAGACATAAATAAACATAGCTTTAACATGATGCATTGACTTAGACAATATTAGCCTCTCTAACTTCATCCACCATATGATCAAGCATATTAAACAACAAATTAGAGTCTTTCACAAACTCTGGAACATCAACTGATTTGAGGAAGACTGATCCATTTGGAGAGTTAAAAAATAAATTGATGATGTATTTTTGTACAACTGAACCACGCCATCCATCAGACATGATTAAACAACCTTTTGCTACCTATTCTGCTTTATGTTCCACCAGCTGATTCTCAGTTTCCTTGACTTATTTAACCAAAAGAAGAAATCGCAGTTCATACATAGTTGTTGGCTTAAATCCAGAATCATATTGAAACTACTAATTCAAATGCCTCCTTCAAACTGTCATAATTGGCTGCATTGAAAGAAATCTCTGCATTGTAGAACCACTTTGCAAACTCAAAAATAATATTTTCTGTCTTTTCTTCTTTTCAAGATAAGAGGAGCAACGAACCTGTCCATTGGATCCTGACGTTTCTTCAGCTTAGGCTGACATGGACGTTTTGACTTTTTTCTTCTACTTCATCATCACAACTGGTTGTTACATTTGGCAGAGCAGCTTTAGCTTCAGCCTTGTTAATGAGAAAAGTTTTGACTTCTTCGTTCATATGATCATGGATTTAGAGAATCACAGTCAGATAATCTTTAACTAGATGTTGTTTAACATGTAAAACTTAATCATTGGTGACTTTACCACAAAAGTTACATATCCATTATCCAACAACCTAACTTCTTAGGATCAACAGTTGCATAGTTTCTTGCTAGATCAACTAGCCGAAGTAGACATGATGAGAATTAAAAAGCAGGGAGATTCAGAAAACAGAGAAGAAGCAAGAACCAAAAGATTTATGGAACCAGAAGTGCAAGAAAAATAGATTTGGATAGTGCATGAGTTGTGAGATATCAAACTAAATTCCACATTAGAGAATTAGACAAATAGTGTCTAATATAAACATAAGTCTAACTCTAATTAGTACGAGATCTTTTAGAAAGGATACCAAAAGTAAAATCATGCGGGTCAGCTCTTTAGGTCCAAAATGGACAATATCGTACTTATCGGACAATAAAGAGTTGGACATGAGCTCACACAAACCGAACAATTGATATTAGAGCGGTTTGACGATAAATTTGCAAAGAGACCTAAATATCTTTCAAGAGATGTCTAATACATAAAGAGAAATTCAACTCTAATTATTACGAGGTCTTTTGGAAAGGAATCCAAAAATAAATCCATGCATACCAAGTTTCTTAGGCCTAAAATTGATAATATCATACTAATCGGACAAAAAAGAGTTCAACATGCATGGCTTTCAAAAATCCAACATGAGTCGCGATGCAAATATATTTTTTCACAAATGTAAAGACATAATCAACCAGTTTTACTGTGAATTGAAGTTTTGAAACTATAAACAGAAAATAAATATAATCTTAATCATAATTCCTTTTTCAAATCCAAAACTAGTTTTGATAGGAATCTTACCTTTAGTCGCATAAGCAGTGACACGTGATGAGACTTGAGGCTTCCAAAACAACTTGTTAAGCTGTGAATCCCCCAACACAGGTCGCCTCATGCATTTAGTGAAGGCCTCAGCACTTTTTAAACCCTGTTCTAAACTAAACAATTAAGTCCTCATAGCATGAGATATAGAAGTCCAACCACCTAATTAATCATCAATATGGCACGAGTATAACGCATAATTCAAAACATCTGAACGCTCACAGCTAAAGATCAAACCAATACTGCAACATAAGTAACAATATAGATCAGCTAGAGAAAAGATGATCTCAAATACCTGGTAGTAGTGTCATGAAGCCAGAAGATACGGTTTGATGGTTGAGGAGACTCCAAACAGGGAGCCCGAGACGCCAAAAAGGCCAACAAAAGCACAGAAATCCCCCCATGTATTTTTGGTACAGTGTTGGTCTTTCCAACTACTTCCTTTGTACGGAAGCTATAGGTTATATAACCAATCATTATATTGAGTACCTATATCACTGTGTATTAAGACAAGCAAGAGTTTAACGTTAGAATCAAACACATAGTTACCATAAACGATGAAGAACTCGCAGGAACGTGAGGAAACCATGTTGACAAAGACATTAAAACCTGGTAACTTCGAGAACTGGATACAACTCAATGAGAGCAGAATTGAATTGTGGTTGTTCAACAACCTTTAGAAGCTTCTATCCATGGAGTGACCTTTGACAGAACCTGGTTTGGGATCCTCGCCGACTTCTTCCGACCATTGGGGAGTTTTAATCTGGACTGTGGAAAGTTTAAAGCTGAGGCTGCAAAATCAATACTTTGTTGAAACCCTATTTTTTGCCGAGAGAGAAAATATCCTAACAGCCCTAGTTTTATGTCGTATCTCTCTTTCTTGGAATACAAGTTATTTTATAGCATATTTCCAGGAAATCGTATTTTCCATAAATTAATTTTCTATTTCTATGGTTTAGATATATCAGACAAAAATATTAATTTGATTTGCTATTTCTCCGACGAATTGTTGGAAATTATACTTATAATATTAGTTATTATTCAGTTATCTCCAATTTTCTCCTTTCATTAAAATATTAACACACATTATACTTACACATGTAAGTGTAGCTAATAGCGATGTATAAAATACGTTTTTTTTTGTTGGAAAGTTAAAAGAGAAAATATTTATGATAGTACTAAATTTTTTGTCACAAATATAACACACAAGAAAAAAATGATCAAAATGTTTCATTAAAGAGATTAGTTTGCATTTATACACCTAAAGTTAACTAATCGAAACCTTAGATTTTATAGAGTTAAGAAAAAAAATTTGGATTAAGGTTTAAAATTTTACTAAAAATTAAAAATAAAAATATGGAAAAAACATAAAAGAAATTCCAAAAATAAAAAATTTCTAAAAAATAAAAAAATTTATAAAAAATTTTGAATCTGAAAACAATAATCTGAAAGTATAAAAAAAATAATTTTTATTTTAATTTTTTATATATCTAAGGTATAAAAATATTTTGACCTCTTAAATTGAACATTTTAATCATTTTCTTCTTTGTGTGGTATTTTTATGATAAAAACATAGAAAATATTTATTTAGGAGAATTGACCAAGTTAAAAACATACATTTTAATAAGAAATTATCTTTATCATCACAACTAAAAAATAAATTCATTTTATTAAAAATAAATTAAGAGCCAGAGTGAACTATCATAAGACCCAAAACCTTATCCATCCAGAAGCCACAAAAACTACATCGTTTTAAAATAGCTGACAACAAGTGCAAAAACTCTTATCAACATCAAAGGCAGAGGAAACCACAAGCCCAAAAAAAAAAGTTATCAGAGAGGTTAGAGCAATGGCAGCGGTGAACTGCCTCTTCTTCAAGCTATCACATTCACGACATCTCAAACCCTCAAGGCCTTCTTTTTCTTGCTCGGCCTCTCAACCTTCCCAAAACAACATAAAGGTAACTAACTACACATCATCATCACCATCGTCAGGAGTTTCCGTCCATACAATGCAGCTTGAGATGAAATGCTAAAAGTTTCCATATTAGGTAATCATAAACGGAGCTGCAAAGGAGATAGGAAGAGCCGCCGTGGTTGCTGTGACTAAAGCCAGGGGAATGGAGTTAGCTGGTGCCGTCGACAACCATTTTCTTGGCGAAGATATTGGCTTGGTGACTTAACTCACAACACATCTGCATATTACTTCCACCTGGTTTGGTTTTATCTATTTGACTCGACTCCTTAACTCTAAATGTTCCTTTAGCTATGTGACATGGAGGAGCCTCTAGAGATACCAGTAGTGAGTGATCTAACAATGGTCTTAGGCTCCATATCTCAGGTTCCATTATTTCCAAACCTTTCCTTCTCTATTGTTTCCCACCAGAGTAACTTCTACGGAACAACCTAAACGAAAAATATTGTTGGTAGGGAAAAGAAGTAGGAGTTGTGATCGACTTTACAGACCCATCAACAGTGTATGAGAATGTAAAACAGGTAACTGAATAACAACTTTTTTTTGATCAAGCTCCTTGTTATATCCACTAAGATGGAGAAATGGTCTTTGATTTTATCAAGGCAACGGCGTTTGGGATGAAGAGTGTGGTGTATGTACCTAGGATCAAGCCAGAGACAGTATCAGCGTTGTCTGCATTATGTGACAAGGCCACCATGGTGAGCACAGGGTGAGATACTCGCAGCAAATTCGTTTTGTTGTTTTCTTTTCTTGGTGAGGTCGAGCTTGTCTTGGAGCAACAACTGTTAGACCTTAAATGGCCAAGGTTAATCTAATTTCTCCCTGGTTGGTTTGCGTTATAAGGGATGCCTTGTAGCACCAACTCTGTCCATAGGATCTATACTTCTCCAGCAGGCTGTGATCATGGCTTCCTTCCACTACAACAATGTAGAAATCGTGGAGTCAAGGCCTAATGCAATGGTATAATCAAAATAAAATCTAACTTAGATTACATAGATATATGGTTTTAGCTTGACGTAATTTGGTATATATAATGAGATATTCATTTATGAAAGTAACTCATAAGAAGCTTTTGATATTAAATCACAAGAAGTGACTGTAAAGATACCTATGAAATGCAGGATCTTCCTTCTCCAGAAGCTACACAAATTGCAAACAACATATCAAATCTTGGTCAGATCTACAACAGAGAAGATAGTTCAACTGATGTTCAGGTAAAGTATACGTAAGCTTGCAGAAAGATTAACAAAGATGGACTAGTTAGAATCATGTGTAAATTATACACAAACAGAGCTGTGAATTTCCTTATTTTTTCAGGCAAGAGGTCAAGTAATAGGAGAAGACGGGGTTCGTGTTCACAGTATGGTTCTACCTGGACTACCGTCTAGTACACAAGTCTACTTCTCAAGTCCAGGAGATGTAATTATTATTACAGTCATCTATTTCAAAATCGAACTGAAAAAGTATGTTCTCTAACACAAACTGCTGGACACAGGTTTACACAGTTAAACACGACATAGTTGACGTAAGGTCCCTAATGCCTGGACTGCTTCTCGCTATCAGAAAGGTGGTACGCCTCAAGGTAACAAGGAAACATGCTAGAAGTTCTTCTCCATCCATTGATGTCTTACTTTTATCTAATGACTTTGTCCTTGTTCTCTTTTGGTTTTGCAGAATCTGGTTTATGGCCTCGAGAAATTCTTGTAGGAACTGAAGTGTCTCGCCAGTCATCAATCAAGATACGAGTCAAGTGTTACAATTATCATGAATTGTAGCTCATGTCATCCTGCAAGTCATAAGAAGGAAACACACATTAAAAAATCAAATTTTAGAAATAGGTTGATATTTCCTTTCATGATAATACGGATATTCATTTTTACGGTGAGGACACTAGCAAATTCAAATGAGAAAATAATTATCCTAGGACCTGGCAAATACGATGTTCAATGCTTTTGGTCATGGATACCAATATATTTTCATTTTTCGGTGCCAACGTATGTTTGTATATTGCTAGTGCCAGATAAATTAGCAAAAGGAACTACCACTCAGCTCTGATCTCACAATTAGATACCATGAGAAAATTTTGTCGATTTAACAAAAACGCACAAAAATAAAGAAAAAGGAGAAGCAACAAATCCTTATTATCATATACATCCAATAAGAACTAGCTAACCTCTGAATTTATCAGCCATGGCTCCAATCCAGGCTCTATCTTTATCGCTATATGCATATCCAGCAGTAGAAGCCACCATCAAAAACCCATCCACTTTCTCCGATTCATTTACATTTCGTAGCAGAGGTTGCACAAAAACAGAACGCGTCCCATCAGGAAGAACATCCCACGACAATCCAGAACCTAAAAATCAAACTTAAAAGTTAACATATATGCAAAAGAGGGTCGCCGCCACACTGCTGAAAAAAAAAAACTCAAGGAGCACAGAACATACCTGCATATTGAGGGAAATAAAGAGTCTCCTTAACATCAGCCAGGCCTATCTCATCAACCTTTCTCTTGAACCAGTCATGTAATTGAGCCTTTGACATTTGACCAGGGCAGTTCCAGTACCCACGAACGCAAAGCTCACCTTGAATCGATATCATCTAAAGAAAAAAAAGCAAGCTTTCTTAGTAAAACAGAGAAGAGAACTAAGTAGATCAACAATGAACACCATACCACAGCAACGGTACTTGTATTCCTCAACAGAACATAAGTAGCCCAAGCCAAGTCCTCCTTCAAAGAGTCCCCAATACTTGATGATATCACAAAAACCTGCTTCTCCCTCTTCAGGTAAGCTTCTCTTCTCTACTTCAGAACCCTAAAGCAGCAAAAGCTTCCTTAGAATGGCGAAAAGGAAAGCAGTAAAGGGAAACGTAAAGAAGAAGATTTTAACCTTGAGGAACTTGCCAAAGTAAGGTAAAGCTATGGAGAAGGCAGCAAGTGATAACCCTAAAGCCTCTGATCTCTATCATAATACACACTAGTAAGTAAGTAAGCCATTTGCTACTCTTAACCGAAAGTAAACCAAGAAACAATTAAAACGAAACCGGATTGAACCAGGTCTCTCCACATACCAGCTGCGATTCGCTGATTGGAGGTGAAGCTGAGAAGTGATTGAGGAGAAGAAGCGATCCGAACCCGTACCCGATCCACCTCGGTAGATAAGATTCGTCTAGCCCAGGAATCCCTACAAAAAAAAACGGTTCAGAATCTCTCTAAGTAACTTCCAAATTGGAGAAGGGAAGAGGTGTTACCGAAAGTGAAGCGAAGGACGGAGAGATTGAGCTGTTGCTGATCGGACCGTGACGACTCATTCTCCGTACGAGCGAAGATTCGTGTAGACCTCGCGGCGGTTCGGGAGCGGGGTTGCAGCAAGAAACTTGGATGGGACGGGAAGTTACAAACTCGAACACTCATTTCTCTCTCTCTCTCAGTCTCAGATGGTAAGAGACCAGAGAGTGTATGTATCTATGTATGTCTCGCGCCCATTGATGCCTAGTAGGATCGGCCCATTAATGGTATACTAGGCCCAGTTGTTTAAACTAACCCGCTGACTTGAAATTAATGGTCTGGTATATATATGTATGTGCATTCTTTACATTTAATTTATTATAGATTATATAATTATTTATATCGATAATTTTACCATAGACAATTCTACAATGTAAAACAAAAAAATTGTCATTCTTAAAAAATTAATTTTATAATTTTTTTTTTGGAAAAAGACGTAAACCACTTAAAAAACTCTCAAATTAGTAAAATCAAATATCATTTTAGATTTTTAAATTTTAATAGTATTTAAAGAATTTTCCAAATAAGAAATTCTATAATTTTCTCTCTTGTGAACTAATATTATTATTATTTTTTAATTGTAAACCATGTTTATTGCAGAGTTCTTAAAGTGAGGTTCTAGGTTCTTACTGTAATATAAGAAATTGTCTCTTAATTTTAATTAAAAAAAATTAAAACTGTGTCTTTGGATAACTTATTTGCATCATGCCATATAATTTTTTATACGCCAAAGCTATATTATAACTTCGTTTTAACTAATCTGAATACTAAATTATAATAAACAGCACTTTGGGTTTCAAATTTTAGACTTTTTGGTGTAAAATTATTATCAACTCTTAAAACCTACTAGATAGATAACCTTCCACATTTATGTTAACGTTGATTAGAACTTACATATGCATAAACAAATATAAATTTGCACATTCTAATTATATTAATTATCTTACAATATAAACAGACTTTATATATTTACTAAGCAACAAATATCCTACGAACTAATATATCAAAACAAAACCTTTCAAACAAGAATTAATCGAAATTTGTGTATTTCCCTCTATACTCAAATGGACATATAATCACATAATCTAAACATAAACCACCTTTGGTATGTGTACAGTCTATCTGGAGCATAGAGAATTTGACCCAAACTGGTGAGTTCTGATTCTCTACGACGAAATCACCCACGTGATGATAAAACCACCTCCCTGGTTCGTCCAGATGTCGTTCAGACATCGCACCTTGGCCGTCCGATGTAGACAGTTGAAACCTCACTGGTTTGATATCCCAACCATGCACTTGGTCTAAGTTACATGTTTTTCTCCCGCATTTTCTCAAAGGTTTGCCTAAATGTATCTTGAAAAATATACTGTATTTTCCTGGTGCAAATTCAAATCTGACATTTCCCACTACTTCTAACCACCATACTTGCCGAAGATAAGCTATAGATCCAAATCTGAATGGAACAAAAGGTTCAATAAAATGTTAACCGTAGTAAGGAATTAAGAATAAAAAGAATCATAACAGATGCGAGTGTTGTTAAGGGGACAATGTTGATCAAATACTCTAACACTTAGTTAATCTCTGTTGATTATAAATCCAACACTAGTTAAATAGTAACAAAAATTTCTACATATACATATATCATAAGTGGAGGAAATATTGGATCTCATATAATAGACTTATAGCTAAGTCTTGTCCTATTTTTTTGTAGGCAATATTACCTAAATGCAGCATTAGTGGAAGATATTATTGTTTCAATCGTGATTTATTTAGAGGAATAAAATGAAGAATTTGATATTCTTCAAAACTCAATGAAGAATTTATTTCAAAAATTCCGACATGTTTTCGTTCCTTCGAATTAATTATTCTAAAAAACTTATGGAACATGTTTGTTCCTTATCTAAATTGAAGAGGAATAATGAAAAAAAAATTGTTACTATTTAAAATTATTGTTCAATAATATTTTAAGAAACACATATATATTTTATCAATTTAATTTTATTAATTATATAAAATACACTTATCATCAGTTACTCTTATATTTTTAATCTTTTTCTCCTTTTTCATTATTTGCTTTGTTCAATTTTTTCATTATACTATTTTGATTTGTAGGTGAATATTAAATTAACAACAAAAATTTGCTAACGATAGACTTACCACTAGCAATCTACCAATCAAGAGTGTATTTTTCTTAAATATATTTCTTCTTTTTTTTGTAAAAGGGGCTATAAATAAATATTAATGATTATATTTCTCTAAAAGATATTATGTATATTTATATTGAAAGATTATGGATATAGTCTCGATAAAGTTTTCGAATAGTATTTTTTAAAGAATGTTAAATTTATTCAAATAAAAAAAAACTTTTTTCTGAGTTTGTTTAAGGATAACTATTCATGGAATAAAAATGATAGTTTTTTTTTTGAGAAACGAATAAAAATGATAGTTGAAGGAAAGCCATCAATTATTGATATGTTGGAGCAAATTTTGGGATAAGAGAAAATGACATTTCCATCGAGGACCCAACAGTTTTCATATTCACTAAACAAAACAGCTCGAGCTTATCTAAAAAGATTCTATATCAGTTATATGAATATTACACGTCATTATACATTTCGTATACGCGTTTATATATTATGTTATTATAAGTAAAATTCATTGCATGTTTATACAATTTGTAGAGCCAACAATATCACATTGTCATTTTTCCTTATATTATCCAATGATTAGTTTGAAAGAGAAACAAAGAAATGTTGACAAAAGTCCTTTCTTGAACTAAGTGTTGACAAAGTCGTATTTCTTAAGAAATAACGATGGGTTCAATTAGCACAAATCAGAAAGAGTTTAGGCTTAGATTATAACTCATCCTCTTCTCACATTGTGTTCTTTTATACTATATTTTTGAATTTTCTTATATTTATTGATTGCGTAGTGTGTTTTGTGCTTGGGTCAGTCCGAACCGAAACATTTCTTATCTTTTGGGATTTGGACAGGGCGACCAGTAAGGCTATGTTTATATTTTTATCAATAAATAAATAAAAATGAAAGAGATGTATAGAGAGAGAGACGTAAAAATGACCTGGACTCGTCGGAAGATATACGTTCCCAATATCGGCGATCATCAAAGCCGGTTATCTTCATTGCCTTTGGTGATATCGCCAAACATATTTTCCCACTTCTCTTGTCCAACCATGCTTCCTTTATTTCCATTACAATCCAAACAATTACTTTTATTAATATTAAAAGTAAATAAATCGCAACCAACTCTTATAAAAGATATTCCATATTATAATCTTTCTGTTTCTTCTTTCGTACGTACACACATGACAAACCCATTCGGTCGACGGATTCCCTTTTAATATTAGTCTTTTTGTTTGAATTTCACGTCAAATCCAAACATATATGGGAACCACTGCTCCATAAAATGATTCAGATTTTATTCATATCTTCTAATTATATTTCTCTAGAATATTTTCTCAAATTTGTTTTCTAAAACAGATATAAAAAACTGTAATGATGGAGACCGAACTAGACCTAACGAAAGAAGATTGATTTGAAGTTACAAAAAATATCTTTCGAATATATAGGGGTGCATTGATATTTATAAAGAAATAGTGGTGCATTTTATTTCAACTTGGCAAATTGCAGTGGTTGGCCTTTCTATACATATAATCATATATCATGTTTTTATTTATAATGAAAAACGATCTATACGACGAGAAGATACGAAAACGTTACATAAAGAATATTTTTGTATAACTTTATTCATATTCTTATAAACCCAAAAGTGAAACTGTGGAAATAGTAAAAACTTTATTGTCTTCAGTTCAAAAAATCAATAGATGGTAATTAAATGTATCAGTATAAAATTAGTGTTTAAATGAGTATTTCGAAACAACGAGTGTCTAATTTTTAAAAAATAGTTCTAATTTTTTTTTAATTTATGACGGATTTGTCAAATAGGCTTCCACATAGGCTTATCTATACTAATTTTTAGAATACTGATTATATTTTTGTCTAGTTGATTTTAGGCATGATGGGAACAACTATTATGCTTTAGGCGTGATTGTCTAAAGTGAATTTGTAGAACTTATTCCACTGTCCCTATAAGCTTTTAACCCTTTATTTTGGTCATAAATAAAATACTAGAGACTAATTTAGATATTTACAATTCCGCCCAGTGTTTTTCTTCTTATACTAATCTCTAAAAAATGGTTTCTTTTCCTACACCCCAAGAAATATCTACGGGACGTATGTGACCATCAAATATATGAAAGATTCTAAAGACCAAAATACAAATAACTAAGATAAAAACCTTTGTGCCGGCGTCGAAGAGGTTTGATCGGCAAAGCCTTGCATAGATCTCTTTCGTGCGGCTAATAACTTTGTCTTTTTCTCCTACTTGTTGATCTTCAAGGATTCTTCGGACCAAAAACTTGTAGTTAAGGGGAAGCTTGTGTTCCCACACAGTGTCGGATCTCGACGCCCTATGAAATGACCTATTCACCCTTGCAAGTATGCATATCTCCGGTGGCTCCATGTACATGAACATTGCCGTTATACAGTTCTCAGGCACGTCTTCGAGACCGCATAACTTTCCAGCATAAGCCTCGGATCCGGCGAGGCTCGATGAAGCTGCCCCCATAGATAAAAGACTGGATGATATATATATACGAGTCCTCTGGTCTTTATTTTCTTCTTTTGTCTATATGAATTCAAGATTTGGGGTTTGATGTGGTGGAGAAGTAGGAAATATAGGGTGAAATAAATGGGTTCGACATATTTTCGATTTCTTTTGTTCTTTGTCTAATGGAGGAAGTTAATGGCTTTCTTGGTTTTAAAGGAGAGGAAGGGTGGTACGTGGGACCAAAAAATTTATGTGAACAAGAGTCTTATATAATAAAGTCGAGTTTTTTTTTCTTTGGGGAAAAAATGCCACGTGGCATTCTCTTTTTAATAATTAAAATTTTTTTTCAGTTTTATTTAATATGTTTTGGTGTTAATTGTTATTAAGTGTGAGTTTATTTTTGTTATTGACAATTTATTACAATGATGTTTTAATTTTGGATTAAAAGTTTAATTTATTATTAATTTTATGTCTTGATTTTCTTTAGATTTCATAACTCTTATGTTACATATTTTTTTAAATACTTTTAAACTATTTCTTAATATTTTGTATGTCAGATAAAATACAAAAATGGAAACTAAAGTGAAGTATTTCAAAAAAATTTAAACATAAAATAGATACATATCCAAACTATTACTTTATGTTTGAAAACATTTAAAATATTAACTTTAATTTTTGTATATTTATTTTCATAGCTAATATATTATTTTATAATAAAACTAATTCATTTACTAAACTGCGGTTCACCCACGGTTGATCCAGAGACCCGGTAAATCGTCCAGTTCAGTATCCGGGTCGGGTGGATTTCTTTATATTTGATGTTGACGATAGAAAATAGAGCCTCTACGAATCTTCTTCTTTAAAGCAATCGACGTAACCGTCATATAATCAATCTAAAAATTCCACTCATCCCACTCTAATAATGTTTAGTAATTGATGGCGATTCAAGTCCAAAAGACTAACATTTGATCTATTGGTATTGACACATAAACTCTATGGTATCTTCCCATGTTACACTATGCAAGGAAACCAATAACTTCCCAGATGCATGCTATCCGTGTTTACATTTTAAAAACCGTGAACATGATTAATATACTCTTAAAACTTAACTAAACAAAAAAAAACATTACTTCCAATCTGAGAGAAATGTTTAAACGTTGCTTGGTTGCTAAAGTTATTTAAAATTAATGTAAACCACACACCACTCTCACCATTAATCATTTACACCACACTAACCATTTATTGTCAAAACCATTACTAAATGCAGCAAGTCAGAAGCCCGAATGTCACAGATAGTTAGAAATTGTCTTTCTCATGATCGTTATAGATGCTAACATTTCATTTACTAATTAACAAATTGATTTTTTACTAGAAAGATTTGGTGAAATTGTTCTATTCCGCTTAAAATAGAAGTTGTCCATTAAATAGAGGAGTTTAGGAACCATTTATAGTTTTTAGCTAAAAAACATATTTAGATTCATATTAAAATTTGTTGATATTTCTAAATAAGGATGGACAAACAAGAATTTTGTTATAAACACACACAAAATCTTCCATTATAACAAAACTAATATAGAAAATAATTTTATGTTTTTTATTTTAAAATACATATTTTTGAGAGACCTTGAAACTAAAGTAACACATACAACTCGCACTCTATATTTTAAACGTCAACATGGTAATTTAAAAAATATATATTAGATATTCACCAATTATTTTTTCAAAAATTGACACTTCACTCTTATTTTTTATAAAATTTATAAAATTTGAAATGTATTTCATCTTTCTATTATTTGAACTAAATATATCAGTAAAAGTTTTATAGTTCATATATAGTTATTTTAATAATTAATAATATAAATATGTTCTCTATATAAAACATCAACTTTGTTTTATGTTTAAATTCTAACTAAATTAATTTTGTTATGACTATCGGCTTTTTATTCTATTTTTATTAAATCGATTAGTAACAACCACTTATGTTATTCCACTTTGAACTAAACAACTTCAAACAAGTATTGCACTACGGTCACTAATCACTATAAAAAAATCAGAAAATATCATTTTTAATATATTTTTATTTCATATTTAACATATTTTATTTGTTAAAACCATATAATAATTTATAAATTTATGTAAAAGTATAACATATGAACCCGGCGCTACGAATATCACTAGTTTTTTATAATTTTAATTATTTTACTAGGAAAGTTCTGTGATGTAGTGCAGTTAAAAATGTTTCAATCAATTATGGATGGGAATTCGATAATTTAATATGACTTTGGACTATATTTATTTGGACCTGTCATTTTTTGGACAGCGATTTTGTGCACATTTTATTCCTGGGGAAAGCTAATTAGACGAGAGGGTGGTTCAAATATTTTTCGATCAAAAGTTAATTTTAGAAAAACTCAGAAAAAAAAATCAGTTGAAAAATAGAAAATTCATAAAAGTATATGGGACAGCAATCCATTTTTCAAGAGTTAAATTTTCACAAAGTTGTTTTTGTACTAGTTTAATACACGCAGTGTATATTCGATGGTTTTATTTTACTACTGAGAAAATAATTAAAAGGATCCGTTACTAAACTAGTGATAGGCAAAAATTGGAACTTACAAAACATTATTAAAAGAAAAAGAGAAAGACTTGTTGGGGAATTTTTAAGGAATATATTCAAAGTGCATGGTTTCATCAAAGATGCTAATCATATCATAGTCCTAGTTACCGGTAGAGGAAATTAAATATATGAATATTTTAACTATTTATTAACTTTACAAATATATTTTTTTATTATTAAAAGGGACCCTTATGAAAAAGCTGTAAATAATTATATTATGACGAGTGAGTTTTATTGTTCTGAAAACATATGGACCTCGTTATACTTATATAAATAAGTTTTAGTTTAAATATAAAATACTTGAGAATGAGCTATACCTTATCCAGACATAAAGTGATAATTTTATTTTCCACTGCAAATTGTAAAAATGGAACCATTATCATTAACATAAAATGTTCAATATATCGAGCCTAGTGGGTGCAAAAAATCTAGCAACAGTATTGGGCTCTTGTGGCAAACGCATTCTGCCTATAGGATGGCGAGATATCGACTTAATCATTTGTCAAATGTTTAATATCATCCATAGTTTTAGGTTATTTTATCTTTTGTCATGGTTTATTGCTTATTTGTCAATTTTTTCATAGTTTAGGTAATTTTCTTATTTGTTATATTTTTAATATCTTTAATTTTGATTCTCCATAGTTTTAGGTTGTTATTTGTCATTATTTCTTTTGTATTTATAACATTTTTATAATTTTAGGTAACTTACTTATTTTTATATTTTAAATAATTTTAGTTTGAGAAATTGCCAAAAATATCACTTTCATGATACCACTTTTCAAGTTTACACTAACCAACTTTACCATTAAAATTTTGATAGGCAAAGTACATTTATACCCCTAATTAATAAAGCACAAAACTACTCTCTTCTTCTCCTACATCTCACGAGATCTCATCATCTCAGATTCACATCAACGTTGACGAATTCTCCGGCGGTGACGAATTTTCCGGCGAGATCCGGCGACGCTGAAGAGATGTACAGCGAGATCCAAGGAAGCTAAGGCGAGATCCGACGAAGCTACGACGAGATCCGACGAAGCTACGGCGAGATTTGACGATGATGACAAGTTCCCGACGAGATCTGACGACCTTGACGATTTCTGTCGAGATTAGACGACGCTCACGATTTCTCTGACGACTTCTCTAGCGAGCCTTCTGACTAACCTGAAAAACTTGACGAGATCTGACGAACTGACCAAGCTCTCTCACGACGTCAACGAAGGTGACAAGATAATAGATAGGTGATTTTTGTTCTATTTCATTAATTTTAGCTTGATTTCCCAGAATCGATGTACGATGTGTTTCTAGGAAAAGAAAAGAAGTTTTTTTTCTGATGAAACTTTATAAATGAGGTACCAAATTATCTTTTGGACTCAAGCCATAGATGAAGTGGATTTTGTGTTTCTTAGAAGTGGTAGCTTACATGTTCTATTCACTGAATCAAGTATTTCTCAAAAACTTGGTGTTTGGATTTCTCCAAAAGTAGAGCCTACATTCATTTTAGATGTGGAAGAGTTGATTCAAAAGTCACTTGAAGTTGCTGGCTTTGTTGCACACCAACTGTTTGATCAAATGATTTTAAGAGGAATGAAAGAACAACAACACAAGGTCTTGAGTAAAATATCAAAAACATAGCGATTCAAATATAAACTCAAAAAAGGAAGACATAATTTCAGTGACAAGGTTTTTACAATTATTTCTTAAAAATGATTTATAAACCTCTATAAAACGTTATAAGACTTCATAAAATAATCACCTTTTGATATTCTACAAATCTTTATAAATGATTTTATAAATCCTTATAAATAACTTTAAATATTCTTATAAAACTAAAGAACACGTGCATGCTTTGTAAAGAGATGATGATATGTGGCAGATTCTGAGGCACATGCGGACAGCAAGTAATGCTCCACCGCTTCAGAAATTTTACATACCCTTATAAATTGTTTAATAATCCTTTATAATGGTGTATAAACTTTATAAATTATTTTTATAAATTATTAATAAATTATTATACAAACCATTATAAATTGTTTTATAAGGCTTTCTAAATGGTTATAGACTATTTTAGTTGATTTATAAACAGATAAAACTCTTAAAGTACCCCTTATAAATTGAATATAAACTTTCATAAAGTTTTTATAAACCCCTATTAATAGTATATATACCCCTTCTAAATTATTTATAAACTTTCATAACATTTTTATAAATATTTATAAATGGTTTATATATTTTATAACTTGTTTTATATGCTTTTATTATTGTTTTATATACTCTTACAAATAATTTTGCATACCCTTATAAAGCTTTGTAAAGAGATGATGATACGTGGCAGATTCTAAGGCACATGCGGACAACAAGCAAGGCTCCACCGCTTCAGAAATTCCAAGTTGTTATATATCAGACTTTTCATTTATCTGATATCTGAGATACATGGGCCAGCTATAAATATTTATAAGTTATTATTTATCAGCATTTTCATCTCTGAGTTTATATAATACTTTATAAACAAGTATATCTGAGTTTTATAAAAGTTTATAAAGGGTTATAAGTTATATAATCTCTTCATGAAACTAGTAAATCTGAGTTTTATAAAGATTTATAAGGGGTTATAAGCTACATAATACTTTATAAACTAGTATATCTGAGTTTTATAAAGGTTTATAAGGGGTTATAAGTTATATAATCTCCTCATGAAACTTGTATATCTGAGTTTTATAAAGGTTTATAAGGGGTTATAAGTTATATAATCTCTTCATGAAACTTGTATATCAGAGTTTTATAAAGGTTTATAAGGGGTTATAAGTTATATAATCTCTTCATGAAACTAGTATATCTAAGTTTTATAAAAGTTTATAAGGGGTTATAAGTTATATAATCTCTTCATGAAACTTGTAAATCTGAGTAGTTATATAATCTCTTTATAAGGGGTTGAGGCAATATATCCATTGTTGAAGGATGTGGCTCTTTCACCAGATATGCCTTTTTGTGTTGATTGTATTTTTGAGGTACTTTAGAAAAATTAACTTGTAAGCCATTATAAATCAGTTTATAAACGTTTATAAATCACTTTTGAGTTCCGTATACTCATTTTGCCTAGCATTCTTCACAAGAATTCTCAAGTTCACATGTTCATATGTTTTGAACAGCTCAAGAAAACCCTCTAAACAATTTTCATTTCTTTTATAATTTATTAAATGTTTTATAAACCTTTATAAATGGATTTTACTTTTAAAAATAATTTATAAACCCTTATAAATAGATTATAAACTTTGCAAACTGTATCATAAACTTTTACAAATGATTTCTAATATCTTATTTGTTCTTCATATTTCCTTTGCTCTTCTTTCATGTATTATTTTCTTATATATGTTACAAAAAAAGTAAATTCACAAATCCTTGTTCCCATTAGTTTTTTTCGTTTTATATCATTGTTGAACTGTCAAAATCCATGTCATCAAGATCAGATGTGTTGGGGTCACCAAATGTTTGTATTCATTAGGAAATCCAAACATTGTATTAAACACAAGATGTAAAAAAGAATAGTCAGCATTTTATAAATCTCTACAAATCTCTAATATATAAATTTATAAACTCTTATAAAATCACATTTATAATCTTCTATAAAAAGCTTCACATTATTGACCAAGACACCGATTGGGTAATCACTTTTGGATTGTCCAGTGGTTCTATTCCAGCTTCATAAATCCTCAGAGGCAATCTCATAGATGTGCAGAATTCATTGCTATCTAACTGCAAGACGAAATAAAAATATGATGTTAACTTTTAATTATGGTCTAAAGATATCTTATCCAAACGTAATATTCATGTATTTTGATAACAGTTTTAGAAAGAATATAGGATAATAAAAGACAAGACTTCTCAAATTCACACATTTATATGTTTTTATAGACATATGAGCAACTGTGTTTACAAACTTCTTTATAAACCTTGTAAAGCATTGAGTTATACTATCGATCCTAAAACCCAGATTTATAAGAGGATATAATTCTTTAAAATGCAATGTTCACTATTCGAAAATCTTTCTTCTAACCATAATTATTCAAATGACAAGTCTAAATTAAATCAACTTTATTTTTTGTTTCGGATAACAGAGAAACGAAAATCATAAAATCACTTGAACCCAGATTTATAAAAGTTTATAATTTTTTGAAAACTCAATGTTTATCAGAAAGAACAAATTCAAAAAATTACTTGAATCAAACAAAAAATACAAAATAGAAACATACATGTGTGAATCGTGGTGAGGAGTCAACAACTTTGAGGTTTTAATCGTGATTCTTGTAATCTCTTGTCGCTGGTTGTGTGAGAGAGTGATGATGGATCTCGATGAAGACGACGACGGATCTCGACGGAGACGACGATGGATCTCGACGACTGTGGATCTCGACGGATTTGACGACGTCGACGACAAAGACGACGACGGCGAGATTGGATGAAGACGACACGATGCTGGAATGACGTCGACGATGACAGAAACAAGAGAAGAAAAATTTAATGGAGGAGAAGATAAGGTAGGGTCAGTTTTGTCTTTTACACATTAATAAAAAGTGTATTTGTGAAAATATCCATCTATTGGTGGTATTGTTGAATTGTGGTATCACACAAAGTGTAGTTATGAAATTTCCCCTTTTAGTTTTGATTATTTTTCCATATTCTCCATAATTTAGATTTTATTTTAATAATTTTAATAATTTTATTTGTCATTTTCCACAATTTTACATTAAGTCATTAGTTTAACTAATATTGTAATTTAAATTTTTATTTAATATAAATATTTTATCATGATTTCTAAGATAATTTTAAACAGGTATTAACTAATTCTACCGACATATATATACAATTATTTTTAAAAAGCATTTTAATCGATATTCTTATCATTATATTTAAGAAATTTAATTTAATAAATATATTTTTTACAAAAAAATTAACAAATTATACCGATAATATTATAATCATTTTATTCATTATTACAATATTGAATTTAAAACTAAAGGTAAAGCATAACTAAAACTATATGTAACAAATATAAATTGTATATTAATGTTGCATATTTATATATTTTGAATATTAAACAATCATAATCTTAATTTGCATTTGTAGATGACAAACATCAAATTATTATTATTTTGTAATTTTATTATTTTTTGTGTTTTGCGTCGTTAAAATCTAAATTATTGTGAATATATATGTTTATTGGTTATTGTTATTATGTTGATGTTTTTATAGGTTGTGATTGTTTATAATCTTTTCAATACCACTTGATTTTTTTTCTTTCGACAAATAAAATAATTTTATAATATAAAATCTCAGCTTGCTAATTTAGTTATTAATATAGAAAATATTTTGATAAAATATACATCTTATAAATAAAAATATTAAACAAAGGAACATATCTATTACCACATGAATATTGAATTTTTATAATTTATAATATTAATTTAAAGTTTTTATTTAATTTAATAATTTGAATTTTTTTAAAGTAAACATTAAAATTAAATTTTAATAGGTATATATAGATATTTTAGTCCGTGTGAAGTTCCCTCGTCCATTGAAAACTCAGTAATTAAATACTTGAAAACTCACGTCGTAGCGTGAAGTTCCCTCGTCCATTGGGTTTTATGTGGGACCATGAGCTTCATTGTCCATATTTTTTTAGAGCCAATCTCCTATGAGTTCGGTAGAGTTCTTAGAGCATCATTAACGCAGATGCTTAATAGGGTGCTTACTGATTTTTTGATTTAAAAAAAAAGAAAAATAAGTAATTAGACAAGCAGCGCAGCTTAATTAAGCATCAGAGGAAGGGGTGCTTATTAGACACGTGTCTCTTTTCCCCTGCTTCTCTCCACATCTCTCTCGACGGCGACACCAACCGAACCCTCTCATCTTTCTTCTTCAGATCAGCCATGGAGGACGAGGTAATTGTTCTTATTTCGAAACCTGATTCCTTCTCCTTCTTCTACCCAACCAAACCCTTTCATCGTTAGTCTTCAGAGCAGCCATGGAGGACTAGGTAATCGTTCTTATTTTCTTATTGTACAGCTCTGTTTTCCGCAGGAGATTGTAAATGAGAACTTGGAAAAAAAAATTGAAACTTTAAGTTCTGAAAAAATTGAAACTTTGTTCTGAACATTGGAATCACAAGGGAATAAAAGATGATGTGTATCTCGGTTTCTAAATGGTAGAGTTAGATTAGGAATAAAAGTTTGCCCAGATTAGGAATAAAAGATGATGCTTTGATCTTTCCTCTGTTTTGCTCACCCTCTTCATATGAAAAAAACTTCGTGCTGTTAGCAAATCTCAAAAGGGTTTCTTGCTCCAGTGTAAAGGATCCAAATTTATAGCTCTAATTTTATCTCTTTTTGCAGCAAATTTTTGTTATGATGATGTGTTTGGATTTGATATAACTGTATAATGCTGCTGATGATGATGATGGGGTCTAGTTTCTTTATGGTCATGGTCTTTGCAGCTCTCATCATGCCATTGTAATGGTGAAGAAACGATAAAGTGTTTGTTTTCCAGTTTAAAGTTTGTTGCTTTTAACAATGACTAGTGATTTTTGGTTCATCAGTGAGTTTTGTGTAGGATGGTATTTTTGGTTTTGATATGATTGTATAATGCTGATGATGATGATGATGAGTTTTGTTCAAGTTACTTGTTTTCTGTCGGATAAAGAGTTTTGAGTTTGTTGTTGGCTCTTTCTTTTGGAGCAAGGTACACTGTTCGTTCTTTCTTTCGGTACCAGACGTAACGAGAAGATTGCTTGCTACGTTACTGTCAAGGGAGACAAGGCAATGCATAAGATGCTTGCATTGGAGGAGATTTATTAGAAGTTGCTTAGGAAAATTGCTTAACATCTTTTTATTGTTAAAAAATTGATTAAGCATCCCATATTAGATGCCATGGTTAATGATGCTCTTATGCCCTTATTTTATAATTTCTTTTTTAATCAAAACCCAAAATCCCAAATCAAATTCTCCCTTCTCATCAAAACTAAACTCTAACTCTCCCTATGGATTAGTGAACCCATGGACAAATATTTAAATTCTATACCTTTCAAATTTGGAAAAAAAAGTTCTTAAAATCATTTTTAATCACATTTTGATGATTTTCGTGAAATTTTGGAAAACCCGTTTTTGATTTTTGAAATATTTTTATCAAATTCTATAAATCAAGTAAAAAATATTCGCGTTTCCAGTTTAATTTTATGATTTTTCGTTTGCCATATAAAATTAAAAGAAAAACCGAGCCCATTAGAGAGTACACTATGAGATATAAGGGCATTGCCACTTTTTTGTATTGGTGGTTGAATCTCTTATTCACGGATGTTAATTGCTGTAACCACTCACAAAAGTGAAAGATGGTGGTCCATTAATTCATTCAGCTTATATGATTCTTGGCATAAAAGATAGATGCGTCGTCCTTCATCATTCTTTAGGCAAATAGTCCATTAGTGGTATAGTTAATTTTAACCTTACTTCGATGATTGAAGTGACACCTTGCTTATCAAAGTAACTAAATATTTGTTACATTTGATATATAATTGATTCACGTGAATCACGTCTAAGCTAGTAATGATAAAGTCAAAAACTGTCAGATTTTAGCTAGCTCTGTAACCACTGACCTTTATATTAATTAGGTTAAAATAATATGACACCAGCAAAACGAGGATTTTTAAATAACGGATACTGTTGACTCGCTGAAAAATTATTGTTTGAGAGGATTTCATAAATACTTTAGAATTCAAGTTCTGCTAGGAAGTTTCACACCAGACCTGTATTCCGCTGTTTTCCTAAGATTTTTTTAGTGTATCGGCCTAAATTAATTCGGCCGCATTAATTAAGCCTGGTCACTGATTGAATATTCGGGTTTTCGAAAATATTTATGATTTACTTTATATGTTACGGATATCTAATTTTTTTATTTAATTTACTTCGAAAAAATATGATATTCGGAAAAACGGATATCCGGAAAATAATATATATTTCTGATATATACCAATATTTACGGATATGTCATATGTTTTGATTAATAAAAATAATCTTAAAAATTCAATACAAATTTATTTTGTAAAATATTTTTTTTGCATAGTATATAAGATAAAAAAAGTGAATCTACATATTTTGTTAACTTTTCAACTTAGTTAACAATTACATAACACAAAACTTAAGGAAAAAGATACAATTGTCGTAAACTTTTCTCTTCCTTTTATGTCATACTTTTATATAAATAATAATGTGAATAGAATTTATCACTCATATATTAGAATAATATTTATATAATTTTATACATTTTAAAACTTTAAATATAATTAAGATATACATGTATTTATATATTGTCGGATCTGATATCTGCTTTCCAAAATTTTAATATTTGTGATTTGCTTCGATTTTAACGGATATTAATTTTTCATATTTGTTTTGCTTCTAAAGTTTACAGATATTCAGAATTTTCGAATCGAATCAAAATAAATAACGAACCAAATCAATTTAGACGGATAAAATGTCCACCAGTCCTATAGCATTAATAGTTAAGAGTAATCCAGATTTTAGTCAAAACAACCTGTGCTTTGCAATCATATCTACGTTTTCCACTAAAATATCTCTTTTTGACCTAGTTGCCGTGTGGGGGGGAGGGGGTTTCGCTTATCGGAAAACACTTTTTTTTTTTGTAAACAAATATTTACATATAGTTATAAAACCTTAAGAGAGAATGAATGTCGACCGCTATATCAACCAAAATTATCTAAATCAAAATATTACATAGCTTGATTCACATCAAGCACCTGATCCAGTACGTTCGACTTACTAGCTCTATCATCCCTTGACTATCAATAACCTTCTCAACTATAATAACCCTTGCGAAATAAAAATCGGCAGTATCACTCGCCTGGATCTGATAAACTTCATGATTATCCAGGCCCTTTATCTACTGCCAAATCTCTTTTTTTTTAAATCTTTTAGTAAGCAATATTTCAAAAAAAAAAACTATGACGGCGCTTACCACAGAACGTTTGACCTCATTTCTTCGAATGCTGGATTTCTTGTGATGTCGCTTGTTGTAGCTAAGTCTAGGTGATATTAACAGAGATAGAAAGGTTCAGATCAGCAGTTGTATATTGAGAGCACACGTTGTGGAGTTTGCATATTTACTAGACCAATTTCAGTTTCTTACATATTTTTCCTTTTGAGTTGTATATATATACAACTTAAAAAAATTATGTTGAATAAGTTATTTAGATCCTTTTTCTATATCAATGCTGTTTATATCTTGTTATAGTTGTAAGTCTGAACGGATTTGGAGATATAAAGGATTTCATTTTATTGTACGTAATGCTTATTTTCCTTGCAATTTTGTCACATATACGGGGCTTAGTTGCATGTTAGGGATCTGATTAATCCAAAGAGAAAATTTACTGTTGAGTAATTCCTAGCTAGTCTCTGTTTTTCTCAATGCTTGTCAATTCTTACTAACCACTTAATGAAAATTGAGATTGATTAGATTTCATATAAAACTGAGTGTGACGTTCTGATAGAAAAGGAGATGTCCATTTCTCGGATTAACCCTAAGATTTTTTGTTTCATTTTTTTTTCCTAGGCCGTGTTTTTTCGGCTGCAATAACCACCGCCCATGATCTTCTGCTCTTTGCTTTTCTCATGTCTGTGAGTGATCAGGTATGCCAAATCTGTTCCATAATTTCCCATTTTTCTCCTTCGTCTGATTTCTCGAGTGGAGATTGGTGTGTGTCCTTCTCCTTTTTCTTGTAGAACATATTTGTTTTGTCAGGATAAGCAAAGACGAGGGTTATTTATGAAATCGCGTTTATTTTTGGATATGTTTCTTCAGCATAAGCAAAGGAACCGATGAGGTTGTCTACTCTTTGGACCGTTCACTCTCAGATAAAACAGTCGATCTAAAAATTCTCACTAAAAATGATAGCACTGTGATCAATCATTTTCGGAGAAGCTAGATTGGTCTTCTTTCAGGAATGAGAGTTCTCCTCAAAAGAATGTTCTAATATGCAGGCAGTTATTCAACTGCTCAGCTATGTGGATCGATCTTTACATGATGTCGACTTTTTGCTCAATTTTGCTTTCTTTTTCATCCACACCTATTTTAACCAATTATAAGTTTATAACTTAAGAAATACTAGAAGAATATAGAAATACGAAAACACCATGAAAGGTGGTTACAATGTGTTAAAAACATAATACGTCATTTACTTCCACAGAATCTGATATTATTTTCTGTTTTAATTTTTTTACTAGTTACAAAATAGTATATTACAAAGTTTTACGTATATGTTTGACTATAAGCTCTGGTCAATTCTTATCTTTTTTTATCACATATTTCTAAAATGTTATTTCACCGTCTCTTATTAGCTAATTTCGTATGAATATGAAAATATACTTATGTATATAATTATCTAATAGACTATTCCTAAAGTTATATATAATTGTGCAAGTTCTCCTTATGTATAATGTACTTCTATATAAATTAATATATCATAAAAAGTATTCATCAGGAATAACAAACATGCATATTCTCCACACACTCCCGCGCACACAAACAAAACTGCAGCTTGACGTGATCTCTCTGTTAGGTAGCTCACGGATTATGAACATAAACCCTCTTCACCATATATCATTCCTCGAACCCTCCTCGATTCTATATAAACATAAGTAAACCCCTAACTCCCTAAATAGATCTAATATAAAACAATCTACTCTCTCACAATAATATACTTCATAATAGATAAAAAATAAAGAACAAGAAGATGGCAGGCATCGTCCTAGCTCTTCCAAGTCTTCTTTGGCCATGCTCATGAAGGTGGCCAGTGCTGGTGGCGCTGGTCTTGACGTGGCGACGGTGGCTGGACTGGACAGAGCTGTAATAGGACACTTGAGTGGACTGAACGTGTGTGGTGAGTTTGTCGTTCCTGGAGCGGACAAGACGAACCCGAGTGCCGAGTGCTTGCAACGCTCTTGAAGCAGTGCCGAGCGAATGCCTTTGCAACACGCTTCGCATTGCCTCTAGGCTTCCCACTCGCTGCAGCATCCCTACGCTTTCATGCAGCTAATGTTATGGACGTGGTTATATTTATGTAAGACAGTAAGAGCATATACTATATCGTCTAAAAATTAATAAATTGCTTTATATATGTACAGTAATATGTATCTAATCACCAGCTTCTCGTTTTTTTTTGCCTTTTTCTAATAACAGGAGAGGCATGGGGAGAGATCATGGAGATAAGATATCTAAGAATAAAACTCTGAGTTTGAGCTGTAGTTTTTCCTTTTTTTTCTTTTCTGTTAGTCTAAAACCAATGGGTTTGGAATAAAAAGATGAATAATATTAAATCATAAATTATTCGAATGGTTGATGAATGAATTATTGTCGTGGTGGCATCAATAGCTTAAATTTCCAAAAGAAAAGGCAAATGAGAGAGTTGGGTCACAGTCACAGGAACCACCATAGGTACTTTGATGTGTGATGGATCTTGCGATGGTGTCTATTTGGATAAGTTATGGATAAAAAAGGTTCAAAATTTGAGAAAGATTTGATGAACCAATGACAGAGTATTAAACATCTTCGTGGGTACAGCAACATCACCGGAATGGCAAAACAACTCGTGGCATAAAATTACAAACAAAACAACAAGCATTTTATACACTGAATGCGAAAACAACGCAACGTCCCTACTCGAGATTAGTGTGACGACACCGTATCGACTCAGGCGACTCGCCCAAAACCTCACCCAGTTTGTAAACAACCATCTCGAACAACACGAACAACGCTCCTTCGTACACACTCCCCATCGGCAACAACGGCCTCTCTCCCCTTCCTCCGTCTCACCTCCGCCGTCGCTCGCCATGGTCTGCGCCGGTACATAACAAACATCCGTCGCGTGCTTCCACACACGAACCTCTCTCCGGCTGCGCGGTGACGAGCACGACCTTGGCGCCGGCAGATTTCGCGACGGAGCAGATCGCGTCGACGGTAGAGAATCCTCCGGGACCGGCGGAGGCGACTGAGGAGATCGGGAGACGAGATCGGAGGCGTGGTCACGTCGGAGACCAAGTGGGAGGAGAGGCCGAGGTGGAAGAGACGCATCGCGAAGGCTTTGAGCATGAGGCCTTCGCGTCCGACGCCGTGGAGGAAGACGCGAGCGCCGCGGCGGGAGACTCCGGCGAGCTCCGTCACGAGGAGATCCAGCGGCAGGTGGGTGTGGATCGGTTGGGTTGGAGAAGACGGATGAGATCTGGTTGCAGATTTGAGATGATAGTCTCGACATTTCGTTCGCCATTGATGTGTGACAGATTATCAAGTTCAACTGACTATATATTATATGATCTTCGTTAGTGCAATATGAACCACATTTATACAGATTTGTTAAAACGACGACGCATGGATAAATAAATCTTTTTTTTTTCTTTCGTTACTGCTGAATAGAGTAGTGATTGTAAGCAATTGCATTAAAATGCTGTAACAACATAACATAGTTTCAGAATCTTGATTGTTTTTCTTCCTTTCAAAAAGGTTTAAAGATTGAGAGACAGAGAGAGCTCTATAAAATGTGGACAAGAGTACACGTTTGATTGAACAGAGGTATCATATCATATCATCAACTGGAGGATGAAGATGACTTCCCAGCTGCTCCTACCTCTTTGTTAACGCCTTTACTGTGTGGTGGTGAGGTTGTTGTCTCTGCTTCACTTCCTTTCGAGCCATCATCATCCTCGTCCTCTTCTTCATCATCATAGAAGGACCCCAAGGACCTAAGTTCCTTCACCTTGTGGAACTCATTGTAATGCACTCTTCTGTGTTCACTGAACCTCTCATTTTTCTCACCTTCCAAACCTGCGTGTGTTTGCACCAAAAAAAACATAAACATCGTGATCAGAAAGAAAAGGAACATGAAATAAAATTTTGTTTGGTTTTAAGGAGAACCATTCACCATCTTGATCCATTGGATCTGCTTCATCATCCTCAGCCGGAGCTCCAGCCACCACCAGAACCAGAGCCCATGGCTAGCATTTCTACTGGAAGAAGCTGATTCACCATTCAGAGCGTTCTTCAGTTCTTCCGCACGTTGCATATCATCAACGCATTCGTTGAAGGATCTTCCTCCTCTTGGAGACAAAGTACCTGGTACAATCATTAGAAAAAAGCGTATGTCTGAAACACATACTACTTTTATATGTTTAGATGATGACAAGTATGTGTATCAACACCATATTCATAATTGCTATTACTATATACACGCATGCTCGTAAGTGTATCATAAGCTGTAACACAAAGAGTAACTAAATAAAGAGAAATAGACAAACCATCATCAACATCATCATCATCATCATGAATCATGGGGTGGTAGGGAGTCTTAGGTTCAGTGATCTTCTGCCTAACAGGTTTGTTAGATTCAATTTCCACTATATTAGCTTCATCCCATTGTACACGCCCCCTGCCACCAAAATAAAAAAAATATTATCTTTAATGAGACACCAAGAGAGACCAATTTGCAACAGGCAAAACCGATAGAAACAACCCCAATGAGAAACTAAACTACATTATCTGAGCCTTTAACTAAAGACATTAAAATTCACATAACCTTACAGTTAACTAATTCTGCTAAACTTCACATAACCTTACAGTTAACTAATTCTGCTGGGATATAAAAAATAAATGAATATTTAAAACTTCCAGTTTCCTTTTTAAAAAGGGTAGTAGAGAAAGATCTAAATTAAAGCTCCCAGTCCATGTACAGCCATAGAAGGCTTAGAACTTCATCTCTATAGACAGATCATCTATCCATCAGCAAAAACTAACACAAGCTCATTGCCTCGGAAACCAATCTTAATTTTTAAGCTAATGCAAGGTGAAGTTCTGATGCTACATTCCAATAGATGAAACGTAACGAAAAAAAACTCAGAGAAGGAGAAACATACTTCATGTTTTTTGGCTGGCTTGTATTCTTACTTTCCGGCTAATTCAGTACAATCTGCTTAACTTTCCAGAGAAAGAAACATACACAAAGGATATAAAGGGAACAAGTCAAATCATATATGAATACAGGATCGCAGAGACTATTCAATACGAGATACAAAACCTACTACATCATTTTAAAACATGGCAATCGTAAAAAAAAAAAAAGAGAAACAAGGAAGAATCTAGTTGGGAAAACCTATAAAGCAAACTCGAGAAGTAACATGAGTAAGAAGCCATAGATCCCCATATTTGAAATCGAAATAAAAAGAAACTTCGAAATCAATCGACTGAGTATCAAAATTCTCACAGATGTAAAGCCGACGAACACTTACTTCTTTGGATCAGTCATCTCTCCAGCAACTTTTTTTTGTTTTTGTTTTAATCCTCGATCGCTGCTGCTGCTAGCTCTCGCAGACGGGACTGGAGATTTTGGAAGTTACTATTTTACCCCTCCAGCGTTAGATACATTGGCTAATGTCATTTAGAATCTCGTCACGTGGATCCTTCCGATCCGTTCGATTCCGCTTCGTGACACGTGGCGGGATAAGCGGGTGGAAGAGTGAAGACCGAGTTTTGGAATTCGCCCTTTTGAAGTTTTTTTTTTTTTTTTTGAGCAAGAGAAAGAGAAAGGAACGTTCAAATCGAAGAAGAAGAAGACCAACACAGTTGAGTGCCAAAAAAAAAAACGAGATCTTATTCAACACTGTAAGGATCTTTTCCTATTTTAAAATTTGATAGAGCTCATCGCTCGTGTGAGAATGCGAATTTGTGATAGTGTGATTCACTGTTCTGTTGGATATCTATAGACATTCTGTGATCCACTTTTATCTTTGTTGATATTGGAGATTGGAGTGTGATCTCTAACCCATTGGTGATTGAAATTGGTTTTGGTAAATTTGATGTAATGTTGTAGTTAAGACTCAGTGAAGATGTTGAACAAAAAAAAAAAAAAAAAGACTCAGTGAAGATATGATATGATTTGCATTTGTGGAATGATTCTCTGAAACTAGATCCGGGGAAATAGGAGAGTTGCTTGTTGATTCTTCTGTTATGCTTTTAAGTTATGTTATGACTCTCTCCAACACTCTTCAGTGGTGATAAGCTACACCTCTTATTTTCTGTATAGGGTGTAAGCACGAGTGATGTTTTCGCTGATGCATGGACTGTGGACTTACATGTTCAGCAAGACTGAGTTCCACGTCCTCATTCTTGGTATCGACAAAGCTGGCAAGACGGTACTCTTCTTTCTCACTCTTAAATCTTCTGAATCATTGTTGAAGATTCATCCAACATTTACTTTTATTTATGTGGTTTTAGACGTTCTTGGAGAAGCTGAAGACGATCTACTCAATCTCTGAAGGTCTTCCGCATGATCGAATTGTTCCCACTGTTGGCCTAAACATTGGTCGTATCGAAGTCTCTAATGCCAAAATTGTGTTCTGGGACCTCGGCGGTCAGGTAACAAGTAGCTTATCTCTTCCCCTCCTTAAAAATGTACATTATACTTTTTACTGATTGTCAAAAAGGGCTAGTCTTTATACTCAAATAAGACCGACCTCTCTCTTGGTCCATAGAAAGCAGCAATGACAACAACGTTTACCCATTGTTTAACGGTGGAGTCACTAGAGAGGATCACAAACATGAACATGACAGTGGTTCTTCATGCGACTCCATATCGTACCCTCTTTACCACTATAGCTCATCCTGAGCATGTGGTCTTCTTTATCAAAAACCTTGTCCTTGACCTTGTTCCGCTAGTTGGCGATTTCAAAAACCCCACATGTTCATGTCCGTGTTTCCTCTTGTGTCTCCACCAACGATGGTAAACACTATTGTTATTGTTGCTGCCTCCTACGGAATTAACTGGACCAAGAGAGAGCTCATGATGCTAATTATTTGATCAAACATATAGTTTGCAAGACTGTAAGGGATCTTTTGAAGAAGCGCTACAATAAAAAAAAATCATAGACTGTTTGTTTCTTCCTGTTGAAAACGATCAGTTTATATATATTTGAAAAAGGATTAATCTTTCTAATCAAATAACTATGCCTTTGGCTATCTTATGGCAGCCTGGTCTGCGTTCGATTTGGGAGAAGTATTATGAAGAAGCACACGCATTGATATATTTGATCGATGCAGCTTGCCCTTCTCGCTTTGAAGAGTCTAAATCTGCTCTAGGTAAGTTTAAGTTGACTGACTCCAAACAAAGCATTTATGAATCTAAAATGTAAAATTTATATTCAACCAGAAAAAGCACTGCGGCATGAGGATTTGCAAGGAGCGCCTCTTTTGATATTGGCAAACAAGCAAGTAGGGATATTGCATTGCCTTCATATGTTATATTAGTTCTCCTGAGATAATGTTGTTGCTGATACGTTATGAATCTGGTAATTACCAGGATCTCTCAAATGCTGTCTCTGCTGAGGAACTGGACCGATACTTGGATCTAAAGAAACTGGATGAAAGGGTGTACATGTTTGAAGCAGTTTCTGGATATGATGGGTAAGTGATAATCTTATAGCTTCAATAGAAAAACTTGAAGCAGTGAGGGAACTTTTAAATGTTTTTTTGTGGAGCAGAAGAGGAATCAAGGAAAGTGTAGAATGGCTGGTGGGAGTGATGGAGAGAAGCAAAAGAACCGAAACACTAAGAGCTCGTACCGGATATGTTCCTGTCCCATCTTCCTAGACGTTTGAAGAGATACTCAAGCCAACTAGCTTTCCCTGAGGATGCATTTTGTAGATAGAAAACAAACCTGAATCTTGCATTACATTGCGTTGGCATGATGAGTAGTAGTAATCTTCTTTACTATTGCCTTTTAATTTTTCTCTTGTCACAAACTCATGCCACTCATCAATTTTTTCAAATGCAGTACTCACTACATCAAATAACAAATAATAAACAAAACAAACACTAAATCTCATTAGAGCACCTCCAATTGGTTTTTTTTCCAAAGTATATATGTGTATGTATATTTAAATATCAGTATTTAATTGTGGTTTCGGTAGTTTTTAAAAATTCACAATTAAATACTAAATAGATTTTGATCTGTACATCCGCGATGGATTTTTATTTTTTATATAAATAAATATTATTTAAATATTTGTTGGTTTATATTTTGAATATTTATCATATTTTAAATTTTATAGACACAATAATCAAATAGTGTATGTGGTGTAGAAAATAGTGATCCGTGTCCGCTATTAAACTTTTGACAAATTAATATTGACATATTGATATGTTTGAGTAATATTTCTTTAACCATGAAATTCCAAATGTAATAAAAATTTAAATATTTTGATTAGATATGGACCATATGGTTAGATTTAAATACGTTAGAAAAAATATCTTTGGTTATAACATTAAACCGTGTTTTACAAGTAATTCAAAGATATTTAAATTTTAATATTAAATTTTCTTGTTGAAAATAATTAATAGTAACTGATATGGTTAACATATATTTTAGAAGTTTTAAAATATATAAAATCTTAGGTGAGATTTAATTATATTAAAAATAATATTCAGTTATAAATATTTCATATTGTTCTATAAATAGTTTAAAGATATTTAAATCTTAGCATATATGGATTTTATTTTTCAAAATAATTAATGGTGAGTTAAAATATATATTAGGAATGTTCATAATATTTTTAATATCAAATTTAAACTTGAATTTTGTTCAAAATAATTAGTGATAATATTATCCAAGTTTAATATTGTTAAAATCAATTTCAAATTTGAATATTTCTAAAAATTAGCTAATTTGTTTTATGAAATATATTAAACACTAAAATTAAGCTATATATAATTTAGGAAATGATTTAATAAATAGAAAAATACAATAATTAATTAAAAATATATTTATTTAATTACTTCGGTAGCATGCATTTGTAAATAAGTTAGAAAACTTAAGGACATTTGGTATGAATATTTCTTTTTTAATAATATATAGACTTATATATACATATATGTATTTAAGATACTTTGGAAGAAAGTACTCCACTGGGGTGCTCTTAGAACTAGCAGGTCTGCTTTACTTTGATAGCTGAGACCAAATTGTGGGAAGAACTTACTTAACTTGCCAACTTGCTTGTCGTTGATGATATAAATTAGTTTCATTGATAATGTTCTAAGCAATCCGTATGAGCCGAATGTACCTTTTCTATCCCATATAATAAATTATTTTTTTTTCAAAATGTCTATATTTAGAGAAAACAAACTGTTAAAAAACAGTATAATTTATATTTTCATTATATTTTTATTAAGTAATAATAGTAAATTTTAAACATCGAAAAGTCTATTAAATTTTGGATTGATTAAAAGTTGTCGGAAATAATTAATCAAAGAAAAAAAAATATTTATAAAAAAATATTTTTAATATGAAAACTCCAAAACATATTTTTAAGCACATAGAAAGTATATTTATTAAGATAAATTCTCGAATCCCCAAAAATATTTTGGAATCATTTTTTACATTATAATGTCATTCCATTACTAAAACTTATGGTAATCCAGTAAACTATAACGTGAATAAAACAACCAGTAAAGTTCTATATAAAATGCTTTTGCATTTTTAGTTAAAGAAACATGAATAACGGTTTTTCGTTAAGGGAATTTTGAAGTTGTGGAATAGGAATTAGATATTAAAATTGTGGAATCTTCATTGTATCGTCTCTAATATATTATAGATTGCAATCGTTAAAATATGTCAAACATGCATGGAGATATCAAAGCACATGTACTTATACAGCATAGCATTATCTAAACGTAATGGACCGTCCATCGACGTGTACTTTTTGCATTCACTGTATTTTTTTCGCCAATAATTGAAAACAAGACGCAAAACAAAGAGGCTACAAAATGAACCACGTAGGAATTGAGATCTACGACGACCAAACTGATCGTTAAAGAGAGAGGTTTCAAAACTTGAGGTTCTTATTCTACCAACGCTAACGTGAAACCTAATCTCGTGTTTTGATTTCTTCCTTCTTTAATGCGATTTCTACTTGCACCCAAAAATATAAATAAAATTAGCTAACTTTTGTTCGTTTTTTAGATGAGGAAAACAATACTGCAATTTAATTAGAACATGTCTAATGGGAGTTTCTCTCCTTTGAATTCTAAAAAGCCATATATGTATATATTATATGAGAGCTTAAAAACTCTCAATTACATACATATACATGATATATTTACACATGCATATGATTTTGTAGAACTCCAAGGGGAGAAATACCCATTAGACATGCTCTACTAGTACTTCCAATACTACCATGCAGAGGCGGATCCACCATTGCTTATGATTCAATGGTGGGTCAGCTGCAACATGTTAAATTTATATGTTGACTATTTTATTATATCTCTCAAAATATTAGATAGCTCATTTGGTTTACTGTTCCCTGTTAACCCACCTAACTTGGGTTCAACTCCATGTATTGTAGTTTTTTACTGTCTTTTTATAAATTTATTTTCATTTTAGACCAAAACATAATTTATGACACACCTAAATTCTAAGTCTAGGTCCGCCACTGCTACCATGTCATGTTCTCTTACATAAGGAATGATCGAGATCAAGGTGACAAGGTGTTTTACTCTAAAGCATACTAATGTAAATTAAACATACATTGTGATCATGGTTCGAGTGGTAGTTTAGCCATGTGCATGGTCCTATTTTGATAGTTTACTCTAGTTTTTTACCTATCATTATTCGAATCATAAGAAAAGAAATAAATGCAGATAATTTCATATACCCGCACGTAATTTTCTTAATTAATATTCTAGCTGAAAGCATTGGGAGAACAACAAGTACCAATGACGTGAATCATGAATGCGTTTCTACTTCAAAACCACACAAAATAAAGTTCCACGTATCGTGAATTTAGCAAAATTTATTTATTTGATTTTTTCTTGCTTAATCAAAAAAAAAAAACCATGACTCTATGATACTATATATATAGATGTGCTAAGATCAAATCTATATATAGAACACTTCTTTTCAGGTAAACAATCAAACCCCACTTCTTATACTGTAAGTCGCACCACATGCACATGATGTATGTATATGTTAAATAGATACGTGTGTACCGAACTTAAACGAGTTGTAACACATTAATGGAGACTTTGCTCTGCTCCGATATACTAAACAACAACATCAGAAGATCATCTTCTTCTTCTTCTTCTTCTTCATATACATGGCCAAGAAGCATGCATGATCTCCTCCTCTCCATCTCCCACAATCATGGACAGAGACAACAACATTCCTAGATTCGACTGGGATCTATCCTTCTCCGCCGTCGTGTCCTCCCCTTCCACCGGAACCGACGCTATCGGAGCGATCGAGTTCGACCCGAGCGGAGAAATCTTGGCCACGGGAGGGATCGCAAGAAAGATCAGAATCTATCGTTTAAACTCTTTGTTAGGGACATCACGTGATGATCACGTGGAGAGATGTATCTGCACGCCGGCTAAGCTCAGCAGCCTCAAATGGAGACCCGACTTATCCGGTCGGGTTATCGGGTCGGGAGATTACGACGGGGTGGTCACCGAGTACGACGTGGAGAGAGGAGTGCCTGTTTCCGAGAGAGACGAGCACGGAGGGAGAAAGATTTGGAGCGTCGACTACACGCTCCGCGACGGCTCCGTTTTAGGCGCGTCTGGCTCCGACGACGGGACGGTTCAAACGTGGGACCCGCGGAACGGTGGGTTGGAGGAAACGGTTAGGCCCGGAGGTGGTGGAGGAGCGGCGGTCTGTTCGGTAGAGTTCGATCAGTTCGGTGGAAACTTCTTAGCCGTCGGATGTGCTGACCGGAATGCTTACGTGTACGATATCAGAAGACTCGTTGACCCGATATTCGTGTTGGACGGTCATACCAAAACGGTGACGTACGCTCGTTTCATGGATCAGCACACGATCGTCACGGGTTCGACCGACGGGAGCGTGAAGCTGTGGGATATAGCTAACGGACAGCGCGTGTTTCGCACGTGCCGAGGGCATGTTAACAGCAGGAATTTTGTCGGGTTGTCTGTTTGGAGGCACGGTGGTTTGGTTGTGTCTGGGTCGGAGAACAATGAAGTGTTTGTGTACGATAAGAGGTGGGGAGAGCCGGTTTGGGTGCGTGGGTTAGGTGGTCAAACGGACCGGTTTGGGTCTGACCGGCGGTTTGTGAGTAGTGTGTCTTGGAGACAAGCTGATGAAGATTGGTGCACGCTGGTGGCTGGAGGATCCGATGGGGTTTTAGAGATTTTCTCGGGCATACGCAACTAATCAATACTATTACATTTTTTTTTTTTGTTTCTTTCCACTCATGATTTACATCACAGATCTGTTTTGCAGTTGGTTTTATTACTTTTCATAAGTGTCTATAATTAGTGGGTTACTACAGTATTTCATAAGAAAAAGGTTTGTAACTTATATTGAGAACTTGGTCAATGATTTTGCAATTCGAATGCTTGAGAAATTACACACATTCTGTAAGAACTTGAGATTCATAAAAGTAGCAAAGATGTTTTCCTCTCTAAGCAGCATTCACAGATATAATTTGCAAATACCATTGAATATTTACATGAAATGAAAAGTTCTTCAAATTTGAAAGGATTTTCTTTATTTTTCTTTGTCTAAATGTTAAGGATTTTCGAAGCCGGAGCTCCTAACTAAATAACGAGATTAGAAAAATTAGGGTAGCAAAAATGACAGTGAGAGCTGTTAAAAAAAGCTGACGTGCGAGCTAGCTATTGTATAAAGTGTAACTCCAGAAGTGACCTTGTATTACAACTCTATCGACAACAAAAGACATCGATAGAATTTGCAAATCTATGAGTATTTTGTCAAATATCATTGTACAAACAAAGAAAAATACTTGATCGTCCATACAGTTTGCATATGATATGCAACTTGAAACTGCTGCAACATAGTTTAAAATTGAAACAAGAAAACATACCTTACCTCAAATTCCATGAACGAACATGAATAAAATTACGTACAGAAACTCATAATTCGACTGAAGAACCCTTTTGTCCACCGGTGTGATATGCAATTCTGAAAACCTTAAGACTAAAAACAAATATTCCACTCTCACTTCAAACCCTAGAACGAACTATAATCCTTTTTTTACAACAAACAGTATCACCAAATCAAGAGAAAATTGGAAAATAAAGACACTTTTCTTGGAGATTTGTCACAATAGGATTTGTTGAAGATTGTTTAGGTAAGTAGGATTTATTTTTCATTTAATACTAAATTGCCCTTAGATTTATATAATTAACATATAATTTCCGATTTTCTACTTTTTTACTGAGGTAAAAAAATAAAAATAAATCAAAGCAGTTAAAACAGAAAGTTAAAAAAAGGGAAAACAATTGAAAAAAAAAAGAAAAGTCGATTTAACAGAAAGTAAAAAAAAAAAGGAAAACAATTAAAAAAGAAAAGAGAAGTCGATTAGGGTAGATGAAGATGAGAGAGGAACGAGAGAGATAGAGATCGTGTGAAGAGAGGAGAAAATCGTGGGGAGAATATACTTAGAGATATTTAGGATAGATTTAGGAAACATATATGACCACGAAATTTGGAAGTTTCCATTTTTACTATATTTGGCTAGAATAGACATCCTACCTAAGGCAGAAAGATGTAGAGAGAGTGGAAACTACATTATGCCGTAGGCTATTATAAAGTAAAAGGCATAACAAGGTATGACGTGAAAAAAATAAAAGGTATTTCACTGAGTCTTGGGTAGAACTTGTAAAAAAGCCGTATGTAGAGTGAAGATATCTAGCTAGAATAATACGACACAAAATCTATCTTGGGTAGATTATTGAAGAAACTGTAGTTTATATTTTCTATCCAAGGTAAACCTATGTATAATACTTTGTATTCGATTTGTACACTACGTAGATGGCTAGAACAAGTATTCTATCCTAGCTTTGACATTAAATAAAACATAGTTCCATATTTTAAAAAAAAAAAATTTAAACAGAAAAGTATGTATACTTTGGTTTCTAATGATTTCTATATTTTTTTATATTTTTTAACTTTAGTTTACTATTTTTTCACAATACAAGGGCAAAAACTGTCCAAAATGACCAAAAGTTTCAAAAGTCTTATTTGGACAAACAAACAACAAAAGTGTCTTGTTTTTCCAATTCTCCCCCAAATCAATATAGAAAATACATACTCCCTCCGTTTCACTTTATGTGATGTTTTAGGTTATCCGTCCCACTTTATGTGATGTTTTAGGTTATTGTACATAGATTAAAAAAACACATATTTTTATGTAGTTTATCTTGGTAACATAAAAATACATTAAATAAAACTAGTTTAACCAATAATAAAAAAATACAATATTTTATAATTGGTCATAAAATTCAAATCATATTAAATTCTACCTAAATTAGTGAGAACATCACTTAAAATATGATCAAATAAAAATCTTAAAATACTACTTAAAGTGGGACAGAAGGAGTTTTAGATAAGTGAAATAACCTCTTAAACTTTTTCCGTTTTTCAATTTACGCTCCGTTTCTTTTCTCTTCGGAAATAGTGAAAACGCATGAATATCAACAGCAAATATTTATATATAAAAGACAGTTTAATCTCTCCTGGTGTTGCCACCTAGGATTCCATGTCACAAACTCATTGAATCTGCTACTGACACGTGTCCTCTTACAGCAAAACTTTGCGGTTCATTATCTCTGCGTTTCCTCCCTGTTCGGTCCTTAAAAATAATTCATTTGGTTTGGGCTTTCGTTGTTTCTTTGAATGGCATGCTGCTGGCCCATAGTTCATCTTTAACCTTTTGAAGGGTTCTTGACGTTCTTAAATCTCTGAAATTTTAAAACCGACCATAGAGTCCGACTAGGTTACGAGAGACGATTAATAACGGACAATCACTGGTAGAATTCGCCGTTCATGTCGATTCGGCTGGAGTTCTTCTCACAGGTAATGGAAACCGAAACCGTTACGGATACAAGCGTCGTCATTAACGTTTTCCTTAACTCATTTCACATTCAATGCTCTCCTCTTCTTTCAGTCGGTGAATCTGAAGCTATAAATAGTTGAGTTTGTATTCGTGTAATTCATCATTCCATGCTTCACATACCGTTGTTAAATGTCTTCTTTGATTTGGATTTGAGCTCTCTGGCTATGGAAACGAATCCATGGATGTTTTTCTGTGAGCAAGTTGGATTGCAAGCTTATGGGACGTCGAGGATAATGGTTTTCTTCCCGGTAATTAGGTAGGAGAGAGTGGAGTCGGAGTTCGTCTCTGACAGAAAATGGCGGAGGAGATGGTTGTTGAGAAGGATCTGGTGGTTGAATTGGAGTTGCGACGGCCGCTGAATTGAGGGAGCGATTAGGAGAGACATATACGGTGTGAAGGAAATAGGCCATGAATGTGGAGGTTGGGAAGGGGATTGGAATGGTTTGGCGACGAAAACGGCGGTGGATGCAGAGGAGCAGATGAGCCTAGAGACGGAGAGAGAATCCCTAGCTGAGGCTCTTTGTCTTCTTTGTAACTTGCTCCTGGAAATGCAGATACCATCTATGGAATTTGGCGAGAGAGGAAAAATAGGTTACAGTGGCACATCCACAGACCACCGGAGACCCTCCTTTAGGGGATCAAGCTTATGATTTAAAACAGAATCACCGCCGCTAAAATTCATAATCCGATCCAAGCGATCACAAGAATGAGGTTATGACTCTCCCTCATGTGACTTCTTCAACACCATCATCTCTTCAATTGTATTTCAGTTTCCCGTGTGTCGGAATACTTTTGATATAATTATATACTTCCATCAGAGTTGAGTTCTCAAGATTCTCAACTGTTCAAATTCATATTATTGTCACTTCTCGATAGACTTCTATTTGCTGGACATTTCATTTCAAAGCCAAGAATTCATCTCATGTGGGCTCCTGTTTTCAGAATCCTAATCATCCTAATTGGGCTCTTTCGTTTTGGATTTATTAGGTTAGTACTTATATGGATTTCAGTTAAGGATTAGGAAAATAACTATGGTTGGTCTTTGTAAGTTATCTTTACCAGTTTGCCACATTAATTTTTTTAATCAAACATGCCACATTCAAGTATGTATATGCAAGCAAAGTTTCCAAAAAAAAAGAAGATTGTGTTTAGCGGTTCAATGAAGTCTTGACTTCTCGGATGATTTGATAACGAAGATGGAACTTAGAAGCCTCCGTAGTTATTGAGCCTGCTGTAAGTAAATGGGCATAATGTTGGGGAATTCTCCCGAGTGTATGCACTGCACTGATTTCTTAACTTTGATAAAACATATATATATAGGAACATGCTAATTACTAATTAGCATGAAAAATAATAAGAAGGGATAAATATAAATTCAAGTGTAAATTCTGGTAGAAAACATATTATATTATCTCCACCGAAGAAATAAAGTAATATAATATCGTTGGTATTATGTAAATGTGTTTTGTTTACTTCCGAAGAAATAAAAATAAACACTATAGGAGAACGTTTCTACAAAATAATCTGATCTTCTGTTTTCTGACAGTTAAAAATATATTTTGCCAATCATTGGAAAAGAGAAAGGGTAAATTGTTGCTAATTTGCAAAAATTTAAAGTTTTTAAATAGAATTTATTTTAATAAAGTAAAAGAGTCCAAAGAAAGTTATAAAGTATGTTTTCCCTTTAGATTTGGCATTAATTTTAATGTTGTTTACTACTAAGATCAAACCTACTAAGACATTTATATAATAATAAATAATGTGTTGTTCAAAAGAAAAAATAATAATAATAAATAATGCTAAACATTTGAAACTAAAATAAATATTAAAAATATAATGCTATTTATCAAAGAATAGTGAAGGTTATTGTTAGTTAATTATAAACAAAATATCTATTATTACGATTTCAGAATTATTTCATTATTTCATTATTTATTTTTTTATAATATTTTTAATCTATAATAATTTTTAAATATTTCATAAATTAATATAAAATAAGTTTTATTATAACTTTCCGCCCGTAGGGCGGGCCGATCCTAGTACTATATATAAACTGATTCAAAAGACAATTAAGTAAATGATCATTGATGATATCGTATGTAAAACAAGTCTGATCCAGAAATTTCACGTCGACATTTTAGCGGTTAATTTAAAAAAAATAAATAAGCATTTTCAGATACTATTGGTATCTTATGTAGTTCATACATTTTTGTTACAAATTATGTTATAAGCAAAAATACAAAGTTGAACGAATATTAAAAATTGTGAACTATCCATTGGGTAAAGTGGCCAGACAAAACTTTGCAACAGGCCGTGACAGCAGAAGATGTCAAGAAGATGGTGTCAGCCATACGACCGAGAAAGGGGAGTGTTATATCGTGGCCAATAAGCATCATATAATCAATGGCTTAATATTAGTGGCCGTCATTAGATCATCGTCTATTCGTCTTCTCTCTGATGTACAACTTACGAAGTCTTACTTAAGGCAAAGATAGATAAACAAACGTGGCTTGGAGACTTATAATTAAAAATAAAACGCAAGAGTCAGAACAAATATGGAAGCATTTCAAAATGAAAACGTCAGCAAACCCCATTTGGGTTGTGACACATAGATGTCCACTAATAATATTCCTTCAAAATGAAACTATATTTGTGAATTTTCAGTGTATTGTACTTTTTATTTGGACATCAATGTATTATGTATAATATGTATTTGTACTATTTGTATACTTATATTCAAAATTTGCAATGTATTGTAAACTCGTATACTTCTATTACGAGTTTTGTTGCAACAAATAGGAGGAAAGTGTTGACTCACCTACCAAGATTAAATACATAAATATTTTAACAAACTAGTATTTTATATTAATTAATTAAAAAAAATTTACTAGGCATTTTCAAAACACATTGCCAAGTTTCTTGGCATCGCAAGCGCCATGTCCAATCTGTCTCCTCGCTTTTGATAAGCTTAGCGAAGGTATACCTTTTAACAGATTGAACGATTCTTTACATTCTTTAATTCAGTTGTTTCGTTGCCTTTCATAATCATTGATTCGAATCAGACAAAGTTTGTTTTGTCAGCGTTAAGTTTCCCCCTCTGGACCACTCTACTCATTCACACAATTGGTCAATTTATAATTGTTTTCAGTTTTGCACAGTAACGGTCTTGATCATTTTTACTAATTGTCAATTTTGGCCACTAATCCATTTGGCATTGATAGTGTTTAATTTTGAGTTTGCTTTTGTATAAAGAGACCAAGACAAGTGATCATTGTACTCTTGTTTTTCACTAAAGGTGCTTTAGTTTTAAGTACTTCAGATTAACTAAGGTCTTTTAAAGATGGCATTAAGTCTCTTTTTTTTTGGAACAAACTGTGATAGTTACGTTACTAAACTTCAGTGAAAACTTTAAGTGATTACATACCAAGAAATGATTGGTTCCAAATGGTCAAAGTATTAGCAGACGAGAACCACTTGGTTAAATCATACTACCTCTGTTTTTTAAAGATACATATTCTAGACTTTTCACATATATTAAAAAATCACATTAAAAATACATTAATTTTTGTGAATAACAATTTTCCATAATCTTTAACCAATAAAAATCCAATAAACACAATTAATTTTCTCGAAGTTAACAAATTTTCATTAAATAATACATTGAAAAAGTAAAAAATGTATCTTTTTAAAACAAATTTTTTTCCTAGAACATGGATCTTTAAAAAACAGAGGAAGTATATAGTAGTCTAATACTAATATCTTATCACCGTAAAAAAATGTCAATGTGATTACAATTTTGTCAATAACTATATTTTATTAGGCATTATACTTTTTCTTAGAGAAAACAAGAAGAAGAGAACAAAAGACATTTGAAAGCAAGAACAATCAAAGATTCCTTCTTCCCTCTTTGTCCTAAATCTTTATTAAATATTTAAGTTTAAACCAAGTGACTTGGGTTTACAACTAATCCTTGCTTACATATTCCTCCAGACTTTTGTCATGGCAAGTTCCTAGCTAGCTGCCTTCTATACTTACACATTACATACATATATATGAATGTCCTGTGTCTTTATTATACGACGCAGCCCCCATTTAACCATATCCTAAAAGTCGCTAGACTATGGTTTTCTGGTTTAATTAAAACGTTATTTGTGTGTTGGCGTTTACATCAGAAAAAATAATGGTTTCTCTATATATGCTTATCAAATAATTGTTTCTATAATAAAAAAAATAATGCTTGACTATGTTCATATATAGTCGCTCTGTATGTCTCTGTCTCTCTCTCTCATTCATCATATTCACACAAGTTTTCTCTTAATTAGGACAGCTTGAGAGAGAAATCAAGATATGAGGAAGATGACCAAATCTGGAGAGAGACCAAAACAGAGACAGAGGAAAGGGTTATGGTCACCTGAAGAGGACCAGAAGCTCAAGAGTTTCATCCTCTCCCAAGGCCATGCTTGCTGGACCACTGTTCCTATCCTAGCTGGTTTTTTCTTAAAACCCTAAAATCTTTGATTAGTCTTAATCTTCATCATTATTGTATTCTCATCCCTAAATAAGTGTAATTATTGTGGCAGGATTGCAAAGAAACGGGAAAAGCTGTCGACTAAGGTGGATTAACTACCTAAGACCAGGACTAAAGAGAGGGACGTTTAGTGCACAAGAAGAAGAGACCATCTTGACCTTACATTCTTCCTTGGGTAACAAGTAAGAAAAAAAAACTAATGAAAACATCTGTTCTTGTATACAACTTAAACATGCACACTCATGAAATTGAATCCGGATTATGTTATTATTTGAGTACACATGAATATTTTAATTAATTAGGCTATAACTTTCAATTTGAGGGAAATATTTTTTTTCATTTGTTTTTGTACTTTGGGTCTGATTAGGTGGTCACGGATTGCAAAATACTTACCAGGAAGAACAGACAACGAGATTAAGAACTATTGGCATTCATATCTGAAGAAGAGATGGCTCAAATCTCAACCACAACTCAAAACAGAAAGGTCAAACCTAACGGAATCTTCTTCTTCACCACTTTCTTGCGGAAAAAGAAATCCAGAAACCCTAGACAACGTGATCTCCTTCCAGAAACTTCCAGAGAAACCATCTTCATCACCATCACAAGGAAGAAACGAAAACATGATGAACAACAACAACAACAACATGCCTAAGCTCTTCTTCTCCGAGTGGATCACTTCTTCAGATCCTCACATCAATTACTCCTCCGATTTAACAGATTCCATGCATATTAATCGAACTCAAAATCGAAGCCAAGACGAAGAACTGATGATGATCAACAACAGCTACTCTTCACTTGAGGATGATGTCATGTTCCGTACAGAATTTCAACAGCCGCATCATGAGTTTGCAAATTATTATACTTCTGATGATTTGTTCATTAACAGCGACGTAACTTACATATAAAGGTAACGTAAATCAAGATCATATGATTATTAGAAGAAAACAACCGAATTACTTGCGTAGCAAGGCACAATCAAGAAGCCCTATCTGAATTCTTAGAAAACATGAACAATTGAACAAAGAAAAGTTCTTCTGGGAAAAGCTTGTATTTTTGTTTATATCTGGTTTTAGTTATTTATTTCACCGACAACCTGTATATACAATAATACAAATAGAATAATTATTCGTATATGGTAGTGTTATTTATTTGGTTATGTCCTTTTCTTTGTCTGTCTTCTTCTTTGTCCAAAGACTTTACTATTGTCGTAGAACATTAAAAGTCAAATTAATTTATCGCGAAGCTATAACTATATTACTTGATCAAATCATAGTTGAAATTAAATAATCATCTGTCATAATCAAGCTTGATTTGAAAATAACAAGAATAACGAGAAAAAAAAAAAACAAGAATAACGAGAATAATGATGGTCACGGGTGTCCATTTTAACGCAATATCCTGCAAAATTTTGTAATAAAATAAAGTACAAACATAAGTGACTATAGCAAAATTCCCAAGTGTGACAAATCTTATAATAGAGAGAAGTACCATTTTTAACTATTATAAAATAGTCACACTAGGTCCATATATCTAGTTACATTTTTGACTATTTACATTAGTTTATTTAACATATAACATTTCTAAATAATTATAAAGATATTAATAACAAATCTATTTAACTGTAAATTGGTATTTTAGTTTTAGTAATAACAAAATTTGTTGAGAAAAATCTAACAAAATCTTAAAAAGTAAATGGTTTTAATTAATGCAATAATTAATTTTATAATTATAGTATAACATATTATAAATTAATTTTAACTAAAATTTTATTATAAACAAAGTATAATAAAATTGGGCTAATTTTATAAATATAATATGTATTATATTAAAATAGAAGTAATAAATGAATTACATATAAATTGGTATTTTTTTATTAAATTAGTAAACTAATATATTTTTGAGAAAAATACTTTTATTTAGTTAAATAAATAAAATTTCATTCACCACTTAAAGTGACTGAAATATCATTCACCTTTTAAAAGGATTAAAATTCATAAACTATGTAATAATTTTTACAAAAAAATAAAACTGGTAAAATATGTTAAAATCTTATATTTAGAACTATATATTATCTATTTTTTTTAAATGACAGCAATATATTATCAAAAAATAATTCATACTAAATATGGTAAATTTTTTTTATATTTATAAAATAAAAAATTATGTGCGGGTAAAAATCTAGTGTATTCTTTATTTAATGAACCATGCATGTGAGGATTTTCATATACCTGAAGATATCGTGAGCACCAAATGGTTGAAACAGACATTCGACGATCCCGACGATCCAAAGACGATGTTTCTGATGTTTCTTGCAATACAAAAAGATAACAAAACTAAAGCTTTTATGAAGAGAAAACGTTCGTTAATTAGCAAAAAAAAAGGTTTTATGAAGAGAAAACGTTCGTTAATTTCATTCCCGGGGGAAAAAGTAAGGAGGAGTACCTAAAAGTTGTCATCTTTGAATTAAATCATTCAAATGCTCAGTGACTACCTCAAGTTCTTGTTTCCGTGAAGCATTCAGCTTCGATAGATTAGCCTGTGTTCTCGTATCCATATGTACTGCTTCCTTATTCTTCCTATGATCTTACTAAACCTCACTAAGCTATAGGGTTTTGAGGTTGTTTGGATCATTGTTGTCTGGTCGAAATGATCAAATTCCTTCTGAAGATCCTGCAGGTAATGAAAAAGTAGCTTTCTTGGGTAGGAAGAATCAGATAGTGTTATGTAACATATCTTCTTCTCCACCAGGAAGCTTCACAGTTTCAGCAGAGAGATTAGAATGGCAAAACTGAATATAAATATGAAGAAAAAGTAAACTATTGATTAGTATGAAATGATACTGGAAAGAATGATGATCAAGCAAGATAGTCATCTTTGGATGTAACAATGGGTCTTTGGAGATTTGTTTTAGAAGGAGTTCGGCCTGTTGCTTGTGGAATAAGAAACTAGCGTTGTCTTGTTGGTTTACATAGGTTTGATCTTGTGCTAGAGGTAATCCATCTTCAACCCTACCAACTATAGTTAGCTTCACCATTCTTGTTTCCTGATTTATTCACAAAAGAGATCATCTTATGGTAATTTCACATATAAAGAGAGACGGAGAAGGATTGAAGATGAAGATATTCCATTCGGGTATAGAAGAAAAGAAACAGAGGGTGGTGGTGGGAAGTAAACGAATGGAGACTTTGGGGGGAAAAACTGACAATTAAAGAAAGTAAAGATTTGAGGGGGTTTCTTGTTCATAAACACAACTTTAAGGGAGGGGAAAGAATAATAGTTTTCTTCTTTTGAATTGAAATGATTATAATTCAAATTTGATTTGGATTTTAATTTTAATTTTCTTTTGAATTTCTGGTTTAGTAACAATTGAACCTCAAATGAAATCTAGTCTAGTATGCATCGATCTACTATAAAGTTTCAGTTACCGATCCTTTAGGGACTCATTATAGGGGCCGGGTGACATGCTAAGGTGTGTGAGTCAGAAAATTATGATGCTTCAAGAAGATATGGAAATGGATTCTGGACACAATGAAGATATAGATACGCTAAAATCCAGGATTTGGATTGGGAGTTAGAATCTTACAGGAAATTGAAGCGAAAATCCTCCTGTTCCGTTCCCTCCATATTAAGTAGACGGTTGACTGGAACATGAGCTTTATAATACACGTAGCCTGAGGTGAAGAAGAATTTCTGTCCATACAAATCAAAGCCGCAGTAGAGTGAATGTCTTGAGGTGGGTTAGGCCAGACTGATCCTGCAAAGAAAGTCCATATGCTTGCTAAAAATTGACACTCAATTGAAGAGATGATGGTGGGTCTCTACAGCAGAAAATCATAGGACGCATTGCTCAGGGACGTTAAGATTTTCGAGGAATATATTCCTTAAACCAGATGGCTTTGTGGCAAGATTGCTGAGGAGAAGGCACCCAAATACACTCCCAAGTGACCTTTGAAGAGAAAGAAGAACCGAAGGTCCCATTTTCTTGAATCCAGAGATACTTATGTTCCTCCATAGACTGATCAGGAACCAGAATTGTAGTCAAAGCAACTTGAAGTGATTCACTCTACGTAGATCTTGCTGCTGGAACGTTCCAAGATCCGTTCAAAGTTGCAGCTACAACACTGGCCGAAAGCCTGACTCGCAATTGGCGAGGCCCAGTAGCACCAATAAACTTCAGTAACGGACCAAACTCAGTCCAATTATCATACCAGACATTGCAGTTTGTCCATTTCCTAGCTGTCATCTTTAAAAATATCCACAAGGAGATCTTTAATCTGCACCATACTTCTAACAGCTTTAGATAGTCTTGGTGAGTCTTCCATAATCCAAAACGCTTTCTATGGAATACATTTATCTTGAGCCAGGATTCCCACAGAAACTCTGCATTTGAGAAACCATATGATCATACTCTTCTAGCAGCCTAATACCCAGACCCGGCTCCTTCTTTCTTTGGTCTACAAACATCCTTCCATGATATTCTTGCTCCCCTAGAAAGACTGGTTTTGTTTCCCCCATAGGAAAGCTGTACATAGAAAGTTAATGTTGGCGTAGAAACTCTTTGGAAGAACAAACACAGAACTCCAAACCGAGGTTATAATTTTTATTTTTCATGCGAATGATAGAAATTTTGTTGTCCAGGAAAGAAGAGTCGATGTAATCTGCTCCAGGAATGGTTGAAGTGTAGCCAGGGAGATTCAACCAGGCTTCAAAGGAAGACCCAAATACGTTGTCAAAAAATCTCCTAATTTGATTCCAAAGTGATTACTCAACACATCCTTCTCAATATTTTGGAATCCACCAAAGCATAATCCTGATATTGCAGGATTCATATCCAAGCCACTATAACTATACAGTTTGAACTCCTTTAGGACCTCCATTATGCCAGAGAGAGAGAGAGAGAGACTAACGAGACCCATCTGAAAATACCAGAAGGTCATTTGCGACTGACCCATCAGACTTTTAAATGCATAAAAGACTGACATGTCATTAACCGAAAAAATTGAAAAGCCAACGAAAACATTTTGTTTCTCCACTAAACGCCCTTGTTGGAAAGTGCCTTAGTCAAAGACGTTACAACATGGTCAAGTGATTACATAATCTATTTTGGTATGACTTGCATGTGAAAAGAAAATAACTATGTTTAGACATCTGTAATATTACGTGTGTTGTGTTTTGTGAAGCATTTGCTTCTAGAAAACCTTTAGGGGGATGTATTCAACTGAGAGTTTCAGGTGATTTGTATTAAAATGGCAAATCCACTGTTATTCAAACATGAATTTTAAAAACTCATTTAAAATCCACTGTTATTGAATTTGACATTTTGTAAAGTACTCTGAAATCCACTGTTATTGAAAATATTTTAAGTTGTGGGATTTTAAAGTTTTGAGGTGATTTTAGGGTGTTTGGGTGGAGTTTCTTAGTTAAAATAAATAAAACTCAAATCTCATTGTTTTAGGTGATATTCTAGAGTTGTTTAACAAAAATCACCTAAATCTCTGCAACTTATTAAAATCATCTAAAACTCCATTAAAAATCAAATCACATCAAGTGCTAAATTGAATACATCCCCCTTAGATTATATATGTCTGAAACTCTTGTAAAGTTGTAGTAGGTGTGTGAAATATCAAAATAAACTTTATAAAACGCCTCACGGTTGGGAACTAATGATTGGTTATATTTACATCCTCCGGATAATTCAAATCTAAGCAATTAGATGTCCGCGAATTGAGCCAATTCCAATTTTAATTTTCCAGCTACCTGTTTCCAGTCTTTCACTAAGATTTCGAATAGCTGTCCCGAATTCAAGTTGATTATGTTTCGCCTCTTATTCGGACAAACTGGTATCAGAGCACTTTTCTTAAGGGATCTATGATGGAAACAGAAACAAATTTCTCCAGCACACCACCTGTATCCGATGGTGAAAATTATCAAGCTTGGGCAGTTAGGATGACAGTTCATCTTGAAGCTCTTGATCTCTGGGAGGCTATAGAAGAAGATTATGAAGTGTTTCCCCTGCCTGAAAATCCCACGCTAGCCCAGCTTAGAAATCACAAAGAAAAGAAGACAAGGAAGTCTAAAGCCAAGGCATGTTTATTCTATGCTCTGTCAAGCACCATATTTACAAGAGTAATGAATTTGGGATCAGCAAAAAGTATTTGGGAATATCTCAAAAAGGAGTATGAAGGGAATGAAAGAACCAAGAACATGCAGATACTTAATCTGATTCGGGAGTTTGAGATTCAGAAAATGAAGGAGACAGAGACCATAAGAGAATATTCAAATAAGCTACTAAGTATTGTCAACAAGGTGAGACTTCTTGGCAAAGACTTCTCAGATGAAAGAATTGTAGAGAAGATTTTGGTATCTATACCTGAGAGATATGAATCTAAAATTTCTTCACTTGAAGAAACCAAAGATTTATCCAGTCTCTTTAGCAGAATTGGTAAATGCAATGCAAGCTCAAGAGCAAAGACGATCAATGCGAGAAGAAGGATCAATGGAAGGAGCTTTTCAAGCGAATAATGAAACTCAAGAGGCTTTTCAAGCAAAGGGAGTTTCAGATAAACGGATACACAAACTTAATAGCAATGAAACCTGTCCTCACTGTAAGAAGACAGGTCATGAAGAAAGAAAGTGTTGGTGGAGACCAGATATTAAATGTAGAAAATGTGGTAAACTCGGTCATGTGGAGCGAGTTTGCAAGACACAACAAAAGCATGAAGCAAATGCTATGATATAAGAAAATGAAGAAAAAATGTTTGTCGCAACAAGCTCTGTAGCAGCTAAGCTCTCAAGTGATTCTTGGTTGATTGACAGTGGTTGTACAAACCATATGACCAACGACAAGGAACTGTTCAAGGTACTAGACACATCTGTTACTTCTAAAGTAAGAATTGGAAATGGTGATTTTCTTTCCGTTAAAGGGCAAGGAACGGTGGCCATCGAAAGCGTAACAGGTGTCAAGTTTATTCAAGATGTTCTCTATGTGCCTCAAATCAACCAGAATCTACTAAGTGTTGGACAGTTGCTAGAGAAAGGCTTCAAAGTCATTTTTGAAGACAAGTGGTGTTTGATACAAGATGCAAAAGGATGTGACTTGTTCAGAATCAAAATGAGATCGAAAAGCTTTCATCTAAACCTTATGGAGGAGGATTATATGGCTTACACAAGCACAATCAACAATGCAAGTTTATGGCATAAACGGCTTGGTCACTTTCATCATGGTGGAATTCTTTATATGCAGAAAAACAACATGGCAAAAGGAATTCCTTTGTTGGAAAGTGAGTTAGGAGATTGTACAGCTTGTCAATATGGGAAGATCACAAGAAAACCATTTCCTAAAACAACTTGGAGAGCTACAAAAAAGCTGCAGCTAGTACACACGGATGTTGGAGGTCCTATGAGCACACCATCCTTGAATGGTAGTAAGTACTATATTGTGTTCATTGATGATTACAGCAGATTTTGTTGGATTTACTTCATTAAATTCAAGAGTGAGGTACCTAACATATTCTGGAAATTCAAGGCTTGGGTGGAAAATCAAAGTGGTTGCAAGTTGCAAACTTTGAGGTCTGATAATGGGACTGAATACACAAATAAGACTTTTGGAAAGTTTTGTGAAGAATCCGGTATTGAGCATCAGTTTACAGCTCCATACACCCCTCAACAAAATAGTGTAAGTGAGAGAAAAAATCGAATATGGAGATGGCAAGATGCATGTTGCATGAAAAAGGGCTTCCAAAAAATTTATGGGCAGAGGCTGCAAACACTGCAGTATTCTTACTCGATAGGTTACCAACAAGAGCTTTGGACAAAAAGACACCATATGAAGTCTGGAATGGGTACAAGCCAAACATGTAGTCTGAAGACGTTTGGTTGCCTTTGTTTCACTCATGTTCCATATGTGAAACGAGATAAGCTTGACAAGAAGGCAGAACCTGGAGTGTTTGTTGGTTACAGTGATTCTTGCAAAGCTTATAGAATCTTTCATCCTCAAAATGAAAAGCTTTTGGTAAGCAGAGATGTGACTTTTATGGAAGATAAACAATGGAATTGGGAGCAATCAGATTCAGAACAGGTGCCTAGGATTCTACAAGACACTAAAGATGACATCGATGATATTCCAGTGAGAGGTACGAGATTACTGACTGATATCTATCAAAATTGCAATATTGCTGTCTTTGAACCTGGTGAATATGAGGATGCTGAAAAGGATCACAAGTGGGTTGAAGCAATGAATGAAGAGCTTAGAATGGTTGATAAAAATGATACTTGGCAGCTAGTGGACAGACCATCAGACAGAAAGATAGTTGGTGTTAAATGGGTTTATAGGACTAAACTTCAATGCTGATGGATCTATAAACAAGCACAAAGCCAGATTGGTGGCAAAGGGATATAGCCAAGTATATGGGGTGGACTTTTCAGAAACCTTTGCTCCTGTAGCACGGTTAGACACAATAAGAATGATGATTGCATTGGCTGCTCAAAATACTTGGAAAGTATTTCACTTAGATGTCAAATCAGCCTTTCTAAATGGCTATCTTGAAGAGGAAATCTATGTAGAACAGCCTGATGGGTTTAGAGTAAAAGAACAGGAGGAGAAAGTCTACTTGTTGAAAAAGCTTTGTATGGTCTTAGACAGGCTCCAAGAGTATGGTACACAAGAATTGATGATCATCTTCGGAAGATGGGATTTGTCAAAAGTCAAAGTGAAGCTACATTTTATATCAAAGAAACAAGTGGTAATTTACTTGTGGTTTCCATTTATGTTGATGACCTGCTTGTGACAGGGAACAATGAGATGCTAGTGGGTGCTTTCAAGTCTGAAATTCTCAAAGCGTTTGAGATGACTGATCTCGGTTTGATGTCTTATTTTCTGGGAATGGAAGTGCAACAAAGAAGTGATGGAATTATTATACATCAAAGGAAGTATGCAAAAGAGATTCTTAAGAAGTTTCAGATGGATGATTGCAAGAGCACATACACACCAATGAATCAGAAGGAGAAATTCAGCAAAGAGGATGGAGCTGAAAAGATAGATGAAAATAAATACAGAAGCTTGATTGGTTGCTTGATGTATCTCACATCCACCAGACCTGACATAATGTTTTCTGTAAGTTCTCTCTCAAGGTTTATGCATTGTGCCAGTGAGTTACATTTTCAAGCTGCGAAGAGAATCTTGAGATATGTTAGAGGAACAACAGAGTATGGCATCAAGTATACATGTTCACAAAGTCCCAAACTTGCTGGATTTTCTGATAGTGATTGGGCTGGATCTATTGACGATATGAGAAGCACAACAGGTTTCTGTTTCACTTTTGGATCAGGAATGTTTTCATGGTGTTCAAAGAAACAGGATGTTGTAGCTCAGAGTACTGCAGAAGCAGAATATGTTGCAGAAAATGCCTCTGTAAATCAAGTAGTTTGGATCAGAAAACTACTTGCTGATCTACATATGGAGCAAAATGAACCAACAGAGATATTTGTTGATAATCAAGCTGCTATTGCTATCTCAAAGGATTCTGTTTTTCATGGCAAGACCAAGCATTTCAATATCAAGCTGTATCATCTGAGAGAAGAACAGAAGAATGGAGAGATAATGTTGGTGTACTGCAAAACAAACGATCAAATCGCTGATGTATTCACCAAAGCTTTACCAAAAGCAAGGTTTGAGTATCTGAGAAACAAACTAGGTGTTTGCAGGAACTAAGGCAAGGAGGAGATTTGTTGGAAAGTGCCTTAGTCAAAGACGTTACAACATGGTCAAGTGATTACGTAATCTATTTTGGTATGACTTGCATGTGAAAAGAAAATAACTATGTTTAGACATCTGTAATATTACGTGTGTTGTGTTTTGGGAAGCCTTTGCTTCTAGGAAACCTTTAGATTATATATGTCCGAAACTCTTGTAAAGTTGTAGTAGGTGTGTGAAATATCAAAATAAACTTTATAAAACTACAGCCGTGCCTCTTTGTTCTTAACCTTTTTCCTCTTCCTTAATTTTACCATTGACAAATGATGCCAAGAGATGAAGCATCTTCTTAGGAAGTAGACCAACACAGGTTAGACCAGTCGACTAGACCGATGATCGTGTACATTATATACATTACTGATTGTTACTTAGGGTTTTGCAGGAATTAATCACTACTACTGCTTGCATTTTTCTTGATTATGACAATGAGGACTTAAAGCTGGTTACGAAGGTGTTTACTTTTCTTCGTTTTGGACATAAGGTTTAACTATGACCAGAAAGTCATCGATGGTTTTTACATTGTGTATGGGATTACACCTAATTATTTTTGCCACTTCTCGTGGATTTTCAAGCGATTGGTTCATCATGAACAGCAAGAGCTAAAGAGGAGTTAGTTTTGGTCTTCCACGTCAGAGTGTTTTGTTTTTCAAGGTTATAAAAAAACTTTTTTTAAGGACTCCAATGGGTAACACCATTGGAGATGCTCTAACAAATGATTAAAAGTATGTTTTTTTTTTCTAGATTTGAAAAAACTGATGTGATGTCTGGATTGGTTATAACATGTGAGTTTTGTGTGCGTAGACGCCATAACTAAGCTTGAAGAGGCGTTGTTACTTGAGCCAAAGAAACATGCTAGGATTTGGTGCCTCGGTAATGCATACACCACAGAGCATTTTTCACTCCTGAAGAGAATGAAGCTAAACACAACTTTGACTTAGCTGCTCACTTCTTACAATTTCCTGTGACTGAGGTCATAAGCTTTACCATGTAAAATCAATGGTTAATAATACTGTTTCTTTTTGGTATTTTGGTTTTGAGTACTTGTTGCATCTTTGCAGCAACCGAAAATGAAATCTACCAGCAAAGGTATTGTAGATTAGAACAATTAATCAACTTAATCAACTTGGTTTCTACTGTAATGAGTTCTAAAGAAGTTCAGCCTTAAACAAGAAAGTGTTTCCTACTCTTTCCGTTTCAAAAAGATTCATATTTTAGGAAAAAAAATTATTCTAAAAAAATACATTTTTTATTTTTTCAATATATTATTTAATGAAAATTTGGTAACTTCAAAAATATTAATTGTGTTTATTAAATTTCTGTTGGTTAAAAATTATAGAAAATTGTTATTCACAAAAACTAATGCATTTTAATGTATTTTCTTAATATATATGAAAATTGCAGAATATGTATCTTTTTGAAACAGATGAAGTAATATATATCTGAGTAAGTGTTATAAGACGATGATGCCGGTTCACATCCTCTTCTCACTCAGCGACCTCAACCTTTGTAGCTTTGCCCCTTGTTACGGAAACTTTGGCGATGAGAAATGCCATAATCTCTGTTCTCCACCGTATGATAAGCTCTCTTGTGATCCTTTCTGACTCGCAAACCCTCATAAATCTGGTGATTTCGAAAGGTCGAAACATAGAGATCTCAACTCTCCTCAACGACATCCATCTACTTTCTTCTCGTTTTAATACAATCCGGTTTATTTTTATTCATAGACTAGACAATTGTAGGGCAAACTCTGTTACCAAACAGACTCTACTCTCCTTGCATCCAAACTGATCTTATTTAAATGCAACCTGTTTCACAAAACAAAGTGTTATAAGACTTGAATGTTTTTTCTTCTTTCACTGTGATGGTTCGGTCATCTTATGTGTATCACATTTTTCTTGTAGTAGTAAAGCTATATTCAGACATGATTAAATTTTTCTAATTTGATGATTATCTACGAAGATGACCTTGAAGTCGCTTAGAGCATCTCCAAAAGCTCCATTATTTTAAAGTGTGGCAAAATCTCAAATATAAAAATCGAAGGTGTTTCTCTCCAAAAGCAAAACCTTATACTAAACCTTAAAACTTTTGTTTTTTACATAATAGTTCTTATGTTTAATGAAACTTAACTAAAATCACAAATATATTACAATAACTATAAAACATACAACAAAAATATTATAAAAAAATTAATAATTAAAATATTGCATGTAAATAAAAACATACAAAATAATGCACTAAGTTTAAATAAATTACATCATTATTTATTATAATTACCACTACAATGGTTTTATATATGATTAATTAAAGTATTTTGAAGTGATAAATGATTTTTTTTTAATTTGTAGACTACGAGCCAAAATGTTTTGAAAATAAACATTCTTGTTTGTTGTAATTTTTATTTGTAAAAATAACGTCAGTTTTACATTTCTAATCGGTACGATGATAAGATCATCTTCAATAAACATGTTTCTCATAATAATGTACATTGTTGTTATATCATATTTAATTTTTGTATAATATTTATTTTATTTTAATTAAACATTTTATATTAAAAAGGACTAAAGTGATTAAACAAGAAAGTTATTGATATTATTTAAAAGTTACTTAAGTAAAAGGACTAGAAAGTCTCATTTTATAGAGAACTATTGTAGATTTGGGGTTTTGATTTTGAAATTAGGATAACAAGAATTTTTGTTGATATACGAGTTTTCTTACAAAATTTTACATCCATAGGTTTTATTTTTAAATATTTTTTTTTAAACTGTTATTTTTGAAAAAAATCATTTTATAAATAAAAATTGTAGATTTGGGGTTGTGATTTTGAAATTAGGAAAACAAGAATTTTTGTTGATATATGAGTATTCTTACAGAATTTTTCATCAATAAGTTGTATTTTTAAATAATTATTTAGAAAACTGCTATTTTTGGAAACTTTTAGTTTTATAGATAACTATTGTAGATTTGGGGTTGTGATTTTAAAATTAGAATAACAAGATTTTTTGTTGATATATGAGTATTCTTACAGATTTTTTATCAATATGTTTTATTTTCCAATAATTTTTTAGAAAACTGCTAAATTTGGAAAATTTTCATTTTATAGAGAAATATTATAGTTTTGAGGTTGTGATTTTTAAAATAGGATAATAAGAATTTATGTTGATATATGAGTATTATTATAGAATTTTTCATCAAAATTTTTAATTTTTAAATATTTGTTTTTTAAAAAACCGTTATTTTGGAAAGTTTTCATTTTATAAATAACTATTATAGACTTTGGGTTATGATTTTGAAATTATGATAAATTTTTTTTATATATATGGGTATTCTTAAAGATTTTTTCATCAATTGGTTTTATTTTTTGTATAATGTTATTAAAAACTGCTATTTTTGGAAAGTTTTCATTTTTTAGAACTATTGTAGTTTTGGGGTTGTGATATTGAAATTAGGATAACAAGAATTTTTGTTGATATATGAGTATTCTTACAAAAAATTTCATCCAAAACATTTATTTTAAATAATTTTTTAAAAACTATGATTTTTGGAAAGTTTTCATTTTATAAATAAGTATTGTAGATTTGGGATTGTGATTTTGAAATTAGGATAACAAGAATTTTTATTGATATATGATGAGTATTAGAGAATTTTTAATCAATAGGTTTATTTTTAAATAATTTTAAGGAGCTAAAAAAACAATTTAAGGAGCTGCTATTTTTGGAAAGTTTTCATTTTATAGAGAACTATTGTAGATTTGAGTTTGTGACGTTGAAATTAGGATAACAAGAACTTTTTTTGATATATGAGTATTCTTAAAAAAATTTCATCAACAAGTTGTATTTTTAAATATTTATTTATAAAACTGATATTTTTGGAAAGTTTTAGGTTTATAGAGAACTATTGTAGATTTGGGGTTGTGATTTTGAAATTAGTATAACAAGAATTTTTGTTGATGTATTAGTATTCTTACAAAAAATTTCACCAATAGGTTTTATTTTTAAATATTTTTTTAAAACCTGATATTTTTGGAAAGTTTTCATTTTATAGAAAACTATTGTACATTAAGGGATATGATTTTGAAATTAAGACATCATGAATTTATATTGATAAATGAGTATTCTTAAAGAATTTTTCATCAATAAGTTGTATTTTTAAATAATTTTTTAAAAACTGCTATTTTTGGAAAATTTTCATTTTATAGATAACTATTGTATATTTGGGTTGTGATTTTGAAATTAGGATAACAAGAAATTTTGTTGATATATTATTCCTACAGAATTTTTCATCAATCGGTTTTATTTTTATATAATTTTTTTTTTAAAAACTGTTATTTTAGAAAGTTTTCAGTTTGTAGAGAACAATTATAGATTTGGGGTAGTGATTTTCAAATTAGGACAACATGAATTTTTGTTGATAAATGAGTATTCTTAGAGAATTTTTCATCAATAAGTTGTATTTTTAAATAATTTTTTAAAAACTGATATTTTCGAAAGTTTTCATTTTAAAGAGAACTTTTGTAAATTTGGGGTTGTGATTTTGAAATTAGGATAACACAAATTTTTTTAATGTATGCGTATTCTTACAGAATTTTTCATCAAGAGGTTTTATTTTAAAATATTTTTTTTTTTTAAAATTGCTATTTTTGGAAAGTTTTCATTTTATAGAGAACTATTGTAGATTAGAGGATGTGATTTTAAATTAGGTTAACAATAATTTTATATGATATATGAGTATTCTTACAAAAAATTTCATCAATAGATTTTAGTTTTAAATATTTTTTTACAAAAACAGATATTTTTGGAAAATTTTCATTTTATAGAGAACTATGTATATTTGGGGTTGTGATTTTGAAATTAGAATAACAAATTTGTTTTGTTGATATATTAGTATTCTTACAGAATTTTTCATCAATCAGTTCTATTATTATCTAATTTTCTAAAAACTGATATTTTTAAAAAGTTTTCAGTTTGTAGAGAACAAATGTCGATTTGGGGTAGAGGTTTTGAAATTAGTACAACATGAAATTTTGTTGATAAATGAGTATTCTTATAGAATTTTTCATCAATAAGTTGTATTTTTAAATAATTTTTAAAAAACTGCTATTTTTGAAAAGTTTTCATTTTAAAAAGAACTTTTGTAAATTGGGGTTGTGATTTTCAAATTAGGATAACACAAACTTTTGTTGATGTATGCGTATTCTTACATAATTTTTCATCAAGAGGTTTTATTTTAAAATATATTTTTTAAACATTTGCTATTTTTTGAAAGATTTCATTTTATAGAAGACTATTGTAGATTAGGGGTGTGATTTGAAATTAGGTTAACAATAATTTTCTATGATATATGAGTATTCTTACAAAAAATTTCATCAATAGATTTTATTTTTAAATATTTTTTTTTAAAAATGATATTTTTGGAAAGTTTTCATTTTATAGAGAACTATTGTATATTTGGGGTTGTGATTTTGAAATTAGAATAACAAAAAAATGTTGTTGATATATTAGTATTTCTTACAGAATTTTTCATCAATCGGTTTTATTATTATCTAATTTTAAAAAACTGATATTTTTAAAAAGTTTTCAGTTTGTAGAGAACAAATGTAGATTTGGGGTAGTGGTTTTGAAATTAGTACAACATGAATTTTTGTTGATAAATGAGTATTCTTAGAAAATTTTTCATCAATAATTTGTATTTAAAAAAAAAAATTAGGAAGCTTATATTTTTGGAAAGTTTTCATTTTAAAGAGAACTATTGTAGATTGGGGGTTGTGGTTTTGAAATTAGGAGAACAAGAATTTTTGTTGATGTATGCGTATTCTTACAGAATTTTTCATCAATAGGTTTTATTTTTATTTTATTTTTTAAAACTTGCTATTTTTGGAAAGTTTTTCATTTTATAGAGAACTATTGTAGATTAGGGGATGTGATTTGATATTAGGATAACAATAATTTTCATTGATATATGAGTATTCTTACAAAAAATTTCATCAATAGATTTTTTTTTAATTTTTTTTTAAATCTGTTATTTTTGGAAAGTTTTCATTTTATATAGAACTATTGTAGATTTGGGGTTACGATTTGAAATTAGGATAACAAGATTTTTTGTTAATATATGAGTATTCTTACAGAAGTTTACATCAATAATTTGAATTTTTAAATAATTATTGAAAAAACTACTATTTTTGGAAAGTTTTCATTTTATAGATAACTAATGTAGATTTGGGGTTGTGATTTTTAAATTAGGATAACAAGAATTTTTGTTGATATATAAGTATTCTTAGAGAATTTTTTATCAGTAGGTTTTATTTTTCAATAATTTTATTAAAAACTGCTATTTTTGGAAAATTTTCATTTTATAGAAAACTATTATAGATTTGAGGTTGTAATTTAGAAATTAGGATAATAAGAAATTTTGTTGATATATTATTCATACAGAATTTTTCATCAATCAGTTTTATTTTTATATAATTTTTTTTAAAAAACTGTTATTTTTAGAAAGTTTTCAGTTTGTAGAGAACAATTGTAGATTTGGGGTAGTGATTTTCAAATTAGGACAACATGAATTTTTGTTGATAAATGAGTATTCTTAGAGAATTTTTCATCAATAAGTTGTATTTTTAAATATTTTTTTAAAAATTGATATTTTGGATAGTTTTCATTTTAAAGAGAACTTTTGTAAATTTGGGGTTGTGATTTTGAAATAAGGATAAAACAACTTTTTTAATGTATGCGTATTCTTACAGAATTTTTCATCAAGAGGTTTTATTTTAAAATATATTTTTAAAAACATTTGCTATTTTGGAAAGTTTTCATTTTATAGAGAACTATTGTAGATTAGAGGATGTGATTTTAAATTAGGTTAACAATAGTTTTATATGATATATGAGTATTCTTACAAAAATTTTCATCAATAGATTTTATTTTTAAATATTTTTTAAAAAAACAAATATTTTTGGAAAATTTTCATTTTATAGAGAACTATTGTATATTTGGGGTTGTGATTTTGAAATTAGAATAACAAATTTTTTTTATTGATATATTAGTATTCTTACAGAATTTTTCATCAATCGGTTTTATTATTATCTAATTTTCTAAAAAACTGATATTTTTAAAAAGTTTTCAGTTTGTAGAGAACAAATGTATATTTGGGGTAGAGGTTTTGAAATTAGTACAACATGAAATTTTGTTTATAAATGAGTATTCTTAGAAAACTTTTCATCAATAAGTTGTATTTTAAAAAAAAATTAAGAATCTGCTATGTTTGGAAAGATTTCATTTTAAAGAGAACTATTGTAGATTGGGGGTTGTGATTTTGAAATTAGGATAACAAGAATTTTTGTTGATGTATGCGTATTCTTACAGAATTTTTCATCAATAGGCTTTATTTTTATTTTTATTTTTTAAAACTTGTTATTTTTGGAAAGTTTTCATTTTATAGAAAACTATTGTATATTAGGGGATGTGATTTGAAATTAGGATAACAATAATTTTCGTTGATATATGAGTATTCTTACAAAAAATTTCATCAATAGATTTTTTTTTTATTTTTTAAATCTGCTATTTTTTGGAAAGTTTTCATTTTATATAGAATTGTTGTAGATTTGAGGATGTGATTTTGAAATTAGGACAACAAGAATTTTTATTAATATATGAGTATTCTTATAGATTTTTTCATCAATAATTTGAATTTTTAAATAATTATTGAGAAAACTACTATTTTTGGAAAGTTTTCATTTTATAGATAACTATTGTAGATTTAGGGTTGTGATTTTTAAATTAGAATAACAAGAATAGTTTTTGATATATGAGTATTCTTACAGAATTATTTATCAATAGATTTTATTTTTCAATAATTTTATTAAAAACTGCTATTTTTGGAAATTTTTCATTTTATAGAGAACTATTATAGATTTGAGGTTGTAATTTAGAAATTAGATAATAAGAATTTATGTTGATATATGGGTATTCTTAAAGAATTTTTCATCAAAAGGTTTTATTTTTTAATATTTTGTTTTTAAAACTGTTATTTTGGAAAGTTTTCATTTTATAAATAACTATTGTAGATTCTTTGTTGTGATTTTGAAATTATGATAATTTTTTTTTGTTTATATATTCTTAAAGAATGTTTCATCAATTGGTTTTATTTTTTAATTAGTTTTATTAAAAACTGCTATTTTTGGAAAGTTTTCATTTTTATCGAACTATTATAGATTTGGGGTTGTGGTATTTAAATTAAGATAACAAGATATTTTGTTGATATATGAGTATTCTTACAAATATTTTCGTCCAAAAATTTTAATAATTTTTTTAAAAAGTATTATTTTTGGAAAATTTTCATTTTATAAATAAGTATTGTAGATTTGGGGTTATGATTTTGTAATTAGGATAACAAGAATTTTACTGATATATGATGAGTATTAGAGAAATTTTCATCAATATGTTTATTTTTAAATAATTTTTAAGGAGCAACTATTTTTGGAAAGTTTTCATTTTATAGAGAACTATTGTAGATTTGGGTTTGTGATGTTGAAATTAGGATAACAAGAACTTTTTTCGATATATGAGTATTCTTAAAATAATGTCATCAACAAGTTTTATTTTTAAATATTTATTTTAAAACTGCTATTTTTGGAAAGTTTTAGGTATATAGAGAACTATTGTAGATTTGGGGTTGTGATTTTGAAAATTAGGATAACAAGAATTTTTGTTGATATATTAGTATTCTTACAAAAAATTTCGTCAATAGGTTTTATTTTTAAATATTTTTTTAAAACCTGATATTTTTGGAAAGTTTTCATTTTATAGAGAACTATTGTAGATTAAGGGATATGATTTTGACATTAATACAACAGGAGTTTATATTCTTTTTTTTTTTGTCAGCAACATGACAGACTCATATTGACTCTGTTAACCAAACTGGAGAATCCGTATCCATATGGACGACGTAAGACGATTGCTTTCTTGCACTGCGTGCTAGACAGTCCACCTTCGTATTCTTTGTCCTGGGTACATGGACCACCTCCGAAGAAGTAAAACTTCTTCTCAGACTCCTTATGTCTTCCAAATAACTTGCAAAGGCTGGCCATTCATTTGGTTCCGAAACCATCTTCACCAACTGCGAACAATCCGTTGCAAAAGTAACATTATACTGCCTCAAATTCCTCATACATTCCATTGCCCAAATCAGTGCCTCAATCTCCGAGTGCAGAGGAGAAAGACTTGCTCTCGTATTCCTTGCACCTATCAACCCATCAAAGCCTTCCAAAGTACTGTATCATCCTTGGCCTGAAAAACTCTCATTGACCTTCCATGATCCATTGGAAAAACTCCATCTGCCTGGAATTAGTGGAACCTGTGTTATAGCTGATATCGTGGCAACTTCTACTCCTTGGTTAAGTGAATTTTGTGCTTCTTTCCAAAGTCGGGACTCAGTCTCAGCTAACTGAAGAGTATCCCGTGGGTCAATATCCAAATTACTAAAAACTTTACAATTTCTTGCCTTCCAAATGTACCATAGTATCCAGGCGAAATGATGATCCTCGATTACTGGGGTTACCCGCCAGAATAAATGGTCCATATTTGCAAATAATGAGTTAGTGGGGAAGATTGTCGGATTTGATGGAATCCTAGACAAAGCCCAAACTTGAACCGCTGGTGGACATTCAAAGAAAATATGATTTATGGATTCTTCTTGGTCTCCACATCTTGTACAAATGGTATCTCCTTGTATTCCTCTAGCTTTTAGATTCTTTTTCACCGCTATACAGCCAGAAAGAATTTGCCATAGAAAATGTCTCATTTTGGGTGGACATTTTATTTTCCAACACTGCGCCTTCAAAGGGACGATGGATGGTCCTAATTCTGGTAATACACGATCTCTATCCGGATATATCCTTTCAATCTGATAACCAGATTTAACTGTATACCTCCCATTATTATTGAAATGCCAGCCATCTCTATCTGGTAACATAGATCTACTTAACGGGATACTTAGAATAATCTTAACATCCTCAGGGTCAACCAGACTCTGGATCGTTTGAATATTCCATGTCCTCGAATTTTCATTGATGAGTGAGTCTACCGTCAGGTCCGGGAAAAGATTGTGGTGGTTTTTATTTGCTGGTCTCGGGCGGGTGGATGGGAGCCAGGGATTATTCCATACTGATATGGTTGATCCTGATCCCACCCTTTTGATTAGTCCTGATATGGATGGGAGCGAGTTTATATTCATAAATGAGTATTCTTAGAGAAATTTTCATCAATAAGTTGTATTTTTAAATAATTTTAAGAAACTGCTATTTTTGGAAAAAAATCATTTTATAGAGAATTATTGTATATTTGGGGTTGTGATTTTGAAATTAGGATAACAGAAATTTTGTTGATATAATAGTATTCTTACAGAATGTTTCATCAATCGGTTTTATTTTTTAATATTTTTTTTAAAAACTGCTATATTTAGAAAGTTTTCAGTTTGTAGAGAACAATTGTGGATTTGGGGTAGTGATTTTCAAATTAGGACAACATGAATTTTTGTTGATAAATGAGTATTCTTAGTGAATTTTTCATCAATAAGTTGTATTTTTAAATAATTTTTAAAAAACTGCTATTTTGAAAAGTTTTCATTTTAAAAAGAACTTTTGTAAACTGGGGTTGTGATTTTGAATTAGGATAACACGAATTTTTGTTGATGTATGCGTATTCTTACAGAATTTTTCATCAAGCGGTTTTATTTTAAAATATTTTTTTTTTAAAATTTGCTATTTTTGGAAAGATTTCATTTTATAGAAGACTATTGTAGATTAGGGGTGTGATTTGAAATTAGGTTAACAATAATTTTCTATGATATATGAGTATTCTTACAAAAATTTTCATCAATAGATTTTAGTTTTAAATATTTTTTTACAAAAACAGATATTTTTGGAAAATTTTCATTTTATAGAGAACTATGTATATTTGGGGTTGTGATTTTGAAATTAGAATAACAAAATTTTTTTGTTGATATATTAGTATTCTTACAGAATTTTTCATCAATCAGTTCTATTATTATCTAATTTTCTAAAAAACTGATATTTTTAAAAAGTTTTCAGTTTGTAGAGAACAAATGTAGATTTGGGGTAGAGGTTTTGAAATTAGTACAACATGAAATTTTGTTGATAGATGAGTATTCTTAGAGAATTTTTCATCAATAAGTTGTATTTTTAAATAATTTTTTAAAAACTGCTATTTTTGAAAAGTTTTCATTTTAAAAAGAACTTTTTTAAATTGGGGTTGTGATTTTGAAATTAGGATAACACGAATTTTTGTTGATGTATGCGTATTCTTACATAATTTTTCATCAAGAGGTTTTATTTTAAAATATATTTTTAAAACATTTGCTATTTTTGGAAAGATTTCATTTTATAGAAGACTATTGTAGATTACGGGTGTGATTTGAAATAAGGTTAACAATAATTTTATATGATATATGAGTATTCTGACAAAAAATTTCATCAATAGATTTTATTTTTATATATTTTTTTAAAAAACTGATATTTTTGGAAAGTTTTCATTTTATAGAGAACTATTGTATATTTGGGGTTGTGATTTTGAAATTAGAATAACAAAAAAATTTTGTTGATATATTAGCATTTCTTACAGAATTTTTCATCAATCGGTTTAATTATTATCTAATTTAAAAAAAACTGATATTTTTAAAAAGTTTTCAGTTTGTAGAGAACAAATGTAGATTTGGGGTAGTGGTTTTGAAATTAGTACAACATGAATTTTTGTTGATAAATGAGTATTCTTAGAAAAATTTTCATCAATAAGTTGTATTTAAAAAAAAAATTAAGAAGCTGCTATTTTAGGAAAGTTTTCATTTTAAAGAGAACTATTGTAGATTGGGGGTTGTGGTTTTGAAATTAGGATAACAAGAATTTTTGTTGATGTATGCGTATTCTTACAGAATTTTTCATCAATAGGTTTTATTTTTATTTTATTTTTTAAAACTTGCTATTTTTGGAAAGTTTTTCATTTTATAGAGAACTATTGTAGATTAGGGGATGTGATTTGAAATGAGGATAACAATAATTTTTGTTGATATATGAATATTCTTACAAAAGATTTCATCAATAGATTTTTTTTAAAAAAAAATTTTAAATCTGTTATTTTTGGAAAATTTTCATTTTATATAGAACTATTGTAGATTTGGGGTTACGATTTAAAATTAGGATAACAAGATTTTTTTGTTAATATATGAGTATTCTTACAGAATTTTTCATCAATAATTTGAATTTTTAAATAATTATTGAGAAAACTACTATTTTTGGAAAGTTTTCATCTTATAGATAACTAATGTAGATTTGGAGTTGTGATTTTTAAATTAGAATAACAATAATTTTTGTTGATATATAAGTATTCTTACAGAATTTTTTATCAGTAGGTTTTATTTTTCAATAATTTTATTAAAAACTGCTATTTTTGGAAAATTTTCATTTTATAGAGAACTATTATAGATTTGAGGTTGTAATTTAGAAATTAGGATAATAATAAATTTATGTTGATATATGAGTATTCTTATAGAATTTTTCATCAAAAGGTTTTTTTTAATATTTTGTTTTTAAAACTGTTATTTTGGAAAATTTTCATTTTTTATTGAACTATTATAGATTTGGGGTTGTGATATTGAAATTAAGATAACAAGATATTTTGTTGATATATGAGTATTCTTACAAAAATGTTCGTCCAAAATTTTTATTTTTAAATATTTTTTAAAAAAACTATTATTTTTGGAAAATTTTCATTTTATAAATAAGTATTGTAGATTTGGGGTTATGATTTTGAAATTAGGATAACAAGAATTTTATTGATATATAATGAGTATTAGAGAATTTTTCATCAATATGTTTATTTTTAAATAATTTTTTTTTAAAATTCCTATTTTTGGAAAGTTTTCATTTTATAGAGAACTATTGTAGATTAGGGGATGTGATTTGAAATTAGGTTAACAATAATTTTCTATGATATATGAGTATTCTAACAAAAAAATTTCATCAATAGATTTAATTTTTAAATATTTTTATAAAAAACTGTTATTTTGGAAAGTTTTAATTTTTAGAGAACTATTGTATATTTGGGGTTGTGATTTTGAAATTAGAATAAAACATTTTTTGTTGATATATTGGTATTCTTACAGAATTTTTCATCAATAGGTTTTATTATTATCTAATTTTTAAAAAAACCGATATTTTAAAAAAGTTTTCAGTTTGTAGAGAACAAATGTAGATTTGGGGTATAGGTTTTGAAATTAGTACAACATGAATTTTTGTTGATAAATGAGTATTCTTAGAACTTTTTTCATCAATAAGTTGTATTTTAAATAAAAAAATTAAGAAGCTGCTATTTTTGGAAAGTTTTCATTTTAAAGGGAACTATTGTAGATTGGGGGTTGTGATTTTGAAATTAGGATAACAAGGATTTTTGTTAATGTATGCGTATTCTTACAGAATTTTTTATCAATAGGTTTTATTTTTATATTTATTTTTTAAAACTTGCTATTTTTTTGAAAGTTTTCATTTTATAGAGAACTATTGTTGATTAGGAGATGTGATTTGAAATTAGGATAACAATAATTTTCGTTGATATATAAGTATTCTTACAAAAAAATTCATCAATAGATTTTATTTTAATTTTTTTTAAATCTGCTATTTTAGGAAATTTTTCATTTTATATAGAACGGTTGTAGATTTGGGGATGTGATTTTGAAATTGGGAAAACAAGAATTTTTATTAATATATGAGTATTCTTATAGAATTTTTCATCAATAATTTGAATTTTTAAATAATTATCCAGAAAACTACTATTTTTGGAAAGTTTTAATTTTATAGATAACTTTTGTAGATTTGGGTTACAATTTTTAAATGAGGATAACAAGAATTTTTGTTGATATATGAATATTCTTACAGAATTTTTTATCGATAGTTTTTATTTTTCAATAATTTTATTAGAAACTGCTATTTTTGGAAAATTTTCATTTTATAGAGAACTATTATAGATTTGAGGTTGTAATTTAGAAATTAGGATAATAAGAATTTATGTTGATATATGAGTATTCTTATAGAATTTTTCATCAAAAGGTTTTATTGTTTAATATTTCTTTTTTTAAACTGTAATTTTTGAAAATTTTCATTTTATAAATAACTATTGTAGATTCTTTGTTGTGATTTTGAAATTATGATAATTTTTTTGTTGATATATGGGTATTCTTAAAGAATGTTTTATCAATTGGTTTTATTTTTTAATTAGTTTTATTAAAAACTGCTATTTTTGGAAAATTTTCATTTTTATCGAACTTTTGTAGATTTGAGGTTGTGATATTGAAATTAAGATAACAAGATATTTTGTTGATATATGAGTATTCTTACAAAAATGTTCATCCAAAATTTTTATTTTTAAATAATTTTTTTAAAAACTATTATTTTGGAAAATTTTCATTTTATAAATAAGTATTGTAGATTTGGGGTTATGATTTTGAAATTAGGATAACAAGAGTTTTATTGATATATGATGAGTATTAGAGAATTTTTCATCAATATGTTTATTTTTAAATATTTTTAAAAAAAAATTCCTATTTTGGAAAGTTTTCATTTCATAGATAACTATTGTAGATTAGGGGATGTGATTTGAAATTAGGTTAACAATAATTTTCTATGATATATGAGTATTCTTACAAAAGTTTTGATCAATAGATTTTATTTTTAAATATTCTTTTAAAAAACTGATATTTTTTTGAAAGTTTTCATTTTTTAGAGAACTATTGTATATTTGGGGTTGTGATTTTGAAATTAGAATAACAAATTTTTTTTATTGATATATTAGTATTCTTACAGAATTTTTCATCAATCGGTTTTACTATTATCTATTTTAAAAAAAAAATTGATATTTTTAAAAAGTTTTCAGTTTGTAGAGAACAAATGTAGATTTGGGGTAGAGGTTTTGAAATTAGTACAACATGAATTTTTGTTGATAAATGAGTATTCTTAGAAAAATTTTCAACAATAAGTTGTATTTTTTTAAAAAAAATTAAGAAGCTGCTATTTTTGGAAAGTTTTCATTTTAAAGAGAACTATTATAGATTGGGGGTTGTGATTTTGAAATTACGATAACAAGAATTTTTGTTGATGTATGCGTATTCTTACAAAAAAATTTCATCAATAGATTTTTTTTTAATTTTGTTTTTTAAATCTGCTATTTTTGGAAAGTTTTCATTTTATATAGAACTGTTGTAGATTTGGGGATGTGATTTTGAAATTAGGAAAACAAGAATTTTTATTAATATATGAGTATTTTTATAGAATTTTTCATCAATATTTGAATTTTTAAATAATTATTGAGAAAACTACTATTTTTGGAAAGTCCTCATTTTATAGATAACTATTGTAGATTTAGTTTTGTGATTTTTAAATTAGGATAACAAGAATTTTTGTTGATATATGAGTATTCTTACAGAATTTTTTATCATTAGGTTTTATTTTTCAATAATTTTATTAAAAACTGCTATTTTTAGAAAATTCTTATTTAATAGAGAACTATTATAGATTTGAGGTTGTAATTTAGAAATTAGGATAATAAGAATTTATGTTGATATATGAGTATTCTTATAGAATTTTTCATCAAAAGGGTTTATTTTTTAATATTTTGTTTTTAAAACTGTTATTTTGGAAAATTTTCAGTTTATAAATAACTATTGTAGATTCTTTGTTGTGATTTTGAAATTATGATAATTTTTGTTTGTTGATATATGGGTATTCTTAAAGAATGTTTCAGCAATTGGTTTTATTTTTTAATTAGTTTTATTAAAAACTGCTATTTTTGGAAAATTTTCATTTTTATCGAACTATTGTAGATTTGGGGTTATGATATTGAAATTAAGATAACAAGAATTTTTGTTAATATATGAGTATTCTTACTATATGAGTATTCTTATAGAATTTTCGTCCAAAATTTTTATTTTTAAATAATTTTTTAAAAACTATTATTTTTGGAAATTTTTCATTTGTTAAATAAGTATTGTAGATTTGGGGTTATGATTCTGAAATTAGGATAAAAAGAATTTTTGTTAATATGTGTATTCTTACAGAATTTTTCATCAAAAATTGTATTTTTAAATAATTATTGAGAAAACTACTATTTTGGAAAGTTTTCATTTTATAGATAACTATTATAGATTTGGGGTTGTGATTTTGAAATTAGGATAACAAGAATTTTTGTTTAGATATGAGCATTCTTACAGAATTTTTTATCAGTAAGTTTTATTTTTCAATAATTTTATTAAAAACTGCTATTTTTGAATTTTTTTCATTTTAATATTTATAATAATTATTTTAATATTTAAATAACAGAAAGTTAAATTATATTTTGAAAAAATAGAAAACAGCATAAAATAAAGACAATAGTAAAATACAATACAGATTATTCGGTTATTATTGATAATGGCAGTAGTAAAGATTTTGTTATTGAATCGAATTGTCATACATAAAACAACAATCCTCAAATACAAATATAGAAGACGGTATAGAGAATAAGAGGAAGAAGAAAGCGAATTAAGAAAATAGTTTACAAAATCAAAAACAAAGTTGTTGAAAAGACAAAAATATAGCATATTCCTCTAATAAGATACATGAGTATTAAAATCATAGATCAAGTTCAAATCTATATTCGATAAAAAGTACATGTTGAGTATTAAAGGTACACGTACTTTACAGTTAAAAAAAAAACCAAATGAAACGTACATGAGTATTAAAATCATAGATCAGGTTCAAATAAAATAGTTTACAAAAAGAAAGAAAAAAATATGAGAGATTACTTTTTATGATTCTGCGTACTATGTTTTTAGGACAACTTGTTACTTTATCACTCAGCTGACGTGTCCGTTGAGAGCATCATTTCCCTGTATCAAGTACAATTGGATAAAAACCGGTTCGCAAGAATCAAGGTTTCTCACTCCCAATCGAGAGAATCTGACTATCGAAGCTGCGTTGTTGAATGAAGCTTTGGGAATGGATTAATCGTGCGTTAGAGACGAGCTGAAGTTTATCCTTGGCCGCCGTGATGGAGGTGAAATTTTGAATCCCTAGATTGTTGTTCGTTTCTGCAATTTGTCTGTGGAATCATGATATGATCGGAACATAGTGCGGTTGGATCTGTGATAGTTGTAGTAGATATGTGCTAGCTTAGTTAGGCTTGAGTTAAGATGATTACTGATCTGCCTACTCCTATTATTATTTTGTTTTTTTGATAATTTGAGATTAAAAAGTGAGTACATCTAGCTCATATTTTGTTAGATTCTTGCGTGTTATGGTTTTAGTGAATGTTAGCAGCAAATACATAGAGAGAGTGTATATATACCGGCTGCTGAATTATGACATGTACTGAAGAAACAGGTTATGTTTGAAGTTTAATGTTGTTGTGTTGTGTAGTCATCATGGTTGCTAGATTTTCTTGTCTATTATGGTTCTAATAATGTTTACATCACAATTTGTATATTATTTGTTCATGTTAAGAGAAGAACTTAATTAATTATTCATTTTGCATCCGATAAATATCATAGTTTATACTATACTATACTCGATACACAATCCCATATTCCCATCCCATCCCATCCCAATACAATTATTTTATTTTACTACTTACCCCTACCCCCCCCCCCCCCTTTATACTATACTATATACTATATACTCAGATAGACAATCCCATATTCCCATCCCATCCCAATACAATTATTTTATTTAGCTACTTCCCCCACACACAATAATATTTTTTAGATGTATATACTTGGACGGTGGTTCAGGAAGACCTCCGCAGAGGCGTTGTCCTCCGTCGTCTGAATCTGATACTCGTTGAAGGTTTCCAAGTGAGGGTCGTAGTAGAGTAACACCTGAAATCCACTCTTCACCTTCTCGTTAGAGAACACCAGTTCACCTGACGGAATTGTACCTTCAAAAGAAAAGGACCGGCCCTTGACCTTTTTTTTCCAACCCCTGACTTCGACTTCTTTTACTACCCAGTTTCCAGATTCCTTGTCCTCTACGCATATCTTAAACTTTTCCTCTCTAGCTAACTCATGCGCAGAATCGGTGACGAAACACGGTTGCGCATTGTAAATTTTCAGTTTGGTGAGACCAATCTTATGTAGGAACGCCTCAGGCAACTCCGTAATAAAGATCGACTCTGTAGTCAAATTCACAGTAACTGCAAGACATGTATTGTTATCCACAGCACCCAAATACAGTTTACCTTCAGTGGAGAGGGAGTTGGTAATTTGGGTGTAGGGACGAGCACAGTCCATCTGACGCCATATTATATCTCCGGGTTGAACGGTGAATATCTGATGCCGCCAAGGTAAATTGTGGTCACCAGCCTCCGTCATAATTACCTTAAACACCTTGGCCTCTTCCTCAAATCCAAATAAAAACCCTCTCTGGTTGAATCTCTTTCGGGTCTGCGGCTGCTCAAACTCCAACACCGTCAGGCATTTCCGGATCGCCGGGTTGCAGAGGACCACGTACCTAATATATATATATATAAGAAATTAGTCATCATATCAAATGATCAACTAAACTCTATCTAAAAGTATTAAATGGACTAATTGTTTTCTTTTAACATCAATTGCGCGCTAATGTCTATTATTAAATAAACAAAATGTTCTAATATGTTGAAATATATACACACTAAGTACCTGTCGGAATGCAGGCAGAGAAGACCTCTTACAGGTACCGAAGTGACTGCGAAGTCTGAGTTTGGAAGCGTTGTCACATTGTGTGAATCAGCGATCGGCTGCGGGCGCTCTTGGTTGACGGTATTGAACGACACGTATCGAGGCTCACCCTCGTTCAAGACTCTTGGTTGACAGAGTCTCGTAAGAACCACCAACGGTTGTTTCTTTGCTTCCTCATACTGTGCATGCTGGAGGTTTCTCCCACCAATCACCCTCTCCCACTCCTTAGAAACCACAAGGGACCTTGTTAGACACTTGGGAGGCAATTTGGAAAGAACCATTTCTTTCAATTCTTCGGGCATCATTTCAAAGTTGAGATTCTCCATACTTTTTTCTTTTGTGTTTTTTTTCTTTCTTTTTGTTTCTTTTATCTCAGATGTTTTCTCTGTTTGTTTGATAAGATATCAGCATGCCCACCCTTCTAATTTATAGAAGATGTGACTAATCATACAGTTAACAGAAACTTAAACTTAATCTACCGTTCCTGAGTTAGGTGATTAAAGTAAGCACGAGGAACTGAGCCCGAAGTCTCGAAGAAGTGTGAAACGAGATTAAACCCTTCTATTTTTGGTTAAACTTAATTTTGAATCGGTTGGTGCTCATCTAATTTACAAAATTAGATTTTTCCCCTTAGTTTAGTTTTCCAATTTATATTTACATTCTGTATTAAATAAAATTATATATTATAGATTCTTTGTCTTTTAACAGAATGATTTATCCAAAATTAAATATTTACTTTCCTAACAAAAACAATAACATATATACCTCCATTTTTACAGCATATCCCATTCAAAAACTTATATCATTTGTTTGTCTGATGACCTTTTTCAAACTATTACTTCTACGTAACTTTTCTTCTTCCTTACCCATTCATTTTTAACATGCACTTTCACAACTGTTTATTTATTTAATTAACTTTATATTATGATTTTATATGCATTAGAAAATAGTGATAAACTATACAAACAAGTATGTTACCCTAATCATTATTTACGATTCCATTTAAATGAAACACCCCTCCATACAAACGATTATGTTGTTATAAAATAACAAATTGAACCGGTTGGTACGTGTGAATCCGTGAAGATATTGTAAGTTCAAATCCTTAAAAACGCATGAACCGGTTGGTACGTGATAATGCACATATTCATGTATAACTTTAATCGAAACGTTTCCGAACTAAGTAAATCCGTTGTACTTTTAGAAAGTTCTATAATATCAAAAAGGCAAACACCTAAAAAAATTCATGGGAGATTTCCATGTTCTCTGCATATTCACAGATAAGCATGCATGTTGATTTTGGTAGGTGCACCAAAATTCTCAAGAGATGAATATGAGCAACATGCACTTGCATTTGGAAATCTGATTGGAAAGTAGTTAGCGGCACAAGCTCACCGATAAGTCTAAGTAATGAATGTTCGACTGTTTTTCATTTGAACCGATTAATATTTCTCTTCTTAATTAGGCGATATACTTGTTTGTCTTTTTGTTAGTTTCGGTAAAAGGAACCTGTTTATTTTTGAACCGGTTGGTGCTCATTGCTGTTAAGTGTGAATCCATGAAGAGACTGTAAGTTCAAATCCTTAAAAACGCATGAACCGATCGATGCCAAAGGAACACGACAAAGTTAACCTAGCAATAAAATAACAAAAAGAAACCTCCTTCTTCCCTCGAACCCGGATCAGAAGAAATACATGCAAACACCCGAACCACTATGCCACAAAAACTTCACGTTAGCATAATGCACATAATCATCTATAACTTTAGTCGAAACGTTTCCGAACAAAGTAAATCCGTTATACTTCAAAAAACTTCTATAATATCCAAAAGGCAGACACACGTAAAAGAATTCATGCATGGGAGATTTCCATGTTCTCCGCATATTCACAGATAAGCATGCATGTTGATTTTGGTAGGTGCACTAAAATTCTCAAGAGATGAATATGAGCAACATGCACTTGCAAGTGATTCATTTGGCTCCATTTCATTACTCATTTCACCTTCGCTTATCCGAGCCGTATCACTAGAAAAGTCCCACTGATGGTCTCTCAACATTAATTCTTTTACTAAAAATATTAATAACAAATAAAATAAAAAGTGGGAAAAGAGAAGGTAGAAAACATCATCGTCTCTTCCTAAAAAAATGATTGCACATAAAACTCTACACATGTCCTTCATAAATGACTGAATTGGTTTTAACATTATAAATTTTCATTACAAAATTATATAAAACTAGATTCGATCTCCGCGCTACGCGCGGATAAGTGTTGAAATTGATATTTTTTTAGATCATAAGTTTAAAATTTGCATGGGATTAGAGTAATATTTTTCCCCCAAATAGATGAAAGCTGATAGTTACTAAATGCACGTAACTAACAAAAAGAGTAAAATAGTTGCTTAAAATATCGTAAATAATGTAAAAAAATTTCAATTATCATAAGAATAAAATCTGTAATGTGGTCCATATTAAAACAACTTGAAATGGACAAAAATCAAGACAGTTAACTTTATTTAAATGGGTACGAAACAATTGCTATCAGAGATTAAAGATACATACTTGATATAGCTGAATAAGAACTCTATTATATGATTTCTCAAAAATAACCACAAATTTTTACTACTTATTTTTAAGAGATATTAAAGCTAAAAATAATTTTTAACAATAAACGTATTTTGATCAAATAATTTCAAAATATTTTAAAATAGCATAACATTAGGTAAATATAATTTATTTTATCCTTATTAAAATTATGTTTTTCTTAATATTTGATTTGCTTTTTAATTTTATGTTTTTATGCTTGTGGAACTTATTATAACCATAATAAAAAACATACCCCAAAAAATCTGAATTCTCATTTTTAAGGCTATTTAAAATATCTATATGTGTTCATGTGCTTCTAAATTTTTTTCAGTTACTCATGTATAATGATCATCGCTTTATTTTCTAACATTTTTAAAAACCAACATATAATTTGAAAAATATTATGAAAATACATGCACATTTAGACGATAAATAAAAATAATTTGATTTGACGTATTTATAATCAAAAACAATTATACATCAGTTCAAATTTGAAAGAATATATATAACTTAATATACTCACAACATGAGTTACTCGACTAATCCAACTTATGTCTAAAATCAAAGAATTAACTACAATAAGAATATGTGTAATGTTAGAATAATAGTGTATTTATTATATATATTGTAGGATGACTCAAAACATATTAATAAATATAAATAAAATATATAACCAACTATTAAAATTTAGTTATTTTGTAGAATTTATATATATGCATGAGACTCCAGAAGACTCCAGAATACTATCGTTATATTGATTTTTGTAATTTAGATTCAGACACTTTAGTTTTTTATTTTATTTTATTCTAAGCACAATATATCTTAAGTTATATATAATCTTACTAAAATACATTTACACTTCTAAGACAACAACCATCCATGCAAATAAAAAAGTTAATCAATATTTTAATATATTTAGAAAAAATACTGTAGTTGAATTCATAGAAATAGATGCAATCTAATATACACAAATGATAACTAAATTGGCTGTAAAAATAACAAAACCGACTAACTATAACATATCTAAAATCATATTTCTAATTAAAGTAATATAATATTATTAATATGAATTATATATATAATTTATAAATTAATTTTAAATTAACAGTAAATGTCAATCTATTATTATAGTATATCTATTTTAAAAATATTTATATATGTGCATGGGCACGGCAAAATCATCTAGTATATATTTATAAAACATACAATATTTTTTCATAGTACGATTTTATGATTATTTTATTTAATTTCTAATAAATTTTAAACTGACCAAAAGTATTATAAATTTATGAAAATATTTTATTAAAACATAGCTAAAATGCGATGTCTAGTTTTTTATTCTTGAACAAAATATGATGTCTCGTTTTCTTATAGTTTTGCAAATTTTTAATAAAATACAGATTCTGTTTTAAACTAAATTAAGCATTAAAATCACATGCATTAGCTTATTATAAGATCACATGCTTGGAAAGTGGGTAGAGTATATGTGTCAATCAATAGAAAGACTAATATTGTACCATGTGACACATATTCTCGGCTTATTCATATTAGGTCTGTAGAATATAAGGTAGAAGCTACCAAGGCATAAGGGAGAATACTAAATGAAAAAAAAAATGTAATAATGAACCTTTTTCCTAGTACACACAGACTTAGTACTTCAGGGAGGCATGTTAACTAAATCTGAAGATGTAAGCTAGATGTCATGTAAAGACGCAGGGTCAGACGGCAACAACCAAACTGCTGAGGGGATCTTCGTGAAGCAAGTAATGAGTTCAGACTTGAGCCATGAGGCGTCCACTGGATTGGTTTTTTTTGGGTGTAAGTGGTCCTTATGGCCCTCACCTCCCCAACGATTTATGCAGAGAAACATCAATACTATTAATTCTTCAACATGTCCAATTGATATTAATTGGGTCCAACATATTTTATAACTGTATTTAAATGATTTATCTAAATATCATATAACCACCTTAGATAACCACCTTCTAAAAGTTATTAAAATCCACGTTATAACTGTTCCTACCAAAAACAGTTACTTTTTTCTTTCAAATAAAATTTTGAATTTATCAGACAGGTCTGTGATTTGGAAAATAAACGAAGTACCATTTCCATGATACAATTTTTAGAAAATAAACGACATGATGTACATAGGATATTATATTTTTTATGAAACTTTAAAAGTTAACTAATATTAATATTAATTAATGGTGGAAGCGGGTTACTATTAAAATTTAATTTTATGATTGACGGAGTTTAACCGGTTTAAGTGAATTTTTAATAGAAATAAATATTCATATGAACTCATTTAGTTTTACGGGTTTTAAATAGGTTATTCGAATAAAAAATATTTATTAAATGTGATTCTACTTAAAGTTAGTGAAGACCATTTTAACCCAACTATATATATATATATATATAACATAATATGTTAAACAATATTTCTTTAAACATTTTTCAAAAAAATTATTCGGTTTTAGTTGCGGGTTGAGTTTGATATTAGTTTTCAAATATAATAATTTAAGAACTGTTCGAGTATATAGATCATGTCTAATAGAGTATGAGATTTTTATTTTTGGGGCGATTGGGATATAAATATTCTTGACTAAATTATATTAGGTAACTATTAAGTAAATATAATATGTTACAAACTTTAGGAATAAAGTTTTAAAATGGTTTCTGAAATGCATATGGTACAAGTGTATAATTATGCAACTTGACATATTGAATATAGTCACCAAAAATATATTAAATTAAATTAATATTAAACACTAATATAATTATAAAACACACAAAAATTAAATTAAATCATTTTAAAAAAACATAAAATAAAACATATACCCGCCCTTTAAAGGGCGGGTCAAAATCTAGTAAGGATAATAAAAGTTTGAACTTAAAACTGGCGTCTTTAGCATAATACAATGAATATTTTTGTTACATGGATTAAAGCTTAGGGTTTTGATACACACAGAAACACATATCATTGACAAAGGAAAAAAACCTTCACATATGCTTGAACATCATGGAGATCATATCTTCTATGTTTGATGTACTCTGAAAACTCAGGAGATGGAGCTTTCAAGCTCCTACATCAGTCGCTGATGAACCTGGTTTAAGCCACGTGAAGAAAGTCTTGAAGAAAGCTTGTTTGTCCTGTTAAAAGTGAGAGAGAGACCATCTTTGAGGTCTTTGGCAGCTTCAGTGAGAGCAATTAAATTATTAAAGCCAGTGGTTTCAGCTCCTCTGCCAAGAGCTTCTGCCTGGTTAACACATCCTCGCTGTTTGCTATAAACCTAGTTGTTGTACCCGGATTAGTGATTACCAGCGCAGTGCAGGTGGGTTGGAACCACTTGTGGGCATTACCCCTGAAACAGAGGGCTGTGTAAACCTTGGGCCATGCTTGATGAGATCATCAAGTATGCTCTGCTGAGCTTTCTTAAGACCTTGCATCAACACCACAAATCGGTAGGAGTTAGTATCCGGCAGTCCAAATATCTATATAGACATATATATGTGTTAAAGATGGTTCCGTGATCCTATTCATCTAGACCAGTCATGTGAGTATGTAACATGATTTTCAATCAGATAATCTGAGTACTATTATCACCTTGAGTTTATTGATGTGCTGCAACTCCATGGGAGTTCCTTCTGGAAACAGTGCATGGTAACTACCTACCACTGAATCGATTAGGGATAGAATGACCTTAAAGCACTTCTTATTTCATGGCTCACAAATTTGTAGTAGCTAGCAGCAGTTCAAGTCGTGCGACTTCATAGCTCGCAAAAGAGCATGTGTGACTTCTGATCGCCTTCTTTATTTCTTGCCCTTGCTGTTTTATTCAAGACGTGCGTGTAATGGAATCTCCGTGAGGCTTTGACACCAGTGCTTTCTGCGTTAATGTAATGGAATGTACCAAATAGTAGAGAAGACTGTTGCATTGACACCAGTGCAGATTTCTTCATAAATGTAATGGAATAAACTAAATATGCGCATGGTTTCTAATTTTCTTTTAATCGCAACTCCAAATTCCTTAATCTTCAGTCTTCTGTTTTTGTTGGTGTAGCTCAGACTGTTGCTTTGACATTTAAATCACTCTGAAAAAGAGATGGTACGCTAGAATAGCAAATTTCACTTGAGCTTCTGGTATAGTTGGCATTGGCAAAAAGAAAATGTTAAGTTAGCATCATGATAATAAGTTTTAAAATTAAACCAGTCGCATTAGACACATTGCATTGTTTTTTGGCTTCAAAGCTTAAATCCAGAATGATTATGAATCTTAGACACCAAGAGAAATAATGGAACTTGTAGGATTTAGCTTTACTGTGATATTGTATTTGGTGAAGAACCTTACCGTTTCTGGGCCAGTTACATTGCTCCCTACACATCTCTTCTATTCCACTGTTTGACCTGTCCAAACATTTTTGAGTTAATTCTGTCACAGAAACAACCCAAAATAAAGAGGTCGTCTGACAATTAATAAAAGAAACATTACTTACTTCCAGTTCAGTTCAAGTTCTTTTTCGGTTAAGGAGCTCTGATTCTCTGCATCACCAGGTCTTCTTCCAACCTTCACCTGTGGGATTTTCTGTACACATGATTTTAGACAATTAAGTCGAAAAGAGATGTAAAAGAGCATAACAATGTGTAGGCCACAACATTCTTACGACTCTTCTTCTAGCAAATTAAAAATTGTTTACCTCAAAAACTTCTTTGAATAGCTGCTTTGAGACATTTGATCACTCATGTCTTACTGCCCAGGATTTGACTGGAGATACACACGTACCTATGGTGGTATCTATGTTTTATGTTTTAGATGATGGTATGGAAGAGAAAATATGTTGATCAAATCAAGAGATATTTACGTTCTTACATATTTGAGGAAAACCCTTGAAGATCTTATTGACCTCTGAAACAGGGCTTCATCATCTTCTTCCTATTAGTCGTCCTCAGACAGTCTTAGTGATTCGCTCAAGCTAAGGAAGAAGAACCGGCCCAGATCCATACGAAGCCATAGACGCCAGCATCCCAGCATCCTTCGCATTTTTTTCCTGACATAAAAATCAGGGATTTGGAACGGTTGCATCGGTCACGATTGTAGCTGTAAAAAAGGAGTTTAATGAGAAAGATTGGTGGAGACCGACGTTACAGAAGACAATTGAAAATGGTGATAAACGTCTGCGCTTCTGCAATAGAACGAAGCAGGTGAAGTTGATGAGTCGCTTAGGGCTGATAATGTTCAGATTAGCCCACACAAAAGCCCCGGTAACTTGAAAACTCGACTTGATGATGACGTGACATAACTGAGCATCCCTATTGGCTGATTTAATTAATCCGACGTGGACAACCTATCTGTGGATCTTATTTCCCTTTTAGTATAGTATAGATTTAGATATTAATATAACAATATGTAGAGACTCCGTTCAAAGATACCACCAGTAATGATGCTTTTACTGTCTATCGACTAAATTCTTTTGCTAGAACCATAGACCCTAGCTCGATCAAAAATGATATACCATATATTTATACTTAATTAATTTTCTCTATGAAGTTTTGATTTCTTGTGTATTCGTTTTGTAATGCATTATGTGGTTTTGTGGATCCGAATGATCTGAATTTTGTTTCTGGTAAACGGAAGTTCTCAAGTTTTATTACAAAAAAAAAGTTCTAAGGCTAGGATTCTTGGAAGGATATTCCAGCTCGCTCGGTTAAATTAATAGATATCACAAAATCCTCCTGACTTAAAAATGATTTATAAGATTACATTAATATTATTTTGCTAATAATAAAGAATGTCAAACACAAATGTGAAAATCCGTTAGTGTTTGCTAATAATAAAGAATGTCAACATTAATTTTTTTTACTAAATATATTAATAACAAATAAATAAAAAAGTGGGAAAAGAGAAGGTAGAAAACACCATCGTCTCTTCCTAAAAAAATTATTGCACATAAAACTCTACACATGTCCTTCATAAATGACTGAATTGGTTTTAACATAATAATTTTTCATTACAAAATTATATTAAATTTAGATATTAATATAACAACTAGATTTTGACCCGCCCTTGAAAGGGCGGGGTTTTTTTTTGTTGTTTTTCAGTATAAAGATTAACTATTATTCGTTTTAATTATATAAACCGTAACATGATCAAATTTCAATTATGCGGGTTTGTAATAGTGTGTACAGTATGGCGAAATTTAAAATGCGTCATACAACCGTTTTGTGTTTGTAATAAGTTAAACAATGTTTTATCCAAAATTCTTACTTGGGCTATTATATAATTTTAAAGATTTATAATTATATAAAATATTGCTAAAAAGCGCGGGTTGTTTTCACTTATTAACCGAAAATTAATTTACAAATTACTATTATTTTTGTTTCAAATCATAACAATTGAATTTTTATATTTTTATTATTTGTTTTTTCTCTTCAAAATAAAAATAAATAAAACAAATATTTGGTCAAGAGTAATTCGAATGAATTTATAATTTTTTATTACAGAACATATAATTTAAAAGTTTTTTTTGAAAATAATGTTGAGTTTTAAGAAGTGTTTTCATATTCGACCTAGATCTGTTGAACTGGAAGACCCGTACCATGTATATAATCTAGTTCGGATTTAATGAAAAAAATCATTAATTAAAAATCCGATAAAACCCGGTAAAACCCAAAAATTTATTATTAACCTGTGATCTAATACCAATGATCAAATAAAACATAAAATATCTTATAGTATTTTGTTTTTTTTTAATTAAATTAATCATATACTTTTTAATAATACATAAATTTGTGGTCTTTAAACTTTGATGATATTTTTATTATGTCATCCAAATAAAAAAATAATATAAAAACTTATTAATATGACAATATTAGTTTATTTTTGTTATTAATGACCTATTATAAGTTTGTATTTTTCTATTTTTTATTTTAGATTTAAAATTAAATTTATGATACATAGATTTAAGAAAATAACATTATAGTGTCATTATGTTTTTTTATTCATTTAGTTTCAGAATATATATGTCTAATATTTGAACATAAAATATTTATATTAAATAAAAGTAACATATTTTATAAATATGTGTAAACCCATTATTTGTTGATCCATTAAAATATATTTCTGCAGGCCCAAAACTAAAAGACTCAAATGCCATTAATGAATTTTATTAATCCTTTGTAAAAATAAGGGTATTTTTGGAAAACTTAAAACATTCATTAATTGTATAATTTAGGAATGATCCTGTTTTAATGGTATTGATATGTAGAGACTCCGTTTAAAGATACCACCAGTAATGATGCTTTTATTGTCTATCGAAAAAAGTTGTAGAATCTCAATTTTCTCAGCGACAAATTTTCAAATTTATCTATACTGTGAAAAGCTAAAAAACCTGATAAAAAATCCGGTGTAATTTTTTTTCTTGCAAAAAAAAAGAGGTGCAATGTAGCTATGGGAATCATTATAAAATAAATGTATGATTAGTCTTTTTGTTAATTATTAAAATGAACTTAATGAAAAAAAATTTTTAAAAAAAATTTATTATCAAATTATATATTATGCTCTGACCACTAAAAAGTCTTTCGAATTTTTGGTTATTCGGAAAGAATGGAATTTGAAAATTTTCTGTTCAAATGATTTATATTTTGTACATATGAATACATATTTATCATATTCACACATACTCATGTACGACAACAATATATATCATAATTTACAAAAACTGTGACTACAGATTTTTTTTTAAAAAAGAAAGGCTCAATGTAATAATTTTCTTGTAAATACTATTGTTTTGTGAAAATAATATGAGCTGAAAGCTTAAACCTAATTATAGATATAAAGTATTTGTAGCTATTTTTGGCTTATAACCTTTTAAACATACAATTATCTATTAGAAAGGAAAGTTAGTTATTTATTAAAAAAATAATAGGATTACTTTTACAATTATCAGTTGTTTAGCTTTTGAAAAAAAGAATATATATTATCATTTGCGGATTTGTCATCTTTCCTGTGATTCTATATAATTTTGTTTATTTATTATGTTTTCAAATAATAGTATGTATATATAAATAAATATAGCTACTACAACTATACTTAATTGATATCACCTTTTATTCTTTAGAATTTAAAACATATGTAATTATATTTGTTTAAGAGCAATTCCAACCCACTTCTATTTCTGTCTCTATAATAGTATTTAGAGTCAAAATAACTCCAATCTATCTTTATTTTTTTCTCTAAAATAAAGATTATTATTTTTCTCTATTTATAGAGAAAGAAATAACATTATTCTATATTTTACTCAATACTTGGAGATTTCTTTTTTAGAGAAATACATTGGCGCAAAGCTCATCTCTATTATAGAGTTCTCTCTTTAAAAGGTAAAAATAAGGAAATACATTGGAGATGATTTAAGTAATTTACCGCATGATTAGCAATATTTTATTTGATATATTTTTTCTGATTTAGGAATTGTGATTTGGCTTAAATAATTCACCCAATACATAGTTAAAAATTACTTACATTAATGAAATTTAAGATATTTTCTGAAATGTCACCCAATACATAGTTAAAATTACATAAATTTATTTATAGTGTATAGTATGATTTCTGCCAAATCTGAACAAATTTAGGTGGTATACCGTGTTTTTTTTTTCTTCTTCTCTGGTTCTAGATTATATCATTTTCTATTGGTTGGTTAACAAAGGTTTAATAACAATTTAATTTATACACCGCTTTAGTACATTTTCATTTGTTTGTTTCTCAACTAAAAGTGGTTTTAGTTCCGCTTGTATTAACAACAAGCCAATACAAAATGATAACTAGTTTCGGTTTCCAGATTTATTATTTTGGTTCGGTTCGGTTTGGAAATTGGTTTTATTGGATTATATTTGATTAACCATAGCTAACTAAATTTGGGGTACAATAAAGAGTTGTTGTACATAAGTTACATAACCATTATGTACCGTAATTAATGAAAACGCATACGCTATGTAAGAATGACTTAAAACTGTAACACAAACAGCTGTTTCTGCTACTGCAGTTTAGGATTTTGCATCGTTAGTTCCTTCATTTTTGATTTTGTTTCATTGTGAAAAGACATAAGAGATCTCTGCCTGCAGGTAGAGGAAGCAAAGCTGATTTGCTTATTCTCTTACTCCATCTATTATTCCCTTCTCTTCACTTCCACATTAAGATCTTTCAAAGCATTCTCTTTATTAAATGCAATCATTTTTAGCCTCTGAGTTCATTGAGAGACTGCTACATCTAACGAATCTATTTATCTTTTCTTTAAGAATTGTACTTACTTTCCCTTCATCTCATGGTCCTCTCTTGAAGCTTCAAGAAGCTGTTTATCCAAAGATGACTCTTTCACCAGCTCGCTTCTGAGCTAAGACTTCAGCTTCTCCTCCTCCAACGTAGCTGTTTCTTGTCCCTTCTAATTAACTAAACAGGAACCATTTATCAAATAATTTTCACTTCAACATATGCAGAAGTTTCATTGGACTAAAGTCCTAACGAGAGATACACATCATATAGTAAAACGAAAGAAACAGTAACTAAAATTGATCTGTATCTTGATGATTGTGACAAGGAAGGTACCTTGTCGTGGGAGTTAAGAATTTCCTCTTGTGCTTGGGCGTCTGACTTCGAGTGGCTTACTATCTCGGTTGGGAATATGTGCCCTATGATCAAGAATGTCAGAAACGAGTTCAACTGTATTATTGTTACTTGTAATAAAATCTGAGGGTAATAAAGTACCTTAGCTTTGAACTTAGCTTATTAATGTATTTCCTTTCATCAACCGAACTCACGAGCGCCAGTTTTAACTATTGGCACAGATCCAGCAAAGCCAACCAAATTCTAGATCCATTAAAACAACACCAGTAAGAGAATAAACAGCTTTCTACGTAATGTGGCTTCCGAAGAAACTTTTAAAAGATGTTAGCCTAACTGAAAAGTATTATTCATCAAGACTAAAAAGCATCCTAGAAGCGTTTTCTTTTCCCGTGCTCTCTCAATCACATCAGAATAATTACTTAAGAAGCAGTAGAAGTTTCTATTTATAATTTTCGAAAACCTTACCATTCTGAAGATGGTATGGGACCTGCTACTGTGAACGTTCATGTTAGTCTCACCAAAGTATCTATATATTAACTGTTAATTAAAGATTACCATGTCAATACACATAATTAGCATAATCAAAATAAAGGGACACAAAAATGCTTCTTATATTAGTTTCGCTTTAGCTTAAAAACCTTGATCACTAACCAGAACTGTCACTAACAATCGTTTCCTATAACTTGGAATACCCCATAATAGTATGATCCACCATACTCTATAGATTTTTAGTATTTTTTATTTATTTATTTTTATGTGGGTTGGGTTGGGTTGGGTAGGGGCAAAAATTCCCCACATTAATTAACATGGCTAAATAGGACAGGTCGGTGTTGAAAGCTGAATCCTTTAAAATATACACCTTTGTTTTGAGGCAGAGTAGTCCATACAATTTGGATTGGGTAAAGTTTAGATTTGAAAAGCGGAACCGGTTTTAGATTATACAACTTGACCAATGGACTTATGACTTGAGAATCTTCAAAATATTGTGGGGGTTGGGTTATTCAGATTCAAGGTGATCAGAGGCGATTATCAGTATCATCAGTATGTTGGATAGAAAAAATTAATGCACGAACAGAAACTAAAAATATTGCACGAGTCAGACGAGACAAATGTTCCAAAGAGTTGGTAAAAATAGACTTAAGAGAAGACAGCTGGGTGGAAAATTAAATAAGAACCTTGCGAAACAAGCAACCTTTTATTCTATTCTTCAAGGATTCAAAGCAGATCAGCTAGGTTTGATGGAAGCTCCTCAACAACCATATTGTAAAACTTCTGGATATCAGCAAGCATTCTCTCATCATCACGAGTCACAAAGTTAATCGCCGCACCTTTCCTCCCAAACCTTCCACTTCTTCCGATACGGTGAAGGTAATTCGCAGGCTGAGTTGGTAGGTCAAAGTTGATGACCAGAGACACTTGCTGCACGTCAATACCACGAGCCAAGAGATCGGTTGTAATGAGAACACGAGAAGAACCAGACCTGAACTCTCTCATGATGATGTCTCTCGTGTTTTGGTCCATATCTCCGTGAGTGGCTGAGACTGTGTGGTCACGGCTTCTCAATTTTTCTGTGAGCCAGTCAACTTTGCGACGAGTGTTGACGAAAATGACACTCTGAGTGATGGCTAATGTCTCGTAGAGGTCACAGAGAGTTTCGAGTTTCCACTCTTCTTTGTCCACGTCCACGTAGAACTGTCTGATACCTTCAAGTGTTAGCTCGTCACGTTTCACCAAGATTCTCACTGGTTTGCTCATGAACTTCCTTGTGATCTCGAGAGCTTCTGGTGGCATTGTAGCTGAGAACACTCCTACTTGAATCTTTGGTGGGAGAAGCTGGAATATGTCATAGATCTGATCCTTGAAACCACGGGAGAGCATTTCATCAGCTTCATCAAGGACAAACATCTTTATACAGTCAGAGCGAAGAGACTGTCTTTGGAGCATGTCAAAGACACGACCTGGAGTTCCAACGACAACATGGACACCAGCTTGGAGGATACGCTTATCGTCAAGAACACTGGTACCACCAACACAGGCATGAACCTTGACGCCAATGTAGTCTCCAAGAGCACGCATGACCTTCTCAATCTGCTGAGCAAGCTCCCTGGTGGGAGCCAAGACCAGAGCTTGGCACTGGACAAGGGTGACGTCAAGCTGCTGCAAGACACCAGAGCAGAAAGTTGCGGTTTTTCCAGTACCAGACTGTGCCTGCTGGATCACATCAAGACCCTTGCAAAAGGGTACGATTCCTCTTTGCTGAATAGCAGAAGGCTTTTCAAAACCTAGAAATATCAAACAGGGAACACACATTAAAAAAAAAAGTAAACAAACAACAAAAAGATGTTAACTGTTGATGATTCATCTTGGCATACCATAAGCATAGATACCCCTAAGAAGGTTCTCTTGCAAACCCATGTCATCAAAACTCTCATAAACCTCATCATAGGAGGTGAAGAACTCATCCTTTCCCTCCAGGCTGCACCAAAACAGAAACATAACACAGAAATTAAAAAATTTAGCCAAAGTACTTGATTAAATGTATAAGATGCTAAAAAGACTTACATTTCACTGAGTGCCTGATCAAACTGACGCGCATCATCAAACTGTGTTGCCGATCCTGCCATGACTCTAACAAACACACACCCACACCCACAACAACAAACAAAACACACACAACTTTAGATATATCAAAAAAAAAAAAAAACAAAAACAAATCAAAACACCAAACTATAGCTTAAAGATAACGGACCAAGCAGATACAGAATAGCCAAAAACTGAGATTCGGTAAGCAGAGCATTTATATCTGGATAATATTACTTATAAACAACGCTAATTGGTCCATCCAGATATACATATCTCTCTCCACAGAAAGAAAAAAAAAAGCATATTATATAACATATAAGCTACGACTATCAAGAGGGTTTTAGCCACTAATTGATTCAAATCGAAACATTCTTAAACCGACCCCCCAATGAATCAGGGCCAGATCTATCACAAAGACTGTAAAATCAGACACGATCCAAAGGTAAATCGATTTTTATATTTAAAAAATAATCATAATAATATGATATTTCAGAACCTTTGAGGTTGAGTAAGAGCAAAAGTAAGAGATCTTTCTTAAGAGAATTGAGGTTAAGTTATAATAGATGTTTGACAAAAACCACATTATATATATCCTATATATATTTATGTATAGATACAGAGAGAGAGTCCCCTCTTTTTCCTTCTCTTATACCATAAATGTATATTTATTTATGTGTTGATATTATTTAATACCAATATCTTACTATATTTTTATGAGAGAAAACAAGAAGTATATCTTTATGAATTGAATTACAATATATATATATATATATAACATTATGACAAAGTCAATGTTTTCAGATTTTTTTTTACTAACTAAATTGATTTTTTCTTCTTCTTCTTCTTCTCATATTTTGAAGATATTCAATGAAGTACTATTTTCTTCTATAAAATTTGTGAAAATAAATTAAATTAATTTCTTAATTACTCACTTTTTTCATTTCTTTTGTTTTTTCTTCTAAAAAAATCAGTTTGTTCATTTTTCTTAACAAAGTCACAATGTTATTTTCAAACTGACATAGATTAGTTAGTTATAATATTCTTTGTTTATTTAAACTAAACTTCTTTTAAAGATCATCTTTCCTTGCAACTTTTGAGGTTTTATAGCACTTTTTTTATTCTTCTGTGATATTTAGTGTTCCAACTACCATCACAATCACAAATATGGACTCTAGCTTTGATCAAATAAAGGGATATAAGTCTAGCCAGCTTAGCTTTGATCAATTAACAATCATAATTTTATTTTTCTTCTTTTAGTTAGTTATTTGATTTAAATTTATGTATATCATAAAAAAATATTTAGATTAGTAATATCAATATATGATGCATATGGTGACTTATATTATTTAAAATATTTGTGTTTCCTTTTTAGAGTATATAAAGTCATTTTTAATATTTTTAATATTATTGGATATGGTGATAAAATATATATTATTTTTTTCTTTAAAAAATTATCTAAATCTCCTTTTTAATAGTCAGTTTCATATGTGTCACTCTCACGTTAATTTTCAGAATTATTAATTTTTATTTTCATATGAAAAAATTGAATTATTTTGAAAACAAAATTCCAATTTGAATAAAAAATATAAGTTGAAACTATAAAAAATAGCAATTTTATAGATTTATTTGTATTTATGAAGTGAATTTGCTTACTTGTCACATTCTTCATAACATTAGATGATTTTTCTTATTTGTCGTTGTCTATTGATTACTTGTCATATTTTCTATAATTCTAGGTAATTTTCTTATTTTAATGTTCTTAATAATTTAAATTGGTAATTTTATCTATTTATCATATTTTAAAATAATTTTAGGTACTGATTTTAGCTTTGCTTGCTTGTCATATTCTCCATGATTTTAGTTTATTTTGCTTATTTTTCATATCTTATTATTTTCAGAAGTTTATTTTTCACAATCCATGATTTAGGATGAATTATTAATTTTAGAAAATTAATTTTTGAAATAAATATTTCATTTATTCAGGGATAATTATTATTCACAAGTATTATCATATTTTAGCAATAAATTTACATTTTTATTTATGTTATGTTTACTTTAGTAATATTAAATCGTCTAATGTTTTTTTATTTATTATTTTTAAAAATAAGTTATTTTCTCTTTTATGTCACCAAATTATCTTACTAGTAAAAAATACGAGTTGAAAGAATACAATATCTTGCAGTTGAAAAATAAAAAAAAAATCCGGTTTTTATCAGACATATATAATTTATTTCATTTAGTTTATTAAATTTTAGTTAAATATAAGTATGATTGAATAAATAACTTTTTGTATTGTGAGTTATTTAAAATTTTAGTGACTATTTAATAAATATATTCATTATATTAGGGATAATTATTATCAAAGAGTATTATCAAATTTCAGCAATAATTTATAAAAAATTTATATGTTATGTTTACTTTAGTAATATTAAATCGTTTAACATTTTAACTTATTATTTTTAAAAGGAAGCTTGCATCTATTTTGTGTTACCGAATTATCTTACCTATAAAACTATGAGTCCAAAGAATACAATCCATCACCGTTAAAAAAATTAAAAAAAATCCAGATTTTATTAGAAATATATATTTTATTAATTTTAGTTTATAAAATTTAGTTAAAGATAAGTATGCTTTTTATTATTATAGATTTATTTGTATATATATATATATATTTAAGATATAAGCGTCTTTTACTTATTAAATGAAATACCATAACTAAAAACATTCCTATGATCAAAAACACATATTAATACATTTCGAAAATTGACAATAAGAAACTCATGAACATGAATTATTTATAATTTTTTAAACTATATATGAATAGTCACAACTTTTCAGATTATATGTAGTTATTTTAAAATGGTATCTTTATAATATTTTTTTGAAGAGACACATCATTACAAAAAACACCATAATTAAAAAAAACATTCATATGATCAAAAACACATATTAATAAATTTTGAAAGATTTACAATAGAAACTCATGAACTTGGATTTTTTATATATTTTTTCAAAGCTATATATGAATAATCACAATTTCAAGATTATAGGTAGTTATTTTAAAATGATATATGTACAATAATATTTTGAAGAGACACATCGTTACAAAACTCCTAATTAAAAAACAGATCATATTAATACATTGTGAAAGACTTCAATAAGAAATTCATGAACATGAACTATCTATGTTTTTTCAAAGTTATATATGAATAGTCACAACTTTTCAGATTTAAGACATTTATTTTAAAATGGTATCTCTTCAATATATTTTTGAAAAGACACATAGTGATACATTGTGAAAATATTATAATAAGCAACTCATGAACTTTTCACCTATTTATAGTTTTTCAAAGCTATATATGAATAGTCATAACTTTTCGATTATAAGTAACTATTTTAAAATGATATCTATACAATATTTTTTGAAGAGAAACATCATTGTAATAATATCCTAATTAAAAACATTCATATGATAAAAAAAACTCACATTTTAAATTCTTTCACAACCATTTGAAATAGTTACATATTGAAAACCACAAAGTTTCACATTAATTGAGATTTCTAATATATTTTTAAGAAAATATATATCTAAACACTTTTTCAAACACTTTCGATAGTTACATGGTTGAGAAGACACAAACTTTCACCATTATTTATTTTTCTAGATTATATATAGATAGTTATTTTAAAAGCAAACCCTTCTAAGAATTTGATTTTCTTTAATAGAGGACATCATCATTTATCTATATATAATAGCAAACTCAATTTTTGTACTTGCTGACATCTTTTTTTTATAGGAAAAAAAAATTCAATCCAAAAGTCAAAATTTTCCTTTTAGATTTAAGGGACAAACTTTTAACGATGTCATCAAAAAATTAGATGTGACAACTCTTTCTTGAACAGTTATCTATTTAAACAACACTCCTCTTAATAACATACATTTTCATGATCTATTTAAGCAACACATCCTTTAACAAATATACCTTTTCATAATCTCTTAGTTTTTTTAAAAAATTGAAGAGTTACAATCTGAAGAGTTGCCTTCCTAAACAACACATACCTTCTAGAATAGTTCTTGATGTACCTTTTGAGAATCTATAAATTGAAGTTTTTACTTGGTTCCTTAGTATTCATTGTCTATTTTTTAGTCTTTATTAAGGTATGTTTTAATGGTATTTCTCATATTTTTATTATTATTGAACTTTAGTTTAGGTAAATACAAATAAATATAAGGCGATTCCACCATCCTGGTTTTGGCGAATTAGTCTTAGACTAAATTTGAAAGAAACAGTCACCGAAGTCTTCTATGTACAGAGAAGTTGATCATTTCAATCCATCACCAACATAATTCACAAGACAAAACCAATAGAGAAAATCACTTTAAAGCAACTAACACAACAGCTAGACAACCTTTTCTAGGGAAACAATTTTAGATCAGTGATAAAATTAATCTCGAAGAAAACGAAACCAAAAGTCTCATTTTCTTACAACCAGACCTTTCCTATATAAGAATTTGATTTTCTTTAAATAGATAGTATCATCATTTGTTAAACCAAAGGATGTTTTTTTGTTGGTTTATAGTTAGGTGGTCATCTATACTATTAAAGTAAAATACCTAATAGGTATTTGCCCTTGGTTTTTGAAGTTAATTACAATGGTATACCATTACTATATTTATGTCATTGCAAATGTTTCCATATATATATCAACCAATTTATTAGGAGAATTTAATATATTTTAAACATGAATCTTTTAATATTTTGTAAAGATTACATCCCATAAAAATAGCAATTAAGAATTAATAAAATCTATATAGTTTTTAAATTAAGTAAAAACAAGTATTATAGTACATTAATACTAATTATCTATATTTGCACTCGAGATACGGTATTTTTTGGTTGTTAAATCTTGTGTAATCTCAGTCATATAAATAGTTATGCATTTCTAACTTTCTAATCTTCACCCTTCAGAAAAAAAAAACTTATACTATGATTAGTCTCACATGTATTAGTATACATTTAGTTTTTTTCTCAGCTTTTTGAACCGAAATCTACGGTATTTGATATATACTTAATTTTAGTTAAAATAATTATATAGTGAAAATTAGACATTTTATACATATGTGTTTTTATAAGAATATTTTAAAGTATATATAATTAAAATAATATTTCTATAAATATAATTTTATTAAAATAATACAATTCATTTATATACCCGCCTAATATAATTTTACTTATAATTTAAAATTATATTATGAATTTATTTTTAATTTTTTTATCAGTAAAAAATTATTTATTATATAATTATTTTTCATTCAAACCGTCTCATACTTGATAAATGTTTACATTTTTATGAAATAATCGCAAAAATTATAATTGCAAAACAAAACCTATAGTTCGATGTACCATATAAACAAACAATATTAATACCAAATAAATTTAGTATTGTATTTTTATCAAATTAAATATATGTAATTACTTTTAGTTTATATATTGTGCTTTATTATTTTATTTTAATAAGTTGAATTAGTTTTTAAAATTCATGAATATATGTTATCCTATATATGTAATTATTTTGAATTTTATAATTTATAAAATATTTAATAAATTGATTAAGTAACTTTATATTTATTAATTGGTATACCAATTTAATTCTGAATATGAATTTTGTATATATATAAATATTTATAGTAATTTGCTTTATTTTTCTATAAATCAAAAAAGGTATTAGACTCATTTATAATAATATTTAATATTAATTAAGAAATTTATTATTTAAAATTTATTATATATATAATTTCCATTTTAAAAATAATAAAATATATTATTACAATGTATTCTTAGACAAAGATACTTCAGAATATTTTTTGAATATCTTATTTTGAAAATATTGAAATAACATATTAGATTAGAATATATATATTTAATAGTAAACAATTTAATTATATGAGAAATAATATGAAGTTAAATAATGTAATGATCCAACATTGACTTTTGTAAGTAGATTTTTAGTGATTCAAAGGTAAAAAATATATATCTCATGTAAAAAACTAATTTTATAAATGTAAATACCATATTTTTATTGAAAAAGTTTAGATAAAAATATATGGGTCCGGTTCTGTTTCTTAAACTATCGTCTCAAAATTTGGAAACAAATTTTTGCAACAAAAAAAATTATCCACATAAAAACTTACATAGTGCTCATATAAAATTTGTATAATTATAAATATTGTATATGTTGGTAATAATATATATACACATATTGGAAAATAAAAATATACAAATTTTGATTTTACCGAATATATATATATATATATATATATATATATATATATATAATTAAGAATGTAATCCCGCGCTTTAAAAGCGCGGGTCAAAATCTAGTATATTATTAAAGAGTGTATGTAAAGGTTGTGTCTCGTGGTTCAAAAAGTTGCGTCTCAATCTCAAAATTCATATTGTTTAGTTTATTTTATACTAGGACCGGCCCGCCCTACGGGCGGGTTATTAATTTTGAAATAATTTCAATAGTTTTCGGTATTCTACTAAACATTATATGTTACTATCCTATTAATATTTTTAAAATTTGTTCTTGTGAGGTATGTATGCTAATCCTATATATGATATATCATATGATTTAATTTTATGTGTTTTTTTGGATTTGAATATTGCAGACCATTATTGTGAGGATACACTATAGTTAATAATAAGGAACTCTAAACACAAATATTCAATGTTTTATGTTTTGTATGTATTGATGAATATATATTAATTTTGTTTTTTTTTTCCTGAAGAGAAGTCTGGCAAGAGGAATGTATTCATAAATGAGTTCTTATTTCTTATATTGAAAACAAAACAACCGCTATTTTGAATATTTTTTATGTTTTTCTGTATGGAAATAAAATGTAATTTTATTTTTAAATCAAAGCAAACGACAGTTAAATTTCCTATTTATAAACTATATAATTGACAAACATCTGAACCCTTAAAAAGCTAACCCTTAAATATGTCGGTTAACTTTTATGAATGTTAACCAAAAACAACAAAACCATAGTGCAGTTAACACTAAACCGTTTTAAAAAACATATGTGATCTACTAAAGCGATATAGCTTTCTATCAGAAGATGCAAATTTTTTTTCGCTTAGCAATATTATGGACGTACTAATTAGTTACATTGTTTTGGATAATTATACATCTAAAATGTAAATAATGTAATATGTGTCATTAACCATTATGCTTAACAAGTTTTCCATACAAATATGTTTTTTTGAAGGCCTTTGCAATCTTCGTAACCAAATTAACTATAGGTTTTTAATTTGTCTGATGATACTTGTTTATTGTAAATCTTATTCTGTTTGTTAAATTTTATTTAACCACCCAATGTTTGTGTGTTTATAATGAATATGTCATACAACGAAAAAAGTGAAATGTGGAACCTTCTCACCTCTTTCAGTAACAAAACCAAAACCTCAAATGACACTGTTTAAAAAAAAAAATGTGCATATGGAGAAAAGAAACAGGCCATTAATGCCTGGTACACCTTAACTTTTCCCCACCAATTCGTCTTCACCTTCTCCACTGAACCACCAGTTTCTTCACTCCCAAGTTTGCTATAAGTATCATTTTGTTTCTCTTAGTCTTTCCTCCATAATATTTTTCCCCATGTCTTAAACATCTGTTCAGTCTCCTAAGATCCCTTTGATTCTAGTTTGCTTCTACTTTACCAGATTTCATTTTCAGCAACCAATATGTGTCATCTCCAAACACCTGAGCTCTTAGACTGATTACTTCTGCTAACCGGCTTATCACACTTAAGGTCCTGCAATAGAAATACAAAATCATGTTGCTTAATCTTGTAGCAAATTGGGACGAAACCACTAAACAAATCTTATTTCTTCATAATCATGCATCTTTGGTAAAAGATTTGCTGCCAATTAAATAGCATATTCCTGCAAACCAAAAATTCTGCTTAGAACATGATCTTGAACATACATGAATATACTGATGAATGCAGAATTAAGAAAAAGATTCGTGACAGATCGGTATTATACATATATATGATGATCATAGATTATATTGATTAAATAGAAAATAATGAGCAAATGACGAAAGACAGTTTCAAATCAACTTCCTCTTATACACACACCAGGGGCAACATAATAGGAGAATATAGTTGGAAGGTTGGGGAAGATGGATTTGGAGCCTTTTTGAGGAATAGGTGATGTGGTTTCGGTGTGAGTAGATGACCGAGATTTCGTGTAGTGGTTGAGCTCCGTATATATAGCAAATCAAGAGAAGATGAAGAGAGGGTCATTGTAATTCTAACTGTATTTTCAATTATTATTGATGCAGTTAATGGGAAGGGGATGCATCAGATTCTTCAAAAGGGAAGGAGCAGTGACGACGAACTGAAAGGAAGAGAAGTCGCGAAATATCACATACGGTGGAGATTGCTAGGTTTAGTGAGAAATGGGCTTAAAATTATTTCAACTCCTCTTGTGGAGCCCATTAACGCCAATTGTATTTTAACTTAAATGAAATGACGCGTTTTGAGTGAACGGACACGTGTCGTATTCACAGACTTTGAATTTTTGACCTGGCATCCTACGTGTCAGCAGGAGAGAAAAAACCTTACTTTATAGTAATAGATATGTAAGAAGGTAGTTATTATGTTAAGGGTTAATTACAAGAGAAGATAGTTATTATATTAAAGTTACAAGAGAGGAGTTATATCTCTTACCGATTACAAGAATATATATTTTTTAAAAAAAATTAGAAGTAATTAATATACGGAAAATTTAAGTCAGGAATGCATATTATATTTTTATATAATCATAACTAGGGTCGGCCCGCCCTACGGGCGGAATATTTATTTACTTTTGATTTAAATTATATTTTAAATAATATTATATTTTTTGGAACCGAAAAATACCTAACTAACAATAAAGATGATGAAGACAGATATATTATAATACTTTCTAATTTATTTGTAAGTTTATAATGAAAAATTTAGCCGGTTTCTTTGAAAATATGATTTTTAATAGTATTCTAATTCTTTTAGTTAGGAAATCAACTATTATAAATTATATAAATAAGGAGGAAAGCTGTTTATATATACTATAAAAATGAATTTGAAAAAGGACCATGTCGAAAAGTCACTTTAAGAATTAACAAAATCTCTGAACTTGAAAAGAGAAAATGAGTTAATTTTTTTTTTGAGAAAGAAAGAAAATGATTTAATTTCTATGCTCTAATGAAAAAGACATTTGCAATTAATACAATAATAATTTATGATAAAGGTTGAAATAAAGCTCTAATGAGTTTTTATAAATTACCATTTGATGTTTGCAACATATAGTTCAAGTGATTGTTAAGTTTACATATGTTGTACTAAATTGATTTAAAATATTTTTATAATTTTATTGTTTTTTCATGTAGCTTTTTGATATTTTAAAATCCAACCAAAAAGGTTAGGAGCAATATTATTAATAGTTTTCTTCAATATTTATGTACTGTAAACAAAATTCAACAGTTAGTTTAGTGACAGAACCAACAATTGAAAATCATTTGTTTTGTTTGAAGACATTTTTTTAAATCTGATTGATTTAAAATTCTTTATTTATGTTGAATTTTTATATCTTTAAATTACACAACTAATAATTAATGATTTAAATCTTTAAATCAATTCAACCAATATTTTGAAAAGTATAAAATAATATAATAAGTGAGATCTTGATAAAACCAAAAAATATTTTTGGCTATAATACAAAAACCTTTTCACTTTGAACTATTTATGATTTTCTTATTTATGTTGTTACTTTCTGTAATCAAATCACATAGGGGTGTAGGCTTACCCTTGATAGACCAAGGTTTCAAATCGAATCACGCAACGCGAAATGTCTAAGTGACATTTCAACAGGGAAGGTATCGTAAGTTTCTTGCCTTATAGAAAATATGGGGTTGACCTTATGTAGGCTGAATTTTTACTGTCTTTGTATTGTTCCTTCCTTCAAATATTTGACATTATTTTTTCTTCATTAGACGGGGAAAGGTAATTTTAGTTTGTTTGACTTTTGCTTCATAAAATATGCTTGTATATTTCATATCTTTTTCTTATATATTTCAAAAACAATGAAAAGAGAGCCATTTAGAAATTAAAACAATATAAATTTAAGGCTGTTTAATATAACAGAAATCAATTTTCAATATAAACAAAATTGTAGTCACCATCTCTATTACATCTACCATTAATTTCTCTACCTAGCCTCGTCTTGTGTGTGTGGAAGGATTCTCCAGCATCTCGTCTTACTCCCTGCAATGGGCTTCGACTACAGATACAGCCATGATGTTACTTCTACAGTTCTACTTCCACTCCTGTAGAAAGATAAGTACTGTAACATTAGTAACCAACACTTATGTATGTGTTTTAGGCATGTCCCTCGAAGGGGACTGGCGGAAATATAGTTGCTTCTTTCTTCTTGCTCCAAATATTTTCTAGCATCCTAGTAAGCCACCCATCATAGTAAGTCATCATGGCGGGATCATCACCGTTGTAACTGCTTCCGGAGGCTAAGCTTCTGCTGATTACTGTGTAGATTTCAGATGCTCACTGTCCTCATCATCATAACCGGGAGCTAGATCTCATGCTGGTCCCGATTCTTTACCCTATATATTGAAGCGTGTACGTGCGGGATATCTATTAGGTAAATAAAAAGCTGAAAGCATTTTCGTTTCCACTAAGATGTTGAATGACTTCTTCAGTGGAGTCCCAATTCAAAATACGTTTCGTAACCGAGCCAGTTATTCTCACTCACCTGTAGTTAGGCCAAGAACTATAACTGAATATCTAGGATGATAGGCTGCAGAGAGATTTGTACGGAACCCCATATTTGCAGAGAGATTTTGGTTAATATATATATAAGTTCAAAAGATGATTTAAATATAACAGGCAAGAAAACCAAACCTCTTGTACAGAACATTTAGCCTTAAGCAAAACTTTTTTGCAGTAACCTCGTGGTGCAAAGCTTTCACCTGAAACATATCCGTTCTTAAATAAAAAAGTGAAGAACTGACAAAACATATGAGCAAAGAGCAGTAAATTCTGGTTGCACCTTGTTTCTAACAAAACTTATCTCCTGTAGAAAAATGAATGGTTTTCTTTGGTGCATCGGATCTTTGAATTAACCAAGACATGTGTGCAAACTGTGTATTCCTCCATGTACAACTCGTATCTGCTTAGCTCAATTGTTTTACTTTTTTTATTGATTAAAGAAAATACTTTTACATCTCCTGATCTCAAATAAAACCAAAATCAAATCTAGTCAATTTATTTAAGACAATGAGATCGCAAGTTAGAGACTTACAAACCCAGAATGAGATGTCAACCTTCATCAGCTGGTTTACTTGTCCACTCGGTGCTAAACCGGTTTCATCTTGTGACCAAATGAAGATTTTTTATCATTCACTCCTTTTTTAATACATATTTCATATGAAATTCAAGAAGTCCAAATGAAGATCTTTTCATCATTCACTCTCAAGAATTAAAGACTCAAGTTTCAAAACTGAAACAAATCCAAGAAGTAAAGACTTAACTAAAAGAAGTTATATAAAGAAAATAAAACTTAATCAACGAATTTTATTAGTTATATGAAAAAAAAGAATTAGAATCTCCTTTTTCTACTAACCAAGATTAAAGAGAAAAAACCACAAAGCCAAACAATGCATATATATGAAACATTATATGGGTGTATGTCTTACCAGCAAGTCATGTGGTTGCAGCCTTGAGCAATTAAAAATCATTACACGGCAATACTGACACCGTCTCCACCTCTTATACCTCGCCAAGCGATGCAATATGATATCATCTTGATATATTTCACGAACCTGAAGAATATGAAACTCTTCACAGCTCATAGATTCACGCCAAGGAACGTCACGGTCCACACACGCAAACCTCTCACAGAGTGGACACTTCACACAACAGCTATTCTCTGCCTAACTACACGTGTTTGAGACTTAAAGCCTGGTCAAGATCACATAAAGAAGCAAGCTTTAGAACAAACCCATTTTATATAAACGAATAGAAAACAAACTAACAAAGAGAGTCTAGAACAGTTGTAAAAAGACAGTCGAGAACACACCTGCTGCTTAGCTTCTTCAAAGTTTTCACCTTGATATCAAGCAGTACACAATACTTCATCGTTTACAGAAACCTATGACCATAGAAACACAAAGTGAGTAAAGCATTCATCCTTTTATCTAATCACTCGTCAAATCATAAATCAAGCACCATTCAAAATGAAATAAAAGCAAGGGTTCCAGGTTCTCTTGTTACACTAAGAACCAAACAATATTTTCATTTAAACATCATTTTCACTAATCTAAACGTGGGTTAGAAACAAAACTCACAGAGACAGCACCTAACCCAAGAAGCGTATAAATTACAATCAGGCCGCGAGCTGTGGAGCTGCCATGAAGGAAACAATTTTAAGATTGACGCCTTCGGTTAACTGTTCGTGACGCCTAGGAGATTTATCTGCAATCTAAATCAAATTGAGTCAAAGTCAAGAAACAAAAGGGTGTCTTGACATGAAGAAGCATGAGACTGACACAACGACAAATCAGGAGACGCAGCGGCGATGGTGGCTTGCATTATGGTCGACTAAAACAGAATTGATATATCACAGAGACAACAATCAGGAGAGAATTTAAGCAAAAAGAATAAAATAGTAAACAAACAGGAAGAGACTTGTAACTGTAAAGATCTCTAGACACTACAGAAACTTGAAGAAAATAAAGAGTCTTACCATTAGATTCAAATCAAGGAGAAAAAAATCTGAAGTCAATCTTTATGATGCAAACATGAAGAACATGTATCTTTGGATTTGAGCGAAAACTTGGTACCTTCCGTTGTCCGACGTGCGTTAGGATCTGTGGCAGGAATAAGGGGTGAATCATATCTCGGATTTGGCTGAAATTTCTCACATATACATCAAAGATGAAGCGGTAGAAATCATTTGTCTTTACTATTAATTTGAAACTCAACCAGTTTATTAAAGATGAGAATTTAATTGTAAGGTATATGAAGAGATTGAAACTCTTGGCTTTCTGGTTCCGTAGCGGCTAATAGGAGATCGGAAGAAGAAAAGTAAAACCGTCGGCGAGATTTCGTTGTTTAGGTTGACACGTGGCGCAATTACAGGAGTTGAATTTCTGACTTGGACGCTGATGTGTCAGCAGGAGAGAACCAACTCTCTTTTATAATAATAGATATTGCATGGCCTTACATAAAACATGCTCATATGTAACAAAGAGCTTATGTTGCATATGTGTGTAATGATTTCCGATAATATATATTTGCTGGTTATTTATGGACAGTTTGGTTATTCTGATGTTTTAGTCTCGAGTTTAGGAATAATACGATCGATGTTGATTATATAGTTTGAGGCGTATTTGCTGTAATTGGTTAGATTCTTAATTTTACAGGCTTGGTTTTTGATATAAATATTAATTTTTCTTTTCAATAAATCTTATATCTTTGTTTACCAAATCACTGAAATACATAATGTATTATTATGCATTTATTAAAATAATCAAATGTAATTTTTTTGAAATCTATGAACCGTATGGTTGTATAAAGGGGCAGAGCAAATGATTTCAAGATCAGGTAACCATGTTTCAAGACGGAATCTGTCTTAGACGGAAGTGAATTTTTGTCCTACCGATGTACAGCGTATGAATGTAAAGCTCGAGTGTGTTTGCATTGTACGGGCGAATGTTTTTGATATTTATAATCTGTAATAGTTGCAGAGGCGAAGTCAGGTCGGAGATGTTAAGAATAGTTCTTATTGGCTTTTTTTTCTTGTGTATTTTCCATTTTTCTCAAATGTGTAGATTGTAATATACTTCGTATATATATGATGGCGGGGTTTTGAGTACCAAGAGTATCAACCTCTTGGTAGTATCTTTATACACAAACATTAGTTTTTTTTTTAAGTTGGAAAACATCAAGAGGAGGGACATAGTATACAAAGACAACCTGATACGCTATTGTTATAAAGATTATAAAATTCATAGTACGCAAATGTTCCAGGAAATTAGTAAGTGAAATAAACTGGAGAACGGCTGGCGTGTGTCTGAAGAAAAACACTGTTTACACAAATGCGGTTGCCTTCTTTAGCTTAGAAATTGCTTGAGATCTATGCTGCCTGCCATCACTGTGATTATTAGGTTCTCCTTAGTTTGTGTGAAGCAGACAGATTGAACATGACACAGAATAAGAGTATTATATTGCAGACCTGTGTGACTCGGAGATCCTAGAAAATCTCTTTATAGATGATATTGGAAAACATTAAGGTTTGCATAAACTTAAACAAATCGTTCAAACCAAAAATAGTTTTATAGAAAAATCAGAAAGTTAAAAAAAAAACAGAAGGCAAACACCACATCCTTAATATTAAAAACCCAACATTTATGCTAAAGCAAATCTGCTGACAAAGCACTAAGCAAGACATGCCTTCTTCACCATCTTCTAAGTTGCTCTGGCTAAAGGCTTATGTGGCTCTCCACCATCTAGGTCTCATACCCGCATCTGGTGCTGCCTGCTGACTGCCAACCCCAGTCTCAACCTTAGCAAGAACCGTTCCGTCAACTGGTGTGTCTTCCCTCTTGTTCATGTTGTCTCCCTGAGCTTGTCAAATAATCTAGATTAACTTATGGTAGTTGAAAATATCAAGACGGAACAACAATCACACTCACAGTATCAACGAAATCAGGGAGCAGTGCATCGAAACCGGTTATGGAATACATCGAGCCCGCCGTAAGATGGGGACCAAAAGTCGGAACACGGCTAGCAGCAACTGTGGCTGGCATAAGATTTGTACTTTGATGCATTTTCAACTCTGTTTTACGGATCACGAGTTGTAACCGATGGGGGAATACGGTTTGGTTATCGTTTATTGTGTTCTTATACAATCGGGAACTTGGAAACCTTTGTTGAATGATAACACCGCCTTGCTCTTAGTCATATGTTTCGGATTTTGTTATTATTTCTCCAAAGATCTAAGAACCATTCTTGATTTTGGTCTATCACGTGCTCACTGGTCTCTTTAGAATAAATGTTAAGCTACAACGTAAATGTCATAAGCAAATCCTACTGTATTTGTAAGGAGTTGATTTTAAGAGTTGTGTCCTTTTATGAAAAATGAACTCCATTATTTTTAAGAGTTGTAACTTTTCATTATAAAAAATAATTTAGTTTAAAAGTAAAATAGAATATCTCAATAGGTGTCTTTTTACAATTTATAGTTTTAAGTGTTGTGTCTTCTTATTATAAAAAAAACTAGAAATAATCATCTGCAATAATGTTAAGAATTGAGTCTTTTCATAAAACTGAACTCTATTAGTTTTAAAAATTCTATTTCTTCATTATAAAAATAAATTGTTTTTAAAATAATTAAAATATTCCAATAAGTGTATTTCTTACAATTATTTAGTTTACATAGTCATGTCTTCTCATTATAAAAGAGCACTTATTTCCATAATACATTTATTTCGTTAAAAGAAATTGTAAATGATTATTTATAAAGGATTTTCTTATAAAACATGGAATATTTATTTTTGTATTTATAATAATTATTTTAATATTTATAATAGTTATTTTAATATTTAAATAACAGAAAGTTAAATTATATTTAGAAAAAAATAGAAAACAGCATAAAATAAAGACAATAGTAAAATACAATACAGATTATTCGGTTATTATTGATAATGGCAGTAGTAAAGATTTTGTTATTGAATCGAATTGTCATACATAAAACAACAATCCAAATACAAATATAGAAGACGGTGTAGAGAATAAGAGGAAGAAGAAAGCGAATTAAGAAAATAGTTTACAAAATCAAAAACAAAGTTGTTGAAAAGACAAAAATATAGCATATTCCTCTAATAAGATACATGAGTATTAAAATCATAGATCAAGTTCAAATCTATATTCGATAAAAAGTACATGTTGAGTATTAAAGGTACATGTACTTTACAGTTAAAAAAAAAACAAATGAAACGTACATGAGTATTAAAATCATAGATCAGGTTCAAATAAAATAGTTTACAAAAAGAAAAAAAAATATGAGAGATTACTTTTTATGATTCTGCGTACTATGTTTTTAGGACAACTTGTTACTTTATCACTCAGCTGACGTGTCCGTTGAGAGCATCATTTCCCTGTATCAAGTACAATTGGATAAAAACCGGTTCGCAAGAATCAAGGTTTCTCACTCCCAATCGAGAGAATCTGACTATCGAAGCTGCGTTGTTGAATGAAGCTTTGGGAATGGATTAATCGTGCGTTGGAGACGAGCTGAAGTTTATCCTTGGCCGCCGTGATGGAGGTGAAATTTTGAATCCCTAGATTGTTGTTCGTTTCTGCAATTTGTCTGTGGAATCATGATATGATCGGAACATAGTGCGGTTGGATCTGTGATAGTTGTAGTAGATATGTGCTAGCTTAGTTAGGCTTGAGTTAAGATGATTACTGATCTGCCTACTCCTATTATTATTTTGTTTTTTGATAATTTGAGATTAAAAAGTGAGTACATCTAGCTCATATTTTGTTAGATTCTTGCGTGTTATGGTTTTAGTGAATGTTAGCAGCAAATACATAGAGAGAGTGTATATATACCGGCTGCTGAATTATGACATGTACTGAAGAAACAGGTTATGTTTGAAGTTTAATGTTGTTGTGTTGTGTAGTCATCATGGTTGCTAGATTTTCTTGTCTATTATGGTTCTAATAATGTTTACATCACAATTTGTATATTATTTGTTCATGTTAAGAGAAGAACTTAATTAATTATTCATTTTGCATCCGATAAATATCATAGTTTATACTATACTATACTCGATACACAATCCCATATTCCCATCCCATCCCATCCCAATACAATTATTTTATTTTACTACTTACCCCTCCCCCCCCCTTTATACTATACTATATACTATATACTCAGATAGACAATCCCATATTCCCATCCCATCCCAATACAATTATTTTATTTAGCTACTTCCCCCACACACAATAATATTTTTTAGATGTATATACTTGGACGGTGGTTCAGGAAGACCTCCGCAGAGGCGTTGTCCTCCGTCGTCTGAATCTGATACTCGTTGAAGGTTTCCAAGTGAGGGTCGTAGTAGAGTAACACCTGAAATCCACTCTTCACCTTCTCGTTAGAGAACACCAGTTCACCTGACGGAATTGTACCTTCAAAAGAAAAGGACCGGCCCTTGACCTTTTTTTTCCAACCCCTGACTTCGACTTCTTTTACTACCCAGTTTCCAGATTCCTTGTCCTCTACGCATATCTTAAACTTTTCCTCTCTAGCTAACTCATGCGCAGAATCGGTGACGAAACACGGTTGCGCATTGTAAATTTTCAGTTTGGTGAGACCAATCTTATGTAGGAACGCCTCAGGCAACTCCGTAATAAAGATCGACTCTGTAGTCAAATTCACAGTAACTGCAAGACATGTATTGTTATCCACAGCACCCAAATACAGTTTACCTTCAGTGGAGAGGGAGTTGGTAATTTGGGTGTAGGGACGAGCACAGTCCATCTGACGCCATATTATATCTCCGGGTTGAACGGTGAATATCTGATGCCGCCAAGGTAAATTGTGGTCACCAGCCTCCGTCATAATTACCTTAAACACCTTGGCCTCTTCCTCAAATCCAAATAAAAACCCTCTCTGGTTGAATCTCTTTCGGGTCTGCGGCTGCTCAAACTCCAACACCGTCAGGCATTTCCGGATCGCCGGGTTGCAGAGGACCACGTACCTAATATATATATATATAAGAAATTAGTCATCATATCAAATGATCAACTAAACTCTATCTAAAAGTATTAAATGGACTAATTGTTTTCTTTTAACATCAATTGCGCGCTAATGTCTATTATTAAATAAACAAAATGTTCTAATATGTTGAAATATATACACACTAAGTACCTGTCGGAATGCAGGCAGAGAAGACCTCTTACAGGTACCGAAGTGACTGCGAAGTCTGAGTTTGGAAGCGTTGTCACATTGTGTGAATCAGCGATCGGCTGCGGGCGCTCTTGGTTGACGGTATTGAACGACACGTATCGAGGCTCACCCTCGTTCAAGACTCTTGGTTGACAGAGTCTCGTAAGAACCACCAACGGTTGTTTCTTTGCTTCCTCATACTGTGCATGCTGGAGGTTTCTCCCACCAATCACCCTCTCCCACTCCTTAGAAACCACAAGGGACCTTGTTAGACACTTGGGAGGCAATTTGGAAAGAACCATTTCTTTCAATTCTTCGGGCATCATTTCAAAGTTGAGATTCTCCATACTTTTTTCTTTTGTGTTTTTTTTCTTTCTTTTTGTTTCTTTTATCTCAGATGTTTTCTCTGTTTGTTTGATAAGATATCAGCATGCCCACCCTTCTAATTTATAGAAGATGTGACTAATCATACAGTTAACAGAAACTTAAACTTAATCTACCGTTCCTGAGTTAGGTGATTAAAGTAAGCACGAGGAACTGAGCCCGAAGTCTCGAAGAAGTGTGAAACGAGATTAAACCCTTCTATTTTTGGTTAAACTTAATTTTGAATCGGTTGGTGCTCATCTAATTTACAAAATTAGATTTTTCCCCTTAGTTTAGTTTTCCAATTTATATTTACATTCTGTATTAAATAAAATTATATATTATAGATTCTTTGTCTTTTAACAGAATGATTTATCCAAAATTAAATATTTACTTTCCTAACAAAAACAATAACATATATACCTCCATTTTTACAGCATATCCCATTCAAAAACTTATATCATTTGTTTGTCTGATGACCTTTTTCAAACTATTACTTCTACGTAACTTTTCTTCTTCCTTACCCATTCATTTTTAACATGCACTTTCACAACTGTTTATTTATTTAATTAACTTTATATTATGATTTTATATGCATTAGAAAATAGTGATAAACTATACAAACAAGTATGTTACCCTAATCATTATTTACGATTCCATTTAAATGAAACACCCCTCCATACAAACGATTATGTTGTTATAAAATAACAAATTGAACCGGTTGGTACGTGTGAATCCGTGAAGATATTGTAAGTTCAAATCCTTAAAAACGCATGAACCGGTTGGTACGTGATAATGCACATATTCATGTATAACTTTAATCGAAACGTTTCCAAACTAAGTAAATCCGTTGTACTTTTAGAAAGTTCTATAATATCAAAAAGGCAAACACCTAAAAAAATTCATGGGAGATTTCCATGTTCTCTGCATATTCACAGATAAGCATGCATGTTGATTTTGGTAGGTGCACCAAAATTCTCAAGAGATGAATATGAGCAACATGCACTTGCATTTGGAAATCTGATTGGAAAGTAGTTAGCGGCACAAGCTCACCGATAAGTCTAAGTAATGAATGTTCGACTGTTTTTCATTTGAACCGATTAATATTTCTCTTCTTAATTAGGCGATATACTTGTTTGTCTTTTTGTTAGTTTCGGTAAAAGGAACCTGTTTATTTTTGAACCGGTTGGTGCTCATTGCTGTTAAGTGTGAATCCATGAAGAGACTGTAAGTTCAAATCCTTAAAAACGCATGAACCGATCGATGCCAAAGGAACACGACAAAGTTAACCTAGCAATAAAATAACAAAAAGAAACCTCCTTCTTCCCTCGAACCCGGATCAGAAGAAATACATGCAAACACCCGAACCACTATGCCACAAAAGCTTCACGTTAGCATAATGCACATAATCATCTATAACTTTAGTCGAAACGTTTCCGAACAAAGTAAATCCGTTATACTTCAAAAAACCTCTATAATATCCAAAAGGCAGACACACGTAAAAGAATTCATGCATGGGAGATTTCCATGTTCTCCGCATATTCACAGATAAGCATGCATGTTGATTTTGGTAGGTGCACTAAAATTCTCAAGAGATGAATATGAGCAACATGCACTTGCAAGTGATTCATTTGGCTCCATTTCATTACTCATTTCACCTTCGCTTATCCGAGCCGTATCACTAGAAAAGTCCCACTGATGGTCTCTCAACATTAATTCTTTTACTAAAAATATTAATAACAAATAAAATAAAAAGTGGGAAAAGAGAAGGTAGAAAACATCATCGTCTCTTCCTAAAAAATGATTGCACATAAAACTCTACACATGTCCTTCATAAATGACTGAATTGGTTTTAACATTATAAATTTTCATTACAAAATTATATAAAATTTAGATATTAATATAACAATATGTAGAGACTCCGTTCAAAGATACCACCAGTAATGATGCTTTTACTGTCTATCGACTCAATTCTTTTGCTAGAACCATAGACCCTAGCTCGATCAAAAATGATATACCATATATTTATATTTAATTAATTTTCTCTATGAAGTTTTGATTTCTTGTGTATTCGTTTTGTAATGCATTATGTGGTTTTGTGGATCCGAATGATCTGAATTTTGTTTCTGGTAAACGGAAGTTCTCAAGTTTTATTACAAAAAAAAAGTTCTAAGGCTAGGATTCTTGGAAGGATATTCCAGCTCGCTAGGTTAAATTAATAGATATCACAAAGTCTTCCTGACTTAAAAATAATTTATAAGATTACATTAATATTATTTTGCTAATAATAAAGAATGTCAAACACAAATGAGAAAATCCGTTAGTGTTTGCTAATAATAAAGAATGTCAACATTAATTTTTTTTACTAAATATATTAATAACAAATAAATAAAAAAGTGGGAAAAGAGAAGGTAGAAAACACCATCGTCTCTTCCTAAAAAAATTATTGCACATAAAACTCTACACATATCCTTCATAAATGACTGAATTGGTTTTAACATAATAATTTTTCATTACAAAATTATATTAAAATTAGATATTAATATAACAATATGTAGAGACTCCGTTTAAAGATACCACCAGTAATGATGCTTTTACTGTCTATCGAAAAAAGTTGTAGAATCTCAATTTTCTCAGCGACAAATTTTCAAATTTATCTATACTGTGAAAAGCTAAAAAACCTGATAAAAAATCCGGTGTAGTTTTTTTTCTTGCAAAAAAAAGGTGCAATGTAGCTATGGGAATCATTATAAAATAAATGTATGATTAGTCTTTTTGTTAATTATTAAAATGAACTTAATGAAAATATTTTTTAAAAAAATGTATTATCAAATTATATATTATGCTCTGACCACTAAAAAGTCTCGAATTTTTGGTTATTTGGAAAGAATGGAATTTGAAATTTTTCTGTTCAAATGATTTATATTTTGTACATATGAATACATATTTATCATATTCACACATACTCATGTACGACAACAATATATATCATAATTTACAAAAACTGTGACTACAGATTTTTTTTTTAAAAAAGAAATGCTCAATTCTTGTAAATACTATTGTTTTGTGAAAATAATATGAGCTGAAAGCTTAAACCTAATTATAGATATAAAGTATTTGTAGCTATTTTTGGCTTATAACCTTTTAAACATACAATTATCTATTAGAAAGGAAAGTTAGTTATTTATTAAAAAGTTAATAGGATTACTTTTACAATTATCAGTTGTTTAGCTTTTGAAAAAAATAATATATATTATCATTTGCGGATTTGTCATCTTCCCTGTGATTCTATATAATTTTGTTTATTTATTATGTTTTCAAATAATAGTATGTATATATAAATAAATATAGCTACTACAACTATACTTAATTGATATCACCTTTTATTCTTTAGAATTTAAAACATATGTAATTATATTTGTTTAAGAGCAATTCCAACCCACTTCTATTTCCGTCTCTATAATAGTATTTAGAGTCAAAATAACTCCAATCCATCTTTATTTTTTTTCTCTAAATTAAAGATTGTTATTTTTCTCTATTTATAGAGAAAGAAATAACATTATTCTATATTTTACTCAATACTTGGAGATTTCTTTTTTACAGAAATACATTGGCGCAAAGCTCATCTCTATTATAGAGTTCTCTCTTTAAAAGGTAAAAATAAGGAAATACATTGGAGATGATTTAAGTAATTTACCGCATGATTAGCAATATTTTAATTGATATATTTTTTCTGATTTAGGAATTGTGATTTGGCTTAAATAATTCACCCAATACATAGTTAAAAATTACTTAAATTAATGAAATTTAAGATATTTTTCTGAAATGTCACCCAATACATAGTTAAAATTACATCAATTTATTTATAGTGCATAGTATGATTTCTGCCAAATCTGAACAAATTTAGGTGGTATACCGTGTTTTTTTTTCTTCTTCTCTGATTCTAGATTATATCATTTTCTATTGGCTGGTTAACAAAGGTTTAATAACAATTTAATTTATACACCGCTTTAGTACATTTTCATTTGTTTGTTTCTCAACTAAAAGTGGTTTTAGTTCCGCTTGTATTAACAAGAAGCCAATACAAAATGATAACTAGTTTCGGTTTCCAGATTTATTATTTTGGTTCGGTTCGGTTTGGAAATTGGTTTTATTGGATTATATTTGATTAACCATAGCTAACCAAAATTTGGGGTACAATAAAGAGTTGTTGTACATAAGTTACATAACCATTATGTACCGTAATTAATGAAAACGCATACGCTATGTAAGAATGACTTAAAACTGTAACACAAACAGCTGTTTCTGCTACTGCAGTTTAGGATTTTGCATCGTTAGTTCCTTCATTTTTGATTTTGTTTCATTGTGAAAAGACATAAGAGATCTCTGCCTGCAGGTAGAGGAAGCAAAGCTGATTTGCTTATTCTCTTACTCCATCTATTATTCCCTTCTCTTCACTTCCACATTAAGATCTTTCAAAGCATTCTCTTTATTAAATGCAATCATTTTTAGCCTCTGAGTTCATTGAGAGACTGCTACATCTAACGAATCTATTTATCTTTTCTTTAAGAATTGTACTTACTTTCCCTTCATCTCATGGTCCTCTCTTGAAGCTTCAAGAAGCTGTTTATCCAAAGATGACTCTTTCACCAGCTCGCTTCTGAGCTAAGACTTCAGCTTCTCCTCCTCCAACGTAGCTGTTTCTTGTCCCTTCTAATTAACTAAACAGGAACCATTTATCAAATAATTTTCACTTCAACATATGCAGAAGTTTCATTGGACTAAAGTCCTAACGAGAGATACACATCATATAGTAAAACGAAAGAAACAGTAACTAAAATTGATCTGTATCTTGATGATTGTGACAAGGAAGGTACCTTGTCGTGGGAGTTAAGAATTTCCTCTTGTGCTTGGGCGTCTGACTTCGAGTGGCTTACTATCTCGGTTGGGAATATGTGCCCTATGATCAAGAATGTCAGAAACGAGTTCAACTGTATTATTGTTACTTGTAATAAAATCTGAGGGTAATAAAGTACCTTAGCTTTGAACTTAGCTTATTAATGTATTTCCTTTCATCAACCGAACTCACGAGCGCCAGTTTTAACTATTGGCACAGATCCAGCAAAGCCAACCAAATTCTAGATCCATTAAAACAACACCAGTAAGAGAATAAACAGCTTTCTACGTAATGTGGCTTCCGAAGAAACTTTTAAAAGATGTTAGCCTAACTGAAAAGTATTATTCATCAAGACTAAAAAGCATCCTAGAAGCGTTTTCTTTTCCCGTGCTCTCTCAATCACATCAGAATAATTACTTAAGAAGCAGTAGAAGTTTCTATTTATAATTTTCGAAAACCTTACCATTCTGAAGATGGTATGGGACCTGCTACTGTGAACGTTCATGTTAGTCTCACCAAAGTATCTATATATTAACTGTTAATTAAAGATTACCATGTCAATACACATAATTAGCATAATCAAAATAAAGGGACACAAAAATGCTTCTTATATTAGTTTCGCTTTAGCTTAAAAACCTTGATCACTAACCAGAACTGTCACTAACAATCGTTTCCTATAACTTGGAATACCCCATAATAGTATGATCCACCATACTCTATAGATTTTTAGTATTTTTTATTTATTTATTTTTATGTGGGTTGGGTTGGGTTGGGTAGGGGCAAAAATTCCCCACATTAATTAACATGGCTAAATAGGACAGGTCGGTGTTGAAAGCTGAATCCTTTAAAATATACACCTTTGTTTTGAGGCAGAGTAGTCCATACAATTTGGATTGGGTAAAGTTTAGATTTGAAAAGCGGAACCGGTTTTAGATTATACAACTTGACCAATGGACTTATGACTTGAGAATCTTCAAAATATTGTGGGGGTTGGGTTATTCAGATTCAAGGTGATCAGAGGCGATTATCAGTATCATCAGTATGTTGGATAGAAAAAATTAATGCACGAACAGAAACTAAAAATATTGCACGAGTCAGACGAGACAAATGTTCCAAAGAGTTGGTAAAAATAGACTTAAGAGAAGACAGCTGGGTGGAAAATTAAATAAGAACCTTGCGAAACAAGCAACCTTTTATTCTATTCTTCAAGGATTCAAAGCAGATCAGCTAGGTTTGATGGAAGCTCCTCAACAACCATATTGTAAAACTTCTGGATATCAGCAAGCATTCTCTCATCATCACGAGTCACAAAGTTAATCGCCGCACCTTTCCTCCCAAACCTTCCACTTCTTCCGATACGGTGAAGGTAATTCGCAGGCTGAGTTGGTAGGTCAAAGTTGATGACCAGAGACACTTGCTGCACGTCAATACCACGAGCCAAGAGATCGGTTGTAATGAGAACACGAGAAGAACCAGACCTGAACTCTCTCATGATGATGTCTCTCGTGTTTTGGTCCATATCTCCGTGAGTGGCTGAGACTGTGTGGTCACGGCTTCTCAATTTTTCTGTGAGCCAGTCAACTTTGCGACGAGTGTTGACGAAAATGACACTCTGAGTGATGGCTAATGTCTCGTAGAGGTCACAGAGAGTTTCGAGTTTCCACTCTTCTTTGTCCACGTCCACGTAGAACTGTCTGATACCTTCAAGTGTTAGCTCGTCACGTTTCACCAAGATTCTCACTGGTTTGCTCATGAACTTCCTTGTGATCTCGAGAGCTTCTGGTGGCATTGTAGCTGAGAACACTCCTACTTGAATCTTTGGTGGGAGAAGCTGGAATATGTCATAGATCTGATCCTTGAAACCACGGGAGAGCATTTCATCAGCTTCATCAAGGACAAACATCTTTATACAGTCAGAGCGAAGAGACTGTCTTTGGAGCATGTCAAAGACACGACCTGGAGTTCCAACGACAACATGGACACCAGCTTGGAGGATACGCTTATCGTCAAGAACACTGGTACCACCAACACAGGCATGAACCTTGACGCCAATGTAGTCTCCAAGAGCACGCATGACCTTCTCAATCTGCTGAGCAAGCTCCCTGGTGGGAGCCAAGACCAGAGCTTGGCACTGGACAAGGGTGACGTCAAGCTGCTGCAAGACACCAGAGCAGAAAGTTGCGGTTTTTCCAGTACCAGACTGTGCCTGCTGGATCACATCAAGACCCTTGCAAAAGGGTACGATTCCTCTTTGCTGAATAGCAGAAGGCTTTTCAAAACCTAGAAATATCAAACAGGGAACACACATTAAAAAAAAAAGTAAACAAACAACAAAAAGATGTTAACTGTTGATGATTCATCTTGGCATACCATAAGCATAGATACCCCTAAGAAGGTTCTCTTGCAAACCCATGTCATCAAAACTCTCATAAACCTCATCATAGGAGGTGAAGAACTCATCCTTTCCCTCCAGGCTGCACCAAAACAGAAACATAACACAGAAATTAAAAAATTTAGCCAAAGTACTTGATTAAATGTATAAGATGCTAAAAAGACTTACATTTCACTGAGTGCCTGATCAAACTGACGCGCATCATCAAACTGTGTTGCCGATCCTGCCATGACTCTAACAAACACACACCCACACCCACAACAACAAACAAAACACACACAACTTTAGATATATCAAAAAAAAAAAAAAACAAAAACAAATCAAAACACCAAACTATAGCTTAAAGATAACGGACCAAGCAGATACAGAATAGCCAAAAACTGAGATTCGGTAAGCAGAGCATTTATATCTGGATAATATTACTTATAAACAACGCTAATTGGTCCATCCAGATATACATATCTCTCTCCACAGAAAGAAAAAAAAAAGCATATTATATAACATATAAGCTACGACTATCAAGAGGGTTTTAGCCACTAATTGATTCAAATCGAAACATTCTTAAACCGACCCCCCAATGAATCAGGGCCAGATCTATCACAAAGACTGTAAAATCAGACACGATCCAAAGGTAAATCGATTTTTATATTTAAAAAATAATCATAATAATATGATATTTCAGAACCTTTGAGGTTGAGTAAGAGCAAAAGTAAGAGATCTTTCTTAAGAGAATTGAGGTTAAGTTATAATAGATGTTTGACAAAAACCACATTATATATATCCTATATATATTTATGTATAGATACAGAGAGAGAGTCCCCTCTTTTTCCTTCTCTTATACCATAAATGTATATTTATTTATGTGTTGATATTATTTAATACCAATATCTTACTATATTTTTATGAGAGAAAACAAGAAGTATATCTTTATGAATTGAATTACAATATATATATATATATATAACATTATGACAAAGTCAATGTTTTCAGATTTTTTTTTACTAACTAAATTGATTTTTTCTTCTTCTTCTTCTTCTCATATTTTGAAGATATTCAATGAAGTACTATTTTCTTCTATAAAATTTGTGAAAATAAATTAAATTAATTTCTTAATTACTCACTTTTTTCATTTCTTTTGTTTTTTCTTCTAAAAAAATCAGTTTGTTCATTTTTCTTAACAAAGTCACAATGTTATTTTCAAACTGACATAGATTAGTTAGTTATAATATTCTTTGTTTATTTAAACTAAACTTCTTTTAAAGATCATCTTTCCTTGCAACTTTTGAGGTTTTATAGCACTTTTTTTATTCTTCTGTGATATTTAGTGTTCCAACTACCATCACAATCACAAATATGGACTCTAGCTTTGATCAAATAAAGGGATATAAGTCTAGCCAGCTTAGCTTTGATCAATTAACAATCATAATTTTATTTTTCTTCTTTTAGTTAGTTATTTGATTTAAATTTATGTATATCATAAAAAAATATTTAGATTAGTAATATCAATATATGATGCATATGGTGACTTATATTATTTAAAATATTTGTGTTTCCTTTTTAGAGTATATAAAGTCATTTTTAATATTTTTAATATTATTGGATATGGTGATAAAATATATATTATTTTTTTCTTTAAAAAATTATCTAAATCTCCTTTTTAATAGTCAGTTTCATATGTGTCACTCTCACGTTAATTTCTAGAATTATTAATTTTTATTTTCATATGAAAAAATTGAATTATTTTGAAAACAAAATTCCAATTTGAATAAAAAATATAAGTTGAAACTATAAAAAATAGCAATTTTATAGATTTATTTGTATTTATGAAGTGAATTTGCTTACTTGTCACATTCTTCATAACATTAGATGATTTTTCTTATTTGTCGTTGTCTATTGATTACTTGTCATATTTTCTATAATTCTAGGTAATTTTCTTATTTTAATGTTCTTAATAATTTAAATTGCTAATTTTTATCTATTTATCATATTTTAAAATAATTTTAGGTACTGATTTTAGCTTTGCTTGCTTGTCATATTCTCCATGATTTTAGTTTATTTTGCTTATTTTTCATATCTTATTATTTTCAGAAGTTTATTTTTCACAATCCATGATTTAGGATGAATTATTAATTTTAGAAAATTAATTTTTGAAATAAATATTTCATTTGTTCAGGGATAATTATTATTCACAAGTATTATCATATTTTAGCAATAAATTTACATTTTTATTTATGTTATGTTTACTTTAGTAATATTAAATCGTCTAATGTTTTTTTATTTATTATTTTTAAAAATAAGTTATTTTCTCTTTTATGTCACCAAATTATCTTACTAGTAAAAAATACGAGTTGAAAGAATACAATATCTTGCAGTTGAAAAATAAAAAAAAATCCGGTTTTTATCAGACATATATAATTTATTTCATTTAGTTTATTAAATTTTAGTTAAATATAAGTATGATTGAATAAATAACTTTTTGTATTGTGAGTTATTTAAAATTTTAGTGACTATTTAATAAATATATTCATTATATTAGGGATAATTATTATCAAAGAGTATTATCAAATTTCAGCAATAATTTATAAAAAATTTATATGTTATGTTTACTTTAGTAATATTAAATCGTTTAACATTTTAACTTATTATTTTTAAAAGGAAGCTTGCATCTATTTTGTGTTACCGAATTATCTTACCTATAAAACTATGAGTCCAAAGAATACAATCCATCACCGTTAAAAAAATTAAAAAAAATCCAGATTTTATTAGAAATATATATTTTATTAATTTTAGTTTATAAAATTTAGTTAAAGATAAGTATGCTTTTTATTATTATAGATTTATTTGTATATATATATATATATTTAAGATATAAGCGTCTTTTACTTATTAAATGAAATACCATAACTAAAAACATTCCTATGATCAAAAACACATATTAATACATTTCGAAAATTGACAATAAGAAACTCATGAACATGAATTATTTATAATTTTTTAAACTATATATGAATAGTCACAACTTTTCAGATTATATGTAGTTATTTTAAAATGGTATCTTTATAATATTTTTTTGAAGAGACACATCATTACAAAAAACACCATAATTAAAAAAAACATTCATATGATCAAAAACACATATTAATAAATTGTGAAAGATTTACAATAAGAAACTCATTAACTTGGATTTTTTATATATTTTTTCAAAGCTATATATGAATAATCACAATTTTAAGATTATAGGTAGTTATTTTAAAATGATATATGTATAATAATATTTTGAAGAGACACATCGTTACAAAACTCCTAATTAAAAAACAGATCATATTAATACATTGTGAAAGACTTCAATAAGAAATTCATGAACATGAACTATCTACTCCCTCCGTTTTTTAAAGAGTGTCGTTGTGACATTTTTCACACAGATTAAGAAAGTTGTTGAAATATATGTAAGTTGTAATTAATTATATTTTTTTGACCAATAGTATTTTAGATAAATAAAATTATTTATAAAATCAATGCAGTTTGCAATTAATTTTCAGCTGAAAGTTAGTATAATTTACATTGGAATTGTAAAGTGACACTCTTTGTGTAACAAGAAAATGAGCTCAGAATGACACTTATTATGAAACAGAGGGAGTATGTTTTTTCAAAGTTATATATGAATAGTCACAACTTTTCAGATTTAAAACATTTATTTTAAAATGGTATCTCTTCAATATATTTTTGAAAAGACACATAGTGATACATTGTGAAAATATTATAATAAGCAACTCATGAACTTTTCACCTATTTATAGTTTTTCAAAGCTTTATATGAATAGTCACAACTTTTCGATTATAAGTAGCTATTTTAAAATGATATCTATACAATATTTTTTGAAGAGAAACATCATTGTAATAATATCCTAATTAAAAACATTCATATGATAGAAACTCACATTTTAAATTCTTTCACAACCATTTGAAATAGTTACATATTGAAAAACCACAAAGTTTCACATTAATTTGAGATTTCAAATATATTTTTAAGAAAATATATATCTAAACACTTTTTCAAACACTTTCGATAGTTACATGGTTGATAAGACACAAACTTTCACCATTATTTATTTTTTTAGATTATATATAGATATTTATTTTAAAAGCAAACCCTTCTAAGAATTTGATTTTCTTTAATAGAGGACATCATCATTTATCTATATACTAGTGGTATTCCGGCGCTACGCGCCGGGTTTGTATCTTTTATTTTTTACATGAATTTACAATTTATTTTATGGTCTTAATAAGTAAAACATGTTCAAAAATATGAAAAATGAAAATATGTTGAAAGAAATAATATTTTTTTTTCTAATCTATTTGCTAGTTGTTAACGACTATAGGGTATTACTTTGTTTTGAAGTTGGTTAGCTCAAAGAATTATAGAATAAGAGGTTGTGACTAATCGATTCAATAAAAGTAGAATAAAAACAATTTTTGTAAAGTAAATGTGATCTTTTATTTAGAGAATAAACTTATACCGTTATATACCATGTGAACAGTATATAGAAGGAATAACATTAGAAATTTTATTTTATTTAAGTATTTACGGGCGGATGAGTAAATGATCAAATAATATAAATACAAGTTAATGTTTCACAAACTTTTGAAATTTTAATTTATTTTAATTTTAAATAGTACTAGATCCGATGTCCGCGCTACGCGCAGAAAATGGTTAATGTTCAATTGACTTTATTTAATTGTTTTTTTTTTATGTGAGCACTGTGTATTAAAGGATGGGATCATTTAGGATTAAATACTTTTTTAAAACAATCTAACGATAAAAAAATTTAAAATCTAAATAAATGAAATTGTTGACATATTTTTCTTTTTCAGAGGTAGAAAGTAACATTTTCTTAAAGGGGTCTGATAGCATAATTTTCAATTATATTAATGAGGAAAACTTCAGCTTAGAAATCTATGTCACGGTATATGGGAGAATGCCACATGTAAGATCAGTGGCTTTTCAGTTTTTTGTAACGTTTGTAAGTTACACTGTTGTTTTTATTATCTGGAGTTAATAAAATTATTGTTATCACTCTTAAAAACAGTCTTGAAAATTTGAATTGATTAATAAAAAATACTTGAATAAGATAAGCAAAGAATATTTTCTGTTAGAGTAAACTACATTTGTTAACCTTCTCCATAATCATATGTTAATGAAAATGGAAATGGAACACGAATATAATATCGACAATATTACTATAACAGATGTTAATTTTTTAAATCAGAATATTTTCTGTTAGAGGAGTGCTTTCCCAATTTTTTTTTCTTATGTCAAAATCTATATTTTTATTTTAAGATTAAGAGAGAAAAGAACATATAAACTCTAAGGTACAACAAAACTAAGATTATAAAAAGAAACAAAACATAGTGTTTCTATTTATAAACAAAGAAGTGTTTGAGAATAGTTATAACAGTTTCTATTTAAGTTAGCTTTGCAAGGGAATAATGAAGCAAAAAAGCATAAGGTACAACAACACTAAAATTATAAAAATTCGATCTTGGATAAAATCCATTAAACAGAAAGTTTAACACCCGGAGATTAAAAGAACACAGTTCAATGTTGCAAAGATGATGTCCGAAAATGAACAGAAACAAAACATAGAGAATTGGTAACCACAGAACAACCGTTTACACATATCTTAGCCACATTTGGCCCTCTTGTGCTCTTCCACATCAACAACATCACCAGACCTTTTCACCCTCTCAACATCACGCTTCATACACTGCGGAGGAACCACTTTCAGCAACTCCCATGAGCTTGGCAGCCACAGTTTCTTCTTCATCACCTTCAAGCTCTGGATCTTCTACAGGAAGCACCTTTGTCACAATCAAGGTCTGTGTCTTCCCAGTCAAGTTGTGCTCTGATATCTTCACAATGAACTTGCGAGACTGTCCTATTGTACTAAGCAGAGCTTGAGGAACCGGAACTAATTGATCAGTTCCCACTCTCATTAGCCTAACACACATTTAACATTTATCAGTATACAACATTTATAAATATATTGGGGAACACAGAATGAAATAACAGAGTGAGATAGGTTTGTATTTACCTCAAAATAACTCTCAACCAACTCAGAGGCTTTCTTTCCAGTCAGCTCTTGACCAGCATCGCCAAGGAGCACAAAGAACACCTGGTTGGCATCGTCATACACAGATATCTTGGCTAGGTACCTGTATCAGGAGGAGATTAATAATAAATATATTAAAAGTATGAGTATCAATAATCTGATTTACTTACTGTGGAACACCAACAATATCACTTTTCCCACATTTTTTGCACATCAGTGAGGTAGCACCTTTGACTGCCTTGGTGTGGCATCCACCACAACCTATGTAATACCATGCTGATCCGTGCACAACATCACCAATGGTTGCCATGCACTCAAACCAAGCAACCTGGATAACATTTGTAAAAGTATAGTTGAGTAACTATTACTATCACAACTACTGCTAATCCATTGGTTATGAATTACCTTTGCATCGGCATGCTTCATATAAGAGAGGAGCTCGCCTATGGTAACTGTCTCAGGCTTAGTGACAACGGCTGCATCAACTCTATTAGCAATAGCTGAGTTCGAGTTCAACCTGAAAACAATGTCAAAAAATCAATCACAATCATGGAAGTAATTATGAACTACAATGCAACACACGTACGCTTACCAATTGAGATAATCACGGGTTGCTTGAACATCATTGTCAAGAAATACACGTGATGAAGTCATAGTAGAGATACCTAAAGGCACCTATACCAGAACCATTTGTATTAGACAGAGGCAAAACTATAATTAAAAATGAGATATAGAGTTATGTATATCTCCAATATTTGTCACTTCAGAACCTACTGGGTTACTCTACTCTTAATTCATCACAGATTATTCCTATTCTATCATAGGCAATGTTTTGAAAACCGGACCGGACACCGACTCGGTAAAGCTACTGGTTAACTGGTTAGACCGGTTCAACCGGTCGAACCGGATTTTTTATTTATATAAAAATGTATATAATTATATATTTATACTATATAAACTTTACTTCTACATATAATACTTTCTCTATTCTTTTTTTATTAACTCAAAATAAATAACAAACATAAATTTGATTACTATGTAAACTAAAGATTAATAAAAAAACAAATGATTTATAGCTAAACAATCATATTTATTTATTTTTACAACTAACATTTCAAATTTTAAGAATATGGTAAAATAAAAATAGTATATGAGAGTCAAAAATACATTTTTATGTTTACTTAGAAAAATAAAAAATAATTAAATAGTGATAGTTGAACACTAATTATAAAACATTAAATTTTAGCTAGTAAAAATTAAAAACATTTAATTATATGTTAATTTTTAAGAACCGGGTTTTAAAATTAAACCGGGTCACCGGTTTTACCGGGTTTCAGCCGGTTTTACTGGTTTTTATCAAATCCGTTTTAAACCGAACCGGACTCGGCTTCTTCAGCGAGTCACGGTCGGACCGGTTCGACCGGCCGGTCCGATCCGGTTTTCAAAACACTGATCATAGGTAATAATCACCAATTTCAATCCAATGGAGTCCTATCACGCAAAGCTAACCTATCCAGTTAAGATTCACTATCCAGCCTAAGTAACCTCTCAAACGATATTTGAAAGGTGATATTACGAACCTCCTAATCCCAATCGTTTCGGGTTCAAGGTGGTGACTAAAACAACCCTTGCAGCTCCTCCAGATGCTTTAAATTTCTCACCAAAGCGTAGGGCAGCCTCGTCCCACAGGTACAGATTCATCACCGGACCACTACAACACCCAAATTCCGTGTTATAAGAATGCCAAAATATGTAAGTAAAAGAATGTATAGTTTGAACTTACTCATGTGTCTGAACATGAAGCTGAACTCGGCGGGATGAAGCTATCTCGGTCACATCTACCACGAGACTGTCATTGAGAACCTGGCCATTCACAAGCTTGATATGGCCAATACAATCTGGAAAAAGACAACAAAACTCAATACTTTATATCGTGTACACCACGCAATGAAATCTATATATAATTCTGAGACATAACATAATCCTAGCCACAGAACTTAATCCTAGCCAAACGTTGATGACTATATTAGATCGAATGAATCTCATCATTTAAAGTTAGTTATAACAGTACTCTACACAAAGTCCGCATATATATGGGAAAGAAGAAAATAGCTTTGCTCGAGAAGATAGAACAACTACTACAAAGAAATTGAAAGGGAACTCACCATAAAGATCCCCTTTCAGGTCGCAAGCAGCCTCGAACTCAGCATATCCGTGAAATCGAAAACGGTCCTCAGGGATACAAACCGAATCGTCATCCAGGTCAGTGAGGACAGAAGTCGATGTGAAGGATATGGTCACTTCTGGGTCGGCTACCCGATAGGAATTCTTGTTGTATGACCCGAAAAAGTTATAGAGCCTGTAAAGGCCACCAGGTTTCAGGTGTGGCAAATAGGTATCCATCTTCCCTGCTGGGATGAAGCCTTGGATAACCGTTCCCTATGAACAACATTGAAAGATTGAATAAGATAAGCTAGACAGGAAAACTTTTTAAACTACACTAAAATAGTAAATATACTCTTAATCCGAAATGAAACAACAACCAAAAGAGAACGATATGTGTGAATATATGAGAAAACCAGTATACTTAAAAACTACATCAAAGTATCAGCAGCATAATTCAAAGTATGAGAATTCAAACCAATATACTTAATTCGAGTTATACCTCTTCATCAATGAGAAGCATTTCGAGACCCATCAGCAGCTTCGTCTTGATAATCCGAGCTTCCCAGTAGTGGATCAACTGGAACCTCAATTCGCGTACATGCGAACCGAACTTCGCATGTCTGAAAGTCATCACTTCTCCGCCATTGGTCGTGACGATGGCTTTCCCTTTGTTGACAGATGAGACAGCGCCTTTGCCTTTAACGCCTGAAGAGAAACCGGACTTCGCGGTCTCAACGATCGACCCTGTAGATCAAATATAAAAGTCGACATTAACAAAATCAGCGAGGAGTATACATGTCTTCTAATAAAAAGAGCTAAACATGTCTAAAACAGTAAGCTAAAAAAATATGTTTAATATTTCAAAATTACTTCTTAGAAACGAAAGAAATATTAGCATTCAAAACATGATTCAAATTAAAATCTGTGTGTATCTTTTCAACAACCAAATAAAAACGGATTTCAAAACAGATTATAAAAGCATATTTATAGTATTCAAAAAAAACATTGTAAAATACATAAACCACATATGTAATATTGCATACTTCTAAGATATGATTTATAATAGATTACAGATCACAATGTCACAAACTCAAGTCTTATTAGCCACAACAACAATGAACAAAACGAAGTTTTGTTTATTTCTTATTCATTAAACACATAACCACTTTTTACCACACCCACCCGCCAATTTTCCTGCAGTTACAACATTCAATTAGATGATAACAATGCTTCTCTACTTTAACTTACAATACTCATATATCAAAGTCATGTCACAACTTGGTCAATACACTAACCTCATTAGAGTTCTCATCTCTTAAGAACCAGAAACCAAAAAGAAAAAAATATTACCGTAGGCCTGTCTCTTTAAATATGATTGAAGCACAGCAAGATAGTTAAAATTTGATAATTTTTCCGTGTTATTATCAAACAGACTGTGTTTTTAAAATTCTCATCTTTGATCTCATGGTCTTAAAAGAGAAAGGTCAAACTCGAATTTTGTGTCTAGCAAACAGACGGACAACGTGTTTTTTTTATTATGTTAATCAATCGGAGAACATAATAATATTTTGAAAAAGAATCGTCACGAGTTATTACCAGTAGATATCTTCGAGTTAGTTCGGCCAATCGAGACACCGGAAGAGACACTGGTATTCTTCGGGTGGGGATCACCGCCTGAGAGTACGGAAGCGAAGTGGGGAGCGCCGATGAGCTTTGTCGTCACGGGAAAGGAGTCGGCGGACGCGCCTGTTGATTTCTCCGATTTGGAAGCACCAGACACCATGGATTTGCCGTCGGAACTCATTGCTGTATGATTGAGAGAATTTAGAACCGAGTTTGATAGAAACAAAACTGCGATTTTGTGTTTTATATGAAGAATGAAAAGGTGAAAGTCGAAGGGAATCCATAAATGGGAGTAAAGGTTAAAACGAAGTGGGGGTTGTAATGAATGATCGTCGATCAGATGTTCAAACGGAACAGAGAAGGGGGAGAGCAAAGGTCTGACGAACGATCTAGGAGATTGGAGACTGAAGAAATGGGATTAGAAATTGAAGAACAAAATTTTCACGACGCGATACAACCTATGCGGCGAGTATTTGGTGAATGGGCTGAGTGGGCCACAACAAATTCACAGACCGACCCAAAAAATAAAAAGCCCAATCGCAAACCCAAAGCGAGAATGACGTGGAAAAAAACCCAACCCCATTGGCCGATTAAATCATCCGACGTGGACACCCTATATGAGGCTTATATCCTCCTTTTATTACTTGTTTGATTCAAATTTACTATTTGTTGTTGTTTCAACAAATTACTATCTAGTTTATGATTCCATTTAGAGATTATATACTTAGTGGGTTCGACCACTAATGTTTTTCATGTTTGACTATGATAATAATAATAATACTTTTATTAAAAAAAGCAGTTGTGGTCTATGGTATTAGCTTATATTAATTTTTCCTTTTATTTGTTTGTTTACCTCTTTTTATACATTTTATTAATCTATCGATTTATATGATGTAGCTGATCATTGTAATAAAAATATTTATTTTCTTAATGAAAATATTTCTTGACAACCGAGTAGTAATAGATTAGCTTGACAAACTAACTTATAAAAAGCAGTGACATGGTTTAAAGAAAATGTCTTAGTTCATAGAAAATTATGTTCTTTTTTGAAAAAGCCTCGATGCAATATGTTCATGTGAGCGCGTCTACGTAGTCAATCAGTCTTCGAACTTGTTGATCTAATTGTTTCTCTTCTTCTTTGTGGAGACCCTTCTTCCAGAACTGCTGCATCCTGGACTCTTGTGTTCTTGTCAGCTACAGGTGACTCATTTGGTTCACTTGGAGCAGCTGTTCTTCACCACTCCCATCAGCAGTGCTTCCTCTAATGTCCGAGACTCCGAGTCCCTCATGTTCTCACATGGATGATTTCTTTTCATAGGTCCACCACCAGGCATGTCAAAGTTATCTGGTGAGGGATAATATTTCAGTTACTTGAATATGCAGTTTACATAAAATACGGACAGAGAAATGTGCGTAAGTTGGTAAGTGTTATCATTTGTTGGGAGACCTCTGCAGCCCTTGTATTTTTTAACTAATTTATTATAGTATCAAAAGCTACAAACTCAGCTTAGTCAGATGCATCGGAGACGGTCACGTTAACAATTTCAGAATGTGACATATAATGTCTATAAGAGTTTACTATCAATAAAGCTAGAAGGAGGAAGGATTTTGTGTTGATAAAACATTACCTCACAACCCAAACAGCGTTCTCATCATTACATAAAGCGCAAGTGATGGAGGAGAAGCCTCATTGCAGTTTGGGAGAACACTTTGTTGCAATATTTTGCCGTCAAATAATTTTCATAGTATATTAACTAATTTATCATTTCTAAATTAAATCCAATAATTTATTGAATATTTTTGGTAATAAATAATTATTTATAATATCTAAGTTAATTGCTTCTCAAATTAGAATAAGAGTACTCTAAGAGTTTACACGCTCAGAACCATGGATAAATAAATGAAAGATTTTCTTACTGGGAATCTTCATACACGCTCTTACATGGCATACCAACGAATGTGAAACCACATATTTTATTAACAGATTTCCCCGGTAAAAAAGGGACAATGAAGAGAACCAACAGGCAACAGCAACCAAATGAGAGTCCTTAATACATCTCAATTTTTTTCTGACGTTGCACTCTTCTTTTATGTTTTTCACTCTTCGTCAGACTCAGAATATGTAAACAGCCCTCTTGTGAATCCTCGAATTCTGAATATGCGCAACACATTAGGTTCTCCTCCAAACTAATATAAACAAAGAACACCGCATAATTGAACTGTTAAACTCAGACACAATTAGTATTAGACATGAGTTCAGAAACAACTTTAACAACATTACCATCAAACACTTGGCTGGGTCTGAGTCATCCTGTTGAAAGATAAAGAGAGTACTAAAGAGTTAACACAGAACTTACTATCCAACCTTCAATGTGCATCCAAGCTCATAATCTCTCAGTCGTGTACCAATTGATTCCTATCTAGTGAATAAGGTCAATATTCAAATAATATGGGTTAACTAACCAAATGATTAAAATAGTGCCTCAATGAGTATGGAAGAGGATTGTAGACTAATTTCCCAGAATGTTTTTGGTGCTTAACCAGTTCCAGCTTCTTTCCTCTACCACAAATCCTGTTTTTTGATGCTTCAGCTTGTATTTTCTAACCATCCAGTGGTAACTCGCAAAAACCTGGTGACAAAAGCAGTCACATTAACCAGAACCTAAGGGGAACCAATGCGCCACTGTTGTTTGTGATAAGGGAATGAAATCGTACCTCTTCGAACTGTGTGAGCTTGAAATGTTTTGGTCCACCTGACCTGATCATAGCCTTCACCGTTTTTTCTTTAGATATCTGGAGGCAAAAACATAAACAATGAGCATGGAAACAGAATTCAAGGTTAACAGTTAAAGGAAAACTCAGTATTTGTGGTAGCAGAGATTGTACATAAGGCATCTCAACATTGTTGGTGTGGCCTCAAAATCAATCTGGTATTGGCGATCTTTCTTGTCAATGATGAGGATGATAAAGTTTGCACCGCTAGTTCTTTCATGTTCCGCGTTTCCCAGAATGGGAAAAAAAATCGGACTATACATCAGAGAGAAGATTTGGGACGATACCATAGTTGAAGCAGGTGTTATAAGAAAGCAATAGGTTCGAAGCTTGAGAAGCTGTGAGATTTGGAGAATTCTGCAACCCTATTTATAGTATCAAAAATTAGGGATTTCATGTGGAGGTTTGTAAAAGAGTTAAATAAATTAATAGTATTGGGAGAGTTGAAGGAGAGAGTTAATGGACAAAAAGTAAAGAGATGGTTTCAATGATGAAGCAAAACGTAACGAACAGTTACAAAACTACTCTGTGGAATAAAGGGAATGTGAGGAGAGGAAGGAAGCCAATGAAGATGGAGACAACGCTGAGTGGACTACGAATTTCATGGATTAACATTTTTTTTTTAAATCTAAATTTCCATTTTATTATTAAAAAAAAAGAAAAAACTGATTACAACCTGACTCGACCACAGCTTTATACAGAACTAGCTTAGCCCAAAAACTCTAGAAAAAAAAAGAACAACTTTACCTTTCAAAAAATCTAAACCAATTCGCAAGAATCGAAGCTTCCCCGCCACTTAAACGTTGAGCCCTGACTAAAGGATCAAGCCTAAGTCTGATGATGTTCTTAATCTCAGCAATAACAGTAGTTACAGGCTTAGCAATATCTGTATGAACTCTGGAATTCCTCTCTTTCCAGATGAAATAAACACAGGCTTGATGAACCAACCTTGCAAGAACTTTCACATTTTTATCTCTGGAAGGAGCCTTTAGCCACCTGAGTCCGTCTTCAAATAGCTGAGGAGGCGTCAAGTGAAGCTTAGAGACAAAGAAAGACCACACCTGGCTACTGAAATTGCAGTCAAAAAATAGATGCTGCCTCGACTCATCATGTCCCACGCACAGCACACAGCAGCTCGGGACTAACAGCCCCCACCTGAGAAGTCTGTCTCTGGTAACCATCCTATCTCTTGCTGCAATCCAAGAAAGAAACGCATGTTTAGGAATCCGGCCCTTAAACCAAACCACCTTATGCCAAAAGACATGCTCCGTGTGAGGGAACAAGGTTCTCCAAGTCTGACTTGCTGAGAAGATGCCAGAGCCGTTTTGGCCATTAGAAAACCAGACATACTTATCATCAACCTCCGAGCTCAGGATCTGTTGAGAGTCAGGAACACAATTTTTCAATAATGATATAATTGGGTTCCTACTCCTACTCGCTCGAAACGCCACCCGTCATCATTCAACGCATCTGCTATCACCGCATTGATGCTAATACCAGTACTAATCGGACCTCTCAGCCCCACCAGATCAATCAAAGGACCCCGGGACATCCAGTTATCCAGCCAGAAGCTTGCAGTGATTCCGGATCCTATCTGGCAGTGGATGAAAGGTCTAGCCAACTCTCTCAGCTTACAAATAGACTTCCATATCCAACTACTGCCCGCATGAGGAACTAACACCCAAAAGTTCTCATTTCCAATAAGATTCCGTCTCACCCAAGATACCCAGAGCGAACCTCCAGCAGTGAAGATCAACCAAATAAGCTTCAGGCCGAGCACTTTGTTCCAGTCTTCTAGCCTCTTCAGACTCAGACCCCCTACCTCTTTGGGAGTACAAACCGACTCCCAAGCAATTTAACTTGAATGACCCACCCTGATTTGCTTCATTTCTCTTCAACTACGCAAATGTCTTCACTTAGTAGAATGGGGGACATGTGTACGAAAAATCACCCCTCTTCCTGATGACATGGCGGTCTATCGAGAGAGAATAGTCAACTTTATTATTATAGATAGATAATAGCAAACTCAATTTTTGTACTTGCTGACATCTTTTTTTTATAGGAAAAAAAAATTCAATCCAAAAGTCAAAATTTTCCTTTTAGATTTAAGGGACAAACTATTAATGATGTCATCAAAAAATTAGATGTGACAACTCTTTCTTGAACAGTTATCTATTTAAACAACACTCCTCTTCATAACATACATTTTCATGATCTATTTAAGCAACACATCCTTTGACAAATATACCTTTTCATAATCTCTTAGTTTTTTAAAAAAAATTGAAGAGTTACAATCTGAAGAGTTGCCTTCCTAAACAACACATACCTTCTAGCAGGGCCGTCTCAAACTTTTCACGGACCCTGTTCGAAAAAGAAAATAAGACCTTTTTTAATAATCTCAAATAATTTTGACTTTTTTTTACAAAATACCATTATAACATAAAATAAATACATTAATTTAATTATTTATAATCTAAATAACACCTAACTTTTTTTGTTACTAATGCAAAATCATTGATCAAATAATTGAACTTGATTATTTAGCATATTTCAATGCAAAATCATCGATCAAATTTATCATTTTCTATCTTTTTCAATTATTTTTACGTTTATTATATCCACAATCAGAAATCATAATCTATAAATATAATAGAATAACAAAATCTGGATAGTAAGCTATATACCCTTGATTAGACAAGACATTTTTTTTTCTTTTAAACAGAAGTTGTATGCTAATTTTATTTTATTCGTGTTTGTTATTTTTAATTAAAAATGGTGAAGAAAATGTATTTTGTTTTCCGTATTTATAATCACTAATTGATAATTGTTTCCTAAACATAATCAATTAGAATATTAACTTTTTATACTACCATTGAAAATTCTAACAAATATCAACAACTATTTATTAATTTCCAAAATATATAATTGATATAAATACTAATTACTTCCTAATTTATTGTCTTTTTAGTTGGTTATATAAACAAAATAAAAATGGTAATTTACACTTATTTGTTATAAATACAAAAATCTAAACTAAAATATAGTCATTCTGATTTTTTATAAAAATATGAATAGTTAAATTTATAACTATTAGTAAAACAAAAAAAAATTATGGACCCTCTAAAATTTTGGACCCTGTTCGACCGCTCCAGTTGCACGTGCTAAAAGACGGCCCTGCCTTCTAGAATAGTTCTTGATGTACCTTTTGAGAATCTATAAATTGAAGTTTTTACTTGGTTCCTTAGTATTCATTGTCTATTTTTTAGTCTTTATTAAGGTATGTTTTAATGGTATTTCTCATATTTTTATTATTATTGAACTTTAGTTTAGGTAAATACAAATAAATATAAGGCGATTCCACCATCCTGGTTTTGGCGAATTAGTCTTAGACTAAATTTGAAAGAAACAGTCACCGAAGTCTTCTATGTACAGAGAAGTTGATCATTTCAATCCATCACCAACATAATTCACAAGACAAAAACAATAGAGAAAATCACTTTAAAGCAACTAACACAACAGCTAGACAACCTTTTCTAGGGAAACAATTTTAGATCAGTGATAAAATTAATCTCGAAGAAAACGAAACCAAAAGTCCCATTTTCTTACAACCAGACCTTTCCTTATAAGAATTTGATTTTCTTTAAATAGATAGTATCATCATTTGTTAAACCAAAGGATGTTTTTTTGTTGGTTTATAGTTAGGTTGGTCATATATTATTAAAGAGTGTATGTAAAGGTTGTGTCTCGTGGTTCAAAAAGTTGCGTCTCAATCTCAAAATTCATATTGTTTAGTTTATTTTATATATGTAAGAAGGTAGTTATTATGTTAAGGGTTAATTACAAGAGAAGATAGTTATTATATTAAAGTTACAAGAGAAGAGTTATATCTCTTACCGATTACAAGAATATATATTTAAAAAAAAAATTAGAAGTAATTAATATACGGAAAATTTAAGTCAGGAATGCATATTATATTTTTATATAATCATAATATTGCATGGCCTTACATAAAACATGCTCATATGTAACAAAGAGCTTATGTTGCATATGTGTGTAATGATTTCCAATAATATATATTTGCTGGTTATTTATGGACAGTTTGGTTATTCTGATGTTTTAGTCTCGAGTTTAGGAATAATACGATCGATGTTGATTATATAGTTTGAGGCGTATTTGCTGTAATTGGTTAGATTCTTAATTTTACAGGCTCGGTTTTTGATATAAATATTAATTTTTCTTTTCAATAAATCTTATATCTTTGTTTACCAAATCACTGAAATACATAATGTATTATTATGCATTTATTAAAATAATCAAATGTAATTTTTTTGAAATCTATGAACCGTATGGTTGTATAAAGGGGCAGAGCAAATGATTTCAAGATCAGGTAACCATGTTTCAAGACGGAATCTGTCTTAGGCGGAAGTGAATTTTTGTCCTACCGATGTACAGCGTATGAATGTAAAGCTCGAGTGTGTTTGCATTGTACGGGTGAATGTTTTTGATATTTATAATCTGTAATAGTTGCAGAGGCGAAGTCAGGTCGGAGATGTTAAGAATAGTTCTTATTGGCTTTTTTTTTCTTGTGTATTTTCCATTTTTCTCAAATGTGTAGATTGTAATATACTTCGTATATATATGATGGCGGGGTTTTGAGTACCAAGAGTATCAACCTCTTGGTAGTATCTTTATACACAAACATTAGTTTTTTTTTTAAGTTGGAAAACATCAAGAGGAGGGACATAGTATACAAAGACAACCTGATACGCTATTGTTATAAAGATTATAAAATTCATAGTACGCAAATGTTCCAGGAAATTAGTAAGTGAAATAAACTGGAGAACGGCTGGCGTGTGTCTGAAGAAAAACACTGTTTACACAAATGCGGTTGCCTTCTTTAGCTTAGAAATTGCTTGAGATCTATGCTGCCTGCCATCACTGTGATTATTAGGTTCTCCTTAGTTTGTGTGAAGCAGACAGATTGAACATGACACAGAATAAGAGTATTATATTGCAGACCTGTGTGACTCGGAGATCCTAGAAAATCTCTTTATAGATGATATTGGAAAACATTAAGGTTTGCATAAACTTAAACAAATCGTTCAAACCAAAAATAGTTTTATAGAAAAATCAGAAAGTTAAAAAAAAAACAGAAGGCAAACACCACATCCTTAATATTAAAAACCCAACATTTATGCTAAAGCAAATCTGCTGACAAAGCACTAAGCAAGACATGCCTTCTTCACCATCTTCTAAGTTGCTCTGGCTAAAGGCTTATGTGGCTCTCCACCATCTAGGTCTCATACCCGCATCTGGTGCTGCCTGCTGACTGCCAACCCCAGTCTCAACCTTAGCAAGAACCGTTCCGTCAACTGGTGTGTCTTCCCTCTTGTTCATGTTGTCTCCCTGAGCTTGTCAAATAATCTAGATTAACTTATGGTAGTTGAAAATATCAAGACGGAACAACAATCACACTCACAGTATCAACGAAATCAGGGAGCAGTGCATCGAAACCGGTTATGGAATACATCGAGCCCTCCGTAAGATGGGGACCAAAAGTCGGAACACGGCTAGCAGCAACTGTGGCTGGCATAAGATTTGTACTTTGATGCATTTTCAACTCTGTTTTACGGATCACGAGTTGTAACCGATGGGGGAATACGGTTTGGTTATCGTTTATTGTGTTCTTATACAATCGGGAACTTGGAAACCTTTGTTGAATGATAACACCGCCTTGCTCTTAGTCATATGTTTCGGATTTTGTTATTATTTCTCCAAAGATCTAAGAACCATTCTTGATTTTGGTCTATCACGTGCTCACTGGTCTCTTTAGAATAAATGTTAAGCTACAACGTAAATGTCATAAGCAAATCCTACTGTATTTGTAAAAGTTCATCTAAAGAAACTAAGGAGTTGATTTTAAGAGTTGTGTCCTTTTATGAAAAATGAACTCCATTATTTTTAAGAGTTGTAACTTTTCATTATAAAAAATAATTTAGTTTAAAAGTAAAATAGAATATCTCAATAGGTGTCTTTTTACAATTTATAGTTTTAAGTGTTGTGTCTTCTTATTATAAAAAAACTAGAAATAATCATCTGCAATAATGTTAAGAATTGAGTCTTTTCATAAAAATGAACTCTATTAGTTTTAAAAATTCTATTTCTTCATTATAAAAATAAATTGTTTTTAAAATAATTAAAATATTCCAATAAGTGTATTTCTTACAATTATTTAGTTTACATAGTCATGTCTTCTCATTATAAAAGAGCACTTATTTCCATAATACATTTATTTCGTTAAAAGAAATTGTAAATGATTATTTATAAAGGATTTTCTTATAAAACATGGAATATTTATTTTTGTATTTATAATAATTATTTTAATATTTATAATAGTTATTTTAATATTTAAATAACAGAAAGTTAAATTATATTTAGAAAAAAATAGAAAACAGCATAAAATAAAGACAATAGTAAAATACAATACAGATTATTCGGTTATTATTGATAATGGCAGTAGTAAAGATTTTGTTATTGAATCGAATTGTCATACATAAAACAACAATCCAAATACAAATATAGAAGACGGTGTAGAGAATAAGAGGAAGAAGAAAGCGAATTAAGAAAATAGTTTACAAAATCAAAAACAAAGTTGTTGAAAAGACAAAAATATAGCATATTCCTCTAATAAGATACATGAGTATTAAAATCATAGATCAAGTTCAAATCTATATTCGATAAAAAGTACATGTTGAGTATTAAAGGTACATGTACTTTACAGTTAAAAAAAAAAACAAATGAAACGTACATGAGTATTAAAATCATAGATCAGGTTCAAATAAAATAGTTTACAAAAAGAAAAAAAAAATATGAGAGATTACTTTTTATGATTCTGCGTACTATGTTTTTAGGACAACTTGTTACTTTATCACTCAGCTGACGTGTCCGTTGAGAGCATCATTTCCCTGTATCAAGTACAATTGGATAAAAACCGGTTCGCAAGAATCAAGGTTTCTCACTCCCAATCGAGAGAATCTGACTATCGAAGCTGCGTTGTTGAATGAAGCTTTGGGAATGGATTAATCGTGCGTTGGAGACGAGCTGAAGTTTATCCTTGGCCGCCGTGATGGAGGTGAAATTTTGAATCCCTAGATTGTTGTTCGTTTCTGCAATTTGTCTGTGGAATCATGATATGATCGGAACATAGTGCGGTTGGATCTGTGATAGTTGTAGTAGATATGTGCTAGCTTAGTTAGGCTTGAGTTAAGATGATTACTGATCTGCCTACTCCTATTATTATTTTGTTTTTTTGATAATTTGAGATTAAAAAGTGAGTACATCTAGCTCATATTTTGTTAGATTCTTGCGTGTTATGGTTTTAGTGAATGTTAGCAGCAAATACATAGAGAGAGTGTATATATACCGGCTGCTGAATTATGACATGTACTGAAGAAACAGGTTATGTTTGAAGTTTAATGTTGTTGTGTTGTGTAGTCATCATGGTTGCTAGATTTTCTTGTCTATTATGGTTCTAATAATGTTTACATCACAATTTGTATATTATTTGTTCATGTTAAGAGAAGAACTTAATTAATTATTCATTTTGCATCCGATAAATATCATAGTTTATACTATACTATACTCGATACACAATCCCATATTCCCATCCCATCCCATCCCAATACAATTATTTTATTTTACTACTTACCCCTCCCCCCCCCTTTATACTATACTATATACTATATACTCAGATAGACAATCCCATATTCCCATCCCATCCCAATACAATTATTTTATTTAGCTACTTCCCCCACACACAATAATATTTTTTAGATGTATATACTTGGACGGTGGTTCAGGAAGACCTCCGCAGAGGCGTTGTCCTCCGTCGTCTGAATCTGATACTCGTTGAAGGTTTCCAAGTGAGGGTCGTAGTAGAGTAACACCTGAAATCCACTCTTCACCTTCTCGTTAGAGAACACCAGTTCACCTGACGGAATTGTACCTTCAAAAGAAAAGGACCGGCCCTTGACCTTTTTTTTCCAACCCCTGACTTCGACTTCTTTTACTACCCAGTTTCCAGATTCCTTGTCCTCTACGCATATCTTAAACTTTTCCTCTCTAGCTAACTCATGCGCAGAATCGGTGACGAAACACGGTTGCGCATTGTAAATTTTCAGTTTGGTGAGACCAATCTTATGTAGGAACGCCTCAGGCAACTCCGTAATAAAGATCGACTCTGTAGTCAAATTCACAGTAACTGCAAGACATGTATTGTTATCCACAGCACCCAAATACAGTTTACCTTCAGTGGAGAGGGAGTTGGTAATTTGGGTGTAGGGACGAGCACAGTCCATCTGACGCCATATTATATCTCCGGGTTGAACGGTGAATATCTGATGCCGCCAAGGTAAATTGTGGTCACCAGCCTCCGTCATAATTACCTTAAACACCTTGGCCTCTTCCTCAAATCCAAATAAAAACCCTCTCTGGTTGAATCTCTTTCGGGTCTGCGGCTGCTCAAACTCCAACACCGTCAGGCATTTCCGGATCGCCGGGTTGCAGAGGACCACGTACCTAATATATATATATATAAGAAATTAGTCATCATATCAAATGATCAACTAAACTCTATCTAAAAGTATTAAATGGACTAATTGTTTTCTTTTAACATCAATTGCGCGCTAATGTCTATTATTAAATAAACAAAATGTTCTAATATGTTGAAATATATACACACTAAGTACCTGTCGGAATGCAGGCAGAGAAGACCTCTTACAGGTACCGAAGTGACTGCGAAGTCTGAGTTTGGAAGCGTTGTCACATTGTGTGAATCAGCGATCGGCTGCGGGCGCTCTTGGTTGACGGTATTGAACGACACGTATCGAGGCTCACCCTCGTTCAAGACTCTTGGTTGACAGAGTCTCGTAAGAACCACCAACGGTTGTTTCTTTGCTTCCTCATACTGTGCATGCTGGAGGTTTCTCCCACCAATCACCCTCTCCCACTCCTTAGAAACCACAAGGGACCTTGTTAGACACTTGGGAGGCAATTTGGAAAGAACCATTTCTTTCAATTCTTCGGGCATCATTTCAAAGTTGAGATTCTCCATACTTTTTTCTTTTGTGTTTTTTTTCTTTCTTTTTGTTTCTTTTATCTCAGATGTTTTCTCTGTTTGTTTGATAAGATATCAGCATGCCCACCCTTCTAATTTATAGAAGATGTGACTAATCATACAGTTAACAGAAACTTAAACTTAATCTACCGTTCCTGAGTTAGGTGATTAAAGTAAGCACGAGGAACTGAGCCCGAAGTCTCGAAGAAGTGTGAAACGAGATTAAACCCTTCTATTTTTGGTTAAACTTAATTTTGAATCGGTTGGTGCTCATCTAATTTACAAAATTAGATTTTTCCCCTTAGTTTAGTTTTCCAATTTATATTTACATTCTGTATTAAATAAAATTATATATTATAGATTCTTTGTCTTTTAACAGAATGATTTATCCAAAATTAAATATTTACTTTCCTAACAAAAACAATAACATATATACCTCCATTTTTACAGCATATCCCATTCAAAAACTTATATCATTTGTTTGTCTGATGACCTTTTTCAAACTATTACTTCTACGTAACTTTTCTTCTTCCTTACCCATTCATTTTTAACATGCACTTTCACAACTGTTTATTTATTTAATTAACTTTATATTATGATTTTATATGCATTAGAAAATAGTGATAAACTATACAAACAAGTATGTTACCCTAATCATTATTTACGATTCCATTTAAATGAAACACCCCTCCATACAAACGATTATGTTGTTATAAAATAACAAATTGAACCGGTTGGTACGTGTGAATCCGTGAAGATATTGTAAGTTCAAATCCTTAAAAACGCATGAACCGGTTGGTACGTGATAATGCACATATTCATGTATAACTTTAATCGAAACGTTTCCAAACTAAGTAAATCCGTTGTACTTTTAGAAAGTTCTATAATATCAAAAAGGCAAACACCTAAAAAAATTCATGGGAGATTTCCATGTTCTCTGCATATTCACAGATAAGCATGCATGTTGATTTTGGTAGGTGCACCAAAATTCTCAAGAGATGAATATGAGCAACATGCACTTGCATTTGGAAATCTGATTGGAAAGTAGTTAGCGGCACAAGCTCACCGATAAGTCTAAGTAATGAATGTTCGACTGTTTTTCATTTGAACCGATTAATATTTCTCTTCTTAATTAGGCGATATACTTGTTTGTCTTTTTGTTAGTTTCGGTAAAAGGAACCTGTTTATTTTTGAACCGGTTGGTGCTCATTGCTGTTAAGTGTGAATCCATGAAGAGACTGTAAGTTCAAATCCTTAAAAACGCATGAACCGATCGATGCCAAAGGAACACGACAAAGTTAACCTAGCAATAAAATAACAAAAAGAAACCTCCTTCTTCCCTCGAACCCGGATCAGAAGAAATACATGCAAACACCCGAACCACTATGCCACAAAAGCTTCACGTTAGCATAATGCACATAATCATCTATAACTTTAGTCGAAACGTTTCCGAACAAAGTAAATCCGTTATACTTCAAAAAACCTCTATAATATCCAAAAGGCAGACACACGTAAAAGAATTCATGCATGGGAGATTTCCATGTTCTCCGCATATTCACAGATAAGCATGCATGTTGATTTTGGTAGGTGCACTAAAATTCTCAAGAGATGAATATGAGCAACATGCACTTGCAAGTGATTCATTTGGCTCCATTTCATTACTCATTTCACCTTCGCTTATCCGAGCCGTATCACTAGAAAAGTCCCACTGATGGTCTCTCAACATTAATTCTTTTACTAAAAATATTAATAACAAATAAAATAAAAAGTGGGAAAAGAGAAGGTAGAAAACATCATCGTCTCTTCCTAAAAAATGATTGCACATAAAACTCTACACATGTCCTTCATAAATGACTGAATTGGTTTTAACATTATAAATTTTCATTACAAAATTATATAAAATTTAGATATTAATATAACAATATGTAGAGACTCCGTTCAAAGATACCACCAGTAATGATGCTTTTACTGTCTATCGACTCAATTCTTTTGCTAGAACCATAGACCCTAGCTCGATCAAAAATGATATACCATATATTTATACTTAATTAATTTTCTCTATAATGTTTTGATTTCTTGTGTATTCGTTTTGTAATGCATTATGTGGTTTTGTGGATCCGAATGATCTGAATTTTGTTTCTGGTAAACGGAAGTTCTCAAGTTTTATTACAAAAAAAAGTTCTAAGGCTAGGATTCTTGGAAGGATATTCCAGCTCGCTAGGTTAAATTATAGATATCACAAAATCCTCCTGACTTAAAAATGATTTATAAGATTACATTAATATTATTTTGCTAATAATAAAGAATGTCAAACACAAATGAGAAAATCCGTTAGTGTTTGCTAATAATAAAGAATGTCAACATTAATTTTTTTACTAAATATATTAATAACAAATAAATAAAAAAGTGGGAAAAGAGAAGGTAGAAAACACCATCGTCTCTTCCTAAAAAAATTTTGCACATAAAACTCTACACATGTCCTTCATAAATGACTGAATTGGTTTTAACATAATAAATTTTCATTACAAAATTATATTAAATTTAGATATTAATATAACAATATGTAGAGACTCCGTTTAAAGATACCACCAGTAATGATGCTTTTACTGTCTATCGAAAAAAGTTGTAGAATCTCAATTTTCTCGGCGACAAATTTTCAAATTTATCTATACTGTAAAAAGCTAAAAAACCTGATAAAAAATCCGGTGTAGTTTTTTTTCTTGCAAAAAAAAAGAGGTGCAATGTAGCTATGGGAATCATTATAAAATAAATGTATGATTAGTCTTTTTGTTAATTATTAAAATGAACTTAATGAAAATATTTTTTAAAAAAATTTATTATCAAATTATATATTATGCTCTGACCACTAAAAAGTCTTTCGAATTTTTGGTTATTTGGAAAGAATGGAATTTGAAATTTTTCTGTTCAAATGATTTATATTTTGTACATATGAATAAATATTTATCATATTCACACATACTCATGTACGACAACAATATATATCATAATTTACAAAAACTGTGACTACAGATTTTTTTTTAAAAAAGAAATGCTCAATGTAATAATTTTCTTGTAAATACTATTGTTTTGTGAAAATAATATGAGCTGAAAGCTTAAACCTAATTATAGATATAAAGTATTTGTAGCTATTTTTGGCTTATAACCTTTTAAACATACAATTATCTATTAGAAAGGAAAGTTAGTTATTTATTAAAAAATTAATAGGATTACTTTTACAATTATCAGTTGTTTAGCTTTTGAAAAAAAAGAATATATATTATCATTTGCGGATTTGTCATCTTCCCTGTGATTCTATATAATTTTGTTTATTTATTATGTTTTCAAATAATAGTATGTATATATAAATAAATATAGCTACTACAACTATACTTAATTGATATCACCTTTTATTCTTTAGAATTTAAAACATATGTAATTATATTTGTTTAAGAGCAATTCCAACCCACTTCTATTTCCGTCTCTATAATAGTATTTAGAGTCAAAATAACTCCAATCCATCTTTATTTTTTTCTCTAAATTAAAGATTGTTATTTTTCTCTATTTATAGAGAAAGAAATAACATTATTCTATATTTTACTCAAAACTTGGAGATTTCTTTTTTTACAGAAATACATTGGCGCAAAGCTCATCTCTATTATAGAGTTCTCTCTTTAAAAGGTAAAAATAAGGAAATACATTGGAGATGATTTAAGTAATTTACCGCATGATTAGCAATATTTTAATTGATATATTTTTCTGATTTAGGAATTGTGATTTGGCTTAAATAATTCACCCAATACATAGTTAAAAATTACTTAAATTAATGAAATTTAAGATATTTTTCTGAAATGTCACCCAATACATAGTTAAAATTACATCAATTTATTTATAGTGCATAGTATGATTTCTGCCAAATCTGAACAAATTTAGGTGGTATACCGTGTTTTTTTTTTCTTCTTCTCTGGTTCTAGATTATATCATTTTCTATTGGCTGGTTAACAAAGGTTTAATAACAATTTAATTTATACACCGCTTTAGTACATTTTCATTTGTTTGTTTCTCAACTAAAAGTGGTTTTAGTTCCGCTTGTATTAACAAGAAGCCAATACAAAATGATAACTAGTTTCGGTTTCCAGATTTATTATTTTGGTTCGGTTCGGTTTGGAAATTGGTTTTATTGGATTATATTTGATTAACCATAGCTAACCAAAATTTGGGGTACAATAAAGAGTTGTTGTACATAAGTTACATAACCATTATGTACCGTAATTAATGAAAACGCATACGCTATGTAAGAATGACTTAAAACTGTAACACAAACAGCTGTTTCTGCTACTGCAGTTTAGGATTTTGCATCGTTAGTTCCTTCATTTTTGATTTTGTTTCATTGTGAAAAGACATAAGAGATCTCTGCCTGCAGGTAGAGGAAGCAAAGCTGATTTGCTTATTCTCTTACTCCATCTATTATTCCCTTCTCTTCACTTCCACATTAAGATCTTTCAAAGCATTCTCTTTATTAAATGCAATCATTTTTAGCCTCTGAGTTCATTGAGAGACTGCTACATCTAACGAATCTATTTATCTTTTCTTTAAGAATTGTACTTACTTTCCCTTCATCTCATGGTCCTCTCTTGAAGCTTCAAGAAGCTGTTTATCCAAAGATGACTCTTTCACCAGCTCGCTTCTGAGCTAAGACTTCAGCTTCTCCTCCTCCAACGTAGCTGTTTCTTGTCCCTTCTAATTAACTAAACAGGAACCATTTATCAAATAATTTTCACTTCAACATATGCAGAAGTTTCATTGGACTAAAGTCCTAACGAGAGATACACATCATATAGTAAAACGAAAGAAACAGTAACTAAAATTGATCTGTATCTTGATGATTGTGACAAGGAAGGTACCTTGTCGTGGGAGTTAAGAATTTCCTCTTGTGCTTGGGCGTCTGACTTCGAGTGGCTTACTATCTCGGTTGGGAATATGTGCCCTATGATCAAGAATGTCAGAAACGAGTTCAACTGTATTATTGTTACTTGTAATAAAATCTGAGGGTAATAAAGTACCTTAGCTTTGAACTTAGCTTATTAATGTATTTCCTTTCATCAACCGAACTCACGAGCGCCAGTTTTAACTATTGGCACAGATCCAGCAAAGCCAACCAAATTCTAGATCCATTAAAACAACACCAGTAAGAGAATAAACAGCTTTCTACGTAATGTGGCTTCCGAAGAAACTTTTAAAAGATGTTAGCCTAACTGAAAAGTATTATTCATCAAGACTAAAAAGCATCCTAGAAGCGTTTTCTTTTCCCGTGCTCTCTCAATCACATCAGAATAATTACTTAAGAAGCAGTAGAAGTTTCTATTTATAATTTTCGAAAACCTTACCATTCTGAAGATGGTATGGGACCTGCTACTGTGAACGTTCATGTTAGTCTCACCAAAGTATCTATATATTAACTGTTAATTAAAGATTACCATGTCAATACACATAATTAGCATAATCAAAATAAAGGGACACAAAAATGCTTCTTATATTAGTTTCGCTTTAGCTTAAAAACCTTGATCACTAACCAGAACTGTCACTAACAATCGTTTCCTATAACTTGGAATACCCCATAATAGTATGATCCACCATACTCTATAGATTTTTAGTATTTTTTATTTATTTATTTTTATGTGGGTTGGGTTGGGTTGGGTAGGGGCAAAAATTCCCCACATTAATTAACATGGCTAAATAGGACAGGTCGGTGTTGAAAGCTGAATCCTTTAAAATATACACCTTTGTTTTGAGGCAGAGTAGTCCATACAATTTGGATTGGGTAAAGTTTAGATTTGAAAAGCGGAACCGGTTTTAGATTATTGTTAGGTTCTAGATGGTTCTAGAACCGACATAATATTATATGTCATATATATTGTATAGATAAATACAAGGAGGAGATCACGATAGATTACGATAGAGTCTAAGTTGTTAGCCGTAGATCTCCTCCACTCCAAATGTATATATATCACGTTAGTGTGATAGTTGTGAATAACAAGTATTTCTCCCTCATATCTCTTGATTTACATGGTATCAGAGCCACCTAAATTTTTTTCTGTGTTTGATCAAGAGGTCGTGTAAACATGTCTGGAGAAATCGTGAGTTCATCGACGGCTGCAGAGAGCAAGACGTCTCCGTACTATCTGGCGCCTTCTGATAATCCTGGTACAACCATATGTCCAGTAATTTTGACGGGAGATAACTATGCTGAGTGGGCTTCAGAGTTAGAGAATGCTCTGCGAGCCAAACGAAAGGTGTGTTTTATCAATGGTACTTTGAAGATGCCATCGGAAGTAGACAAGCCGGTGGAAGCAGAGCTGTGGAGAACGGCAAACTCGATGATTGTAGGTTGGATAAGAGCGTCTATCTCTCCAACTATACGATCAATAGTTCCATTCTCACCAGATGCATTCAAGATGTGGACTGAGTTGAAGAAGCGTTTCTCGGTGGGAAGTGCGGTTCGTGTCTATCAACTCAAAGCAGAGTTGGCTTCGTGTAAGCAAGAAGGATCCAGTGTCATGGATTATTTCGGAAGATTGTCACATAAGTGGGAGGAGTTACTTAATTGTAAACCACTTTTGTCGTGTAAGTGTGAGACCTCTGAGGCATACGCGAAGGAGTATGAAGAAGAGAAAGTGTATCAGTTCCTTATGGGTTTGGATGAAGCTAGGTATGGTAATGTGTGTACCAATATCATCGGTTTGGAGAGCTTACCTGACCTTAGTACTGTGTACCAGAGAGTGGTGCGTGAAGAAAAGAGAATCAGCGCAACACGTCTTGAGCCAAAGGAGACACCAGTCGGCTTCTTTTCGAAAGGAGAGCAGCGTGGAGGTGAAGATACTGCAACTGGTGGTCGTCGGAGTGCAGTTGTCTGTAGCAACTGTGGAAGAGGAGGTCACGAGAAGAAGGAGTGCTGGCAGTTGATTGGTTTTCCTGAATGGTTTACTGAGAGGAATCAATCAGGAGGAAGAGGTAGAGGCAGAGGACGTGGTGGTAGGTCCAATGGAGCATCCAGAGCGAATGCAACTCCAGTATCTACGGCTAATGCTTCTGCGGCTGCAAGCAATCCGAGTGGTGGAGTTCCTCAGATAAGCGCAGAACAATGGGCGTCCTTGACTGCACTTCTGGAACAACAGAGACCTGCTCCTATACCTGATAAACTGAATGGTACGGTACAGACTGGTGAAGTAATAATCGATACTGGTGCTTCCCATCATATGACAGGAGATAATACATTGCTTACCAATCTTACGAGTATCGTACCTTGTCCCGTAAGCTTTGCTGATGGTAGTTATGTCATGGCTACTAAGAGTGGTAGTTTGTACTTGTCGACAAAGCTAACACTGCTCAATGTTCTTTATGTTCCGAATCTAAATTGCACACTTTTGTCTGTTGCGAAGTTACTCAGACAGACTGGATGTCTTGCAGTGTTTACTGATACTTTATGTGTTTTGCAGGACCGTTTTACGAAGACTCTGATTGGAGCCGGTGAAGTCAAGGGTGGTGTTTATGTTTATCGGGATGTAACAGTTGCTAGAGGTCATAGAGTCAAGGCTTCTGAAGATCAGATTGTGTGGCATCGACGGCTGGGGCATCCTGCATTTGGTGTTTTAAGTTTTTTGCCTTTTATTTCTGGTGTTAAGGATGTCAAAAATAAGTTTGGAGGATGTGATATTTGTTTTCAATCCAAACAAACAAGAGAAGTGTTTCCTGAAAGTTCTAATAAAAGTTTGGGTTTATTTGATCTTATTCATATCGATCTTTGGGGTCCCTATCGTGTTCCTTCATCTTGTGGTGCAGTATACTTTCTCACAATAGTGGATGACTACTCTAGGGCGGTGTGGATACATTTGCTTCTGGAGAAGAGTGAAGTCAAAACCGTCTTGCCTAACTTTGTCTCATTGATACATCGACAGTTTGGGAAGGAGGTGAAAATGGTCAGGAGTGATAATGGTACAGAATTTACCTGCTTATCAAGATATTTTGCGGAGAAGGGGATATTGCATCAGACATCATGTGTCTATACACCACAGCAAAATGGCAGAGTAGAACGGAAGCATCGGCACATTTTAAATGTGGCTAGATCACTGTTGTTTCAGGCTAACCTTCCTGTGAAGTTCTGGGGAGAGAGTGTGTTAGCTGCAGCACATCTGATTAATAGGACTCCATCGAAGATACTGCAAGGAAAAACACCATATGAATATTTGTATGGTAAGAGACCATCGTATGATGATATTAAGACGTTTGGGTGCCTGTGTTTCGTACACAATTTGAGGAAAGACAAGGACAAGTTTGGAGCTAGGAGCAAGAAATGCATGTTCGTGGGATACCCATTTGGCAAGAAAGGTTGGAAGTTATATGATCTTGAAGCTAAGAAGTATTTGGTATCTCGCGATGTAGTTTTTGATGAGACGACGTTTCCGTATGAAGAAGAGATCGGTGGTAAGTTACAGACACCGCCATTGTGTCCTGTAATTCCTGAGGAAGACGATGAGCTTGAGCTTCTTGCAGACAGGGGGAGTAAGGTACAAACAGAGGAGACTGGTTCTGCGGCTGAGAATGAACAAGTCGCAGCAGATGGTGTACCGGTAGGAGCTCAAGAACGAGATGAGACAGTTGAGCCATTGGGGAGAGGTTATAGAAAGACATCAATACCAGCGAAGCTCCAAGATTATGTTCTGTATAATGCACAAGTTACGCTTGATAAACATAACATCATCTCAACTTCTCGTCTACAAACAGAGTCGGCGTCGACGTGTCCAGGTAAAACCTTGTATCCTATTGCTGATTATGTGAGTGATTCTCAGTTTTCAGATCACCATCAGGCGTTCCTAGCTGCTGTAAGTGCAGGAGTGATACCGAGAAGCTATAAAGAAGCTTTCAAAGATAAGAAATGGAGAAAAGCAGTAAAAGTGGAGGTTGATGCACTCGAGATAAGTAGAACATGGGATGTTGTTGACTTGCCTGAAGGAAAGAAAGCAATTGGAAGTAAATGGGTCTTTACTATCAAGTACAATGCTGATGGGACTATTGAGAGATACAAGGCTAGATTGGTGTGTTGTGGGAATCATCAGACGGAAGGAGAAGATTATGAGGAGACATTTGCACCTGTGGCTAAGATAGACACTGTGAGAACATTTTTGGAAGTGGCTGCGGCAAGAAATTGGGAAGTGAACCAGATGGATGTGCACAATGCATTCCTCCATGGTGAGTTGGAGGAGGAAGTCTATATGAGAATGCCTCCTGGTTTCCAGTCTGATGATCCAAAGAAGGTATGTAAGCTGAGAAAATCACTCTATGGGCTGAAGCAAGCACCAAGATGCTGGTTTGAGAAGCTGACTAAGGCACTTAAAGGCTTCGGGTTTGTACAGTCGTATGAGGACTACTCCTTGTTTATCTACATTAATGGCGAGAAGAGCTTGAGAGTGTTGATATATGTTGATGACTTGCTGGTTGCGGGTGATGATACAGAGATGATGAAGAAATTTAAAGAGTACTTGAGTAATTGCTTTCATATGAAGGATCTTGGGAAAGCAAAGTATTTTCTTGGTATTGAGATAGCGAGGGGTCCTCAAGGTATGTATCTCTCACAGAGGAAGTATGCTTTGGATATAGTGAATGAAATGGGGATGCTTGGAAGTAAGCCAGTAGCGACTCCAATGGAAGTAAATCATAAGCTATTGAAGGACAAGAGCTCACTGTTGTCGGATCCAGCGAGGTTTCGAAGAGTTGTTGGCAAGCTTGTTTATCTAACTATAACGCGTCCGGATTTGTGTTATTCCGTCCATGTTCTGTCTCAGGTTATGCATGAACCTAGAGAGGCACATTGGGATGCGGCAATGAGGATCCTTAAGTACATAAAAGGAAGACCAGGTCAAGGGATTATGTTGCAAAGAGATAGTGATCTGCAGGTACGGGCGTACTGCGACTCGGACTGGAACTCGTGTCCTCGAACAAGACGATCTCTATCAGCGTATATGGTGCATCTTGGCAATTCACCTGTTGCTTGGAGAACAAAGAAACAGGATACCGTGTCACACTCTTCCGCAGAAGCAGAATATCGAGCCATGTCTGAAGCTTTGAAAGAGTTAAAATGGTTGAAGAGGTTGCTGGCAGACTTAGGGGTCAAGCACGATGCACCGATGGAGCTATACTGTGATAGCAAGTCAGCTATATACATCGCAGCAAATCCGGTATTCCATGAAAGGACGAAGCATGTAGAATCAGATTGTCATGCGGTTAGGGATGCAGTAAAGGCGAAGCTTATTTCAACAGTTCACGTACGGACTAACGAGCAACTAGCAGACGTCATGACGAAGGCACTGGGTAGCTCGGCGTTTCAATACTTGTTGTCCAAGTTTGGAGTGTGTGATTTGCACTCTCCAACTTGAGGGGGAGTGTTAGGTTCTAGATGGTTCTAGAACCGACATAATATTATATGTCATATATATTGTATAGATAAATACAAGGAGGAGATCACGATAGATTACGATAGAGTCTAAGTTGTTAGCCGTAGATCTCCTCCACTCCAAATGTATATATATCACGTTAGTGTGATAGTTGTGAATAACAAGTATTTCTCCCTCATATCTCTTGATTTACAATTATACAACTTGACCAATGGACTTATGACTTGAGAATCTTCAAAATATTGTGGGGGTTGGGTTATTCAGATTCAAGGTGATCAGAGGCGATTATCAGTATCATCAGTATGTTGGATAGAAAAAATTAATGCACGAACAGAAACTAAAAATATTGCACGAGTCAGACGAGACAAATGTTCCAAAGAGTTGGTAAAAATAGACTTAAGAGAAGACAGCTGGGTGGAAAATTAAATAAGAACCTTGCGAAACAAGCAACCTTTTATTCTATTCTTCAAGGATTCAAAGCAGATCAGCTAGGTTTGATGGAAGCTCCTCAACAACCATATTGTAAAACTTCTGGATATCAGCAAGCATTCTCTCATCATCACGAGTCACAAAGTTAATCGCCGCACCTTTCCTCCCAAACCTTCCACTTCTTCCGATACGGTGAAGGTAATTCGCAGGCTGAGTTGGTAGGTCAAAGTTGATGACCAGAGACACTTGCTGCACGTCAATACCACGAGCCAAGAGATCGGTTGTAATGAGAACACGAGAAGAACCAGACCTGAACTCTCTCATGATGATGTCTCTCGTGTTTTGGTCCATATCTCCGTGAGTGGCTGAGACTGTGTGGTCACGGCTTCTCAATTTTTCTGTGAGCCAGTCAACTTTGCGACGAGTGTTGACGAAAATGACACTCTGAGTGATGGCTAATGTCTCGTAGAGGTCACAGAGAGTTTCGAGTTTCCACTCTTCTTTGTCCACGTCCACGTAGAACTGTCTGATACCTTCAAGTGTTAGCTCGTCACGTTTCACCAAGATTCTCACTGGTTTGCTCATGAACTTCCTTGTGATCTCGAGAGCTTCTGGTGGCATTGTAGCTGAGAACACTCCTACTTGAATCTTTGGTGGGAGAAGCTGGAATATGTCATAGATCTGATCCTTGAAACCACGGGAGAGCATTTCATCAGCTTCATCAAGGACAAACATCTTTATACAGTCAGAGCGAAGAGACTGTCTTTGGAGCATGTCAAAGACACGACCTGGAGTTCCAACGACAACATGGACACCAGCTTGGAGGATACGCTTATCGTCAAGAACACTGGTACCACCAACACAGGCATGAACCTTGACGCCAATGTAGTCTCCAAGAGCACGCATGACCTTCTCAATCTGCTGAGCAAGCTCCCTGGTGGGAGCCAAGACCAGAGCTTGGCACTGGACAAGGGTGACGTCAAGCTGCTGCAAGACACCAGAGCAGAAAGTTGCGGTTTTTCCAGTACCAGACTGTGCCTGCTGGATCACATCAAGACCCTTGCAAAAGGGTACGATTCCTCTTTGCTGAATAGCAGAAGGCTTTTCAAAACCTAGAAATATCAAACAGGGAACACACATTAAAAAAAAAAGTAAACAAACAACAAAAAGATGTTAACTGTTGATGATTCATCTTGGCATACCATAAGCATAGATACCCCTAAGAAGGTTCTCTTGCAAACCCATGTCATCAAAACTCTCATAAACCTCATCATAGGAGGTGAAGAACTCATCCTTTCCCTCCAGGCTGCACCAAAACAGAAACATAACACAGAAATTAAAAAATTTAGCCAAAGTACTTGATTAAATGTATAAGATGCTAAAAAGACTTACATTTCACTGAGTGCCTGATCAAACTGACGCGCATCATCAAACTGTGTTGCCGATCCTGCCATGACTCTAACAAACACACACCCACACCCACAACAACAAACAAAACACACACAACTTTAGATATATCAAAAAAAAAAAAAAACAAAAACAAATCAAAACACCAAACTATAGCTTAAAGATAACGGACCAAGCAGATACAGAATAGCCAAAAACTGAGATTCGGTAAGCAGAGCATTTATATCTGGATAATATTACTTATAAACAACGCTAATTGGTCCATCCAGATATACATATCTCTCTCCACAGAAAGAAAAAAAAAAGCATATTATATAACATATAAGCTACGACTATCAAGAGGGTTTTAGCCACTAATTGATTCAAATCGAAACATTCTTAAACCGACCCCCCAATGAATCAGGGCCAGATCTATCACAAAGACTGTAAAATCAGACACGATCCAAAGGTAAATCGATTTTTATATTTAAAAAATAATCATAATAATATGATATTTCAGAACCTTTGAGGTTGAGTAAGAGCAAAAGTAAGAGATCTTTCTTAAGAGAATTGAGGTTAAGTTATAATAGATGTTTGACAAAAACCACATTATATATATCCTATATATATTTATGTATAGATACAGAGAGAGAGAGAGAGAGAGAGAGAGAGAGAGTCCCCTCTTTTTCCTTCTCTTATACCATAAATGTATATTTATTTATGTGTTGATATTATTTATTACCAATATCTTACTATATTTTTATGAGAGAAAACAAGAAGTATATCTTTATGAATTGAATTACAATATATATATATATAACATTATGACAAAGTCAATGTTTTCAGATTTTTTTTTACTAACTAAATTGATTTTTTCTTCTTCTTCTTCTTCTCATATTTTGAAGATATTCAATGAAATACTATTTTCTTCTATAAAATTTGTGAAAATAAATTAAATTAATTTCTTAATTACTCACTTTTTTCATTTCTTTTGTTTTTTCTTTAAAAAAAACAGTTTGTTCATTTTTCTTAACAAAGTCACAATGTTATTTTCAAACTGACATAGATTAGTTAGTTATAATATTCTTTGTTTATTTAAACTAAACTTCTTTTAAAGATCATCTTTCCTTGCAACTTTTGAGGTTTTATAGCACTTTTTTTATTTTTCTGTGATATTTAGTGTTCCAACTACCATCACAATCACAAATATGGACTCTAGCTTTGATCAAATAAAGGGATATAAGTCTAGCCAGCTTAGCTTTGATCAATTAACAATCATAATTTTATTTTTCTTCTTTTAGTTAGTTATTTGATTTAAATTTATGTATATCATAAAAAAATATTTAGATTAGTAATATCAATATATGATGCATATGGTGACTTATATTATTTAAAATATTTGTGTTTCCTTTTTAGAGTATATAAAGTCATTTTTAATATTTTTAATATTATTGGATATGGTGATAAAATATATATTATTTTTTTCTTTAAAAAATTATCTAAATCTCCTTTTTAATAGTCAGTTTCATATGTGTCACTCTCACGTTAATTTCTAGAATTATTAATTTTTATTTTCATATGAAAAAATTGAATTATTTTGAAAACAAAATTCCAATTTGAATAAAAAATATAAGTTGAAACTATAAAAAATAGCAATTTTATAGATTTATTTGTATTTATGAAGTGAATTTGCTTACTTGTCACATTCTTCATAACATTAGATGATTTTTCTTATTTGTCGTTGTCTATTGATTACTTGTCATATTTTCTATAATTCTAGGTAATTTTCTTATTTTAATGTTCTTAATAATTTAAATTGCTAATTTTTATCTATTTATCATATTTTAAAATAATTTTAGGTACTGATTTTAGCTTTGCTTGCTTGTCATATTCTCCATGATTTTAGTTTATTTTGCTTATTTTTCATATCTTATTATTTTCAGAAGTTTATTTTTCACAATCCATGATTTAGGATGAATTATTAATTTTAGAAAATTAATTTTTGAAATAAATATTTCATTTATTCAAGGATAATTATTATTCACAAGTATTATCATATTTTAGCAATAAATTTACATTTTTATTTATGTTATGTTTACTTTAGTAATATTAAATCGTTTAATGTTTTTTTATTTATTATTTTTAAAAATAAGTCATTTCTCTTTTATGTCACCAAATTATCTTACTAGTAAAAAATACGAGTTGAAAGAATACAATATCTTGCAGTTGAAAAATAAAAAAAAATCCGGTTTTTATTAGACATATATAATTGATTTCATTTAGTTTATTAAATTTTAGTTAAATATAAGTATGATTTAATAAATTACTTTTTGTATTGTGAGTTATTTAAAATTTTAGTGACTATTTAATAAATATATTCAATATATTAGGGATAATTATTATCAAAGAGTATTATCAAATTTCAGCAATAATTTATAAAAAATTTATATGTTATGTTTACTTTAGTAATATTAAATCGTTTAACATTTTAACTTATTATTTTTAAAAGGAAGCTTGCATCTATTTTATGTTACCGAATTATCTTACCTATAAAACTATGAGTCCAAAGAATACAATCCATCACCGTTAAAAAATTAAAAAAAAAATCCAGATTTTATTAGAAATATATATTTTATTATTTTTAGTTTATAAAATTTAGTTAAAGATAAATATGATTTTTATTATTATAGATTTATTTGTATATATATATATATATATATATATATATATATATATATATATATATATATTTAAGATATAAGAGTCTTTTACTTATTAAATGAAATACCATAACTAAAAACATTCCTATGATCAAAAACACATATTAATACATTATGAAAATTGACAATAAGAAACTCATGAGCATGAATTATTTATAATTTTTTAAACTATATATGAATAGTCACAACTTTTCAGATTATATGTAGTTATTTTAAAATGGTATCTTTATAATATTTTTTTGAAGAGACACATCATTACAAAAAACACCATAATTAAAAAAAACATTCATATGATCAAAAACACATATTAATAAATTTTGAAAGATTTACAATAGAAACTCATGAACTTGGATTTTTTATATATTTTTTCAAAGCTATATATGAATAATCACAATTTCAAGATTATAGGTAGTTATTTTAAAATGATATATGTACAATAATATTTTGAAGAGACACATCGTTACAAAACTCCTAATTAAAAAATAGATCATATTAATACATTGTGAAAGATTTCAATAAGAAATTCATGAACATGAACTATCTATGTTTTTTCAAAGTTATATATGAATAGTCACAACTTTTCAGATTTAAGACATTTATTTTAAAATGGTATCTCTTCAATATATTTTTGAAAAGACACATAGTGATACATTGTGAAAATATTATAATAAGCAACTCATGAACTTTTCACCTATTTATAGTTTTTCAAAGCTATATATGAATAGTCACAACTTTTCGATTATAAGTAACTATTTTAAAATGATATCTATACAATATTTTTTGAAGAGAAACATCATTGTAATAATATCCTAATTAAAAACATTCATATGATAAAAAAAACTCACATTTTAAATTCTTTCACAACCATTTGAAATAGTTACATATTGAAAACCACAAAGTTTCACATTAATTGAGATTTCTAATATATTTTTAAGAAAATATATATCTAAACACTTTTTCAAACACTTTCGATAGTTACATGGTTGAGAAGACACAAACTTTCACCATTATTTATTTTTCTAGATTATATATAGATAGTTATTTTAAAAGCAAACCCTTCTAAGAATTTGATTTTCTTTAATAGAGGACATCATCATTTATCTATATATAATAGCAAACTCAATTTTTGTACTTGCTGACATCTTTTTTTTATAGGAAAAAAAAATTCAATCCAAAAGTCAAAATTTTCCTTTTAGATTTAAGGGACAAACTTTTAACGATGTCATCAAAAAATTAGATGTGACAACTCTTTCTTGAACAGTTATCTATTTAAACAACACTCCTCTTAATAACATACATTTTCATGATCTATTTAAGCAACACATCCTTTAACAAATATACCTTTTCATAATCTCTTAGTTTTTTTAAAAAATTGAAGAGTTACAATCTGAAGAGTTGCCTTCCTAAACAACACATACCTTCTAGAATAGTTCTTGATGTACCTTTTGAGAATCTATAAATTGAAGTTTTTACTTGGTTCCTTAGTATTCATTGTCTATTTTTTAGTCTTTATTAAGGTATGTTTTAATGGTATTTCTCATATTTTTATTATTATTGAACTTTAGTTTAGGTAAATACAAATAAATATAAGGCGATTCCACCATCCTGGTTTTGGCGAATTAGTCTTAGACTAAATTTGAAAGAAACAGTCACCGAAGTCTTCTATGTACAGAGAAGTTGATCATTTCAATCCATCACCAACATAATTCACAAGACAAAACCAATAGAGAAAATCACTTTAAAGCAACTAACACAACAGCTAGACAACCTTTTCTAGGGAAACAATTTTAGATCAGTGATAAAATTAATCTCGAAGAAAACGAAACCAAAAGTCTCATTTTCTTACAACCAGACCTTTCCTATATAAGAATTTGATTTTCTTTAAATAGATAGTATCATCATTTGTTAAACCAAAGGATGTTTTTTTGTTGGTTTATAGTTAGGTGGTCATCTATACTATTAAAGTAAAATACCTAATAGGTATTTGCCCTTGGTTTTTGAAGTTAATTACAATGGTATACCATTACTATATTTATGTCATTGCAAATGTTTCCATATATATATCAACCAATTTATTAGGAGAATTTAATATATTTTAAACATGAATCTTTTAATATTTTGTAAAGATTACATCCCATAAAAATAGCAATTAAGAATTAATAAAATCTATATAGTTTTTAAATTAAGTAAAAACAAGTATTATAGTACATTAATACTAATTATCTATATTTGCACTCGAGATACGGTATTTTTTGGTTGTTAAATCTTGTGTAATCTCAGTCATATAAATAGTTATGCATTTCTAACTTTCTAATCTTCACCCTTCAGAAAAAAAAAGACTTATACTATGATTAGTCTCACATGTATTAGTATACATTTAGTTTTTTTCTCAGCTTTTCGAACCGAAATCTACGGTATTTGATATATACTTAATTTTAGTTAAAATAATTATATAGTGAAAATTAGACATTTTATACATATGTGTTTTTATAAGAATATTTTAAAGTATATATAATTAAAATAATATTTCTATAAATATAATTTTATTAAAATAATACAATTCATTTATATACCCGCCTAATATAATTTTACTTATAATTTAAAATTATATTATGAATTTATTTTTAATTTTTTTATCAGTAAAAAATTATTTATTATATAATTATTTTTCATTCAAACCGTCTCATACTTGATAAATGTTTACATTTTTATGAAATAATCGCAAAAATTATAATTGCAAAACAAAACCTATAGTTCGATGTACCATATAAACAAACAATATTAATACCAAATAAATTTAGTATTGTATTTTTATCAAATTAAATATATGTAATTACTTTTAGTTTATATATTGTGCTTTATTATTTTATTTTAATAAGTTGAATTAGTTTTTAAAATTCATGAATATATGTTATCCTATATATGTAATTATTTTGAATTTTATAATTTATAAAATATTTAATAAATTGATTAAGTAACTTTATATTTATTAATTGGTATACCAATTTAATTCTGAATATGAATTTTGTATATATATAAATATTTATAGTAATTTGCTTTATTTTTCTATAAATCAAAAAAGGTATTAGACTCATTTATAATAATATTTAATATTAATTAAGAAATTTATTATTTAAAATTTATTATATATATAATTTCCATTTTAAAAATAATAAAATATATTATTACAATGTATTCTTAGACAAAGATACTTCAGAATATTTTTTGAATATCTTATTTTGAAAATATTGAAATAACATATTAGATTAGAATATATATATTTAATAGTAAACAATTTAATTATATGAGAAATAATATGAAGTTAAATAATGTAATGATCCAACATTGACTTTTGTAAGTAGATTTTTAGTGATTCAAAGGTAAAAAATATATATCTCATGTAAAAAACTAATTTTATAAATGTAAATACCATATTTTTATTGAAAAAGTTTAGATAAAAATATATGGGTCCGGTTCTGTTTCTTAAACTATCGTCTCAAAATTTGGAAACAAATTTTTGCAACAAAAAAAATTATCCACATAAAAACTTACATAGTGCTCATATAAAATTTGTATAATTATAAATATTGTATATGTTGGTAATAATATATATACACATATTGGAAAATAAAAATATACAAATTTTGATTTTACCGAATATATATATATATATATATATATATATATATATATATATATATATATATATATATATAATTAAGAATGTAATCCCGCGCTTTAAAAGCGCGGGTCAAAATCTAGTATATTATTAAAGAGTGTATGTAAAGGTTGTGTCTCGTGGTTCAAAAAGTTGCGTCTCAATCTCAAAATTCATATTGTTTAGTTTATTTTATACTAGGACCGGCCCGCCCTACGGGCGGGTTATTAATTTTGAAATAATTTCAATAGTTTTCGGTATTCTACTAAACATTATATGTTACTATCCTATTAATATTTTTAAAATTTGTTCTTGCGAGGTATGTATGCTAATCCTATATATGATATATCATATGATTTAATTTTATGTGTTTTTTTGGATTTGAATATTGCAGACCATTATTGTGAGGATACACTATAGTTAATAATAAGGAACTCTAAACACAAATATTCAATGTTTTATGTTTTGTATGTATTGATGAATATATATTAATTTGGTTTTTTTTTTCCTGAAGAGAAGTCTGGCAAGAGGAATGTATTCATAAATGAGTTCTTATTTCTTATATTGAAAACAAAACAACCGCTATTTTGAATATTTTTTATGTTTTTCTGTATGGAAATAAAATGTAATTTTATTTTTAAATCAAAGCAAACGACAGTTAAATTTCCTATTTATAAACTATATAATTGACAAACATCTGAACCCTTAAAAAGCTAACCCTTAAATATGTCGGTTAACTTTTATGAATGTTAACCAAAAACAACAAAACCATAGTGCAGTTAACACTAAACCGTTTTAAAAAACATATGTGATCTACTAAAGCGATATAGCTTTCTATCAGAAGATGCAAATTTTTTTTCGCTTAGCAATATTATGGACGTACTAATTAGTTACATTGTTTTGGATAATTATACATCTAAAATGTAAATAATGTAATATGTGTCATTAACCATTATGCTTAACAAGTTTTCCATACAAATATGTTTTTTTGAAGGCCTTTGCAATCTTCGTAACCAAATTAACTATAGGTTTTTAATTTGTCTGATGATACTTGTTTATTGTAAATCTTATTCTGTTTGTTAAATTTTATTTAACCACCCAATGTTTGTGTGTTTATAATGAATATGTCATACAACGAAAAAAGTGAAATGTGGAACCTTCTCACCTCTTTCAGTAACAAAACCAAAACCTCAAATGACACTGTTTAAAAAAAAAAAATGTGCATATGGAGAAAAGAAACAGGCCATTAATGCCTGGTACACCTTAACTTTTCCCCACCAATTCGTCTTCACCTTCTCCACTGAACCACCAGTTTCTTCACTCCCAAGTTTGCTATAAGTATCATTTTGTTTCTCTTAGTCTTTCCTCCATAATATTTTTCCCCATGTCTTAAACATCTGTTCAGTCTCCTAAGATCCCTTTGATTCTAGTTTGCTTCTACTTTACCAGATTTCATTTTCAGCAACCAATATGTGTCATCTCCAAACACCTGAGCTCTTAGACTGATTACTTCTGCTAACCGGCTTATCACACTTAAGGTCCTGCAATAGAAATACAAAATCATGTTGCTTAATCTTGTAGCAAATTGGGACGAAACCACTAAACAAATCTTATTTCTTCATAATCATGCATCTTTGGTAAAAGATTTGCTGCCAATTAAATAGCATATTCCTGCAAACCAAAAATTCTGCTTAGAACATGATCTTGAACATACATGAATATACTGATGAATGCAGAATTAAGAAAAAGATTCGTGACAGATCGGTATTATACATATATATGATGATCATAGATTATATCTGATTAAATAGAAAATAATGAGCAAATGACGAAAGACAGTTTCAAATCAACTTCCTCTTATACACACACCAGGGGCAACATAATAGGAGAATATAGTTGGAAGGTTGGGGAAGATGGATTTGGAGCCTTTTTGAGGAATAGGTGATGTGGTTTCGGTGTGAGTAGATGACCGAGATTTCGTGTAGTGGTTGAGCTCCGTATATATAGCAAATCAAGAGAAGATGAAGAGAGGGTCATTGTAATTCTAACTGTATTTTCAATTATTATTGATGCAGTTAATGGGAAGGGGATGCATCAGATTCTTCAAAAGGGAAGGAGCAGTGACGACGAACTGAAAGGAAGAGAAGTCGCGAAATATCACATACGGTGGAGATTGCTAGGTTTAGTGAGAAATGGGCTTAAAATTATTTCAACTCCTCTTGTGGAGCCCATTAACGCCAATTGTATTTTAACTTAAATGAAATGACGCGTTTTGAGTGAACGGACACGTGTCGTATTCACAGACTTTGAATTTTTGACCTGGCATCCTACGTGTCAGCAGGAGAGAAAAAACCTTACTTTATAGTAATAGATATGTAAGAAGGTAGTTATTATGTTAAGGGTTAATTACAAGAGAAGATAGTTATTATATTAAAGTTACAAGAGAGGAGTTATATCTCTTACCGATTACAAGAATATATATTTTTTTAAAAAAATTAGAAGTAATTAATATACGGAAAATTTAAGTCAGGAATGCATATTATATTTTTATATAATCATAACTAGGGTCGGCCCGCCCTACGGGCGGAATATTTATTTACTTTTGATTTAAATTATATTTTAAATAATATTATATTTTTTGGAACCGAAAAATACCTAACTAACAATAAAGATGATGAAGACAGATATATTATAATACTTTCTAATTTATTTGTAAGTTTATAATGAAAAATTTAGCCGGTTTCTTTGAAAATATGATTTTTAATAGTATTCTAATTCTTTTAGTTAGGAAATCAACTATTATAAATTATATAAATAAGGAGGAAAGCTGTTTATATATACTATAAAAATGAATTTGAAAAAGGACCATGTCGAAAAGTCACTTTAAGAATTAACAAAATCTCTGAACTTGAAAAGAGAAAATGAGTTAATTTTTTTTTTGAGAAAGAAAGAAAATGATTTAATTTCTATGCTCTAATGAAAAAGACATTTGCAATTAATACAATAATAATTTATGATAAAGGTTGAAATAAAGCTCTAATGAGTTTTTATAAATTACCATTTGATGTTTGCAACATATAGTTCAAGTGATTGTTAAGTTTACATATGTTGTACTAAATTGATTTAAAATATTTTTATAATTTTATTGTTTTTTCATGTAGCTTTTTGATATTTTAAAATCCAACCAAAAAGGTTAGGAGCAATATTATTAATAGTTTTCTTCAATATTTATGTACTGTAAACAAAATTCAACAGTTAGTTTAGTGACAGAACCAACAATTGAAAATCATTTGTTTTGTTTGAAGACATTTTTTTTAAATCTGATTGATTTAAAATTCTTTATTTATGTTGAATTTTTATATCTTTAAATTACACAACTAATAATTAATGATTTAAATCTTTAAATCAATTCAACCAATATTTTGAAAAGTATAAAATAATATAATAAGTGAGATCTTGATAAAACCAAAAAATATTTTTGGCTATAATACAAAAACCTTTTCACTTTGAACTATTTATGATTTTCTTATTTATGTTGTTACTTTCTGTAATCAAATCACATAGGGGTTTAGGCTTACCCTTGATAGACCAAGGTTTCAAATCGAATCACGCAACGCGAAATGTCTAAGTGACATTTCAACAGGGAAGGTATCGTAAGTTTCTTGCCTTATAGAAAATATGGGGTTGACCTTATGTAGGCTGAATTTTTACTGTCTTTGTATTGTTCCTTCCTTCAAATATTTGACATTATTTTTTCTTCATTAGACGGGGAAAGGTAATTTTAGTTTGTTTGACTTTTGCTTCATAAAATATGCTTGTATATTTCATATCTTTTTCTTATATATTTCAAAAACAATGAAAAGAGAGCCATTTAGAAATTAAAACAATATAAATTTAAGGCTGTTTAATATAACAGAAATCAATTTTCAATATAAACAAAATTGTAGTCACCATCTCTATTACATCTACCATTAATTTCTCTACCTAGCCTCGTCTTGTGTGTGTGGAAGGATTCTCCAGCATCTCGTCTTACTCCCTGCAATGGGCTTCGACTACAGATACAGCCATGATGTTACTTCTACAGTTCTACTTCCACTCCTGTAGAAAGATAAGTACTGTAACATTAGTAACCAACACTTATGTATGTGTTTTAGGCATGTCCCTCGAAGGGGACTGGCGGAAATATAGTTGCTTCTTTCTTCTTGCTCCAAATATTTTCTAGCATCCTAGTAAGCCACCCATCATAGTAAGTCATCATGGCGGGATCATCACCGTTGTAACTGCTTCCGGAGGCTAAGCTTCTGCTGATTACTGTGTAGATTTCAGATGCTCACTGTCCTCATCATCATAACCGGGAGCTAGATCTCATGCTGGTCCCGATTCTTTACCCTATATATTGAAGCGTGTACGTGCGGGATATCTATTAGGTAAATAAAAAGCTGAAAGCATTTTCGTTTCCACTAAGATGTTGAATGACTTCTTCAGTGGAGTCCCAATTCAAAATACGTTTCGTAACCGAGCCAGTTATTCTCACTCACCTGTAGTTAGGCCAAGAACTATAACTGAATATCTAGGATGATAGGCTGCAGAGAGATTTGTACGGAACCCCATATTTGCAGAGAGATTTTGGTTAATATATATATAAGTTCAAAAGATGATTTAAATATAACAGGCAAGAAAACCAAACCTCTTGTACAGAGCATTTAGCCTTAAGCAAAACTTTTTTGCAAGTAACCTCGTGGTGCAAAGCTTTCACCTGAAACATATCCGTTCTTAAATAAAAAAGTGAAGAACTGACAAAACATATGAGCAAAGAGCAGTAAATTCTGGTTGCACCTTGTTTCTAACAAAACTTATCTCCTGTAGAAAAATGAATGGTTTTCTTTGGTGCATCGGATCTTTGAATTAACCAAGACATGTGTGCAAACTGTGTATTCCTCCATGTACAACTCGTATCTGCTTAGCTCAATTGTTTTACTTTTTTTATTGATTAAAGAAAATACTTTTACATCTCCTGATCTCAAATAAAACCAAAATCAAATCTAGTCAATTTATTTAAGACAATGAGATCGCAAGTTAGAGACTTACAAACCCAGAATGAGATGTCAACCTTCATCAGCTGGTTTACTTGTCCACTCGATGCTAAACCGGTTTCATCTTGTGACCAAATGAAGATCTTTTTATCATTCACTCCTTTTTTAATACATATTTCATATGAAATTCAAGAAGTCCAAATGAAGATCTTTTCATCATTCACTCTCAAGAATTAAAGACTCAAGTTTCAAAACTGAAACAAATCCAAGAAGTAAAGACTTAACTAAAAGAAGTTATATAAAGAAAATAAAACTTAATCAACGAATTTTATTAGTTATATGAAAAAAAAGAATTAGAATCTCCTTTTTCTACTAACCAAGATTAAAGAGAAAAAACCACAAAGCCAAACAATGCATATATATGAAACATTATATGGGTGTATGTCTTACCAGCAAGTCATGTGGTTGCAGCCTTGAGCAATTAAAAATCATTACACGGCAATACTGACACCGTCTCCACCTCTTATACCTCGCCAAGCGATGCAATATGATATCATCTTGATATATTTCACGAACCTGAAGAATATGAAACTCTTCACAGCTCATAGATTCACGCCAAGGAACGTCACGGTCCACACACGCAAACCTCTCACAGAGTGGACACTTCACACAACAGCTATTCTCTGCCTAACTACACGTGTTTGAGACTTAAAGCCTGGTCAAGATCACATAAAGAAGCAAGCTTTAGAACAAACCCATTTTATATAAACGAATAGAAAACAAACTAACAAAGAGAGTCTAGAACAGTTGTAAAAAGACAGTCGAGAACACACCTGCTGCTTAGCTTCTTCAAAGTTTTCACCTTGATATCAAGCAGTACACAATACTTCATCGTTTACAGAAACCTATGACCATAGAAACACAAAGTGAGTAAAGCATTCATCCTTTTATCTAATCACTCGTCAAATCATAAATCAAGCACCATTCAAAATGAAATAAAAGCAAGGGTTCCAGGTTCTCTTGTTACACTAAGAACCAAACAATATTTTCATTTAAACATCATTTTCACTAATCTAAACGTGGGTTAGAAACAAAACTCACAGAGACAGCACCTAACCCAAGAAGCGTATAAATTACAATCAGGCCGCGAGCTGTGGAGCTGCCATGAAGGAAACAATTTTAAGATTGACGCCTTCGGTTAACTGTTCGTGACGCCTAGGAGATTTATCTGCAATCTAAATCAAATTGAGTCAAAGTCAAGAAACAAAAGGGTGTCTTGACATGAAGAAGCATGAGACTGACACAACGACAAATCAGGAGACGCAGCGGCGATGGTGGCTTGCATTATGGTCGACTAAAACAGAATTGATATATCACAGAGACAACAATCAGGAGAGAATTTAAGCAAAAAGAATAAAATAGTAAACAAACAGGAAGAGACTTGTAACTGTAAAGATCTCTAGACACTACAGAAACTTGAAGAAAATAAAGAGTCTTACCATTAGATTCAAATCAAGGAGAAAAAAATCTGAAGTCAATCTTTATGATGCAAACATGAAGAACATGTATCTTTGGATTTGAGCGAAAACTTGGTACCTTCCGTTGTCCGACGTGCGTTAGGATCTGTGGCAGGAATAAGGGGTGAATCATATCTCGGATTTGGCTGAAATTTCTCACATATACATCAAAGATGAAGCGGTAGAAATCATTTGTCTTTACTATTAATTTGAAACTCAACCAGTTTATTAAAGATGAGAATTTAATTGTAAGGTATATGAAGAGATTGAAACTCTTGGCTTTCTGGTTCCGTAGCGGCTAATAGGAGATCGGAAGAAGAAAAGTAAAACCGTCGGCGAGATTTCGTTGTTTAGGTTGACACGTGGCGCAATTACAGGAGTTGAATTTCTGACTTGGACGCTGATGTGTCAGCAGGAGAGAACCAACTCTCTTTTATAATAATAGATATTGCATGGCCTTACATAAAACATGCTCATATGTAACAAAGAGCTTATGTTGCATATGTGTGTAATGATTTCCGATAATATATATTTGCTGGTTATTTATGGACAGTTTGGTTATTCTGATGTTTTAGTCTCGAGTTTAGGAATAATACGATCGATGTTGATTATATAGTTTGAGGCGTATTTGCTGTAATTGGTTAGATTCTTAATTTTACAGGCTTGGTTTTTGATATAAATATTAATTTTTCTTTTCAATAAATCTTATATCTTTGTTTACCAAATCACTGAAATACATAATGTATTATTATGCATTTATTAAAATAATCAAATGTAATTTTTTTGAAATCTATGAACCGTATGGTTGTATAAAGGGGCAGAGCAAATGATTTCAAGATCAGGTAACCATGTTTCAAGACGGAATCTGTCTTAGACGGAAGTGAATTTTTGTCCTACCGATGTACAGCGTATGAATGTAAAGCTCGAGTGTGTTTGCATTGTACGGGCGAATGTTTTTGATATTTATAATCTGTAATAGTTGCAGAGGCGAAGTCAGGTCGGAGATGTTAAGAATAGTTCTTATTGGCTTTTTTTTCTTGTGTATTTTCCATTTTTCTCAAATGTGTAGATTGTAATATACTTCGTATATATATGATGGCGGGGTTTTGAGTACCAAGAGTATCAACCTCTTGGTAGTATCTTTATACACAAACATTAGTTTTTTTTTTAAGTTGGAAAACATCAAGAGGAGGGACATAGTATACAAAGACAACCTGATACGCTATTGTTATAAAAATTATAAAATTCATAGTACGCAAATGTTCCAGGAAATTAGTAAGTGAAATAAACTGGAGAACGGCTGGCGTGTGTCTGAAGAAAAACACTGTTTACACAAATGCGGTTGCCTTCTTTAGCTTAGAAATTGCTTGAGATCTATGCTGCCTGCCATCACTGTGATTATTAGGTTCTCCTTAGTTTGTGTGAAGTAGACAGATTGAACATGACACAGAATAAGAGTATTATATTGCAGACCTGTGTGACTCGGAGATCCTAGAAAATCTCTTTATAGATGATATTGGAAAACATTAAGGTTTGCATAAACTTAAACAAATCGTTCAAACCAAAAATAGTTTTATAGAAAAATCAGAAAGTTAAAAAAAAAACAGAAGGCAAACACCACATCCTTAATATTAAAAACCCAACATTTATGCTAAAGCAAATCTGCTGACAAAGCACTAAGCAAGACATGCCTTCTTCACCATCTTCTAAGTTGCTCTGGCTAAAGGCTTATGTGGCTCTCCACCATCTAGGTCTCATACCCGCATCTGGTGCTGCCTGCTGACTGCCAACCCCAGTCTCAACCTTAGCAAGAACCGTTCCGTCAACTGGTGTGTCTTCCCTCTTGTTCATGTTGTCTCCCTGAGCTTGTCAAATAATCTAGATTAACTTATGGTAGTTGAAAATATCAAGACGTGAAGGTGTATGGGAAGACGATGTTGTAGCAGAGCTGAAGTAGTTCATGAAGTGTGACATGAACTACTACATCAGAGAGGTGGTTCGTGAGAAGCACGTATCAAGACCGATGCATTAAAAGAAGATTTAATGAAGAGGGACATTAAAGGAAGACTTGAAGAAGAAGCAATCGATCTAAAGAGAAAAGGAAGATTGGCTTATTCGCTGAAGTAGAAGAAATGGAAAGTTTCCATTGGGTAGATAGATTAGATCTAGGGCTTCCTCAAAGATATATAAAGGAGGCGTTGGCACTGTATTGCCGGTTAACACACAGGGAGAGCTTTTAGCAATAGAGAGTTTTGTACGTCCTAAGAAGGAGAAGCAAAGCATCTAGGGGTTAAGAGCTTAGGTGGTTCAGAGTCTGTCTTAGATCTCTGAACGAGTTGACTAGCAAACAAGTCGAGGTTTGTCTTGAGCTTGTTTGATTTATTGCTTTTAAGAAGAACGTGTAAGAGCTTTTGAAAGAATAAATATAGTCGTATTTCTTGGAATTGAATAACCCTGTACTACTGTGTGTTCTACATAGCGTAGCTTGCTTATCTTACATTAACAATTGGTATCAGAGCAGGTATCTGTGCTTTGTTTATTTAAACAGGTAGATCCTGCGGAGTAAGATGGATAGCTATCGCGAGTTGGTGATAAGTTCCAAGGTGATCCTTGAAGTAGGAAACTATGGATTCTGGAAGGCGCGCATGAAGGCTACAATCAAGGGTATTGACCCATTGGCGTGGAAGGCTGTGGAATCTGGTTGGAAATCACCTGTTGCAAGAGCTGAGGATGGAACAGACGTTCCAAAACTGGAGGAGCTCTGGACTGATGATGAGAACAAGATGGCTAAGTTCAATGCTCGTGCACTAACTGTCATACATTGCAGTGTAGCAAGGAAGCAGTTTGAACTAATTCAAGGATGCGAGGCAGCAAAGGATGCATGGGATATTCTGCAGAAGCATTTTGAAGGAACCTCAAAGGTTCAGAGTTCTAGAAAGGATATGCTTGCAACAATATTTGAAGAGCTAAAGATGGAGGATAATGAATCTGTTGGAGATTTCAGCTCAAAGATTAGCTCACTAGCACAAGAAGCACTTACGCTTGGAAAGAAATACAAAGAGAAGAAACTTGTGAAGAAGTTCCTGAGGTGCCTGCCGTCTAAGTTCATGGCATACAAAGCAGCTATGACCGTCTCCTGTAACACTGACGAGATGACATTTGATGAAGTGGTTGGAATGTTACAAGCTCATGAGATGGAAGTAGCTGGTGTGTCTGGCGGAATGAAGGAAAAAGGAATTGCGCTTGCATCAGTTGAAAAGGAGCCTATGGATGATAACGACCCTGTGAGTCTCCTGGTCAGAAGGTTTGATAGAGCTCTACGAAAAGTGGAGAATGGGCAGAAGAAGTTTGGCCAAGGTAGGAAGACGTCTGAGCCAGAGAAGAACTACAGGAAGAATGATGCTAAGTGCTATGAATGCAAGGGGTATGGTCACTTTCGAACTGAGTGTCCCACAGTGAAAAGAAGAGAGATTCAATGTCATAACTGCAAGGGATATGGACACACTCAAGCTGAGTGCGAGTCGGATGGTAGGAGAAAGCCAGAAAAATCCATGATAGGAATCAATGACAGCGAGTCCGACAGCGAAAGTGAAGAGGAAGTGAACAACTTTGTGGCGTTTTTAGGAATCGTGGAGTGTGACTCAGGATCTGAGAGTGAGGCTGAGCAAGAAAATGACTTAGATGAAAGCTACAAGGAAGTTCGAGAGACGCTAGTGAAGCTGGGAACGGAGAATTTGGCATTGGCTAAAGAGAAGGCACGACTGGATGTTGAAGTACAAGTGTTGAAGGATGACCTCAACAGAGAAGCTGAGTTGGCTAAGGAAAGTGTGAATCTGATTAAAGAAAAATTAGTCCTGTCTAAGCAAGCGGACGAGCTCAGAGAAGAACTACTGGCTGAAAGAAAGAGAGCAGCTGATCTTCAAGCTGAATTAGATCAGCAATATCGGAAGATTAAGATGCTCACGGGAACCAAGCAACTTGACAAGATTCTGAGCAGTGGAAGAACTGAAAACTCATTGATGGGACTTGGTTACACTGGAAGACAGAGTAGCTCAACAGGTACAACACGCTTTGTGTCTGGAGGTTTTGCGCATGCTGAAGAAGCTAAGACACAAACTACTCCAGCTCAGATGAGTGGATGTTTCTTCTGTGGGAAGTTTGGTCATTACAAGAGATATTGCTACAAGTATCTGGAACGGGTCAAACAAGTATGGAGACAACACAAGTTTTGGAGAATAGGGAAGACTTCTCGAGGCTGGATGAAGAAAACCGACTTGTATCCTAAGATAGTGACTGAGCCAAGAAGTACCATACGATGTAACATGGCGCGAGTGTCAAGTGATTCTGAATCTGAGGAACCATGGTACTTCGACAGTGGATGCTCTAGACACATGACAGGAAACATTGAGTATCTAGACAAAGTGTCAAAGGTAAAAGGAGGAAAGGTAACCTTTGGAGATGGAGGATGTGGTGTCATTCAAGGCAAAGGTACAACGTGTAACTCAGAAGTACCTAAATTGGTGAATGTCTACTTTGTCAAAGGATTAAAGGCTAATTTGATCAGCGTGAGTCAACTGTGTGATGACGGACTTACGGTGTGCTTCTCAGCAATTGATTGTCGTGCCATAAACCAACATGGTGTAACAGTACTACAAGGTGTGAGATCTGGCAATAACTGCTACATGTGGGAAAAGAAGGTTAAGTGCTTGTCAGCTCAAGGGAATATTGATCTATGGCACAGACGTTTGGGACATATGAACTTCAGGAATCTAACGAATCTAGTGTGCAACGACTTGGTTCGAGGAGTACCCAAACTCAAGATCGATGACAAGATTGTGTGTGGTGCATGCAATGAGGGAAAGCAAGTCAAGATACAACACAAAAAGGTACCAGATGTTCAGGCAAAGGCACCATTGGATCTAGTTCACATGGATCTCATGGGTCCTATACAAACCGAGAGTATCGGAGGAAAGAAGTATGTGTTTGTACTAGTGGATGACTACACCAGGTTCACTTGGGTTCGGTTTCTCAGGGAAAAGTCAGAAGTGTCTGAAAGTTTCAAAATCTGGGCGCTTCAACACATAAATGAAAAGGGAGGAATCAAGAAGATACGAAGTGATCATGGAGGAGAATTCGAGAATGAAGCCATGACTACCTTTCTTGAATCAAGAGGAATAGCTCACCAGTTTGCAGCACCTTGGACACCTCAGCAAAATGGAGTGGTTGAACGAAAGAATAGAACTCTACAGGAAATGGGAAGAGCAATGCTCCATGGTAACAAGATAGCCAAGAGGTTCTGGGCTGAAGCACTCAGCACGGCGTGTTACACAATCAACCGTGTGTATGTCAGAAAAGGGACAACAAAGACACCGTATGAGATGTGGACAGGCAAAACTCCTAATCTTAGTTACTTTCATGTTTTTGGATGCAGGTGCTACATACTGAATGACAAGGACTACCTTGGGAAGTTTGACTCAAGAAGTGATGAAGGATTTTTTCTGGGTTATGCACAGTCTAGTTCAGCATACCGAGTCTACAACAAACGGACAGAATCAATTAAAGAATCAGTTAATGTTGTATTTGATGATTTGTCTGTGGTTGTAGGTGATGACATGGGATCAGATGAAGAGGAAGAAGGTGGATCATCCATAGCTGCGACTGAAGTCATTGAGGAAGGTCCGATCTCAGATACAGTACCGCAACCAGTGATTCAGCAAGTTCATCGCAATCATTCGAAGTCTGATGTGATTGGAGGAATTGAAGAAGGACGAAAAACGCGTGGAAAGGTGATCAACTTTAAAGAAATAGTGCAGTTCGCATGTTTCGTTTCATCAATAGAACCTAAGACACACACTGAAGCACTACGTGATGAATATTGGATTGTCGCAATGGAGGAAGAACTTGAGCAATTCACCAGGAACGATGTGTGGGAACTGGTTGCTAGACCTAAAGGAGTAAACGTGGTTGGCACTAAATGGATATTCAAGAACAAGACTGATGAGCATGGAGAAGTAGTTCGTAACAAGGCAAGGCTTGTAGCTCAAGGATACTCACAGATTGAAGGAGTAGACTTTGAAGAAACCTTTGCCCCAGTTGCAAGATTGGAATCCATTCGGTTATTTCTGGGAATGGCGTGCATTCTGAACTTCAAAGTGCATCAGATGGATGTGAAAAGTGCTTTCCTCAATGGAGTCCTTCAGGAGGAAGTCTATGTTGAGCAGCCAAAGGGATTTGAGGATCCAGTGCATCATGATTATGTGTATCGACTGAAGAAAGCATTATATGGGTTGAAGCAAGCACCGCGTGCATGGTATGAACGACTCACAAGGTTTCTGTTAGAAGCGGAGTACATCAGAGGGAGTATAGACAAGACGCTGTTCTTCAAGGAAGTTGGAAAAGAGATAATCATTGTTCAAATCTATGTGGATGACATTATCTTTGGAGGCACGTCACAGAAGCTGGTGGATGAGTTTGTTCAGAATATGACTCAAGAGTTTGAGATGAGCATGTGTGGTGAACTGAAGTACTTTCTTGGACTTCAAGTGTCTCAGTCAGAGAAAGGTGTCTTCATATCTCAGAGTGCATACGCTAACAGTTTGGTAAAGCGATTTGGTATGGAGAACTCCAAAGTGTCTAAGACACCCATGAGTACATCACTGAAGCTGGCACGAGATGAAGCAGGAGAAGATGTGGATGTCAAGCTCTATCGAGGGATGATTGGCAGTCTATTGTACTTAACTGCGAGTCGACCGGATTTGTCATTCAGTGTCGGTGTGTGTGCACGATATCAAGCTAAGCCAAAGGTATCACACCTGAATGCAGTTAAGAGGATCATCAAGTACGTCAAAGGAACAGAGAGCTTGGGCGTGTATTACTCGAAGAATTCCAACAAGAACTTGGTGGGATACTGTGATGCTGATTGGGCAGGATGTGCTGATGATAGAAAGAGTACCAGTGGAGGATGTTTCTTTCTTGGAAACAATCTTATCTCGTGGCTGAGCAAGAAGCAGAACTCTGTATCACTCTCTACGGCGGAAGCAGAATATATTGCCATGGGTAGCTGTTGCTCACAACTTATCTGGATGAAGCAGATGTCAGCTGATTATGGAATGCAATCGGGTCCCTTTCTTGTGTATTGTGATAACAAAAGTGCAATTGATATCTCGAGGAATCCGGTCCAACATTCAAGGACGAAGCACATTGACATAAGGCACCACTTCATCAGAGAATTAGTTGAAGACAATCAGGTAGTAATCGAACATGTAGTTACTGATTTGCAGTTGGCTGATATATTCACTAAATCTCTTGAATTTAATCGATTTATCACATTAAGAAATGCAATTGGTGTGTGTAATCTTGATTGTTGAGTCAAGTTGTGCAGAGAATAGTGCAGGTGCTGATTCGGGATGTACATATGATTCAGATTGGTTTTGGAACCCGAGAACGCTGTGGAAAAGAGCTGCTTGATATGCCGTCAATGTTGTAATGGTACAGGTTTCACGTCAATCTGTGGCCCCCCCCCCTCTCAATAAAAAGAGCCAGCAATGATACAGAAAGATGCTCAGAAAATAAAAAAAAAAAAAAAAATTTGATAGATTCATGATGGGAAACAACAGGGGTTTCACAGCACGAGAATAAAGAATGAAAACCGGCAGCATTGATGAAGGCATATCAATGTGAAAGCTAGCCATAAAAAGACAATCGGCTGCACCAGAATATAAGATCTAGGAAGAGTTATATGTGCAGCTTGAATCAAGCACTGAGGCAACTCGTGAAGCACTTCACACAAATGGTAACTGAACTGAATTGATCTAATGCTTTATAGTAATCTTGATTCAGCCAATTGTGAGTTGTGACTTGTGTTTTATTACTATCTTGAAAGTCTGATGATACATTAATAATTCGCGAATGTGCCTAATGCTTGTGTGTTTGGATGAGAGAAATTAAATGTTGTAGGCATGCAAAGGAGAGGATAAAAAGTCAGGGACCAGATCTGCAATATCAGAAAAAGTTGATTCAGTTTTATTCCGTTAAGGGAAGTAGTGGGGAACAAGCCCTAGAAAATCTCCATCGTGCTTAAGAAGCTCAATCTCGCAACCTCTCTTCATCTCTCACACGATTCTCACACAGAAACCGACATCTACCATGGTGAAAGCAAAGAAAGCAGCTCAACAAGCTGAATCATCCAAGGGAGAGGCACATGCAGCGCCTGAAGAAAGTCGGAGGTCACTCACTGATGGCGAACCTGAATCGCCTCCGCCGAGAAACGATATGCCCGTTTCTGATGTTCTACCTGAGGTTACTGAGGAGCTTGACTCGTTCAACACCGCGAATGAGAAAGCTGCTTCAGAGGATAGCGATGAACGAACTCCGGGTCTTGTGGAAGAACCATCAGCGAAAGTGCCTGAAGCAGATCCGCAACCGCAGCTTGGATCCCCTAATGCTGATATTCAAGATGTTCCGGTCCTTGATAAATCGTTGGAAGAGAAGGATGAGTCTCCTTTACCGCTGGTGCTCGTTGAAGAAGAGAAGGAACAGAGTGGAGCCGAGGTTGAATCAGGCAAGACGGTGGATGACGAACCCAAAGATGATGAAGCTTCACAGAAGGAAGTGAGAAAGAAACGAGTGCTGCAGCGATTAGGGTTGCGTTCTGCAAAACAGAGGAAGACAGGGGAGTCGAGTACACCAACTCAATCTCAGTTCCTCACACCAGGAGATGCAGCCAAGTCACCATATTTGGCTAAGGAAGCAGGAGCCTCGCCTCAGTTGAGATCAAGAAAGTCTGGTGACAAAAGTGCTGATCCAATGCCTCCTCTCATCAAGAAAAGGTAAGATCAGTTTCTTAAGCGTAAAGTACTTGCTGAGCGTTCGGTTGATATGAAGGAAGCTGATCAGTGGGGCTACTTAGCGGTCATTAAGAAAGGGTCTATGGAATCAACGGTCTCGAGTCTTGCTGTGTATGTTGAGCAAGTTGTAGCTGAGTTCTATGCAGGTCTGCCGCGTACTAAAGCTGAAGCAGATGTTGATGAAGTAGTTGTTTCTGTGAGAGGCCAAGAGTACAAGTTCTCACCTGCGCTTATCAACAATGCCATAGATTGGGAACCACTTACTGAGGACGAAGAGGAGGAAGACACAACTTTGGATGATATCTCAGTAACTGAGTTGGCTTCATTTATCACTGGAGATACGAGGATAGAATGGGACGGTCTCACTACAGCGGATCTTACTCCGTGCTACGGTGCTTTGATGATCATAGCTGCATACAACTGGATTCCTTCTACTCACAAGACTTATGTCTCACTTGAGAGGGCAAGGCTAATCTACAAGATGGCTCATGGAGTCCGTGTTGATTTGGGTAAGATGATGTTCTGACAGATTCTCAATCTTGGAGTGATTCAGGTCAATGATGCACGTTGGTTGATCTTCCCTCGCTTGATCATGGCACTCCTCCAAAGCCAGCATGCAGTTCCATCTTACCCCAGTGACAAGCTCCAACGTCCGGTTCCTTACAAGAAGGATAAACGAGTGGGCGAGATCTATGAGCAGAGAATAGCGAAAGGAAAAGGACCAGCTAAAGCTGAACCAAAGAGGAGCTCTGCCAGGACAACCCGTCAGTCATCTCCTGCTCCGATTCCTGCTCCACGAACTGCTACACCAAGCTCCAGGACTGCACCACGTCGTGTTTCTCTGTATGAACTTGGATCAGTTGCCATCCCTCGAGGACCACTCAGCCGTGTTGATTTGCAAGTGGCACTACAGGACACAACACGAGCCCTTCAAGCGCTAGCCGAGATAGTTCAGGATCTTCAGAGCGCTGTAGCAGGTTAGTATCCCTATCCTTATGAATATGTGAGGTATTTTTCTTGGTGTTTTTAATCCGTGTGCTCACAAGCAGGGGGAGAAGAAGAAGACTAGGATGTAGAAGACCAAGATTGTGGGGGAGCTGTGTTCTGTTGCTTTGTTTTTATGTCTATGTTATTTCAATTGCACCACTTGTTGCAATTCCTTGTTATCCATGTTTTCAGACTGGCTAAGATTATGGGGGAGCATTTGCATATGCTATCTTTTGATATTATGTATTAATTTGCTTAAACCCGGTTTTAGGATAATATAAGTATGTTCTTAATTGTCTTGAGTTGGTTGAATTAACGTTTAGACATATATACTGGTACTGTTGTGTGTGGTTGGTTCTTGTCTTCTATCTCAGGTACTTGTGAGACGACGAATTAAAAAGGGGGAGATTGAAGGTGTATGGGAAGACGATGCTGTAGCAGAGCTGAAGTAGTTCATGAAGTGTGACATGAACTACTACATCAGAGAGGTGGTTCGTGAGAAGCACGTATCAAGACCGATGCATTAAAAGAAGATTTAATGAAGAGGGACATTAAAGGAAGACTTGAAGAAGAAGCAATCGATCTAAAGAGAAAAGGAAGATTGGCTTATTCGCTGAAGTAGAAGAAATGGAAAGTTTCCATTGGGTAGATAGATTAGATCTAGGGCTTCCTCAAAGATATATAAAGGAGGCGTTGGCACTGTATTGCCGCTTAAAACACACAGGGAGAGCTTTTAGCAATAGAGAGTTTTGTACGTCCTAAGAAGGAGAAGCAAAGCATCTAGGGGTTAAGAGCTTAGGTGGTTCAGAGTCTGTCTTAGATCTCTGAACGAGTTGACTAGCAAACAAGTCGAGGTTTGTCTTGAGCTTGTTTGATTTATTGCTTTTAAGAAGAACGTGTAAGAGCTTTTGAAAGAATAAATATAGTCGTATTTCTTGGAATTGAATAACCCTGTACTACTGTGTGTTCTACATAGCGTAGCTTGCTTATCTTACATTAACAAGACGGAACAACAATCACACTCACAGTATCAACGAAATCAGGGAGCAGTGCATCGAAACCGGTTATGGAATACATCGAGCCCTCCGTAAGATGGGGACCAAAAGTCGGAACACGGCTAGCAGCAACTGTGGCTGGCATAAGATTTGTACTTTGATGCATTTTCAACTCTGTTTTACGGATCACGAGTTGTAGCCGATGGGGGAATACGGTTTGGTTATCGTTTATTGTGTTCTTATACAATCGGGAACTTGGAAACCTTTGTTGAATGATAACACCGCCTTGCTCTTAGTCATATGTTTCGGATTTTGTTATTATTTCTCCAAAGATCTAAGAACCATTCTTGATTTTGGTCTATCACGTGCTCACTGGTCTCTTTAGAATAAATGTTAAGCTACAACGTAAATGTCATAAGCAAATCCTACTGTATTTGTAAAAGTTCATCTAAAGAAACTAAGGAGTTGATTTTAAGAGTTGTGTCCTTTTATGAAAAATGAACTCCATTATTTTTAAGAGTTGTAACTTTTCATTATAAAAAATAATTTAGTTTAAAAGTAAAATAGAATATCTCAATAGGTGTCTTTTTACAATTTATAGTTTTAAGTGTTGTGTCTTCTTATTATAAAAAAACTAGAAATAATCATCTGCAATAATGTTAAGAATTGAGTCTTTTCATAAAACTGAACTCTATTAGTTTTAAAAATTCTATTTCTTCATTATAAAAATAAATTGTTTTTAAAATAATTAAAATATTCCAATAAGTGTATTTCTTACAATTATTTAGTTTACATAGTCATGTCTTCTCATTATAAAAGAGCACTTATTTCCATAATACATTTATTTCGTTAAAAGAAATTGTAAATGATTATTTATAAAGGATTTTCTTATAAAACATGGAATATTTATTTTTGTATTTATAATAATTATTTTAATATTTATAATAGTTATTTTAATATTTAAATAACAGAAAGTTAAATTATATTTAGAAAAAAATAGAAAACAGCATAAAATAAAGACAATAGTAAAATACAATACAGATTATTCGGTTATTATTGATAATGGCAGTAGTAAAGATTTTGTTATTGAATCGAATTGTCATACATAAAACAACAATCCAAATACAAATATAGAAGACGGTGTAGAGAATAAGAGGAAGAAGAAAGCGAATTAAGAAAATAGTTTACAAAATCAAAAACAAAGTTGTTGAAAAGACAAAAATATAGCATATTCCTCTAATAAGATACATGAGTATTAAAATCATAGATCAAGTTCAAATCTATATTCGATAAAAAGTACATGTTGAGTATTAAAGGTACATGTACTTTACAGTTAAAAAAAAAACAAATGAAACGTACATGAGTATTAAAATCATAGATCAGGTTCAAATAAAATAGTTTACAAAAAGAAAAAAAAAATATGAGAGATTACTTTTTATGATTCTGCGTACTATGTTTTTAGGACAACTTGTTACTTTATCACTCAGCTGACGTGTCCGTTGAGAGCATCATTTCCCTGTATCAAGTACAATTGGATAAAAACCGGTTCGCAAGAATCAAGGTTTCTCACTCCCAATCGAGAGAATCTGACTATCGAAGCTGCGTTGTTGAATGAAGCTTTGGGAATGGATTAATCGTGCGTTGGAGACGAGCTGAAGTTTATCCTTGGCCGCCGTGATGGAGGTGAAATTTTGAATCCCTAGATTGTTGTTCGTTTCTGCAATTTGTCTGTGGAATCATGATATGATCGGAACATAGTGCGGTTGGATCTGTGATAGTTGTAGTAGATATGTGCTAGCTTAGTTAGGCTTGAGTTAAGATGATTACTGATCTGCCTACTCCTATTATTATTTTGTTTTTTTGATAATTTGAGATTAAAAAGTGAGTACATCTAGCTCATATTTTGTTAGATTCTTGCGTGTTATGGTTTTAGTGAATGTTAGCAGCAAATACATAGAGAGAGTGTATATATACCGGCTGCTGAATTATGACATGTACTGAAGAAACAGGTTATGTTTGAAGTTTAATGTTGTTGTGTTGTGTAGTCATCATGGTTGCTAGATTTTCTTGTCTATTATGGTTCTAATAATGTTTACATCACAATTTGTATATTATTTGTTCATGTTAAGAGAAGAACTTAATTAATTATTCATTTTGCATCCGATAAATATCATAGTTTATACTATACTATACTCGATACACAATCCCATATTCCCATCCCATCCCATCCCAATACAATTATTTTATTTTACTACTTACCCCTCCCCCCCCCTTTATACTATACTATATACTATATACTCAGATAGACAATCCCATATTCCCATCCCATCCCAATACAATTATTTTATTTAGCTACTTCCCCCACACACAATAATATTTTTTAGATGTATATACTTGGACGGTGGTTCAGGAAGACCTCCGCAGAGGCGTTGTCCTCCGTCGTCTGAATCTGATACTCGTTGAAGGTTTCCAAGTGAGGGTCGTAGTAGAGTAACACCTGAAATCCACTCTTCACCTTCTCGTTAGAGAACACCAGTTCACCTGACGGAATTGTACCTTCAAAAGAAAAGGACCGGCCCTTGACCTTTTTTTTCCAACCCCTGACTTCGACTTCTTTTACTACCCAGTTTCCAGATTCCTTGTCCTCTACGCATATCTTAAACTTTTCCTCTCTAGCTAACTCATGCGCAGAATCGGTGACGAAACACGGTTGCGCATTGTAAATTTTCAGTTTGGTGAGACCAATCTTATGTAGGAACGCCTCAGGCAACTCCGTAATAAAGATCGACTCTGTAGTCAAATTCACAGTAACTGCAAGACATGTATTGTTATCCACAGCACCCAAATACAGTTTACCTTCAGTGGAGAGGGAGTTGGTAATTTGGGTGTAGGGACGAGCACAGTCCATCTGACGCCATATTATATCTCCGGGTTGAACGGTGAATATCTGATGCCGCCAAGGTAAATTGTGGTCACCAGCCTCCGTCATAATTACCTTAAACACCTTGGCCTCTTCCTCAAATCCAAATAAAAACCCTCTCTGGTTGAATCTCTTTCGGGTCTGCGGCTGCTCAAACTCCAACACCGTCAGGCATTTCCGGATCGCCGGGTTGCAGAGGACCACGTACCTAATATATATATATATAAGAAATTAGTCATCATATCAAATGATCAACTAAACTCTATCTAAAAGTATTAAATGGACTAATTGTTTTCTTTTAACATCAATTGCGCGCTAATGTCTATTATTAAATAAACAAAATGTTCTAATATGTTGAAATATATACACACTAAGTACCTGTCGGAATGCAGGCAGAGAAGACCTCTTACAGGTACCGAAGTGACTGCGAAGTCTGAGTTTGGAAGCGTTGTCACATTGTGTGAATCAGCGATCGGCTGCGGGCGCTCTTGGTTGACGGTATTGAACGACACGTATCGAGGCTCACCCTCGTTCAAGACTCTTGGTTGACAGAGTCTCGTAAGAACCACCAACGGTTGTTTCTTTGCTTCCTCATACTGTGCATGCTGGAGGTTTCTCCCACCAATCACCCTCTCCCACTCCTTAGAAACCACAAGGGACCTTGTTAGACACTTGGGAGGCAATTTGGAAAGAACCATTTCTTTCAATTCTTCGGGCATCATTTCAAAGTTGAGATTCTCCATACTTTTTTCTTTTGTGTTTTTTTTCTTTCTTTTTGTTTCTTTTATCTCAGATGTTTTCTCTGTTTGTTTGATAAGATATCAGCATGCCCACCCTTCTAATTTATAGAAGATGTGACTAATCATACAGTTAACAGAAACTTAAACTTAATCTACCGTTCCTGAGTTAGGTGATGTAGTCCTGATATCAACTGATGATATTCTCATATCAACTGTCAACATTGAGGATGTGGTCATTAAACCAGAAGCTGAAGCAATATCTAAAACCGTAGCTGTACCAGAAGCCAATCAGATGGTCAACTCAACACCTTACCAAACCAGCCAAGGCGCTAACCAGGACATATGTGCACTAAAAATGACATATCTTATAAACCAGGAGGGTTTTAATCACGAGGCCAATTTTATTGGATTCTACACTCAAGAAGAAGTCCAACTCAATTGGAATCGGGCCATAATATTCATGGAGGAAGACGTTATGAATTTTACAAGTCATAGGTTTTCTAGCCCGTCCATCTGCGAGTACCAGGCTTTAGAAGAAGATTCAAGCCCAGACATGAAGCAGTCTTCATCAGAAACAATCATGGGTTTCAAGAGGGATTTCTCAGCTTTGCAGAAAGCCCGGAATCAAGAGAATTGGTCAAGGAAATTAGGAGATATGATCAATTTCCCAAAACCGGTCAAACCAGCTCTCGACTTGCCTTATTTGGAACATTTCACATTCAAGGCACCTCATATCTTGCTATTGCTTGATGAGCTCGTGGTAGAGATTCTCCAAGTGATTAATTTGGTTCCAAAACAGCTCACTTACCTCCCCAAGCTGTCCAGATACAAGGAACCTCCACACATCTCCTTATTTGGCCAAGATCAAGCAATAATGGTCATACCAATCAAACCTTTGATTGAGTTATGATTTATTCTGATTATTATTTTCTTTTATGGTGATTTATTTGTATTTGACCAGCCTTGGTCGAGCTTATAAAAGCTCTTGCATTTGCTTCTTTGTATTCAGACTTGAAATATTGAATTAAAATGAAACCTTTGTTTCCCTTTGAAGTTTTCTCTTGTAAAACTTTGTTTCTCTTGTCTTGTTGAGACCAGTACCTCCAAGATCTTGAGTGTTTGAGTTGTATCAAAGGTCTTACGCAGCCTTTGTGGTGCTCTTCGACCCATCATCATCTTGATATCTATCCCTTAGCTTAAGATCTGTTTATTCAGAAGTTTTGTGAGCCTTTGACAGCTTAGGCTTGTATCATTTTTGGTATCAGAGCTAAAAGCTCCTATCATTTATCTTTCTGTTTTTGTTTTCTTCTTTTTCATTCTATTCTCAAAAAAAAAAATTGGGAAACAAATCTTTTTAATCTTTGCTTCTTTTCTGTTTTTGTTTTTATAAGTTTCTTTCAAAAAAAAAAAAAAAAAACCAAAAGAAGAAATGGCGAGCCATCTTTGGAATCTTTTAAAGTTAGAAGATTATTATTTTACTGGAGGATCAGATCCTGATGAGTACTTTGAATGGGAGCACAAGATGAATGAGTTCTTCATCCTTTGTGGCCGTCCAGATTTTGAGAAGGTGTTCATTGCAGCTGATCAACTCATCAACCACGCTCAAGATTGGTGGAGCCAATATACTTCTGGACATTTGCGACAACCAACTTGGGATGAGATGAAGAATCTCTTGAGGAAGCAATACATCCCACGTGATCGGTATCATGAAATCCGGAGGCAGTTTCGTACGCTTTGCCAAGATGATAAAACAGTCATGGAGTATTACAGTCAGTTCAAGTATCTCCGCACTCGGCTCAATCCAGGAGTAAGTAATGAGGATGTCGTGGATCAGTTTGTTAATGGACTGAGAGATGAGATACATGTTTACCTACGAAGATACACATGCTGTGATTTAGAAGAGCTATTTCAACGAGCAGTCCAAATTGAGCTTGCCACCAAAGAGCCTGAGCCGCCTGATCCACCAGATGAGTCTCCACCACCAAAAGTGCCCACTGAAAAGGAGGAGCCACAAGAAGCGGTCCAACAACATTCAAGTGACCTCACCATGTCGCATAAACAAGTTTTGAGGACAAAACTTTTTGAAGAAAGAGGGAATGATGTAGTCCTGATATCAACTGATGATATTCTCATATCAACTGTCAACATTGAGGATGTGGTCATTAAACCAGAAGCTGAAGCAATATCTAAAACCGTAGCTGTACCAGAAGCCAATCAGATGGTCAACTCAACACCTTACCAAACCAGCCAAGGCGCTAACCAGGACATATGTGCACTAAAAATGACATATCTTATAAACCAGGAGGGTTTTAATCACGAGGCCAATTTTATTGGATTCTACACTCAAGAAGAAGTCCAACTCAATTGGAATCGGGCCATAATATTCATGGAGGAAGACGTTATGAATTTTACAAGTCATAGGTTTTCTAGCCCGTCCATCTGCGAGTACCAGGCTTTAGAAGAAGATTCAAGCCCAGACATGAAGCAGTCTTCATCAGAAACAATCATGGGTTTCAAGAGGGATTTCTCAGCTTTGCAGAAAGCCCGGAATCAAGAGAATTGGTCAAGGAAATTAGGAGATATGATCAATTTCCCAAAACCGGTCAAACCAGCTCTCGACTTGCCTTATTTGGAACATTTCACATTCAAGGCACCTCATATCTTGCTATTGCTTGATGAGCTCGTGGTAGAGATTCTCCAAGTGATTAATTTGGTTCCAAAACAGCTCACTTACCTCCCCAAGCTGTCCAGATACAAGGAACCTCCACACATCTCCTTATTTGGCCAAGATCAAGCAATAATGGTCATACCAATCAAACCTTTGATTGAGTTATGATTTATTCTGATTATTATTTTCTTTTATGGTGATTTATTTGTATTTGACCAGCCTTGGTCGAGCTTATAAAAGCTCTTGCATTTGCTTCTTTGTATTCAGACTTGAAATATTGAATTAAAATGAAACCTTTGTTTCCCTTTGAAGTTTTCTCTTGTAAAACTTTGTTTCTCTTGTCTTGTTGAGACCAGTACCTCCAAGATCTTGAGTGTTTGAGTTGTATCAAAGGTCTTACGCAGCCTTTGTGGTGCTCTTCGACCCATCATCATCTTGATATCTATCCCTTAGCTTAAGATACTTCTGAATAAACAGATCTTAAGCTAAGGGATAGATATCAAGATGATGATGGGTCGAAGAGCACCACAAAGGCTGCGTAAGACCTTTGATACAACTCAAACACTCAAGATCTTGGAGGTACTGGTCTCAACAAGACAAGAGAAACAAAGTTTTACAAGAGAAAACTTCAAAGGGAAACAAAGGTTTCATTTTAATTCAATATTTCAAGTCTGAATACAAAGAAGCAAATGCAAGAGCTTTTATAAGCTCGACCAAGGCTGGTCAAATACAAATAAATCACCATAAAAGAAAATAATAATCAGAATAAATCATAACTCAATCAAAGGTTTGATTGGTATGACCATTATTGCTTGATCTTGGCCAAATAAGGAGATGTGTGGAGGTTCCTTGTATCTGGACAGCTTGGGGAGGTAAGTGAGCTGTTTTGGAACCAAATTAATCACTTGGAGAATCTCTACCACGAGCTCATCAAGCAATAGCAAGATATGAGGTGCCTTGAATGTGAAATGTTCCAAATAAGGCAAGTCGAGAGCTGGTTTGACCGGTTTTGGGAAATTGATCATATCTCCTAATTTCCTTGACCAATTCTCTTGATTCCGGGCTTTCTGCAAAGCTGAGAAATCCCTCTTGAAACCCATGATTGTTTCTGATGAAGACTGCTTCATGTCTGGGCTTGAATCTTCTTCTAAAGCCTGGTACTCGCAGATGGACGGGCTAGAAAACCTATGACTTGTAAAATTCATAACGTCTTCCTCCATGAATATTATGGCCCGATTCCAATTGAGTTGGACTTCTTCTTGAGTGTAGAATCCAATAAAATTGGCCTCGTGATTAAAACCCTCCTGGTTTATAAGATATGTCATTTTTAGTGCACATATGTCCTGGTTAGCGCCTTGGCTGGTTTGGTAAGGTGTTGAGTTGACCATCTGATTGGCTTCTGGTACAGCTACGGTTTTAGATATTGCTTCAGCTTCTGGTTTAATGACCACATCCTCAATGTTGACAGTTGATATGAGAATATCATCAGTTGATATCAGGACTACATCATTAGGTGATTAAAGTAAGCACGAGGAACTGAGCCCGAAGTCTCGAAGAAGTGTGAAACGAGATTAAACCCTTCTATTTTTGGTTAAACTTAATTTTGAATCGGTTGGTGCTCATCTAATTTACAAAATTAGATTTTTCCCCTTAGTTTAGTTTTCCAATTTATATTTACATTCTGTATTAAATAAAATTATATATTATAGATTCTTTGTCTTTTAACAGAATGATTTATCCAAAATTAAATATTTACTTTCCTAACAAAAACAATAACATATATACCTCCATTTTTACAGCATATCCCATTCAAAAACTTATATCATTTGTTTGTCTGATGACCTTTTTCAAACTATTACTTCTACGTAACTTTTCTTCTTCCTTACCCATTCATTTTTAACATGCACTTTCACAACTGTTTATTTATTTAATTAACTTTATATTATGATTTTATATGCATTAGAAAATAGTGATAAACTATACAAACAAGTATGTTACCCTAATCATTATTTACGATTCCATTTAAATGAAACACCCCTCCATACAAACGATTATGTTGTTATAAAATAACAAATTGAACCGGTTGGTACGTGTGAATCCGTGAAGATATTGTAAGTTCAAATCCTTAAAAACGCATGAACCGGTTGGTACGTGATAATGCACATATTCATGTATAACTTTAATCGAAACGTTTCCAAACTAAGTAAATCCGTTGTACTTTTAGAAAGTTCTATAATATCAAAAAGGCAAACACCTAAAAAAATTCATGGGAGATTTCCATGTTCTCTGCATATTCACAGATAAGCATGCATGTTGATTTTGGTAGGTGCACCAAAATTCTCAAGAGATGAATATGAGCAACATGCACTTGCATTTGGAAATCTGATTGGAAAGTAGTTAGCGGCACAAGCTCACCGATAAGTCTAAGTAATGAATGTTCGACTGTTTTTCATTTGAACCGATTAATATTTCTCTTCTTAATTAGGCGATATACTTGTTTGTCTTTTTGTTAGTTTCGGTAAAAGGAACCTGTTTATTTTTGAACCGGTTGGTGCTCATTGCTGTTAAGTGTGAATCCATGAAGAGACTGTAAGTTCAAATCCTTAAAAACGCATGAACCGATCGATGCCAAAGGAACACGACAAAGTTAACCTAGCAATAAAATAACAAAAAGAAACCTCCTTCTTCCCTCGAACCCGAATCAGAAGAAATACATGCAAACACCCGAACCACTATGCCACAAAAGCTTCACGTTAGCATAATGCACATAATCATCTATAACTTTAGTCGAAACGTTTCCGAACAAAGTAAATCCGTTATACTTCAAAAAACCTCTATAATATCCAAAAGGCAGACACACGTAAAAGAATTCATGCATGGGAGATTTCCATGTTCTCCGCATATTCACAGATAAGCATGCATGTTGATTTTGGTAGGTGCACTAAAATTCTCAAGAGATGAATATGAGCAACATGCACTTGCAAGTGATTCATTTGGCTCCATTTCATTACTCATTTCACCTTCGCTTATCCGAGCCGTATCACTAGAAAAGTCCCACTGATGGTCTCTCAACATTAATTCTTTTACTAAAAATATTAATAACAAATAAAATAAAAAGTGGGAAAAGAGAAGGTAGAAAACATCATCGTCTCTTCCTAAAAAATGATTGCACATAAAACTCTACACATGTCCTTCATAAATGACTGAATTGGTTTTAACATTATAAATTTTCATTACAAAATTATATAAAATTTAGATATTAATATAACAATATGTAGAGACTCCGTTCAAAGATACCACCAGTAATGATGCTTTTACTGTCTATCGACTCAATTCTTTTGCTAGAACCATAGACCCTAGCTCGATCAAAAATGATATACCATATATTTATATTTAATTAATTTTCTCTATGAAGTTTTGATTTCTTGTGTATTCGTTTTGTAATGCATTATGTGGTTTTGTGGATCCGAATGATCTGAATTTTGTTTCTGGTAAACGGAAGTTCTCAAGTTTTATTACAAAAAAAAAGTTCTAAGGCTAGGATTCTTGGAAGGATATTCCAGCTCGCTAGGTTAAATTAATAGATATCACAAAGTCCTCCTGACTTAAAAATTATTTATAAGATTACATTAATATTATTTTGCTAATAATAAAGAATGTCAAACACAAATGAGAAAATCCGTTAGTGTTTGCTAATAATAAAGAACTAGATTTTGACCCGCGCTTTTAAAGCGCGGGTTTATTTTCCTTTATTTTTTTTTTAAATTGACAAATATTTAATAAATATCATATTTTCATATATATGTTTTTTTATAAAAGACTTAAGCTTTTTATCTTTTTTTATCGTGTTTCATTTTAAATGAGTATAAGCCTGATCACAATATCCGGACCCGAAGAACCAACCCAAAAATCAGGGTCCCGAACCCGATCAGACCCGGGGTAAATATCCGAATGAATTCTAAATTGCTATATCCGAAGAACCGATCCGAACCCTATCCGAACCAGAAAAAAATGAGTACCCGAAGATACCCAAAATGTGAATATATATCTAAAAATATATGTTATAATTATATTTATAATTATTTTAATATTTTAAATTAATATCATAAGTTAACTATAGTAGTCATTTTTAGTACTTTTGAGTATTTTTGGATAAAATATGATAGTTTGGATAAAAGTTTATCCAAAAAACTGTATAGAATTGATATTTTTGGTTACTTTTGGTTACTTTTGAGTAATTTGGATACAAAAAATTGAACCGAATCGGATATTTTGGTTACTCTAAGTATAAATAACCGAATCCGTTTTAGATATTTTGGTTATTTGGTTATTTTTCAGGTTCTTATGCATGAGAACCGAATCCACCCGGACCCGGAAATATCCAACTCGAACCCAATCCGAAAAAAATAAAAATTAAATCTGATTTGTTAATCGGCCCAAATGGCCCAAAAGAGATGATGTGGCAATGGGCTGGATTTAAAGAAAATGACCCACTATAGATTTGTTATTAATATTACTTGATTACCCTTAATGAAATATGCAATGTTATTAAAGAAAAGGGTATTTTTAGTAAAAAAGCCAATAGGATCCTGCTTTAATAGTATAGATGTCAACATTAATTTTTTTTACTAAATATATTAATAACAAATAAATAAAAAAGTGGGAAAAGAGAAGGTAGAAAACACCATCGTCTCTTCCTAAAAAAATTATTGCACATAAAACTCTACACATATCCTTCATAAATGACTGAATTGGTTTTAACATAATAAATTTTCATTACAAAATTATATTAAAATTAGATATTAATATAACAATATGTAGAGACTCCGTTTAAAGATACCACCAGTAATGATGCTTTTACTGTCTATCGAAAAAAGTTGTAGAATCTCAATTTTCTCAGCGACAAATTTTCAAATTTATCTATACTGTGAAAAGCTAAAAAACCTGATAAAAAATCCGGTGTAGTTTTTTTTCTTGCAAAAAAAAGGTGCAATGTAGCTATGGGAATCATTATAAAATAAATGTATGATTAGTCTTTTTGTTAATTATTAAAATGAACTTAATGAAAATATTTTTTTAAAAAATGTATTATCAAATTATATATTATGCTCTGACCACTAAAAAGTCTCGAATTTTTGGTTATTTGGAAAGAATGGAATTTGAAATTTTTCTGTTCAAATGATTTATATTTTTTACATATGAATACATATTTATCATATTCACACATACTCATGTACGACAACAATATATATCATAATTTACAAAAACTGTGACTACAGATTTTTTTTTTAAAAAAGAAATGCTCAATTCTTGTAAATACTATTGTTTTGTGAAAATAATATGAGCTGAAAGCTTAAACCTAATTATAGATATAAAGTATTTGTAGCTATTTTTGGCTTATAACCTTTTAAACATACAATTATCTATTAGAAAGGAAAGTTAGTTATTTATTAAAAAGTTAATAGGATTACTTTTACAATTATCAGTTGTTTAGCTTTTGAAAAAAATAATATATATTATCATTTGCGGATTTGTCATCTTCCCTGTGATTCTATATAATTTTGTTTATTTATTATGTTTTCAAATAATAGTATGTATATATAAATAAATATAGCTACTACAACTATACTTAATTGATATCACCTTTTATTCTTTAGAATTTAAAACATATGTAATTATATTTGTTTAAGAGCAATTCCAACCCACTTCTATTTCCGTCTCTATAATAGTATTTAGAGTCAAAATAACTCCAATCCATCTTTATTTTTTTCTCTAAATTAAAGATTGTTATTTTTCTCTATTTATAGAGAAAGAAATAACATTATTCTATATTTTACTCAATACTTGGAGATTTCTTTTTTACAGAAATACATTGGTGCAAAGCTCATCTCTATTATAGAGTTCTCTCTTTAAAAGGTAAAAATAAGGAAATACATTGGAGATGATTTAAGTAATTTACCGCATGATTAGCAATATTTTAATTGATATATTTTTTCTGATTTAGGAATTGTGATTTGGCTTAAATAATTCACCCAATACATAGTTAAAAATTACTTAAATTAATGAAATTTAAGATATTTTTCTGAAATGTCACCCAATACATAGTTAAAATTACATCAATTTATTTATAGTGCATAGTATGATTTCTGCCAAATCTGAACAAATTTAGGTGGTATACCGTGTTTTTTTTTCTTCTTCTCTGATTCTAGATTATATCATTTTCTATTGGCTGGTTAACAAAGGTTTAATAACAATTTAATTTATACACCGCTTTAGTACATTTTCATTTGTTTGTTTCTCAACTAAAAGTGGTTTTAGTTCCGCTTGTATTAACAAGAAGCCAATACAAAATGATAACTAGTTTCGGTTTCCAGATTTATTATTTTGGTTCGGTTCGGTTTGGAAATTGGTTTTATTGGATTATATTTGATTAACCATAGCTAACCAAAATTTGGGGTACAATAAAGAGTTGTTGTACATAAGTTACATAACCATTATGTACCGTAATTAATGAAAACGCATACGCTATGTAAGAATGACTTAAAACTGTAACACAAACAGCTGTTTCTGCTACTGCAGTTTAGGATTTTGCATCGTTAGTTCCTTCATTTTTGATTTTGTTTCATTGTGAAAAGACATAAGAGATCTCTGCCTGCAGGTAGAGGAAGCAAAGCTGATTTGCTTATTCTCTTACTCCATCTATTATTCCCTTCTCTTCACTTCCACATTAAGATCTTTCAAAGCATTCTCTTTATTAAATGCAATCATTTTTAGCCTCTGAGTTCATTGAGAGACTGCTACATCTAACGAATCTATTTATCTTTTCTTTAAGAATTGTACTTACTTTCCCTTCATCTCATGGTCCTCTCTTGAAGCTTCAAGAAGCTGTTTATCCAAAGATGACTCTTTCACCAGCTCGCTTCTGAGCTAAGACTTCAGCTTCTCCTCCTCCAACGTAGCTGTTTCTTGTCCCTTCTAATTAACTAAACAGGAACCATTTATCAAATAATTTTCACTTCAACATATGCAGAAGTTTCATTGGACTAAAGTCCTAACGAGAGATACACATCATATAGTAAAACGAAAGAAACAGTAACTAAAATTGATCTGTATCTTGATGATTGTGACAAGGAAGGTACCTTGTCGTGGGAGTTAAGAATTTCCTCTTGTGCTTGGGCGTCTGACTTCGAGTGGCTTACTATCTCGGTTGGGAATATGTGCCCTATGATCAAGAATGTCAGAAACGAGTTCAACTGTATTATTGTTACTTGTAATAAAATCTGAGGGTAATAAAGTACCTTAGCTTTGAACTTAGCTTATTAATGTATTTCCTTTCATCAACCGAACTCACGAGCGCCAGTTTTAACTATTGGCACAGATCCAGCAAAGCCAACCAAATTCTAGATCCATTAAAACAACACCAGTAAGAGAATAAACAGCTTTCTACGTAATGTGGCTTCCGAAGAAACTTTTAAAAGATGTTAGCCTAACTGAAAAGTATTATTCATCAAGACTAAAAAGCATCCTAGAAGCGTTTTCTTTTCCCGTGCTCTCTCAATCACATCAGAATAATTACTTAAGAAGCAGTAGAAGTTTCTATTTATAATTTTCGAAAACCTTACCATTCTGAAGATGGTATGGGACCTGCTACTGTGAACGTTCATGTTAGTCTCACCAAAGTATCTATATATTAACTGTTAATTAAAGATTACCATGTCAATACACATAATTAGCATAATCAAAATAAAGGGACACAAAAATGCTTCTTATATTAGTTTCGCTTTAGCTTAAAAACCTTGATCACTAACCAGAACTGTCACTAACAATCGTTTCCTATAACTTGGAATACCCCATAATAGTATGATCCACCATACTCTATAGATTTTTAGTATTTTTTATTTATTTATTTTTATGTGGGTTGGGTTGGGTTGGGTAGGGGCAAAAATTCCCCACATTAATTAACATGGCTAAATAGGACAGGTCGGTGTTGAAAGCTGAATCCTTTAAAATATACACCTTTGTTTTGAGGCAGAGTAGTCCATACAATTTGGATTGGGTAAAGTTTAGATTTGAAAAGCGGAACCGGTTTTAGATTATACAACTTGACCAATGGACTTATGACTTGAGAATCTTCAAAATATTGTGGGGGTTGGGTTATTCAGATTCAAGGTGATCAGAGGCGATTATCAGTATCATCAGTATGTTGGATAGAAAAAATTAATGCACGAACAGAAACTAAAAATATTGCACGAGTCAGACGAGACAAATGTTCCAAAGAGTTGGTAAAAATAGACTTAAGAGAAGACAGCTGGGTGGAAAATTAAATAAGAACCTTGCGAAACAAGCAACCTTTTATTCTATTCTTCAAGGATTCAAAGCAGATCAGCTAGGTTTGATGGAAGCTCCTCAACAACCATATTGTAAAACTTCTGGATATCAGCAAGCATTCTCTCATCATCACGAGTCACAAAGTTAATCGCCGCACCTTTCCTCCCAAACCTTCCACTTCTTCCGATACGGTGAAGGTAATTCGCAGGCTGAGTTGGTAGGTCAAAGTTGATGACCAGAGACACTTGCTGCACGTCAATACCACGAGCCAAGAGATCGGTTGTAATGAGAACACGAGAAGAACCAGACCTGAACTCTCTCATGATGATGTCTCTCGTGTTTTGGTCCATATCTCCGTGAGTGGCTGAGACTGTGTGGTCACGGCTTCTCAATTTTTCTGTGAGCCAGTCAACTTTGCGACGAGTGTTGACGAAAATGACACTCTGAGTGATGGCTAATGTCTCGTAGAGGTCACAGAGAGTTTCGAGTTTCCACTCTTCTTTGTCCACGTCCACGTAGAACTGTCTGATACCTTCAAGTGTTAGCTCGTCACGTTTCACCAAGATTCTCACTGGTTTGCTCATGAACTTCCTTGTGATCTCGAGAGCTTCTGGTGGCATTGTAGCTGAGAACACTCCTACTTGAATCTTTGGTGGGAGAAGCTGGAATATGTCATAGATCTGATCCTTGAAACCACGGGAGAGCATTTCATCAGCTTCATCAAGGACAAACATCTTTATACAGTCAGAGCGAAGAGACTGTCTTTGGAGCATGTCAAAGACACGACCTGGAGTTCCAACGACAACATGGACACCAGCTTGGAGGATACGCTTATCGTCAAGAACACTGGTACCACCAACACAGGCATGAACCTTGACGCCAATGTAGTCTCCAAGAGCACGCATGACCTTCTCAATCTGCTGAGCAAGCTCCCTGGTGGGAGCCAAGACCAGAGCTTGGCACTGGACAAGGGTGACGTCAAGCTGCTGCAAGACACCAGAGCAGAAAGTTGCGGTTTTTCCAGTACCAGACTGTGCCTGCTGGATCACATCAAGACCCTTGCAAAAGGGTACGATTCCTCTTTGCTGAATAGCAGAAGGCTTTTCAAAACCTAGAAATATCAAACAGGGAACACACATTAAAAAAAAAAGTAAACAAACAACAAAAAGATGTTAACTGTTGATGATTCATCTTGGCATACCATAAGCATAGATACCCCTAAGAAGGTTCTCTTGCAAACCCATGTCATCAAAACTCTCATAAACCTCATCATAGGAGGTGAAGAACTCATCCTTTCCCTCCAGGCTGCACCAAAACAGAAACATAACACAGAAATTAAAAAATTTAGCCAAAGTACTTGATTAAATGTATAAGATGCTAAAAAGACTTACATTTCACTGAGTGCCTGATCAAACTGACGCGCATCATCAAACTGTGTTGCCGATCCTGCCATGACTCTAACAAACACACACCCACACCCACAACAACAAACAAAACACACACAACTTTAGATATATCAAAAAAAAAAAAAAACAAAAACAAATCAAAACACCAAACTATAGCTTAAAGATAACGGACCAAGCAGATACAGAATAGCCAAAAACTGAGATTCGGTAAGCAGAGCATTTATATCTGGATAATATTACTTATAAACAACGCTAATTGGTCCATCCAGATATACATATCTCTCTCCACAGAAAGAAAAAAAAAAGCATATTATATAACATATAAGCTACGACTATCAAGAGGGTTTTAGCCACTAATTGATTCAAATCGAAACATTCTTAAACCGACCCCCCAATGAATCAGGGCCAGATCTATCACAAAGACTGTAAAATCAGACACGATCCAAAGGTAAATCGATTTTTATATTTAAAAAATAATCATAATAATATGATATTTCAGAACCTTTGAGGTTGAGTAAGAGCAAAAGTAAGAGATCTTTCTTAAGAGAATTGAGGTTAAGTTATAATAGATGTTTGACAAAAACCACATTATATATATCCTATATATATTTATGTATAGATACAGAGAGAGAGTCCCCTCTTTTTCCTTCTCTTATACCATAAATGTATATTTATTTATGTGTTGATATTATTTAATACCAATATCTTACTATATTTTTATGAGAGAAAACAAGAAGTATATCTTTATGAATTGAATTACAATATATATATATATATAACATTATGACAAAGTCAATGTTTTCAGATTTTTTTTTACTAACTAAATTGATTTTTTCTTCTTCTTCTTCTTCTCATATTTTGAAGATATTCAATGAAGTACTATTTTCTTCTATAAAATTTGTGAAAATAAATTAAATTAATTTCTTAATTACTCACTTTTTTCATTTCTTTTGTTTTTTCTTCTAAAAAAATCAGTTTGTTCATTTTTCCTAACAAGGTCACAATGTTATTTTCAAACTGACGTAGATTAGTTAATTATAATATTATTTGTTTATTTAAACTAAACTTTTTTTAAAGATCATATTTCCTTGCAATTTTTGAGGTTTTATATCACTTTTTTATTCTTCTGTGATATTTAGTGACCAACTACCATGGACTCTTACTCAACAACCGGTCCCCGCCTTCCTTTTTTACTCAACATTCTGCTAAATGTTTGAATGGGAGGTGGAACAAAAATGGTCATATTCCAAAAACGTGGATCACCCACCTAACATCTGCCATTCAAACTTTTTAGTGGTACCTGCAATTCAACCACAAATAATAACTTTCAACTTGAATCATTAAACGTATTCATATTATACGCTTGAAGTACGTCAATGATATTGCGGACTGAGAAAGATCATGTCCAAGCGATTCTTTTCAAAAGCTTGAGCCAGGACACAGTAGAGAAACCAGACTAATAATAATACTGTAAGAAAAGAACATGATAATAGACTTCTTGTAAATATAATCTCCTAATCAGTAGCTCCATATTATATCTGTCATGATTAATAATTGATTCACTTAAAGACCAATAGCTTAGAGCTACGAAGACACATAGGCGAGAATGGCGTTGGTAGAAGCTGTAGGATCGAAGACAAATTCTATTGGTAGAAGAAATTAAACTACTGTCTCTTTGTCTGTGTGATATGTCCTTAATTATAGTCTTGACTCCTTATGTTCAATAGCTTAGCTACAAACTAATTTTAACTGGAGTAGTCAATTTGGTGGATCAGAATTTTTTATCAAACAAAACAAATCAGAATCGTAGAAAACAATGTATGGGAAAATAAAATCTCATAATAATGTATGCCAATAATAGTTTGCAAAAAAAAATATATGCCAATAATGTTTATATTATATTTGGTTTTGGTAATAATAAACTGATTATATTTTAATATATAGATCACATAATATATACTTATCCATAAATGTATATTTATTTATGTGTTGATATTATTTAATACCACTATCTTACTATATTTTATGAGAGAAAACAAGAAGTATATCTTTATGAATTGAATTACAATATATATATATATAACATTATGACAAAGTCAATGTTTTCAGATTTTTTTTTACTAACTAAATTGATTTTTTTTTCTTCTTCTCATATTTTGAAGATATTTTATGAAGTACTATTTTCTTCTATAAAATTTGTGAAAATAAATTAAATTAATTTTTTAATTACTCACTTTTTTCATTTCTTTTGTTTTTTCTTTAAAAGAAAATCAGTTTGTTCATTTTTCTTAACAAAGTCACAATGTTATTTTCAAACTGACATAGATTAGTTAGTTATAATATTCTTTTGTTTATTTAAACTAAACTTCTTTTAAAGATCATCTTTCCTTGCAACTTTTGAGGTTTTATAGCACTTTTTTTATTCTTCTGTGATATTTAGTGTTCCAACTACCATGGACTCTAGCTTTGATCAATTAAAGGGATATAAGTCTAGCCAGTTTAGCTTTGATCAATTAACAATCATAATTTTATTTTTCATCTTTTTTTTTTTTGACAACTAAAGCTCCATATTTTATTAATTAGTTCCTTGTGGTTGGTTTGAAACCATCCAATTTGGGGAACTAGTGTTTACATGGGAAAAAACAATTCCTCGAGCTCGAGCACCTTTTGCAAGGCTATCGGCTCGAACATTACTGGAACGAGGGATAAAACAAATAGAACAAAGATTAAATAAGGAATAAAGATGGTGAAACTCTTCAAATTCGACCAATAAAGATGGCTAGTCGTCTTTTTTTTCTTCTTCGATGATCTTGACTAGTTGTAGTCAGTCTCAAAAGTCATATCTAGATGGTTCATATGGAGTGAGGATTTCATGGCCCACAGCAAAATATGAAACTAAGCGTGTAGGGGGGTTAAACTTCGGCTACTAGAGAATGAGCCAAAGATTGTTACCCCATCCTCTCTCGTCATAACCATCCCTCCGCCGCAAAGGACCTCGTCTTGGTGCCAGGAGGCGTCAATAGAACATCTAGGGCCGAGAGGATTAGCTTGAGATAATGGTCGGATTTCCTCCACTTCCTCTTGAGTTTTATCTAAGATTTGCGCTAGTCTCCAGTTTTCAGCTTCCGATATAGCGATCTGGAGTGTATCGAGAGGGGGCGTCCCTTTCCCGTTAAAGAGTTTATCGTTACGAGCTTTCCAAATAAAACATAGTATCCATGGCACATTATCCAGGATTGTGGGCGGGATGCCGAGTCCTTTGGCTTGCCAGAAAACATGGTTTAGGTTGCTGAAAATTGATGAGCTCGGGAAGAGTCCCGGAGAGTGGGGTATGTGGGCAAGAGCCCATACCTGGACAGAGGGCGGGCACTCGAAGAGTAGGTGGTTTATGGTTTCATTGTCGGCCCCGCAGCGAGGGCAGTTCCTCTCCGAGCTACAGTGCCGGTCCGAGAGACGGCTGCATACCGGGACACAGTCTGAAAGTGCTTGCCATATGAAATGTTTGACTTTTCTCGAGGTCTTTAGAGACCAAGTTTTGGCTTTCAGACTCGTGGTGCTTGGTTCGGTGACAACCGGGGTGACTAGAGATGCATCCATTTCCATTGCGAGTGAATAACCCGACTGCACTGTATAGACGCTAGACTTCGTTGGCTTCCAAATGTAGTTATCTTGACGGTGGCTTCTAGGGAGGCGCAGGCTCTGAATGAGAGTGATGTCCTCCGGGACGAACAGATTTTGGAGCAAGGGGAGGTTCCATTGGCGCACCGAAGCATCGATGAGGTCCGAGACCCGAAGGGATGGGTCAAAGGAAGGACCGCGGGGCGTCGGTGGGCGTGGTGTGGAGTCCGGAAGCCAGTTATCAGACCAAACCATGGTATTGTTACCCGAGCCAATTGATCGTCTAAGGCCGGCTTTTAGGAGAGGTTGTGCCGCCATCAAGCTGCGCCATACGTACGAGGGCGAGCTTGCCTTCTTGACGTCTATTGGGGTCGAGAAACGGTAGTATCTCCCTTTTAAAACTCTTGCTAGGAGAGACGAGGGGTACTGGATTAATCTCCATAATTGCTTCGCAAGTAACGCGAGATTGAAGTTTCTAAGGTCCTTGAAACCGAGTCCTCCTTTATCTTGAGGGATGCAGATACTCTTCCAGGCGATCCAGTGCAAACCTTTATTATTTTGCTTGGTGCTCCACCATAATCGCGAGATCGCACTAGTGAGTTTTTTAATGATGTCCAGAGGGAGCAGGAAGCATGACATAACGTAAGTGGGAAGAGCTTGGGCGAACCGATTTGATCAAAACTTCTTTCCCTCCCTTGGAGAGGAGTTTTCCGGACCATGTGTTGATACGGTTTAGGAGCCGGTCCTGAATAAAGGCGAAAGCCTGTTTTTTACTTCCGCATATTTTCTCCGGTAGCCCGAGATAAACTCCCATTCCTCCTTCTTTAGATATTCCGATGGAGCTTTTAAGCTCAGCTTTTGTTTCCGGTGGCACTTTACTGCCAAAGAGGATGGACGATTTGTCAACATTCAGTTGTTGCCCAGAGGAAACTCTGTATGTCTTGATGATACGCATAAGCTCTGTGCATTGTTGGGCGTCAGCTTTACAAAAGAAGAGGCTGTCGTCAGCGAAGAGTAAATGGGAGACTGGCGGGCTATTTCTAGCTATCTTGAGGCCCGTGATTCTTCCCTCACTTTCTGCACCTTGGAGTTGAGAGATAAGTGCTTCCGTGAGGAGAATGAAGAGAAAGGGTGATAGGGGATCGCCTTGACGGATGCCACGCGAGGGTGTGATCTGCCCCTTTGGCTCACCATTTAACAGGACCTGGTACGAGACCGATGAGATACATAGTTTAATCCATGAGACCCATTGCGTCGAGAAGCCTAGCTTTAGGAGAAGTGCTTCCAGGAATGCCCATTCGACTCTATCGAAGGCTTTGCTCATATCCGTTTTGATTGCCACAAACTTTGATCGATAACCTGGATTAGTTCGCAGGGCATGAAAAACTTCATGAGCCACTAGGATATTGTCTGTGATTAGACGTCTAGCCACAAAGGCCGATTGGGGTTTCCGAGATAATCTTTGGTAGGCATTTCCTAAGGCGCTTGCTCATGAGCTTGGAGATGACTTTATAAGAGACGTTGCATAGACTTATAGGCCTAAACTCGGTCATTTCAGTTGGTCTCTCCGTCTTGGGGATGAGGCAAATGTTAGTCTGATTGATACGGGGATCCAAAGTACCGTTCTTAAAGAACTCTTTAACCGTTTGCCGCACCGCCTCTGCTGTAATACCCCAATATTTCTGGAAGAAAAGGCTTGTCATCCCGTCGGGACCAGGGGCTTTATCTGGGTTTATATCAAACATTGCCTGTTGAATCTCATCATCTGATGGAGCTTTTGTGAGGGTTGTATTCATGTCCGGAGTTACTTTCTCAGTAATGTACTGGAGGGAGTCATCAAAATCTGAGGGATTCGACGAGGTGAACAAGGTTTGGAAATACCTTGTTGCCACATGTTCTAGATCGTCCTCCATATCCGCCCATGTACCGTTTGAGCGACGTAGTCTAAGCACACGATTTCTCGCTCTCCGTTGCTTTGTAGTCGCATGGAAGAATTTTGTATTGCGATCTCCTTCTCTTAACCAGGTGGCTCGGGTTTTTTGCTTCCAATAGAGTTCCTCATCGCGGAAAGCTGCACATAGGTTCCATTTGAGGTTTAAGATCGCCTCATTTGTGAAGTTATCATCGAGCTGGGCTTTCTCGAGTTGCTCCTTTATCTCCTCAATCTTTTTTGACGTGTTTGATGGATTGGAGCGTTTCCATCGGGATATCTATTTTCGGCAGAGCTCAATCTTATCATGCAGGTCGTCGCGATCGAAGAGGGAGGGATCGTTCCAACCTTGAAATATCGTCTCGCGGAAACCCTCTTTGCCGATGTATCTCTTGTCGAATTTAAACCCTTTTCGGCCGGGTTTCTTTATAGAGAGGAAGCGAGTGAGAATGGGTCTATGGTCCGAGCCCCATAGACGGAGATACTCCACATTGGTGTGGGAAAAACAATGGTGCCAGTCCTCATTCCCAACTGCTCGGTCGAGCCTACACTGTACTTTCCCATTTTTCCTATTGCCGACCCATGAGAGAGAGTTCCCGGTAAAAGGGAATTCGATCATTCCGCAGTTAGCAAGCATACTTTTGAAAGGAAGGAAGGTGGACTCATCACGCTTGCGGCCTCCTTTTTTTCGAGATTGCTAGTTATTTCATTGAAGTCGCCTAGCATAAGCCAGGATCCAGACCTATTGAGGCTCATTCTGGTCAAGCGTTCCCATACATTTTCTCGGCATTTTATAACCGGATCTCCATAGACAAAGGTGATGTAAGATTTATGCCCTGCGATTGTTAACTCTATGTCTATCATACGATTATTGGAGTAAAGAATTGTAACATCAAAAGAATCCAAATAAAAAAGAGCGAGTCCACCGCTTCGACCCTCTGGTTCCACGGTGAACAATTTATTATAACCAAATTCAAACTGAAAATCCTGAAGAAAAGAAAAACTATTTTTTGTTTCTGAAAGAAAAAGAAAAAGAAAAGAAGGAGTAAAACAACGGTGCAATTCCCGGAGATGTTTCTTGGTCAGGTAAGCTCCGGCGCCCTGACAATTCCAAGCTATTGCACTCATATCTTCTTACTGGGTGGTTTCTGGGACACCACCAAACCTGAAAGAGACAAAGATTTTTTCCTATAGCAGATGGGAACACCTCATTACCCGGGGTGGCGCGCTTTCTCGGGGAGTTGCGTCCTCGGAGCTTCCTGGAAGCCTTTGTGCCCTTCACGTCAGGGCTCTTTGGGACTTGTTTCTTGAGGTAACCCTTAGCCGTGTATGGGGGAGGAGCGACCGGGTGAGCAAAGTTCTTGACTGTGTCGGGAGCCTTCTTGACTGCGTCGGTGGCTTTCTTGCTCTTAGCAGGCGCTGGAAGGCCAGGAGACAGTTCCATGTCTTCTTGTACATCGTTTGCAGGCTCATCTGTTGCTGGAGAGAGTTGAGAGATGGCTTCAATTTTTTCCGCCGTATCTTCTGGGATTTCATCTAAGAGATCATCATTATCCAACATCTCTGCATCCATTTCTAGGAGCTCGGTTTCCTGGACCATTTGGTTGACCATGGCTAGTTCTTCCTCAGTAAGAGCAATATCCAGTTCTTGAGCGAACTCCAGGTCAAGTTCCATGTCAAGGTTTCTTGTCGTCTTGCTCGGGAGAACAGATGCAGTAGCAGATGCTGGTGTAGGTTCCGCCAATCTCGGCGAGTTGTTTGCTTGAGCTCTAGTAGGGTCGTCCACTGGTTCACGAATGGAGAGAGTGGAGGAGCGGTGACGAGGTTCGCGTTCTCGCGAGGTGGGTGTATCAGTGATGTGTGCATTCCCTTTAATACGTCGAATGCGTTCTTCCTAAGAGATCATCTTTGAGATCTCTCTAGTATTAGAGGAAACGTACTGATTGTGCCCATAGCCTCTCGTATCTCTGGATGGTGAGAGTTTTTGTCTCTTGTCATCACCACGATACGTGTTCTGAGAATGATGAGCAGAGGAAGACCTGTGACGCCCTACGGGAGGGGAGAGGCGATCCCTTGGTGGTGATCGGGGTCGTTTCGTATGCAGAGAGCGGGTCTCGTTCCTATTTTGGACGGAGAGTGGATCCTCTTGAGCGTTAAGTTCCATCCTTTGCTGTCTCTTTTGTTCCCGCTCTTCTGGAGTTAACTGAGGGCAAGTAGATTCATCGTGTGAGATTAAGTGGCAGGTGTAGCAGTATCGAAATAGGCCCTCGTAGGAGAAGGAGACACGCCCGATATCTCCATTTGGGAACTCAAGGCGACGCTCAAATTGCAGAGGCTTGTCAACATTGACAGAGACTTGGAACCTTGCTCGTTTTGAATCTAGCGTGATCCACTTTCCTAGGACTTTTGAGATTTCTATGAAGGTCGGGTCATTCCAGAAATGAACTGGGACTCCCGTTACACAAATCCAGAAGGGGATTGTGTTAGGGAAGGATTCGCTGGTGAAGGGCTCCCAACGCTCAAGAGCAAAGCTCCATTGGTTAAAGTGACAGGGACGTTTGCTAAGGACGGAGAGAAGGTCAGACTCGTTATCAAAGTCAAATTGAAAGCGCCCGTTCCCTAGATTGATCCCACGAACGCGTCCTTCGACGTTCCAGATCCTGTTTCGGGGGAGAAGATGGATCAGGGCGTCAATACTCCTTCCTTGAAGGTGAAAAACTCGTCCAATCAGAGCCAGACGGAAACGATCAGCAACGGTATCAATATCGCAGTCCGGAATTTTGATGATCTCGTCTTCAGAGTCAAGCTTGCAACGCACGGCAGAGGGACCTCCTTTGCGGACGATGATCGATGATTGAGTCATTGGTGGTATCAGAAGGGACTTAGCACGAGGCTAGAGAGAGGAATCGAGGCTACTTAGCAGATTGCTAGAGAAGGTAACGCAAGATAGACAGGCTTCGTGATTGAAAAGGCAGAGACTTGGCAAAGAAGCCAGAGAAAAAGTTGCAGAGAGAAGAGGAGCAGAGCAGAAAACGGTTGAGACGACAGATCTCCCTTGTAGAGGAGAGCTGGTTCAGATTGGAGAGACGGCGTTAGAGGAGGAGCGCTGGATCTGTGGGTTTCCTTGAGGGTCGCTTGCGGCTAGGGTTTTTCTTTTCTCTCATCGCCACCCAAACTTAGCAGGGTGATGTATTCTCAGAAGAGAATTAAATGAGCGATTTTATTTTTCATCTTTTAGTTAGTTATTTGATTTAAATTAATGTGTATCATAAAAAAATATGTGGACTAGTAATATCAATATATGATGCATATGATGACTTATATTATTTAAAATATTTGTGTTTCCTTTTTAGAGTATATAAAGTCATTTTTTAATATTTATAATATTATTGGATATGGTGATAAAATATATTATTTTTTCTTTAAAAATTATCTAAATCTCTTTTTAATAGTCATTTTCATATGTGTCACTCTCACGTTAATTTCTAGAATTATTAATTTTATTTTAATATGAAAAAATTGAATTCTTTTGAAAAAGAACATTCCAATTTGAATAAAAAATATAAGTTGAAACTATAAAAATAGCAATTTTTATAGATTTATTTGTATTTATGAAGTGAATTTGATTACTTGTCACATTCTTCATAATATTAGATGATTTTTCTTATTTGTCGTTGTCTATTGATTACTTGTCATATTTTCTATAGTTTTAAGTAATTTGCTTATTTTCATATTCTTAATAATTTAAATTGGTAATTTTATCTATTTATCATATTTTAAAATAATTTTAGGTATTGATTTTAGCTTTGCTTACTTGTCATATTCTCCATGATTTTAGTTTATTTTACTTATTTTTCATATCTTATTATTTTCAGAAGTTTATTTTTCACATTCCATGATTTAGGCTGAATTATTAATTTTAGAAAATTAATTTTTGAAATAAATATTTCATTTATTCAGGGATAACTATTATTCACAAGTATTGTCATATTTTAGCAATAAATTTACATATTTACTTATGTTATGTTTACTTTAGTAATGTTAAATCGTTAATGTTTTTTATTTATTATTTTTAAAAATAAGTTTGTTTCTCTTTTATGTCACCAAATTATCTTACTAATAAAAAATACGAGTTCAAAGAATGCAATATCTTGCGGTTGAAAAAAAAAAAAATCCGGTTTTTACTAGGCATATATAATTTATTTCATTTAGTTTATTAAATTTTAGTTAAATAGAAGTATGTTTTAATAAATAGAGAGAGTCCCCTCTTTTTCCTTCTCTTATATCTTTTTTTGAACAACAAAAATGGATTCACTAAGTGAAAGCTTGGGCTTTTAAAGGCCAGACCTGAAGGGTTCATACATAAACAAGTCTTGGTCAGGGAGTCTGCAGACCCATTATGCGATCTAGGAACAAAAGAAAACGAAGCAGAAAGAAAAGGAGATGAAACGATCGAGTCAACATCCGATAAAATACCGAAGAGTTCTATCGGTCGATGATTCGAATTGATGGCTGTGACAAGTCCTTTAGAATCTGAGCGGAGCCAGATGTGTTTGTAAGAGAGACGCGACACATGCAGGAGAGCCTCTCTGATGGCTAAAGCCTCCGCCACAAGCGGTGAAGGTACCGTGCTCTGAAGGGAGGATCCTCTGGATACTTCAATCGAGTCGGCGTTGGAGAAGATCCAGGCTAGACCTGCGACTTTGTGGTCTTTATTCCACGCTGCATCCGTGAGACACGTGATGGTATCTCTTGTCGGAGGCGGGACCACTCGCGATGGAGGTTTGGCGCTTGATGGTTTCGGTAAGTTCCCTTGAACCGTCTCCCATTCCTTACAAGAAAGAATTGCTCTATTGACGATCTGCTGATGGGATAGGGACTTGGATTTGAAGATCAATTGGTTTCTATTCAACCAGAGGCCCCAGCAAATCCAAGGGAAGATGTTGGAAATGATCCCCACTGGCGGTAGAGTGATCCATAGCGAGGAGGTCTGCAGCACCTCTTTGAAGGAAGAACTGTTCGAGGAGTCAAAAGTGACTGTCCAAGGCGTGAGTTCCCAAACTCTGATTGCAAAGGGACAGATGAACATCAGATGAGCGAGGGTTTCTGGAGCACCACATCGCAAGCAGTTGGTGTTTCTTCGTAGAAGATTATCGCATGTTGGTAAGCAGTTCCTTGCACATTTCCATAAGAATAACTTTATCTTAGGGAGCAGGGGTGGAGACCAGATGAATTTGTGCCACTTCCAAGAGTCTCCATCCAAGAGTGTAATTGTCGATTGGATCTTAGTTAGCTGTGAAGTATAATACCCCGGTCTTGCTGAATAGATACTGTTTCTTGTCTGTGTCCAGATAGTGGAATCAGACGTATTTGAACGGCTGGGGCGGATTTCTAGGATGTGTCTTGCTAGGTCTGGGAGAAGCTAAAATTGGCCCATATGGTTTTAAATCTAAGGTTGTGTCAATCCAGTTATCAGACCAAACCTTTGTATTCTCACCATCTCCTATTGCCTTGCCTAGGTGTTGTAGCAGCAGGTCTCTACCCCACAAGATACCTTTCCATCCATGAGAAGAGGAAGCAGCAGGGTCGCTTTTAAGAATGAAGTCTTGTGGCAATACTTGCCTAGGAGGATGCGTGAGAGCAGACAGTCTGGTTTGGTAATCAACCTCCACGCTATTTTGGCTATCAATGCTTGATTGTACAGTCTCATATCTCTGAAGCCTAGACCCCCGAGATGTTTGGGTAAGGTAAGAGTATCCCACGCAACCCAGCAAATTTTATTTTCTCCTTCCTTAGCATCCCAACAAAATCTAGTCAATACTGACTGAATTTGATTGCACAGTCCAATAGGGAGTTCAAAGCACGACATTGCAAACGTAAGGATGGAAGATAGGACAGATTGGAGCTTTACCTGCCATAGAGAGAAATCTTGTGTTCCAACTCAGGGCCTTTTGCTTCATCCTGTCGATAATAGACGCAAATAGATCCTTCTTCTTTCTACCGAAATGTTCAGGAAGCCCGAGGTATTTTCCAACACCTCCCTCCCTGTCTATGCCCAATTGAGTTTTCACGCGTGTTCTCACCTCAGGTGGTGTTTTAGACGAGAACATGATAGCTGATTTCAGGGCATTTATCTTCTGCCCCGACTCTGTTTCATACTCACGTAGCATATCCATTAGATTAGCACAGCTCTGAGGATCAGACTTGGTGAAAAACATAGTTTCATCGGCGAAAAACAGGTGGTTGAGTTTAGGACTATTTCTAGCAACTCCTACACCTGGTAGCATGCATGATGCTTGTGCTTTTTTGCAGAGACCCGAGAGGACTTCGCCACAGAAGATGAAGATGTATGGAGATAAGGGGTCTGGAGCCACCAAGCACTGCACAATGGCTGTCAAAACTGACATTAGCAAGGCATATGACAGACTTGAGTGGTCTTTTTATACGGGAAGTACTAGAAAGAATGGGCTTTCACTCTACCTGCATCAACTGGATGCTCCAGTGCATCTCCACGGTCTCATATTATTTTCTGATCAATAACGAGGTTGCTGGAAGTGTCCACCCCCGAAGACAAGTAATCTTAGGAATGAGTCTGATATGAGTTTCATTGACTGAGAAATGGATGTTTCCCGTTGAGAAATTTTTTTGGATTTCTTTTGTGATGGCAGGCCCAACCACATCACAGTTTGTCTGGAAGAAACTAGCAGAGAAACCGTCAGGGTCGAGGGTTTTATCAGGATAGATATCAAATGGGAAAATCGCACAAAAAACCCTGAAAGTGGGAGATACTGACACTTTAAATCTTGAAATTTTTTCACTAACATTTTAAACCTTCAAAGTGACATTTGTATCAGAAAAAACCTTTAACTATAAAGTTGACATGTTTAACAGGTAAAAAAGGAAAAATTAAATAAAAATAAAAAAAAATTAAATAAAAATTCAGAAAATTAATAAAAACTATAAATTTAATCAAAATACAGAAATTTAAATAAAATTCAGAATATTACATAAAAATCAAAAAAATAAAATAAAATAAAAATTCAGATACAAAAAAATTATAATATTAAAAATAATATATTTAAAAAATTAAATAAAAATTCAGAAAACTAAAAAAGAAAATATTTTCCAAAAATTTACAAGATTGCTATTTTTATGAATGGACCAAATCATTGACAATTATAATTTCAAATATATCATTACTTACAATGATGATTTCTAACATAACCATTAACAACGATGATTTTGACATATTTTCAACGGTAATTTCTGACACCATCGTCGAAAATGACTGTAGACGTGTCAATAAAAACATTTTGACAGCCGTCACTGTGAACGATGATATGCATAATGCATGTAATACACTAAATTTTAAGCTATTTAAGTGTCAATTTGATGTTTATTAAAAAACATTGTTATTTGTAATTTTATAATTTTATTTTATTTCATTTTTATTTCATTTTATAATTTTATTTCATTTTATTTAGTTTATGTATTTTGATTTAATCCTATTCATTTATTTATTTGAACTTTTTATTAACTTCTGATTTTTATTTATTTTTCTTTAAATTTATTTAATTTTCTGAAATTTTATTTAATTTCTGAATTTTATAATAATTTTACGATTTTTTTTATTTTTTATTTAATTTTCTGAACTTTTATTTAATTTTTCTGAGTTTTTTTTTTAATTTTTGGTTTTTTATTTAGTTTTATGAATTAAATAATTTTTTTTTTGAAAAAAACCTACACATCACTATTTTTACCTGCTAAACAGGTCATTTATTTTGTTTGAAGGTTTTTTATGACACAAATGTTAGTTTCAGGACTAAAAGTGTTAGTGAAAAAGCTTCAAGGTTTAAAATGTTAGTAAATGCCACTTTCAGGGTTTTTTATGCGATTTAACAGAGCTTCCTTCTCTTATACCATAAATATATGTTTACTTATGTGGTGATATTATTTAATACCAATATCTTACTATATTTTTTTTTGAAAAAAAAAACAAGAAGTATATCTTTATGAATTGAATTACAATATATATATAACATTATGACAAAGTCAATGTTTTCAGATTTTTTTTACTAACTAAATTGATTTTTTCTTCTTCTTCTTCTTCTTCTTCTCAAATTCGAAGAAATTCTATGAAGTACTATTTTCTTCTATAAAATTTATGAAAATAAATTAAATTAATTTTTTAATTACTCAATTTTTTTATTTCTTTTGTTTTTCTTTAAAAAAACTGCTTCATTCGGGATTGATTTGAAATATAATTTTGGAATCTTGAATGTTCTCCTGAAGAAAGAGTGACATTGTAGTCACCCAGTAAAATCCAAGGTGAATAGAGATGCTGATACGCTGAGTGTGTACTCCGTAAATCATCTCATAGTTGACGTCTCTCATTCTCAAAATTAGAAGCATAAATGGCAGAACTTTCGTCGGGTTGTTCGGACCCTGACGTCGGGGGTTCGACCCTTACTTACTTCAGTTTGAGGATTAAAAGGTCCAAAAATGATCAAGTTGACAAAAAAAAAAATGGCAGAACTTTCCTTCGTATATTAACTTTTTGTATAAATTAGGTTAAAATTATTCTTCCAAATTGTGTTACAATTGTTTGAGTTATACATATATAAAAATAATTTTAGTTTTTGTAACTGAATTTAATTCCGTTTATTGTATAAGTTAAGTTTATATTTTATTAGGTTGTATAGATTTGTATAAAAATTTCAAGAAAATAAATTAAAGGGATATAAGTCTAGCCAATTTAGCTTTGATCAATTAAAGGGATATAAGTCTAGCCAGTTTAGCTTTGATCAATTAACAATCATAATTTTAATTTTCATCTTTTAGTTAGTTATTTGATTTAAATTTATGTGTATCATAAAAAAAATATTTGGATTAGTAATATCAATATATGATGCATATGGTGACTTATGTTATTTAAAATATTTGTGTTTCCTTTTTAGAGTATATAAAGTCATTTTTTAATATTTATAATATTATTGGATATGGTGATAAAATATACATTATTTTTCTTTAAAAAATTATTTAAATCTCTTTTAATAGTCATTTTCATATGTGTCACTCTCACGTTAATTTCTAGAATTATTAATTTTTATTTTCATATAAAAATTGGAATTCTTTTGAAAACAAAATTCCAATTTGAATAAAAAATATAAGTTGAAACTATAAAAATAGCAATTTTTATAGGTTTATTTGTATTTATGAAGTGAATTTGCTTACTTGTCACATTCTTCATAATATTAGATGATTTTTCTTATTTGTCGTTGTCTATTGATTACTTGTCATATTTTCTATAATTTTAGGTAATTTTCTTATTTTCATGTTCTTAATAATTTTAAATTGGTAATTTTATCTATTTATCATATTTTAAAATAATTTTAGGTACTGATTTTAGCTTTGCTTGCTTGTCATATTCTCCATGATTTTAGTTTTTTGCTTATTTTTCATATCTTATTATTTTCAGAAGTTTATTTTTCACATTCCATTATTTAGGCTGAATTATTAATTTTTGAAAATTAATTTTTGAAAAAATATTTCATTTATTCAGGGATAATTAATATTCACAATTATTATCATATTTTAGCCATAAATTTACATATTTGTTTATGTTATGTTTACTTTAGTAATATTATATCGTTTAATGTTTTTTATTTATTTATTATTTTTAAAAATAAGTTTTTTCTCTTTTATGTCACCAAATTACCTTACGAATAAAAAATACGAGTTCAAAGAATACAATATCTTGCTGTTGAAAAATAAAAATAATCAAGTTTTTAGTAGACATATATAATTTATTTCATTTATTTTATTAAATTTTAGTTAAATAGAAGTATGTTTTAATAAATAATTTTTTGTATTGTTAGTTTCTTTTAAATTTTAGTGACTATTTAATAAATATATTCATTATATTAGGGATAATTATTATGAACGAGTATTATCAAATTTCAGCAATAATTTATAAAAAGTTTCTATGTTATGTATACTTTAGTAATATTAAATCGTTTAACATTTTAATTTATTATTTTTAAAAGGAAGATTGCATCTATTTTATGTTACCGAATTATCCTACCTATAAAATTATGAGTCCAAAGAATACAATCCATCACCGTTAGAAAATTTAAAAAAAATTCAGATTTTAGTAGAAATATATATTTTATTATTTTTAGTTTATAAAATTTAGTTAAAGAGAAGTATGCTTTTTATTATTATAGATTTATTTGAATATATATGTATATATATATATATTTAAGATATAAGAGTCTTTTACTTATTAAATGAAATACCCTAACTAAAAACATTCCTATGATCAAAAACACATATTAATACATTATGAAAATTGACAATAATAAACTCATGAACATGAATTATTTATAAGTTTTTTAAACTATATATGAATAGTCACAACTTTTCAGATTATATGTAGTTATTTTAAAATGGTATCTTTATAATATTTTTTTGAAGAGACACATCATTACATAAAACACCATAATTAAAAAAACATTCACATGATCAAAAACACATATTAATAAATTGTGAAAGATTTACAATAAGAAACTCATTAACTTGGATTTTTTTATAGTTTTTCAAAGCTGTATATGAATAATCAAAATTTTAAGATTATAGATAGTTATTTTAAAATGATATATGTACAATAATTCATGAATAATTTTTTGAAAAACTGCTATTTTTGGAAAATTTTCATTTTATAGAGAACTATTGTAGATTAGGGGATGTGATTTTGAAATTATGACAACATGAATTTTTGTTGATATATGAGTATTCTTAGAGAATATTTCATCAAAAGATTTTATTTTTATATAATTTAAAAAAAACTGCTATTTTTTAAAGCATTTAATTTATAGAGAACTATTGTATATTTGGGGTAGTGATTTCGAAATTTGGATAGAAATTTTTTTGGTGATATATGAGTATTCTTACTGATTTTTTTATCAATAGGTTTTATTTTTACAATTTTTTTAATAAAATAGCTTTTTTTTTTGAAATTTGTGAGGTTATAGAGAACTATTGTAGATTAGGGGATGTGATTTTGAAATTATGACAACATGAATTTTTGTTCATATATGAGTATTATTAGAGAATTTTTCATCAAAAGTTTTTATTTTTATATAATTTGTTTTAATAACTGCTATTTTAGAAAAGTTTTGAGTTATTATAGAGAAATATTGTAGGTTAGGTGTTTTCCTGCACCATGTGCAGTGATAAATTATTAAAAATTTATTTATTAATATGATATATTTTATTATTTTTGACCAACATTTAATACAAATATGATTTAATTAATTATAAATTTAAGTGAAAATAATGTTGTTTATTTAAAATAATATTTAAGAATATGTATGTATATATATTTAAATTTATAATCTTAGTAATTTTTATCTATTTCTTTTGGTTATATATATTAAATCAACTTATATAAAATTACAAAAGTTCATATAAAATTGTATAGTGATAAAACTAAAACTAAACAACATTTATAAAAAAATTAGAAATCTAAAAGAAGCTAATGATATTACGATTAAAATTTTATAATTTTAAAAAAATTGTAGAAAATTTTAAAAATTGTAATAATACAAATTGTATAATTATAAAAATAAAATTCAATATATTTGAAGATATTTATTTTAGTGATCATTTATGAGTTATTACCATATTCTAAAAAGTTTATCAAAAATATAAATAAAAAGTAAATGTAATATATGAGTTATTGTCATACTCCATAAAGTTTTCCAAATATATATATCAATATTAAATGTAATTGTAGAGAACTATTGTAGATTTGAGGTTGTGATTTTTAATACTGTATTTTTAAATATTTATTTTAAAACTGCTATTTTTGGAAAGTTTTCAGTTTAAATAGAACTATTGTAGATTTTGTGTTGTGATTTTGAAATTGGGATAAAAAGAATTTTTGTTGATATATGAGTATTCTTAGAGAATTTTTCATCAATAAGTTTTATTTTTAAATAATTTTTTAAGAAACTGCTATTTTGGAAAATTTTATTTTATAGTTAACTATTGTAGATTTGGGGTTGTGATTTTGAAATTAGGATAACAGGAATTTTGTTGATATATGAGTACTCTTAGAGAATTTTTCATCAAAAAATTTTATTTTAAAATAATTTTTTTGAAAAAATGTTATTTTTGGAAAGTTATAATTTTATAAATAACTATTGTAGATTTGGGGTTGTGATTTTGGAAATTAAGATAACAAGAATTTTTGTTAATCTATGAGTATTGTTACTGAATTTTCATTAGAATTTATTTTTAAATATTTTTTTAAAAATTGCTATTTTTAAGCTCTAGTTTTATATAGAGAATTGTTGTAAATTTGGGGTTGTGTTTTTGAAATTAGAATAACAAGAATTTTTGGTTATGTATGATAATTCTTACCAATTTTTCATAAATATGTTGTATTTTTAAATATATATTTTTAAAAAATTGCCGTTTTTGGAAAGTAGAACTATTGTAGATTTGGGATTGTGATTTTGAAATTAGATAAAGAGATTTTGTTTTGATATATGAGTATTCTTACAGAATTTTTCATTAAAATATTTTATTTTTAAATAATTTTTTAAGAAACTGTTATTTTTTAGAAAGTTTTCATTTTATAGAGAACTATTGTAGATTTGGGGTTGTGATTTTGAAATTAGGATAACAAGAATTTTTGTTGATATATTAGTATTTTCTAGAGAATTTTTCATCAATAGGTTTTATTTTCAAAGATTTTTTTAACAAACTGCTATTTTTGAAAAAACAAATCATTTTATAGTTAACTATTGTAGATTTGGGGTTGTGATTTTGAAATTAGGATAACAAGAATTTTTGTTGATATATGAGTACTCTTCGATAATTTTTCATCAAAAGGTTTTATTTTAAAATATTTTTTTAAAAACTGTTATTTTTGGAAAGTTATAATTTTATAAATAACTATTGTAGATTTGGGGTTGTGATTTTGAAATTAAGATAACAAGAATTTTTGTTGATCTATGAGTATTGTTACTGAATTTTCATTAGAATTTATTTTTAAATATTGTTTTAAAAAATTGCTATTATTAAGCTCTAATTTTGTAAAGAATTGTTGTAAATTTGGGGTTGTTTTTCTGAAATTAGAATAACAAGAATTATTGGTTATGTATGATAATTCTTACCAATTTTTCATAAATATGTTGTATTTTTAGATATATATATATATTTTTTTAAAATTGCCGTTTTTGGTAAGTTTTCAGTTGATAGAGAACTATTGTAGATTTGAGATTGTGATTTTCAAATTAGATAAAAAGATTTTGTTTTGATATATGAGTATTCTTACAGAATTTTTCATTAACATATTTTATTTTTAAATACTCCCTCTGTTTTTATAAGATCCATGTTTTAGATTTTTCACACTTATTAAGAAAAACATAAAATTTTAGTTACCAATGCATTGTTTTTATTAATTAACAATTCCCCAAAATTTTGAACCAATAAGATTTTAATAAATACAATTATATTTTTGGAAATATACAATTTTTCATTAATTAATGTCTTGAAAATGTAGAAAATGTATCTTTTTGAAACAAATTTTTTTTCTAAAACATGAATCTTTTAAAAACAGAGGGAGTATTTTTTAAGAAACTGTTATTTTAGAAAGTTTTCATTTTATAGAGAATTAATGTAGATTTGGGGTTGTGATTTTGAAATTAGGATAACAAGAATTTTTGTTGATATATGAGTATTTTTAGAGAATTTTTCATCAATAGGTTTTATTTTCAAATATTTTTTTAACAAACTGCTATTTTTGGAACGTTTTCATTTTATAGAGAACTATTGTAGATTTGGGGTTTTTGATTTTGAAATTAAGATATAAGAATTTTTGTTGATCTATGAGTATTTTTACTGAATTTTTTCGTCACTAGATTTTATTTTTAAATAATTTTTCACTGTTTCATCTTTTCATGTGCTTCCAATACTTACGACAAACTTTTATCCCGTCTAAGTCAATTTTTATTACAAAGAATCATTCTGTTCTCAAGTGACAAAAAAAAAAAATCATTCTGTTCTCATGTGTTGCTTCATCATTTCAAATGGATAATGATAGTTAATGACCGGTCTTGAGAAAAACTTTTATCCCGTCTAAGTCAATTTTTATCACAAAGAATCATTCTGTTCTCATGTGTTGCTTCATCATTTCAAATGGATAATGATAGTTAATGACCGGTCTTGAGAAAAACTTATTGACTACCAAATAGTCTTTTTTTTTGGTCGACTACCAAAAAGTCAAATACTATTAAATACTTGCACCATTTAATATCCAACACTTGCGCCATTTTATATCCCGTATAATTCAGGCCTCTAGTCACTTTTTACTGGATCATTTAATTTTCGTGAGTTGCTTCGATTCAAGAATATCAGATTCCCTTATTGACCGTATAGTGGGGGTGATTGGTAAGTGCTGTAACTTTTTTTTCTACAGCATTTTTCTAGAGTAATCAAGCTTTAGATATAAAAATTAAAACTACAGCCAAAAATTAAGAAAGGGAAATATGCTAGCTTTCTAAATCAATTTTTCTACAGCTTTTATTTAGTGCTTTGAAAATAAATCTACAGCAAGACAATTAAAGCCAAAGCAATGAAACTCACAACCTATTTTCTAAAGCATAAAAATTAAACCTATAGAACCAACCAATCAACCCCAGTACATTCAAACAAATGATATTGAATTTCAAAAGTATCATATTTATTATGGTTTAGTCAAACTTATTGTTATATTATCACGAGAAAAGCTTAACGTATTTTATTATTTCAAAATTAGTGAAATTGCTGTAAAAAGTTACAAGAAAAAAAAAGATATGTTTCTCATATGATATTTGGAATAGTTTTGTTCAAATGGTAAATTTACTGTTATTCAAATATAAATCTGAAAAATATATTTTTGATATCAAAATTTTAAATTTTAAATATACTTTCAAAGGTATATTTAATTTATGTAATTTTTACTTTATTTCTACATATAGCTATAATTGTTTAACCTGAATTAGATCTATTTAAACATGATAAATCTGATGGTGGGTTTTAAAAAAAATCTCTTTATATAAGAAATATTGAAATCCACAGAAAACTAGGTCGTCATAAGCTACAAATGTGGATGAAAATCAGTTAAATAAATGTCCTAAGAGTTTTTGCTCTCACCTTGTTGTATTTTTTTTTTTGCTAATCCTTGTTATATTTTGTGTGAATGAAAGTTATTGGAGAAAATTTTAAACTACCACATTTTAATACCACATTTCATTTTTATTTTAACCATATTTACCTTTAGTATTAAATAGTAGAATATTATTGTGCCTCTAATTAGTTAAAGCAAAATTCTCTAGGATGATAATTTTCATTAAAAATGTAGATATATACTTATATTCGCAGGGTTAACTAATATAAACTTAAATTTTACATTTGAGGGATGAGGTTTATTTTTTTAGAAAATAAATACTTAAAATTCAAAATAATTTTTTTCAAAAGAATTTTTGAATTTCAAAAAAAAATATTCAGAAATATAGTTTCAAAAAGAAAATTTGAAAAAATAATTAAATTTTTGAATTCAAAAGCACTAGTTTTATTAGTTAAACTTATGTAGTCGTACTAGTTACACTAGTTGTTGCTAAATGTAACTTTTTCCACAAGTACCAACCGGAACTAGTTATCCTTGTCCTAGTCATATACTCTTTTTAGTAGTCGCCGTCCTAGTTAGACTAGTTTTATTATGTTCCACTAAGAGCATTTCCAAAAAACTCTCTATTTTAGAGTTTTCAAAAACTCTATATTTGAAGTTTCAAGTTTTTTTCTCCAAAAGCAAAACTTCAAACTTAACTTCAAAACTATTCTTATTTTACTTTATGGTCTTTGTATTAATCAAAATTTATGTAATTTCATAAAACTTTTATAAATAACTAACACATATATAAAAATATTACAGTAATATTAATTAATAAAATATTACACTAAAAGATAAAATTATAAATAGAGATATATAATAAAATATTAAACTACAAACCAAATATCACATTATTTCATAAAATTATTAATAATTTTATGAAATAATGTAATTTTATGAAATAATGTGGTATTTTGTTCGTATAGTTTAATAATTAATTATGCATTTTATTTATAATTTTATTTCAAAACTATAATTAGACAACAAAAATATTACAAAAGAAACTTAATAATTTTTTTAAAAGGGTACATGAAGACATAATTATTATACAATGTGGTACTTTGTTTGTAGTTTAATATTTGATTATGTATAATAATTATTTCTTTATGTACCCTTTTAAAAAAAATTATTAAGTTTCTTTTGTAATATTCTTGTTGTTTAATTACATTTTTAAAATAATATACATTTTCTTTTAAAATTTTTATTTAATTTATGTGTAAAACTTGAATTTATAAAAACAAATCTGAAATAATTATGAGATATAAAAATTTTAAGAATTAAAATGATAAACAAAATAATAATCAAGAATCATAAATGTGATATGTAATTAATTATAAGGATCAAATTACAAATAAAAATATGAAACTTCAAATTTGAAGTTTTGAGTACTCCACAAAACTCTAAATTTGAAGTTTTGAAGTTTCTTTTTGGAGAGCAAAAAACTCTATATTTGAAGTTATAGAATTTCTTTTGGAGATGCTCTAATGTATTAGTTGTGCTATATTTTTTTTTTTTTTTTTGAAAAGTATTAGTTGTGCTATATTATAACAATCAAACAGTTCTTCAAATTGATTGTCTTACCATCGTTTTGCCATGTGTTGCATGCGATAGCTGAAATGTGCAAAAATCATTGTTGCCGGACCCAACTTCTCCCAGTGAAAGTGTTTATGTCGAAGACGATGTTCATAGAGGCGTAAAATGTTCTGGTAGCTGAGTTAAAGACGTTGTAGAATGCGGTGGTGGCATAGTGTCCGCTGAGTTGTGTTTATGGATATCTAATTGACTAAAAAGCATGAAAATAGTTTATCACAAAAACTAATACATTTGTAGTCAAAGTTTAAGATGTTTTTTTTTTAATCTGGGAGTAGTACAAGTAAATAAGTTAAATCAACATTTTCTTTGTTTATCATATATAATTCAATCATCGAAGTAAGTCCAAATTAAATAGTATAGTTTTTTATCATCAAAGGTACTTAGAAAAATTAATCCTAAAGGTAAAAGACCCGAGCACTAGTATATATATATATATATATATGCATAACGTTCTGACTTCCAAAGACAAAAGTGAGAGAACCTTTTCAAAATATGGCGCTACAGTAATACATTACTATCACGTTGCTGTCTTGGCTGCCGTCTTTCTCGTCCTCGCTCTCATCAGCGCCTACGGCATTTACTATGTTATCTCAAGCTGTTTGGCTTCGCTGCTCGATTATCTGAGGGCTAGATCGTCAGCTACAGAGGAAGTGCCACCGGTTACTCAGCCTGTTCAGGTCGGTGAGATAACAGAGGAGGAGCTTAAGCAGTACGATGGCTCCGATCCTCAAAAGCCTCTTCTTATGGCCATCAAACATCAGATCTATATATGATGTAACTCAAAACAGGTGAAACTTCTTTAACTCTTTCTCCTTTGAAACCATTGAGTTGTTCTTGTTGTTTATGTCTTCTGGAACTCATGTTCGTTTTTTTACTTGTGCATGAAGCGTTTGCGTTTGTAATAAAAGGATATCCATTGCTATTACTTTTGGTTTGTAGGATGTACTATGGACCAGGAGGACCATATGCTTTTTTGCAGGGAAAGACGCAAGCCGAGCTCTTGCAAAGATGTCTTTTGAAGAGAAAGATTTGACTTGGGATATCTCAGGTCTTAGTCCTTTTGAGCTAGATGCTCTTCAGGACTGGGAGGACAAGTTTATGAGCAAGTATGCCAAAGTTGGAACTGTCGAAGTAACTGGTTCAAAAGCACAAATCACATCTGTGTCTGAACACGCAGAGACTAGTAACAAATATGCCCATGTAACCAAGCAAGAGACGATTGTCGTGGATAAGAATGATCAGACTTCTGTTTCGGGAGTTTACTCTGATATAGAGGCCGGTTTAATTGTCAAAGTGTAATCTCCAATGATGTTGAAATTTCAATATTTATATTTTTTTACAGCATTTCGATATTAATCTTTGTTTCATCATCTCAAGAATCAAGTTTGCTGATTAATAAAACATTTATGAACTACTCAATGAGAAAGAGTTGTCATTTACATTGCAAGATTACGCGGTAGTCGAGTTTATTATACTTGTGATTATGAATTTGCATGATGTATATGTATACAATAAAAACTCAATAAATTAATAAAGTTGGAATTATAAAATTCTTTTAATTTATAAGGTTACTAATTTATATAATTTTTTTTAGATTTCTATATTTTCAAACTAAGAAGAATAAAATATATTGATTTCATGGTTTATATATTGATTCAATTTCATATATTTAACTTTTAATTGTTTTAATTATATTTTTGGTTTATACAAAATATAAATGCATTATTACTTATAATCTGAGTAAATATTATCAAAATATTTTAAAGTGTTAAGAAAACATAAAGATAGATTTTACTATTAATATAAACTAAACAACACAATGCTTTTTTGTATTTATGTATATGATATATAAAAATTAGTAATTTATAGTTCTAGTAGGACCTCATCTTTACATATTTAAAAAGAAATATTTTATCATTTTATCAATTTACATTATGTTTTAAACTATCTAATTCGGAACCAGTGAAATTTATTCATTTATCGTTTTTAATTTATATAATATTAATTTATAGAATATTAATATATAGTTTCTAATAAATCTGGTCTTTAACTACTAAATTCTCTTTTATTTTGGTAATATAGTTTTTTTTGCTGGTTTCTTAATTTTATCCTGGATATTATTAATCATGTACTTACCATTAAAAATTACCACATCCTTTACTTAACAATTTTACCTTTAACAACATCTTAAATCTCAAAACCCAACTGTGGAGAATCAGCCAATGTGTGCACTAAAATCTGTCAAGTTTCAAGATATGTTTCTATATATGAATGTTCCTTTATTTAAAGGTACCAAAGCTGAAGAAAGCTGCTTTGATGATCCCATTGGTTCCTAGATGATGTTGGGAAGCAAGCTCGAGAAAGTTGACGTTAAAAAGGGATATGTTCATGGGAGAATCCAATGTTGGGCCCAGTGAAGCTGATTAAAGTCTTGAAGTCTATTAAGAAAGTTGTGATAGTTATGGATCTTTGAATCGTTTTGCAGAAAGGAGCTTAGATGTTAACATGGCTAAGAATGTTGGTCTTGAAGGCTCTTTTGACTCCTGCAGGTTGGAAGAATGGTTCAGATGGGAATGCACAACGACATAACTCAGTTCCTGCAGCAAGATGAAAGCTACATCGAGTCCAGAAACATCCCCGAGAACAGCTTTCAAAGAGGATTTTGTCCGTTGGTACTGGTTCAAGTGACTCTATTGAGAAGCTAAAGATGGAAATGAAAGGCTTAAAGAGGCAATCAGAGATAGAAAAACAGTCTTTAAGGAAAACAGACTTGTCCAAGGAAGTTAGTTCTCTCACGGGTGAAAGAGATGGAGCTCTAGAAGAATGAGGTTGGAGAAAAGTAGAGAAGCTGATGCTGATGCTGAAAGCAGATTGAGATGCATCAGCAATGATTCGAGCAATATGACCGAGATGAGATGAACTGTGAGAAGGATTTGACTAGTAACATACTAACAATAAGTTGCAGTTGCAGAGGACACAAGAGTCAAATTTGATTCTTGCTGCAAGAGATTTTAATGAGTTGTACGAGGAGAAAAAGAATGAGATATGTCTCTAAATAGCTTGTTAGAGGAAACTAAGAAGCTTCAAGAGAATAAGGAAATGGATTCTGGACACAATGAAGAGATAGATACGCTAAAGCAACAGATGAAATTTTAGACTGGGTGTTAGGATCTTACATAAGATTTTTTTTTTCTGAATGATCTTACTCGGAAAACGAGTCCTTAAAGCAGAAAGTATGCTCCAAAGCAAGAGTACTCTGAATGTTTGATTACGGTCAATGAACTCGAGAGTCGGGTGAAGGGAGCTAAAGGAAGAGCTTGAAGCACGAGGTTTCGATGAAGATCTCAACACAATGATGCAGGGGAAAAAATAAACGAACAAGAGCAAAGAGCCATAAAGCAGAGGAGAATCTGAGGAAAACATGATGGAAAAACACTATAACAGCTTGTAGTGGCTGTCAGAAACCTCAAGAACGTTCAGAAGTTTTAGTATTTGTAAAGCTCGCATGCGAGTACTAACATCAGAGAAGAGAAATACTATATGAATATGGTCCATTAATTAGCATCGTCAAGAAAGCGATAAAAGCCCACTTACATAAAGATAGCTCCACACTGAATATCTGACTGTACGGTTGTGTTAGCTTCTCTACTTCCAGACCAGTTTTGTTTGCCTTCCAGATCCATTCACAGCGAAAGATAGAGTCTGGAATGAAGAAAAGAAAAAACAATGGTGTTAATGAATGTGAATCTGAACAAATCCAACTTATAGAATCATACAGAACTAAGGTACCTGTTTTGCTCGCTTATCAATTGGCGTAGTCGACCTAAGAATCGAGTCAAATCTCTCGTTTTGTGGCGAGGCTGAAGAATTCTTGAACCGCTTCGGCTTTCTCTCTTCTGGAACTCTGCTACGAGCATTGCCTCCTTTATGCTTGAAAAACTCTAGCATGGAAGGACTCTTCCTCTTGATATTAGGTTTCTTTGGGTCCCCTCGAGTTTCCAAACTAGAGGGAGTGATATAAGAAGGAAGAGATTGTTTCTGCTTCCTTTCTGTACTCCTTTCTCTGACTCTGTTGAGGAAATCAACAGTCCAAGGAGAACCTTGTACTGGATCTGGAGAACGGATTGCGTTTGAGAGTGGAGACCCACCAAAATGTGAAATCTCTTCTTGAAATGGATGATCTGTTGTGGAAACTGCAGATCTCCGTGTTAAGACTTCTTCCAGAAGAGTCCGTTGCCGTTTTGCTGGGAAGTTATCAACATAGCCACGCGAAGGAGTAGTTGATTCGGTGGGTAGCCTTTCAGGATTGAAGTTTATCTCAGCTGATGTTGGGAAGATAGGGTGGATAGATCCAGAGAAAGATAACTTCCTTGCAGACTTCGATTTTCTCGGATCTTCAGCAACATCAGAGACTGCTGGAGAGTACCTGTTATAAGCAGGAGAAGGAGGGAAGTCTTCCTCGAGAAACTTATTATTCTCTATGTTGATAACTTCACCTTTGTAGTCTCCCATGAAGTTCTCTGAGTGTCTAGTGTCGTGCAAGTTAGCTTCTCCCATCACAGGAGGCTTGCGTCCTCTGTTCTGACTCATGAAGTCATCGGTAACGGGTAAACTCCAACTTTCAAATCCAGGAAGGTTTTCCTCGACTCCAAAATCATTCTCCCAGAACGTGTCCTTTGATGAAGAACCAGGTCCTGAGTTCTTGTCAAACCTCTCAGGATCTTTAGATGGCCAAGAGTCGTTAGGATGATTGATCCCAGAAGGTTTGAGAGGTGCATCGGGGAATTCAGTGACAGGGTCAAAATGAAACATCTCATGATCTCTAGATGACCAAGGATCGTCGAGTTGGAAATCCCCTGAAGGCTTGCGCTTCGTACCAGCAAACTCTGTCGAGGGAACACAATGGACAAAGTCGTCCATATTAGTCTCATCTTTCCCAGTAATGTACTGTTTCCTTTTCGAACCAGAATGGACACTGAAATGGTGGGCGTCTGAGTCATGTCCAGAAGATACAGAAGAAGAGCTGTCTGTCATTACAGATTTGGAGTCTTCCCTCGCACCGTATCTGGATAATGAACTGAAGAGTTCAACACTCTCTTCAGGTACATGGTACTTTTGCAACATTTGAACCTTGCTAGTATGTGGGAGCTTCATGAATTCGAGAAGTGATCCAGTAGATGACAAAATTACATGAGCTGTCAGTGGATTCACGGAAGGAAACTTGGTGAGAAATGATTCTGCAAGAGATTCTGACTCGGGCATTTTGGCATGAACTTGTGAAGATTTAACAGAAGATTTGATACACCTCAGTATAATTGCATCAGTTAATTCAGCTGATGATGAGCAAAAGATCTGTAAATTGATTCCCAGGCTGCCAGCTGCTGCATACAGTTCGTCAGAAGAGTCCATTACTGTAGCCAGGCAAGTGGGTTCCCCCTCAAAAACCTGCAGGGAGAAAAAATAACAATAATTTTTAAGATGTGTTGTGGACTCATTCTCCAGTTTAGAAGAAACCATGGCAGACACATTAATGGCACGAAGCAAAGTTCAATTATATTTACCATAACACAGGTGCTGAAACCGAAGCTCAATGACGTCAAAACATTGGTTGCGATATCCCCAATCCATGAAAGTGAGCTTGAGGAAGCACCAATAGTTGCATCTGACTTCTTACTAACACTTCCACAATCATACCAGACTAGACAAATCGCAGGACTTAACATCAGGTCCACAGGTAGATCGGAATCGCGCTCCACAACTTGCACTCCTTCTTTTTCCATTGCCAAGACCTTTTGATATGTACTTCTTCTGGATATTATCATATCCTTGCCAACAGTTTTTGTGTTCACTACAATCACAGCTATTTGGTCAGAGAGAACTCCCTGCTCATTTATCCCAATTTTTCTTCCAGATTCTTGACGCACGAAGTCAGATTTAGATTCCTTCGTAGATTCTGAAGATTCAGCCGAACACAAACTTTCAAGTGGAACAAAGTTCAACACTTCTTCCAACCACCCAGTTTTCGTCTCATATTCATCTCTCTACAACAGACATTAAAGTTCAGTACTAAGTTCATATTCGGGGAATGTTACATTCAAACAAACAGTTATATTACAGGCAGTTATGGAAGAAATGTGAAAACAATGTTATATTCCACAGTGCATAGTGTTGAACTTGTCTAATTCCCAGACACTTACTAAAAACATTATTAGTGATATAGGTAGCTCATCTGCTCTGGATTAGAACCCTTCACTCACAGACTTCAACCATAACAATACAATCTAGATATGTGATCTTTATTGTTTGAAAAGTTTGAACGTTGAATGCTGCTTACCTGTACCATTTTGAAACTATAAGGTACTGAAACACCTGCAGAGAGTTGCCCGCACGCACTGGACATATCCAGCTCCACTTTTATAAAATGAAAGCAAGGAAAGGAGTCCAACTTTAAAGGAGATGAGACTCTGGGCGATGCATTTGGACCTCCATATTCTACAATGACGTTGAAATTTTCCACAGGAAAAGATGGAGAAATGCACCTAGAATAAAATAGCAAGAACTAGTTAGCTAGCTTGCCTACTCTCCAAAAGAACAGTTTAGCCAAAAATGTTGAACAAGAATAGATAAAGGTGTGTTTCTTAGCATGAAAAGATCCAAAGAACAAGCAATTCATACAAGAAAATGTCATCATAATATGTCAGAGGTTTAGAAGCAACAGTATTTAGTTGTATCTAGCTCTTGCAATCATCATAATAAAAGACGCCTACCGTTATCCATCAACAAATTTCTTCCCTATCCACCTCCCATAAAACTCATTTTTCAAAGGCTATGATCATTAAGAGAATAATACTATAGCAAGAAATGATACCCACTCGTAAGCGACAAGTAGACAGTCTGTGGTTGGCAGGAAACAAAGTTCTGTTGCTTCGTTAAGATTCAGTTGATTTCCACTTGGGGACGGACTGTTGAGCTCATTGTAAGATAACCCCATGGACACCAATAGCCTCTTCAGCGAAGACCAAAAAACTTTCTCCGCCAAAAGTAACGCTTTGGAATTCCCACGGACACATTTTGACTGTAAAATCCCCTGGATGACAGCTAGGGATGGATGTGATCTAGTGATGTCTCTCTCAGTTAACATGTGTTCCGATTCAAATGATGAGTAGAGCGTGTGCAATCCTAGCTTCATGGGATTTGAGCTCCGACATAGCTTGTTAAGATAGAGATATGCCACACGGATACCAAAGAAACATAAATACCATGTCATCTGTTTAATTGCTAGTAGCAATGCAAACGTGAAAGTCCTATCATCCGCTGACCATGTTTTGTGGACATTTGCCTTTCGTATGCAGTCGATAAGCTTTCCTTTCGAAATGCTGAGTAACTTCAGTTTATCTTCTGATAAAGTTGAAATCAAATCTTGATCATCCTTCACGAGAGTTAAATAGCTCTTCTCAAAATCCCGAACAAGGGCCAGAATATTTTCTGAAGGGCGCACAATGTGAACTTTCATATCCTCTGTCTTCGAGCTTGGGTGCATGGCACCAGATATACATGAAGCCTTTGAGTCAGTGGACGTAATTTTATGGTTGACAGTCTTAGCAGCTTCGACTCTAGACTCAAGATTCTCTTCAATCACAGCTTTCTGAGGATCCATGAAAAAACTTAAGTCATCAAAAGCAGACATTGATTTGAACAACAGGGCAGCCTTTTTGGCATGATCATTTCTTCCACAATCCCCGGCTCCTGTTTCTGGACAAGGGTGTTCCAATAAACCATGAGAAATATTGACTGGAGGATGTTCATCAAGGGTAGATATACCATAAAAAGGTTCAGTGCATCTCTCTACCAGTGGCTTGCAGAAAGCATCTTCAGAGAGCACGAAATCACAGACCCATTTGTCTCCTTCTAAAGATTCCAAATCATAATCAATGCTGCATGTAACTATTTCTTCAGACAGATAATCACAAAAATGGGCTTCGTGGCTGTGCTTTGTCTCCTCAAGAAGGTTCAACGGCAAGTATATGTCATTTGATGCAGGAAAGGCTTGAGGCTTGATCTTTGACAAATAATTCTCATAAATGAGTTCCAGAGATCTTGTCATCTCATAATCATGTAAGATAGGAATTGGCAGAGACTTGAAGGCATCATCTGCGAAGGCAAGTTCAGAACTGACAACTAATTCATCGAAACTCTTGAAGTTCATCTCTTCACTGAACATCCCGGGACATATTTCTGGTTCAGCGGCTTGTTGAAGACAAAGGAAGCTACCAAAAACATCAGATATCTCCACATCCAAGATCTGAACTTCCTCAAAACTTACCGAGACCACATCAACAGCCAGCTTTCCCTGTTCAAACTGAAAGCTTTCCTCAGGATTTGGCATTTCCAAGATAGTTACTATATCAATTTCCTGTGGCACAACATCAGACTGGACACTCTTGTTTGAATAGCAATCCGTAGAGAGGATATCCAGTAGATCATAATCCTTACCGCCTATAAGCTCCTTAGAGTTGAAACCGAGAGAACTCTCTGTATCCACATCTCTGGGCTCAATCGTTTCAAGAACAGCAAATACTTTATCAAGCATAGACAAGCTCGATAGTTCGTTCAAGTTTACCTCATCCACTTCTAGAAGGGGAAATACCGCATCTCTGAACCATGGTCGATTCTTGCGGAAGCGTTCATCTCCTTTCACCGAAGTACTCTTCTCTGTGAAGTAATCAGAAGAAATGCAATCAACAGCATAAATCTTCTGTTTGATGTCACTTGAGTTCTGTAGGACAACATCTGACTCCTCGAACTTAACCTACAAATAAGAAAAACTATCCAAATTCAGATACAGAATTAGCGTAACAAGTCTTCATGAAACTAATTAGTTACCGCCTACCGGCTCATTTTCGATCTCTAGAACTTTAGAGAGACATTGGAGATCCTCAATCTTGGATGAGAGCTTATTCTCCTGCATATATATATAAAGATAAATTCATACCACAACGAAGGATAAAACCACTGAAAACTGGTACATGTTTACAATAATGTACCATTTCGAAATCCAACTCTGGAGTCTCCAGCTGAACAATGTTCAAATCTAGTATAGCTTTCTCCTCAACGCCATCTCCTTCACTCTTCTGCAATAGATCAGCACTTAGATTATTCTAACTCAAGTCAGATTACTGTTAATCTACAACAATCACAGATTCAGTGGAATCGAACAATCTAGGGATTTCGAAATTTCACCTCGAGGAACCGAGGATCTCCACGGCCGAGAATAAACCTCAGCTCGTCTCCGAGGGAAGAGAAATCCATCTCGAAGGCTCCATAGTCGACGCTGACGCGATCGGGAACCACGTCGGAGAGGAACCTCGACAGCGCATCTCCGATAGGCAGATCCTCGATCGGGAGAGAGAAGCCTTCGACAGGTTCGAATCGGAGAAACTCTTCTCTCGTGTCGCGGAAGAGAGGAGCCGGGAAATCATCGGGAGCTGGGAGGTTGAGGAAGCCTAGGGCTTCGTATACCTGAGAAGGTTGAGTTGAGAAGTAATCGATGTTGAGAAATCGACCTCGCATCGTCCGGATTCTTCGTGGATGTGACTTGTGAGACTGGCTGCAACGGAGACGACGGCGATGGAGGTGGTGATTTTGAAATTGGCGCTTTAATTCTTGGCCGATCAATTTTAAGAAATAAAATAAAACCGAAATCTCCTACGATTTCGAAATGTGGAAGAGAGAATGGAAAAGATAGGTTTAGGCGATTCAGTATCTAATTGGGTTCGGTTCCGGTTTAATCGAATTCTATTCATCTGATTTTTTTTGTTTGGTTTAGAAAGCTTGGTGATATGATTCGGAAGTGGTAGTTAAGAGAAGAAAAAAAAAGCGACCAAAAACTAACAACTAACAATTTTATAAACTTAACTTTTTTTTAAACTTCAAAAAAACAACATGTTTAAAACTTTAGAAACAAATATACTATTTTCTAAAACAATTCTTTTGAGATCATAATTAAACTACAAATGCAATTGTTAAAACACAAAAATATTAAATATGACCAAACACTAAAACATATATTAAACTAAGTGGAAATTTTAATACTTTCGTATCAGGCTATCAGCACAAGTAGCAAGTAAGAGAACTACAATTTACTTGAATACCAAAGTAGTACGTAGGCAGATATGCATGAATGTTTGTTTATCTGGACAACATTCAGATTCAGATATGTATTGCGGATTTTTGAGTTTTCAAGTATATCTTTGTAGATTTAATTTTATTATTTTATAACTAAAGATCGTGATCTTGTTAATAACACTCAGTGCAGGTTCTGAACCCAAGCATTGAAGTCCGGCCGCACAATATAACTATAAACTCGGCCACAAAATATTGAAAATACGATTTTGGTCTAGCTGTTCTGAGGCTAAGTTTTACTGTGAGAGGGGCTGGGTTCGACTACACCTCAACGCATAGGACTGGCTCTTGCATATATCATTCGGATTCAATTTCGAGTTATAGTTATATTAGTTTGGTTTTAAACAAAGCATAAGAAAAAGAATACTTGAATTCAACAGAAACTGATTCAATTCTACATAGTAACAACATTGCAAAATTCACCCTAAAATAGTAGAAACATAGTTTTAGAATTAGATATTTGCCAATTTGTTAACACTAGCATGTGACAAACAGCTTGACCACTAAACTTATCCATGTCAAACAAAATAAGAACAAAACAAAGTATTGAATGTAAGATGAATTCTGTCTGCTATAAATTCAAAGTTTTTTTTTTTGACTAAATATAAATTCAAAGTTGTAGTACACAAACTAAATATCCGAGATTAAAACAAAAATGATGATAGAATAGTTGAAGGATTTCTCAAAAAAAAAAAATAGTTGAAGGATCTGAATGATATCATTCGGTCCAAGTTGCCACCAAAAATTGATTGTCGTCTCAAAAAATGGGCAAACACAATCAGTGCGAGACAGTTCCATCATAGTTACTTGCTGAATCCATGAAAAGTGCTGATAATGTTTAGGGATTGTTCCTTGCTGAATCCATGAAAACACACAATCAGATACAGTTCCTCGCAGTATTTATTTTTATTTTTTATTCTACTAAATCATGTATTTATAATATTTAATCATAAATTTAGATAGGAAATTAAATTTTGCAGTTATAACAAAAAATTAAATTTTAATAAAGTATTATGATATAAATTTTAATTATCCTTAGGAATGGGTCATAATTCTTTCTAATTCCAAAATTTTAGCACTCCTTAAAACAAATAAAAACTAATAAATTCATAAAAATAGAAAAAATATTTGGAATTATATTTTCTATTAAAATAAACTTTTTAAAGGAAAATAATCTCATGTTGTTATTGTTCATTCCTAGGGTTTAACCTTTGACCATCTTTTATGGTAAAAAAAGACGGTCAGGGATCAAACTCTAGGAATGAACAATAACAACAGAAAATTAAAAAATTATTTTAAAAGAAATTTTAAAGCTTGATCCGTGGCCATCTGAATATTTGTTCACTTTAACTTCTTTTTGGTACCAATGGTATAATATATATTTGTACATTTAAATTTATTGCATAATTTTTAATATAACATTTCAAACATAAAAAAATTACTTTTGTATAATTATATTTTGTGATTTAAATTTTCTATTATATCACAGTTTATCCGTATATACAAATTCAATATTTATAACTAATTGGAATTATATATATGTGAAAAAATTACACCAATAATTTATGAATAGATTATTTTATATATTTATATATTAGATAAATTGATTATGACTGTGATTTTCTACTTTATTATTTATTATTAATAATTATTAAAAATATTTAATATGTTAACACAAAATATATTGGAAAATTTATTTTGGTTAAGATTAGTTAAGGAAATATATTATTTAAATTAGGAAACGACATTAGATACTTAAATCAATTATTTCAATTAAGAGAAAACAAGCATACTTACATATAGGTTCATAAATATCTCAATATAAATGGTATAAATTAGGATAATTTTTATTTTATACTTTCTCTTTTAATAATATAAATATATATCATTTGGATTCTGTCTTGAGTTATATCAGTTTAAGTCGGATATACGAAAATAAAACAAAATCTGAAAGCAAAACATAAGAAAAACATAAGCAAAATACTTGAACTCAGCAGAAATTAATTCAGCATATATCAATTCTTCAAAATAACAACATTGCAAATTCACACACGAAAATAGTAGGAAGAACAGGTTTTAAAATATATATTTATTGGTTTGTTAACACTAGCATTGTGACAACATCTGACCATTTCGCTTATTCATGGGAAAAAATAACAACAAAATTTATTCTAATAGAATTATGTCTAATTGATAAACGTTTGGCCCAGTGATATATTTCATTTATTTAAGAAATTATTATATCAAATTAAACTAATATTAAATTTAAATATGTTTACACAAAAATTTAATATAAAAAAAATTCAAAAGAAACTAAACAAAAAATATCCGCCTTTCAAAAAACAGATCATAATATAGTAAAGTATTAAATCAAACAAAATTACTTTATATAATGTCATAAAGTGGATTTATTATTTCAACTAGGTATGTATTCATGTTACGTCGTAGATATATATTGTCTATTGTAAACTCTAACGAGGATGTTTTCATAAGTAATATATTTTTGTTTCTACTCTACCTTGCGCCAATGTTAGGTATTCTCATCCTCTTGGTATAAAATAACGTACGTTTAAAATTTTAGACTTCAAAACTCTTCTTGTTTGTTTATAGACCTACTTTCGTCCATATTTACAAAAGGAAGTCGTCTGAGAGAGGGGTGCGATCATACTAGCATTAATGCACCGGATCCCATCAGAACTCCGCAGTTAAACGTGCTTGGGCGAGAGTAGTACTAGGATGGGTAACTTCCCGGGAAGTCCTCGTGTTGTACCCCTTAAAAAAAGTTGTTCAAAAAAAAAAGTCGTCTAAAAGATTCCAAGCAATCCTATGTGTAAAATTTAATTGGCTATAAATATTTTAACTGATATAACATATTTGATAAAGTTTCAATTTAGTTCATTTTATACAATAGAAATGAGCAAATATTTAAACAAAGAAAAAACAAGAAAATCATTATAAATAACTTAAAATTAGGATTTTTGGTTTATTCGTTCAGATTCAGTTACTAACAGTTGAGATTCAGATATGTACGTAATACTCCGCAAGAACTATTCAGATATTTTTACATTTCATAGATTTTGATTTTCCGATAGGTTTAGTTCACATCTCAAGAAGTGATGAACTTTATGTCCATGCCTAAAATAGACATGTGGCTTTGTTAGTTCAGTTATTAAGTTAGTACAAAGGCTTAAAATTTTGATTATTAACTGTAAAAATTTACATTTAGTTTCTCAATTTTGATATAAAACCCAAACAAAAAATTTGGGTTTTATTAAATTTTAGTTAAATTGAAAATATTTTAAGTCATATACAAATAATGTTGATTATATAATAATTTATGTAAGTTCAGTTAGTTTAACGAGAAAAGACCAGAATGGCACCAAACCAAGTTTTTGTCATAAAAATAGCATTACAATGAAAAAATGATTAAAAGAAGTTTTATTGAAGGGTAAATATGCATTTATAACCATTGGGTTAATTAATATAAGACTTAATGTTTAGAGTTAAGGAGTGAAGTTTTAATAATGTATTCAAATTTTTAAAAATAATAAAAAAAAAAAAAATTTCAAAACAAAAATGTGTTATTTTGGTTATTTTATTTTTTGAATGCTATTTTATGACAAAAACTTAAAAGATGATATTTGAGAGAATTGCCCTAGTTTTAATTTTCAATATATATTTTAAATTTAGTCTACAAAATGGTATACATCAGCTTTTCTGGTTAAAAGATACTAAAATAAACCAAATTATATGACTGGAAAATTGAACCGGTAACTTAGCTAATTTTAAAAAGAAAAAGAATCATGGAATCTATAACCAAACCTGAAACGAAATTAAAAATGTTGGTTTGGTTTGACATGTTTGACTCGGTTATTTGCACCCAAAAAAGAAGTTTTGACTCTGTTTTCACACCGTTTTCAGCCTTTCAATATTAAATTAAGAACGACGTGCCGTTTAGTTTATTTAAAACATCACACAATGCATATGTAAATGATTAACGTAGACCGACTTTTAATGAAAGCAACGTCGACATGCTTCTATAGGATAAAGATTTACTTGGCAACATAAAGCCACGTAGAGGGTAAAGCACTGAAACGTGGCAGGACCGGACGGACGCATCGCACGTGTCAGTATCCTACAGAAGTGAAGAGCCACTAGCCAAAGAGAGATGGTTCGGGCCATATGTCATATCTTCCTCTCTCAAGTTCCCTCTATTTAAAAACCTTTTCATGGGTTCTCAGAGATATGCCTAGAAGAAAAAACAAAATACACAGAAAAGAGTTCGGTTGATTTGAAAAAATGGATATGCAGTCGCAGATGACACGTCCTTATGGTCATGATCAAGCAGAGGATCCAATCAGAATTCACCATCCAGGTAAATACAAAACGATAAACCACATTAAACCAGCAAGTAATGTTACTAAACCAGACCGATTATTATGGTTTTCTCTTCGCATACAGAGGAAGAAGAGAATCATGAGAAGGGAGCAACTAAAGTGTTGAAGAAAGTGAAAGAAAAGGCTAAGAAGATCAAGAACAGTCTCACTAAACATGGTCACGAGCACGACCATGATGCGGACGAAGAAGAAGACTACGAATACGACGAGCCAGATCCAGAAGTGCACGGCGCACCAGGTTTTTTGTCCTTTCCATTAGTAAACAAAACACAATAACGGTTATGTTTTTCGTGACATTAACGGTTTCTCTATATGGCACAGTGTATGAGTCATTCGCCGTAAGAGGCGGCGTAACGGGACACCCTGAGTCTCTTCCTCATCCCGGAGAAACTAATCTTCCGGCACCGGAAGAGATTATTCCACCGGGGACAAAGGTATTCCCCGTCGTCACGACCGATTACACCAAACCCGTCGAACCTGAGCCGTTACAAGATATCTCTTACGGACACGAGGCACCGTTTCATCCCGTAACGGATGTACCATCTCATCCTCTCAGAGTGTTCGACGTGTCGGAGAGAGAAGAGAGGAGAGAGGATCATCAGATGCCGATGCACGCTCCTCCTCCTGCCTCTCTGCTTTCTTCAACAGAGGATGTGACGAGGACGTTTGCTCCCGGTGACGACGAAGATCTCGGTGGTCAACGGAGAGTCAACATCGGAAGGCCTAGAGGGTTGGAGGAAGATCCGGCGGCTCCAGGAGGAGGAGGGTCGAGTTATCTCAGTGGCGTGTCTAATTATCAGACCAAGGTTGCTGATCCAACTCATGGAGGTAAAGAACATTTTATTAGGGAACTCAAAGATTTTTTTTTTCTAAAGGTTTATGAAACGGTGACGTTTTGTGTTTATAGGAGGTGGAGAAGCTGGAGTACCGGCGATTGTTGAGTCTCTGGGTAAGATGAAAGTGAGAGATGAGTCGCCTGTTCATAGATCAGGACGAGACTTTGAAAGAGAGATTCCGACAAGAAGCCATGAGTTTGGTCGGGAGGACGATTCTGTAACGGACAAGAACTCGCAGACGGTTTTGACCAGCGGATCAATAGCTGGTCTGGGGGAAGAGTTTCCGGCGAGAAGTCATGAGTCTGGTGTGAAGGATACGGCGAAGGGAAGCGAGGAGACGGGACCTGGACTGGAGAAACATCTGCCGGCGATAAGTGATGATGTGAAAGTAGAGAATGTCTTACCGACGGGGACTCATGATCAGTTCTCACCGGAGCTCTCTCGTCCGAAAGAGAGAGATGACTTCGAGGAGAAGCACGAGTCGAAACCCACTTCCTACACAGAGAAGATAGGTTCTGCGACGTCGTATGTAACCGACAAAGCTGTAGCGGCCAAGAACGCTGTCGCGTCGAAGCTTGGCTACTCCGGAGAAAGCGGTGGGCAAGAGCAGAGCCGTGTTGGACTTGGAGATGAAACAACTCCGAGATCTGCCACGGGATACGGGCAGAAAGTGGCGGGAACTGTAACGGAGAAGTTGACTCCGGTTTATGAAAAGGTCAAAGAAACAGGATCCAGCGTGATGACGAAGTTACCGCTTTCGGGAGGTGGAAGTGGAGCGGAAGAGAAGCAGCACGTGGGAGAAAAAGGTGTGTCGACTAGAGATTACTTGGCGGAGAAGCTGAGACCTGGAGAAGAAGATAAAGCCTTGTCGGAGGTGATTGCTGAGAAACTTCATCTCGGAGGAGGAGATAAGAATAGGACAATGGTAAAGGAAATGGAAGTGACGGTGGAGAAGATCCCTACCGACCAGTTATTAGAGGAAAAAGAAAAATGTGTGTCGGACGAAGGAATGGTGGGGAAGGTTAAAGGAGGGGTCACTTCTTGGTTCCATGGTACAACAGAGGAAGTGAAGCCGAAAACTTCAGATTCCGTGGACGACAAGTCTGCACAGTCTCTTGGCTCCACCGTTGGTAAAAACTTCTCATCCTTGTTTAATTGTTTAACTAAGGACTTCGGTGCATTTATTATTTTATGGTTGTTTATGTTTTGTAGGGACTACGGGGTTTTCGGATTCTGGTGGAGCTCTGCCGGGGCAGAGGGGACTTTAAGATTCTGGGAACTAAGATTTTATGTTTTGCTTTTGAATGTCTAATGTATGTTTCTTGTTTGATACCCTCCTTTGTCTGTTGTGGTTTTAATGTATTTTGATGTGATCCTTGTCTGTGTAAAATAAAATATTTGCTTTCGGTTAAAAGTTTTATGATTCCTTTACCAGCTAGCGTCTCTAAGCTCTAGGGCATTGTAGTTGAACATGCAGAAAAAGTATGGAGAGGGTGTTAGCCTCCAAAACTAATGGGAATGGATTTGGAAAGATCGTAGCAAAAAGACGAAGTTAGCGTATTGAACAGAGGCATTGAAAAAGAGAAATGTCTACGTTAAACCAGTAACCATATTACTTTTTGATCCATCTATAAAGGAAATTGTTAAAATTAGTCAAGTCGACGTATGTCTTTCACTGCCACGGTTATTATTTGCTATGCACCACATGGGACAAACATGTTCGTGGTTTATTTGATTATTGTCAAGCCGATGTTGTGTAAAATCTACAATGGGACAAACATGTTCGTGGTTTATTTGATTATTGTCAAGCCGATGTTGTGTAAAATCTACAATGTAGTCTAAACTAGTATATTATTTAGAATATTCAAATATCTCTGATGCATCAGTTACTTATTTCACTCGACGGCTAGTGGACCTTGTTCGTATAGTTATCGTTATGGAGTGTCACACAGTCACCGAAGGGAAATTCTTATTATTGCCTTTTAAAAGATTGAGACCAATACAGTGTCATGGGGTGGGGAAACTGTTCAAGTTGTATAAACAAATGCTATAGCATGCTAAGTAAAATTTCAAAGAATTAGCCAAAAATAAACAAAAGTAAATAAAATTCATTAAAATATAACGTTTCGTTTTCTATGAATCGTTACATATATGTAAGTAGTGTCTACAAAAAATTACACTGTAAAACTCAGAAGAATTCAAACGAGAAAAATCGTGATGGTTATAATTATGTTCTAAGTGAGCTTACATATTGCTGCATTGGAAAAGTAATATGTTTTATTTTTTTATGCCAGCAATTACACGATAAACTACACGGTTTTACAGCTTATCCCAAGCCAGAGTATAAAACCCACGTCTTTAAATGCAAATAAAAAAAGATTAAAAAGAGCCAAGAGGAAGAAGAAAGAATGAAACCAACAAAAGTTACACAACATGGAGAAGTTCTTTGAATAATGATGATGGAGCACTTATGGATATATGATAAGAAATCAGGCACATATGAATCTAGAGAGCACGACTTTTGATGATGTCAAAACTCATCTCACTCGGATCCGTGGCTTGTAATTCCACCTGAATACCATCCAATTCTCTCTTGAACCTGTCCTTTGAGCTGGCATACACCATCTTCATCCTCACACTCGAAGAATCCGGTGACCTACCATATACATACATCATCCATATTCCTCAATCTATATTATATGTTTCATAACATGTGACCATGACATGTATTCTAGTGACTTATGCTCTTTTCTGGTGACCTAGGAATATACATGCATCATCCATATTCCTTAGCCTTTCTATGTTTTCAGAACGTGCGACCATGACATGTATTATAGTGATTTATGCTATTTGTTTGTTGTGTCACAACGTATGTTCAAATCCGCATAATGCATGTTTGTTGATGAGATATATATACTATATATATTATAGCATGATGTTTGGTGAGGGTTTTGTATTACCATGCTATGAAGAAGATTTTGCTCTTCTGGCAATTCTCAACAGTGGTGAAGTCGAAGTCATAGACGGCATAGCGGCACTCGTTGGCCGGAAGAGAATTGGAGAAATCGTCGTAGTTCTCCTCGGGACTTCCAAGTTTTTCGACCACCACTTGTTGTCCATCTATCCTGAATATTATGAACCTATAGTTTCTTTTCGCTTTTAACTCCAAAAACTTGAGCTTACATTCGTCTACCACCGCCATTCCCGACGCTGCGTTTGCCTTTTTAATTCATGTTAAACATAAGTTTTAAGGTAGAAACTAGAAAGTTATATAACCCCTATGAATGTACACGGATAAGTCGTTGTTCAAGATTGCGATTGTTTCTAACGCCAATCTCTATGGTTATATATGAGAAATGAAACAGTTATAATATGTGAACCGAGACATAACAAAAAACAATGTTCAAACGTCTATAACACAACTTCACTACAAAGAGAATGAGAGAGCGTACCATTGCGTTTGGTTGATGGAGGTAAACCTTAGACAACAAAGAGGTTAGGGAGATGGGACTTCTTGTTTTGTTTTGTTTTGGTTTTTGTCCTCTTTTGTGAAACGAACAACAAGAAAAGGGAAATGAATTTTTTTGGGGAAGAGATTCTTAATTTGATTTGAATAGGCCAAAGGAGAATAACTCGGACAACCATTAATGCATCTCTTCTTTTAACATCAGACTACATTTTTTTCAACTCTCATCCTTCAAAATCGCCCAACCATCCTTTCATATCGGACAATTCTCCTACGCTAATTTTAGCATATTTACATTCTTTATCCATCCATACTGAGCACTACTATAACTTCAATTGGTGACCATTTATAATGAAGTCATTGTTCTTCAGATTTTATACCAATTATATTATTGACATATAAATTTTACTTTATTCCTCTCATTTTCTCATGTTTAAGAAAATTATGAAGAATTTGAACAAAAAAAATAAAAAAATAAAATTATGAAGAAATATTTTTATCTCCAATTTTTAAGAATAAATTGAACAAAATTTTATATATTTATTTATTTAGTTAGTTTTTCAAATGAATGTGTTTTGTTTTGTTCATTTTTTTCAGTTCTAGTCACCAACGAATTTGAATGAATGTGTCTAGCATTTGATTGACAAAACAATTTGAGGTTTGCTTGGTTTGTAGAGATTATCTGAAACAGATGTAGCATTGTGGTTCCGTTACACGACATAAATAGCAAATTGTCCTTGCACAAACTCTAGAGGCAGATAGAGAACAACAAAAATTCTGATATTTCCTACAAAACTGACAAGACCCTTTAGATCCTCTTGTCTCATCCAAAGAAATTGACAACCTTTGGACCTTGTTTCTTTTCCGGGATGCTCTTTTGATCAAAATCATCAGTTGCAGTAGCATCAGAGGTCTTCATATTCTTGCTGCTTTTAGGCTCTTCATAGAAATCGTCCTCAAGATCGTCCCCACTGAACTTAGTGAGTTTGCCTCTTGGTGTAGCATCGAACCCTGTCGTTTCATGCAAGGGACAAAGTTACGGTCTTTATATGAAATAAAGAAACTGTAACGAATCACTTGACATGCAGTTTCAAAAGAAAGAGAAATCACTTGACTAGGATGATGATGAATTGAAAAGGTGAGAATTAAAAAAGGAAATGTTACTTGGTCTCTTAGTTGGAGCAGAGTCTCTCTCGAGTTTATCAGGGCAGTCTTTGACGAGATGAGCCACACTACCACACACTTTACAACACCCACCCTACAAAAAAAGAAAACCCATCAAATTAAATCATATTGCTGAAAAAAATAGAAGAAACTCTTTCTGTGGTTAAAGAAACGTACCATCGGGTAGACTCCATGCTTGTTTTGAGGGCAGTTCTTACTTATGTGACCTTGTCCCTTGCATATGAAACAACTTGCAAACTTCGTCCCTCCTACAAATATATCAAAACAATAATATCAAAAATATAATCTAAGTCACAGATGAACATACTACAATCACAACGAAAACATTAAAGACAAATGTTAAGCAATGTTCTAAAAATCGGTCTAGGGACTAAATCAATAATCCTATATATAAAGCAGTCTAGCGATTTTTTTGAACATTGTTGTCGATAAACAACATGATTATAGCTAATCAGACAAGATATACAGGCAGACAAGACAGTGACGTACCATCTACCAAAGGATTAGGACAATGAGAAAGTGAATGTCCAGTATCACCACAGTTGTAACACAGCTTCTTCTCGAAGCTGCTCTCATCGCTCTTGTCCGGACAGTTTTTAAGACTATGCCCTCGCCTTCTACATTGCAAACATATCTACGACAGAAACAGACCAAAACCTATCAAAAAAGTGTCTCATCTTTTCAAACCCAAAGAAGAGAGGAAGGAAGGAAGCAAAACCTTGTTTCTCTCCCACTCAGACTTCTCGGGACAGAGCTTAGCGATATGAGTTTTGGACTTGCAGATATAACAGCCTTCCCCAGGTTTCATACCAGGGACACGGAGAGGATGCCTCGTGGAGGAGGAGCCTCTTCTGTCCGTGGAGGAAGAGCTAGGTTTCTTTTTCTTGAACAAGCTCTTCTTCTTCTTCTTGGTTGGATCCTTTGGAGGTGTTGGCTCTGGTTTTGGAAACTGCTCCGGGTGAGCTTCCTTGTACCTCTTACGCGCAAGTCTTTGTCTTTGGCTCACCATTGTCGAGTACGAAACAAGAGAGAGAGAGAGAGACGATTTGTTTCAGTACGCGGCGGCGATAGAGTCGGTGATGAGGAAGAAAGACAGTAGCCGAGCTGGTCGAAGAGAAGCTCTTCTTATTACTAGGGGAAACAACGTTGTGTTGTTTCGAACGGGCTGGGCTTTATTCGGCCCAATTATAAATAGGTCTAAACGTTTCTTACACATAAGAAAATCTTTCGGCCTTTCAGATTTTTCATTTGCGTTTCTTGACACCAAACTAAACACTGCTATTTTTTGTAAACGGTCGACGAGTACTAACTACTATGTAAGGTTGAATATGAACATTCCGTGAGTTTATCTGCTACATCTTGCTCGGAGCCTTATTCTAGCAGCAAAATGAAACATTTTTTGTGGCAGGTTATCTCGGGTTGTATGGCAATAACAGAGAGGCTAATTTATAGACATTTGGATACTGATAGGAGTTGTCCTAGATGTGCTGCTCCAGTGGAATCGATTAATCATTTTTTTGAATGCCTTCCAGCTCTTCAAATTTGGGCTCTTATCGGTCTGTTCCTTCCGGATTACTTCCCGAGTACATCTATATACTAAAATATGAACTTTTTGTTTTAGAAGAGAAAAGAAGTGGCTCCCATAAGATCACAATTTGATACCTTTCCATGGATCTGTTGGTGCATTTGGAAGGCGAGAAACGGCAAACTCTTTAATGGGAAAGTCGTATCCCCGATGGATATTCTCCAACACGTGTCACTTGAAGCAGAATGTTGGAGGAAGGCTAATGAAAAGGAGGAAACAGATGAGGAACTCGATGACTCCCCTACTATAGAGGTGGAGACAGTGCTCCCTTGGATACCCCGAATCCCTACCTGTCAAATCGATGCTTCATAGATCGATAATGGCAGCGTCAATGGCTTAGAGCATCCTTAATGGGATAAGTGGGGGATATAGCTTAGGTGTGAAAAATTAATAAAATGAAGTAAGAAGTGAATTTAGTGCCATGTTAACCTAATAACCTCACCAAAACACTTCTTGCGGAAGACCCGAGATACACATCTCTAATTATTGTTTCAATTTTTTCTTTTTATTATACTGTCCTAAGATGTGTTGAAATACACCAATAAAGATGCTCTTAGGGTGGAGTTTTAAGGATCAAATGGGCTCTGAATTCTTTGGATTACGAGCATGTAGCAGGACCCTCTCAGCTTTACATGTTGAGATGGAATGTTTACTCTGGGCAGCTTCATGTATTAGAAACATGAGGATAATCACGATGAGGTTCGAGACAGATTGCACGGATCTAGTAGACATGATTACAAACTCGGAGGAATGGCCGACATTCGCGACAGAGATCGAATTATTTCGGAGTCTCCAGGAGGGCTTTGAGGATGTCAGACTGTCTCATATTCTACGGAATCGGAATGTATGGGCAGATGCGTTAGCTAAGGAGGCAAGAAGTAGAAGCTATATCTTTACCCACATAGATCAGACTCAGTCAAACGGAGATGATCCTCGGAGAACCGGCTCGTTTAACCACCACTTAATCTAATGAAGTTGGACAGTCGACAAAAAAAAAAGAGTTTGTCTGCTATTTGACATTAGTGTGTTGTTGTTGGTTGGAGTGCAGGAGGGAATATAGGAGCAAGATAGCCAATGTGAGACAATACTTTTTTGGTGATTGTGTTGTTCGTTTTGTTGTAAATAAAACTCACCGAAAGTTTTCAGTTAGGTATAATAGTAGAAACTGTAGTTTTTTTTTGTTTTTAAAATATAGGCTGTAATTTATTCTTATGTAGATTTCTGTTGTTGTAGATTTGTATTAATAACTTTCAAAACACTAACAATAAAGTTCTAGAAAATTTAATTTTCAAAACTAATATATTTCTTATTTTATCTTTTGGATTGTTGTTTTAAATTAATTGCTCAAATCATGATTGGTAAATTAAAATGACTGTAAGAGAAAAGGAGCTGTGAAAAGCACTAAGATCACTTACCAATCACCCCTAAAGTCTACTAATTGATAAAAACAAAATGATTAATTACAAATAAAAATTGGAGATGCGGAAGTCATAATTACCATCTACAATCCATACAACTAAACTCATTCACTGGTAAAGTAAAACGAAAGGAAATGGAAAACGCACAAATGAATAAACTGTGTAAATGTTTAGTAGGGGTGGGCACTTTAACCGATATCCGAAGTGGCACCCGAACCCGATCCGAAAAACCCGAACCGAAATCCGAACCGAAGTAGTAAAATATCCGAACGGGTATTAAGTTAGGAGAGATTGGATATCCGAACCCGAACGGGTAATACCCGAACCCGAATGGATATCCGAAAATAACCGAACATGTGTATACTTACCCTTATATTTCTGGTTTACATCTCTCATTTTATTTAAAATATTTATATTGATGTTAGACATACTTTAAAATCATATAGTATATATATAATTATGGAGAAAATAATTTGATATTCATTTGAAATGCATGTTAAACTTTTTATTTCATATATTAACCAAAGTTACATCCAAAGTTTAAAAACAATAGCCAAATTAATATTTTTATTTTGGAAATGTTATCTCCAAATCTATTAATCATTCAATCTATAAAAAGAAAAAAAATCAGTTAAGTAAAATCTATATTTTTAAATATAAAAAACTTTTAAAAGAAAATTTTATTTTTATTTCTTTTAAAATCTAAATATCCGAACCCGATCCGAAATAACCGAACCCGAACTAAAAATACCCGAACCCGATCCGAAGTTCAGAAATACCCGAACGGGTATTATACTCCTATACCGAAATACCCGAAAATCCGAAATACCCTACCCGAACCCGAACGAATACCCGAACGCCCACCCCTAATGTTTAGAATAAAGATTTTAGAGGAGGAAACAAAAGATTTTTAGAGGAAGTATTCTGGATTTAGTCTGGGCTGGACTTTGTAACATTTTGTTTGTTTGATATAATATCGACTAACAAATAATAATATTTTTTAAGAAATAGTTGGTGTTCAAAGATTTCTCTTGAATATTAAATGAACATTTTTTAGTTTGTCAGCAAATCTCCTTTTAAAAAGTCTCATTTTCTGCAAACTAGGTGGACTATTTTATCGAGTTTCTATCTTTTTCTTTCAGTTTTTTCCATATTTTTTTTGTTGGTCGCGAGCTCAATGTTGTAGCCGACTCCATCGCGAAATCGGCACTGCATAACTCCCGCCTTATCTTGTACTGAACTCTGGTTTAGATTTATAAATCTTTTTGTTGCCCAAAAAAAAGGTGGACTATTTTATATCGTAAATTGTAAAATTTGAGAAAATGCATAGTTGCATTTTATTTTATTTCTCTAATTGTATAACTATTTGTATTCTAAAAGATCACAATCACTAATAGATTTGGCTCAAAACTTTTTTGGACCATGGGGCAAAAATATACCATTTACATAGCTCATCATGACCGAGAAAGTTTTTACCAAGGAACAATATGATCATTTACTTTCAAAGGTACTATAGTTCCTACGCTTACCCACTTTCAAAGTTGGAAATTTAATCATTTCACCAACTCCTTAATCATTTAGAAAAGAATACTGAAATAAATATACAAAATATAATTTTGCTCTAGTAGATTCTTTCATGTTTCTATTGAAACTAGATTTTGCATACTTGTATAAATATTTTGCTTCGTTAATGCATATTTTAGATTGCGCATTAATATTGAACATAATCCATTTGGCCAAAAAAATATTGCGCATGTTTTAGATTGGGAGCTGTGGGGCCATGTCATATATAGCTTTAAAGTGTCGATAGAGATTATTAATATGGCAAATATTAATCGAGGCAAAGACTCCCAGACACTAATATCGAGGCAAACTTCAGATCTGTATCTTTCGATGCCGGTGAATCATTTTCTCGCTGGCGTCGGGACTGTTCATCGTCTCTCTTCCTCTTCTTAACTTTCAATTTCTTCTTGCTTACCGTTATGTCGTCTGTTCTTGCAACCTCTGTTCAACATTTGGCGGAGTCACTGTCTGTAGAGATCTTCGTGGTCTCAGAACCTTGGCCCGAGCAAACCGGAACAGTATTTTTCTCCGGGGGCTCCCGGAAAGCCGGGTCAATTAGTACCGCGGTTCAGTCCTATGATATCTCTTTCCTCTCCTGTATTCTGCTCCTCAGCAGCCGCATCCTCAGCTCATCCGTACCACTAAAGAGACTAAAGCCTGACGAAATGCTCCGACAATCCCATTGCTCGTCACCGCAACACCTCCTTCTTACCTCTGCTCCCAACGAGATGGCGTCCAGTGTCAGTGGGGTTCCACATTTGATCCGACGACCGGTTCCGAAAGCACAAGGTACGATGAAGTTGTACTTTCCTCTTCACGCTCTCATCATCATCACTCCGTCAGGCACCTGCCATGATCTTTACTCCAGCGAGAGATCCTGTACTGTCAGAGGCTACATCTCTTATCCGATCGGTCTTGCTGTGCAACCCGTCCACTCCGGTGTGACCAGTTTCAGCTCCGCCGTGTCCTTCATTTCCTCTTCACGTAGTCTCGGCGGCGTACAGTTTGGTGACCCAAACCCTAGCAACTTAACTATCTGGGCCTGGCCCATTAAGGGTTATAAAGAGGCCAGCCCACTTTTTGCTGCAGAATTTTTAAACCAACAGTTTCAAAGCTCACATTTATGTGGGGGAGTGTGGCCATTTTAGCCAATTTGCTAATAGTTTTCGATGAATTCATTGAAATTATTACCGGAATTGATATGCATACAACGCCTTATCTCTCTTATACGAAGAGTTCTCATAGTTTCCGTTTACTGGTAGATTCACCGGGACAATCTACATCACCATCATCCTACCTTCGCGAGAGGCGAGCCGTATTACCATGTCCCTCATTTATGAGGAATGTTTTCCCTCCAAACATTAAATGGAGGTGTGTATCTTTATCTATAGCCGTTTTGCTATCTTGTGTACCGGTCCGTTTGGGGCCTGAAGATGCAACGGATGTTGTTTCGACGATATTTCGAGGTGCAGATTGGATCTTAACGTCACAATACAAAGTGACTAAATCTCAAGTCTCTAGCATTGCCCTGAGTCTTGCTCCGACGCATTCGAGCCATGCTTCGAGTTTGCTGTCATTTTATCTTAGAGGTTTCTCTATTTGTAGCTTGTATGCTTTTAGTATTGTTGTTGTTAAAGTTTGGTTAAACTTCTTCTTTAATTGTAGTTCGAATGTTTGATTATTAATGAAAGTTGTGTTTCAAAAAAAAAAGATTATTAATATGGCACATTTCTAATGTAACATGTCGATATTAAATTAAACTATCTAGATATATCCACTGTATAGAATTAGGTCTGGGCATTCGGATAACCGGATCAGGTTTGGATCGGTATTTCGGATCTGATATTTCAGTTATGTAAAAACTGCTATCGATCGGGTATTTATAAAATTCGGATCGGATTAAGTTCGGTACTTATTGGATCCGGATAATTTCGGATATATCTGAAATAACTGTAAAAAATCAGTTCTTATTCGAATTTAATTGTATTTATCCGAATACCCTTATCAATTATAAAAGAATAAGATTTATAAAAATCAGACCTCTGAAACTAAACAGAATCAGATTTGAATAAACTCGCAAGAAAATAAAACCAGTCTTGAATAAACTAAAATCTACCTTTATTTAATGAGTCTATAAACTAAAAACTGGATATGTCGGATAGTAGTTCAGGTTTCGGTAATACCCGATCTGATCCAGTACCTGAGACATAACTAAAAGCATACTCGGGTATTTCATCATATCTAGATTCAACCCGAAACCCGAATTTTAGGATCGGTATCGATTAGAACTTCGGATCCTGGAAATATGCTCATGCCTGTATAGAATAAAAGCTCCTTTAGGTAACGTGACGCACGTGGGCAAACGTAGAAGAAGACAAGATTGAACATATAATTAACTTTGGTTATGGTTCGGGAACGGAACATATGATATAAAAGTAAAGATGGGGTATATATGTGTGCTTTAATTGTAGCTTATAGAGTTTTACTTCTTTTTTTTGATAATTATAGAGTTTTACTTGTATAATCGAATTTGAAGAGAATTAAATAACGATACAATCGGGAACTCTAGATTCTCTCTGAGTAGTGAACATGCACCGAACTCTGAAGTTTGGGGTTATTTGTAACGCGTGATGCAATTCCAAAGTTAATCGTTTTCGTTTTTTTTTTGTTATGTGTTTCTTATGTTCTTTTGAATATATGTGTCGCAGTGATCGATGACCACCGCATACACCACACCTATCTGATCCGTTTATTCGTTATTTTTGATATTTCCACTTCTTTATTATAAAAAAACTTTTGTAAGCTATTTTTAGTGTTTACTGAATAATGCAGAGATATTCCAAAATAGAAAGAGTGCAAAATTAGTTTTCGGATATAAGCCCTTTTTCCTTTAACTGTTTTGCTGTCTATAAAGGAAATATTTTTCACGTGTGAATAAAACGATCACATGATTCCAAACATATACACACACATATATATAGGAGTGATATATCTGAATTAGTTTATATCTGCATTTTTGACATATATTAAATCTTTAATTTTAATTTATATTTAATATATGAATGCTGATATCTTCGTTAGTTGTTGTATCATTTTAAAAGCAATCTTATAAAACTATTTTCCGAATACATAACTAGCATAACTAGAGAAATTTCATGGGGTATGGTGATTCTATCATATTATTGAACTAAACGACTTCTGCTGCGTCAAGGACCTAAACCGGTTTATAATATATGCTAATTACCATATAACCAAAAGTATGTGAAACTGATAAAAGTAGTTGAAGAAACTGAGAGAAGTGTTCCAAAATTAGGATTATTAAAATTCTATTTGCGCACAACAATGTTATAAAAATAGGATAATGACTATGATTGCATTTGAAAATGATGATTTGCAAAATGTCAAATATGATAATTAAGCTTGAAGTGTTCAAACTTGTTTAAAAGAAGTTTTATTTAATAAAAATAGTCAAAGCTTCGTAACAAGTAATATCAATAAAATAAACCCATTCTCAAAACAAAAACAAAAACAAAAATATAAATAAAATAAATTCAAGAATAAGTTTTCACGATACTCTAACGAGATTTGTGTCTCAAATGGTGTGATGAATTGCGGTGTGTATAGCTCTATGGCATAACTCTAATAGGGACCAAAACAGGAATGGACGGGTGACTTAAGCTCACTCGGATGGATCAATCTACGCGGTTCAATCTTAAATGAAGAAAGTGAGCGAATGCATGGAATCGAAGGCTGGTGGACCCATAAACATAAAAGACGCCTCAAGAAACCCAAACAAACAACTACAAGTGGTTCAATTCACATGATATTTCTACTGTTGGAATCTAAATATAACGACAATTTATGTCACATGATTGTCGCCGGTTGAAATTGATCGCTAGCCGTTAACAAGCAAAATGAAGTGTTAGCCTGACAGTGCTCTAACACCTAGCATATACAGTAGGACGTTTAATCGCTACTAGCTTTTGACCCGCGCTTTGGAAGCGCGGAATATTTTACGATGAAAAATTTCATTAATAATTTAACAAATATTTTGGTAATTTTTAAAGAGTGTGTATTTAAAATATTTTTGCATTTAAATCAGTGTTTTTAAATTCAACCCGATTGTGATTATACCGGTTAATCCGGAGATCTGACAATTCAATTTAGGCTTTTAAAATATACATATTAAAAAAATCACTAAAATATGAGACTAACCGATTGAATTGATGGATGAACGATATGTAATCTAATTGGATTTAAATTGTAATAGTTTCATAATTTGTAATCTTATAATCCAAATTTTAAAGTTCATTATTTTGCAATTTATGAAATTATAACGTTTCTACAAAATTTTAAAGAGAAAATGATATATATAAAATAACTAAGATTAATTATTGTATTGTTTGGAAACATTTATAGTAGTATAAAAATATATTATTTGGAAACATTGATAGTAGTATAAAGAAATAAGTATATTGTTTGGAAACATGAATAGTAGTATAAAGAAATGAATATTAGTGATTTAATGTATGTTTAACTATAAAGTATAAAGGTGTATTTAATTTAAAAACTTACAAAATAAATGTTAGGTCCAACAGAATGTTTCTGTTTTAATAAGATAGATTTAAATAGTTATACCATTTTCGATTATTTATGTATAGTTTATATATATTTAACTTGGAAAGTTAACGTATACTACTTTTTATCAGCTATACTAACATAATGTACGATATTAACTAATTAATATACAAATAAAAAATAAATTCACAAATAAAAAATATAAAAAAATATTTTAGATAACATCTTCTTATTATTTTATAAAACAGCCAACATTGGTTATCATTCAACTCTTCAAAATATCAAAAATATACAGGGAGTTCGATCAATATTAACATAAATATAATTTCTGTTTTATTGTTCAAAACATATTATGGGAATTGAAATTTAAGTTATCTGGAGAATTTCTTAAAATAAATTGTTTCAAATTTCTTTTTAAATAAATATTTTCTCATGTAGACGCATATACTTTATCAGAACTGACAAGCCTTACAAATGATTGATGATACTAATTTTTCAGTACTGATTCTGTTACTATTCGCACGTAATTTGCGATATGAACTAAGAAAAAGATAGAACATTAATGTTTGTTGGTTAGAAAACAATAAGAGGCTGTTTAATGAAGACCTTTTCACATTGTCAGATCTTGTGTTCATCGCACAAGTCGTATCCGCTTTACGCGTGTGATTATAAAAACTGTTCCTAGTTCATACGCGAAACGTTTGACTATTGCTCTCTACTAGAACTTATATTTATAATATTTAAAATATATTATGTTGATAACTTCCGTAATTAATATTTTTTCTACTTACTATATAGCGCACATGTGCCTCTCTTAAAATACTTAAACTCCAAAAATGGAAAAAGACAAAAGACGAGCTGCGTTCTGCTGATAAAAAAAACTTAAATATTATGTTGTATATTGACGTTATTTCTAGAAATAAATATAGAAATTGATGGATTGTCTCATATATGTTGGCCTACCGATTGGAGCTTAAGGGTTTCACATTAAACTGTTAGAGCATTTGAAGATTTTTTGTCACTATTACAATTAGCAATTAAGTGGTGAAAATGATCGATTTCACATATTGGGTCCAAAGGTAGACGATTTCTCATGATCAATCTCACTTGATTGTGTTAATACGCGTAATTTTTTACATCGTGCTAGCCTGCTAGGTACTAGATTGGACCTACAAACCTAGTATTCTTCTTTTCACGAACCGGCTTTATAAATCTTAAAACAACATCTTAAAACTTTTCTTTTTATTGACTAAATAAATTGTGGTTCACATTTTTGGAAAATGAAGAAGTTTGTGGTGAAATAAAGTAAAACCTCGCTGGATTAGTATGTGGTAAAAGTGATAAACTATAAAATGATATTTTTGAATTTTGTTTGGTTTATTACAAAATCTAACAAATTTTGATAGTTAGATAACATATTTTAAAAAATTATACTATTATCATGAAGTAAACTATATAACCCTATACAAACATAACTAAGATATTTTGTTATCATTTATTTTAGAGTTGTTTATTTCTTTGTTGACTTTGAAATATCATTCCCATTTTATTTGTTTATTTTAAACGATCTTGTGTTAAAGTGTCGTACTAAAACATGTGAATACGGTAATTTCTTTTTATATATGTTCCAAATCTATAATATAATATCATATATTTCCTAATTAACACAGTACCATAATTTATTACTTTCAAACATGACGTTTAGCTTAATAGGCTGCTGACATTAATTGTATGATGATGATAGTAATCCAGATTACTAATCATAATTTTAAAGTAGAAAAAAATTACTTGGTAAAATCAAACTTTTAATAGAGGAAAACTCTAGAAAAGGAATGGAAAAGCAAAGAATGAATACTGAAATTTGCTGGAATGTTAAAATAAAAATGCTTTTAAAGGAAAATTTTACTTTAAGGTGAAATATATTATTTTAAAATCAATTAATAGTGCTATAGTAAAAAGATGTTATGGTCCTAAACATATTAACTTTAAAAATTCAATGTAGTTATCTTTTCTATTTAGGTGAGATAAAGAAAAATCAAACGCATAAATCAGAAGAAATGAAAAAGTACAAAACATATAGAACACTAGAATACTAAAATGACAAAACGTGTTACTAATGAGAAATTGGCATTTCTAATGAAATTAGCTTTTCATTTAAAACGCAGTTACCACTTATAACCTAGGGATCTATAACCTAAGTAATTCATCCTTTTTTTCGTTGGTCAACTGCGTAATATATCAACCAAAAGGAAAAATAAATATATGTTTTTGTTGACAAGAAAAACAAGTACGTTGTGTTTTAACTTTTTACCTTTTAAAGACTAAAATACAACATCCATACATTCAGATCACATTAAGTTATTCAAAAAAGCAGCCGGAGAAACTCTACAAGACTATAACGAAAAGGGAATAAAGGAATGCTAAATGCTGATAATGTTTGACCAGAAAATGGTCAAGTAACGTTATGAAACAACATAAAATAAAATTCAACAAATATAATAAATTAAAAGAGAGAGAGAGAGAGAGAGAGAGAGAGAGAGAGAGAGAGAGAGAGAGAGAGAGAGAGAGAGAAAGGAGACTTTCCTTGGTCCAAGTCTGACATTCTTCTACACCCGAACCTAAAAAACATCTATAAATACCTCATTTGGTTGATTCTCATGTTTCATCTGCAAACATTCTATATACAACTGCCAATATTGCACCAAAGAAACACTTAACGCATATATCTATTCCCACATATTTGGAGAGATATACGAGATGGATCAATTGCTTGTCATGTCTCGATTCGGGTACATGTTCATCAATGTTTTGGTCCTAGTTTTTAGCCTTTTGTTCTTGAAGCTCCTTCTGCGTTGCTGGATATTGCCGGTTCGAGCTCAAAAGAAACTTAGAGAAAACGGATTTTCCGGTCCACCTCCTAGTTTTCCATTAGGAAATCTTAGTGACATGAAGAAGTTAAAAACGGCCATGGTTATGGTCGAAAGCAAATCGTCCACCATAATCAACCATGACATACATTCCACCGCACTTCCACATTTTGCTCTTTGGCAACAACAATACGGTATATAATATAACTCTCACTTCTCATATTTAAGTTCCTAAATTTTGTACCATAGTTTTAAATATATTTAATATCACTCTTAGATATCATTTGTGACGATTTAAGCCGTTATGTGAAACAACAATTCAATAATCGGTCTAGTAGTTACTAACGTTTTTGGATTACAATGTGTAAATTTTAACATAGATTATTGGTTTTGTTATGTAATGCAGGGAAAGTGTTTGTGTACTGGCTAGGCATAGAGCCGTTTGTGTACGTGGCTGATCCTGAATTCTTGAGTGTAATGTCGAAAGGTGTATTGGGGAAGAGTTGGGGAAAGCCAAATGTTTTCAAGAAAGACAGAGAGCCAATGTTTGGTACAGGTTTGGTTATGGTCGAAGGTGATGTTTGGACACGACATCGCCACATCATTACTCCTGCATTTGCCCCTATTAATCTTAAGGTATGATTAGAAATCTGCAAGTTGTTTAACATGGTAGAGTCCAAAAGATAGAAAATTATCAGGGTGTGACTAATCTAGTTCAACAAGTTAGACTTTATAGTCATGTTCTAAAAGCATGAGCCACAGTTTTTCCATGACAGAAATTTCATGGTCTTATGGTGTTGAAAAGACTTGTTCAAATCAAAGACTAGTAGTAAAATGTTTCTCCTTTTCTCATTACTTTTAAATGACCGTCTTAATAGGCTATGACAAGTATGATGGTGGAATCAATCTCCAACATGTTGGACCGATGGGCCATACAGATAAACTCAGGCAATCCTGAATTCGACATGGAGAACGAGATCATAGGAACAGCCGGTGAGATCATTGCTAAGACAAGCTTCGGAGTCAAGGGAGAAAACGGAGCTCAAGTCCTCAAAAACCTAAGAGCCGTGCAATTCGCTCTCTTCAACTCAAATCGTTATGTAGGGGTGCCGTTTAGCAACATTTTGGCATACAAGCAAACCCTCAAAGCTAGAGAGTTAGGCAAAGAGATCGATGGTCTCCTTTTGTCGATCATAAATGAACGGAAGAGATCTTTGGTCGAAGGAGATGACCAACATGATCTTCTAGGAATGTTGCTTAAAGCCGATAAAGGAAAGTTTACGGCGACGGAACTTGTAGATGAATGCAAAACATTCTTCTTCGCTGGCCACGAGACAACGGCTTTAGCGCTAACGTGGACGTTCATGCTTCTTGCGATTCATCCCGAGTGGCAAGACACGCTTAGAGACGAGATAAGACAAGTCATCGGAGATTCCGAGATTGACTATAACAAACTTGCCGGACTAAAGAAGGTACGTAACCAAAAAGTACTCCACGTGGATAAATTATATGCATGCTACACACTAGATCACATCTATATTCGAACGCGTTCACATGTGCTCAATTTAGCATGTTCACACTATTTAATGCACGACATGTAGCCTAATATATAGTACTTAAATAAGTTTAACTAAGGATCACACAAAATCTAAAATTTAAGTCTAGTTATTAATATACAATTCAATGTCTGATTTATGTGGTCATGGTCATGGTCAAGGTCAAGGGTCACACAAATCAAATATTAGTAGTGCATAGAGGCGCGTCGCCTCTCTAGATCCAAAACTAGTCAACGGATGAACTGACATGCCACCTCAGCTTGTACTAAATCCCAAGCCACATGACAGTATCGATCCATATTAATGAATATTCTACTTGTCATCCATGAATAAAACGTTCTGACACGGGTGTGATAATCACATTTTAGTTAATTATCACATTTAGTTGATTAATGCACTTACATGTTGAATATTATATACTAACGAATAAAACTTCCTATTATTTATGCAGATGAGTTGGGTGATGAACGAAGTTCTTCGGCTATATCCGCCGGCGCCAAACGCACAACGGCAAGCCCGGAAAGACATTGAGGTGAACGGCAGAGTGATTCCAAACGGTACGAATATTTGGATTGACGTGGTGGCAATGCACCACGACCCCGAGTTATGGGGAGACGACGTCAACGAGTTTAGGCCGGAGAGATTTGACGGCAGTTTACACGGTGGTTGTAAAAAAAAGATGGGTTTTATGCCGTTTGGATTCGGAGGGAGAATGTGTATTGGTCGGAACCTGACCACCATGGAGTACAAGATTGTCTTGTCGTTGGTTTTGTCACGGTTTGAAATCTCGGTTTCTCCCAGTTATCGCCATTCGCCGAAGTATATGCTCTCTCTTAGACCAGGTTACGGTTTGCCTTTAATTGTACGACCACTTTAAATTTGCAATAACGCACAAATTAAAGTTTTTTGGGCTTTTTAAGTTTTTTTTTTTGAAAAATATTGTGCTTTTTAAGTTCTTGACTTTTTAATACACATGTGTTTTGATATTGATACTTTGAGTACCATTGAATCAGATAAGTAATGACCTTTTTTTATCACACGGGCTCAAAATTAATAGCTTGGTGGATTGAATGGAAGAAGGTGGAGATGACAATCAACTCGGTTTGTGGTTGAACCAATGAATCAGTGTACAAGTGATTACACAAAACATTCAGACCATACTAAAAACTATAATAAACAAACCACAAGCAACAAACTTTTATCATCAAATTTCGACAATGAGAGTATGCAAACTTTCATGGAGCAGCTAGAAGATGAGATCCATAGATTTTTTTTTTTTTTTTGTGAACCGAATCTATAGATTAAATGATCGGAACTGCTGGTTACTTTCGTTGAGGGTTTGTTATTTTGTTATATATTTTATGTTGTTCTTTCTTTTTTTACAACCTAAAATCTCAGTCTTTAAGCTAAATTATAAACGCGAAAAATTTTATAAGCATGTGTTTTCTTTTTAACTATATTTATTCTATTAAAACAACATCATAACCTATTGATAAATGTTATGTCTTTAATTTATTTAAGAGATAATCTATTAAATTAAATTAATATTAAATACAAATATAATTTAAAAAAAAACTCAACTATAAATTTTAATTTTTCACAAAAAAATTAAACAAAAAATAAATCCACTCTTTGAAAGAATGTGTCATAATCTAGTTATCCAATTAAAAGAAAAAAATAAGTAAAAGATAAGTAAAATATAACTACAAAACAGTAAAAAAATTACTAAAAATACAACACTAAAACAAAAAAAAATTAAGAACTATTGTAGAGTAAAGTACGAAAGTAAATGAGATTGGGATGAGCCTCGATGGATCAATAATTTTCTTAAGCTGTAAGTTCTTGTGACTCATCTTCATAGTTTACAGACATCTGCTGGGCCATTGCATTAAGAAACAATTACATTGACAGTTCGAAGCTCTGGTTAGATTAGACCACATAAATGCTTCTAAACCCTTGTCCATTCAGGATAACCAATTAATGATCATCTCCATTGAAATGTATTATTTGAGTATGTGGTGATCGTAACCTCTATATAGATATGATCTATCAAGAAGTGCAGAAACATAGTCTCTTAGATAATACTTTATAGTACAATAGAACTTATATAAATTGATATTCGATAAATTAAAGTTTTTTAATAAATTAATAAAATTTACTGATTCTAACTTGGATCGGTTCAAAATTGACACAAATTAATACAATAATAATATAATATTTTTAAAAGTTATATGTGAATATATATTATCCCATTAAAATTATAAATTAATAGTTTATATATGCACATATTTTATATAAGTAAGAACATATTACTATATTATTTGTTTATATTCACAATAAAATTATCTTTATATTTTCTTAATACTTAATATATTTCTGATGAGATTTAGTAATTTTATATCTAAAACTACATTTAATTCTATGCAAAATATATTATATACACCAAATCATATAATAAAATTAATATAAATGTCAAATTTCAAAAAATAACATTTAATGTTTATATACTAAAATCAAATATTTTCTTATTTTAGAATAAATATATCTTAAAATAAGAAATCTAAATAATTTTTTTTGAAAGTTAATTATCTCTATAAGTTAATAAAATTTCAAAGTTCCAATATTATTAATTTATAGAGGTTCTACTATATTTGAATTTGGTTTGTTTTCGTTTTTATTTCTATTATTGTTGTTAATCTTTGTTTGTGGTGGACAATTATGTTCTATCAATTATTAATAAAAATATATTTTATGGATCAAACATAATAATGTGTTATCAACTCTGACCTTTATTAATCAAAAATATGTGTTCATGGATCGAACATAATGTTCTATAATTTCTCAAATATTACACTATTTTGATTTTTACTGCATAATTTGTTTTTCATGTTACATTTCAAAAAAAATTATTTAGTATGTGATTTTGTCTTTTATAAATCTTGAAAAATCATCATTTTTAGTTTATAATATTTATTTTCAAAATTTTATATTTGGTCAAGAGAGAGTTGGATAATTGCACAACTATTTTGAATTTGAAAGAGTATATGACTTTTGAAATTTTTGTTACTAAATTAATGCATTATTTATTAAAAATGATTTTCTTGGTGAGATTTTGTTTTATATTTTCCCAACAAATGTTATAATAATCAATTATTAAAACTGATTTGTCATTAATGTTTTTAATAAATTATTAAAATTTATTAAAATTTTAAAGTTTTCTAATAGCATATTTTGTTAGTAACAAATGGAATAATAGTTAGTTATATACTATTATATTTTGTATACAATAATTTTGGATGATATATTGTTGTGAGTTTTAAAAAAATAATATATAGTTGTAGATATAAAAGTTTAATAGTATATGTTAACAATTTTTTTTTCATATAAAAATATTACATAGTATAAGAATTTTAATCTGTTTTTGTGATGAATGATATTTATTTATTTATTTTAATTAAAGCATTTTTCAAATAAAATATATGAACATATCAATTTATATTATTGTCATATTTAATTTATATAGTATTTATATTTTAGTATAACATAGAATAAAAGTAGCACAAATATTTATTTTTCGTTTTATACTAAAATTTAAATTAATATTAATATATTAATTTATAATAATGTTATATTTATTACTACTTATCAAATTAATTAATGTATTATTTTATAAAAAAAAATATTTGAAACGGCCAGATCCATTCTACCTGCCGAACCGAAAAATCAACCAAATTAATTTTTAAATTTCCCGATTGCTTCTCAGGTTAACCGGATGTGAACCCGAAAACCGAAAACTCGGTTCGATCCATTCGGTTTATTTTTGTTTGAGCCAAATGCCCAGCGCTAGATTGATTGGCTCAAACTCGAAGCTACACACGAAAACTATAATACAGTTGCGAAGCTGCCCAGGGCCATGGCCTTTCAGATTATAGCTTCTTCTTCTTCAAGTAGGATTACACAATCTCACCTTCTGTGTTTCCCTCCTCTGCGACCTTCCTATAAAGCTTCGAGCTTTAACCTCTCCTCATGGGTTTCTCTCCCGGGCTCGTCTCGTTCCTCTCCCTACATTGGTTTAAAGCATATGGGCATCTTCATCTCGCCGAAATCTTCGAACCCAGGTGTCGAATTTCTCCATCTCGTCACAAAGTTGATTCCTTTTTTCTTTTTTTGGGTAAGAATCTGTTCATTTTTGTGTAATTGGGTGGTTTTGTTGTGCAGAGAAGAAGAGAAGATTTAAAAATGGTTTGGTGATTCGTGCCTCTTTGTTTGGCGTTGGAGCACCTGAGGCTTTGGTTATTGGTGTTGTCGCTTTATTAGTCTTTGGCCCTAAAGGCCTTGCAGAGGTTAGTATATAGCTTCTATGCTACTACTTGTGAATAGTTTTTTTTTTAGAAGTGTTTGAGTTTTGTTTATTGATCTTTGAAGTAGTTTCTACTTGGCTTTTGGCTAAGTTGAATTTGAACCTCGGTGGAAGTCTTTACGTAAATTACCTTTACTTGCTATGATCTGTGCAGGTAGCTAGAACTCTTGGGACAACATTGCGTACATTTCAGCCCACAATTAGAGAGCTACAGGTTTGTTTGTTTTTTTTCCATCTCAAGAAGACTCTTTTAGGATATGAAAATGTTGCTTACGTTGGTTGATTCTATAGGATGTTTCAAGAGATTTTAAAAGCACCCTTGAGCGTGAAATTGGGCTCGATGAAATCTCAACACCAGATGTCTACAACCAGAGCAGAATGAACAGTGCTCGCCCTCCTCCAACATCTGTTAGTAACATTGAAGATTCTGTTGCTGCAAGTGAGCCCAGTGAGTGGTCTATGATAATAAGTGGTTTGATTCGTTTGATTCATATTCATGAATGGATTTTTAGTGAATGTGATCTTTTTTGAAATAAGCAGATGATGTTCAATCACCAAAAGCTTACACAACCGAGGATTACCTCAAGATCACTGAAGAGCAGCTCAAAGCTTCGTCTCCTGGTAAAAGCCAAACAGAGGATCAAACTCGGACTCAAGAACCGCTGCAACCACCAGAGCCTGAAGGTTAGCATGTCATCAGAACTCTCTCATATCTTCTTCTAATTACTTAAAAGCATTCTTCAAAACTGCTGATGGCCAGTAACCACTGTGTTGTTGTTGTAGTTACATTGAGAGAGACCATGTCTGCATCTCCTTCAAGGCAAGATTGAAAGGCACCAAAAATTTGAGTCTTGTGTATTTATGTTCTATTCGTTTCCTAGTTAATGTTTATAAATGGGGTTTGTTAGTTAATTATCGTCCTATCTTGAATGGTTGACTCATCATTTTATGAATCAAAGATAGTTAAAAGGGAAATTTGATTGTATAACCAAAAAAAAGACCTTAATATTACAAATTTATATGATTTTAGAACGTTAATCTTATGTCAATGTTTCATTTGCTTTGCTTTCATTTCTATAAACAGAGAAAAAATGGTTGAGTGTCATAATCAAATATGACCTCTAAAACTAGTTCAATTTCTTTTTTTTTATCAACTTAGCATCTAAAACAAAGAGAAAGTTCATGACAAGTTTTACTCTGTAAAAGAGAATCAAAAACAAAGTTATTTTTCTTGACAAAATAATTTATCAAAAGCAGTGCTGTGTTGTGTAAATATGGATTCGAGAATCTCTCTCTCCCTCTAGACTATATTTTCTATCGTCTTTTTCTTCTTGTAAGATCATGACATTTAAATTGTCAAGGTTGAGCCAATGATATCACAATTGTTTGAAGAAGATTTTGTAGAGGTTGAAACAAGAACTTGGTTCAAAATAAATTAAGAAGTCTAACGAAATGAAAAACAATGTGACAAGGCAAAATTAAAAGTTTTATTATGTTGATATTAAAAATGGCAAATCACAGGGTTTTTTTTTCCTTCTGAAAATATATAATAGGATTTATTCACGATGTAAGAACTTTCCTTCCCATCTGAAGTAATAATTTATTCACGATGTAAGATCTTTCCTTCCCACCTGAAGTAATCAAGAGTAGCTTCAAGAGGAGGCATATAAAAGATAAAGGGTTTATTTTTTAATCTGTTGATAAAAATTATATGTATTTTTATTAATTAAAAAGGGCTTGGAGGTGGTAAGCATGGAACTTTTTATATAAAATATTTTTAAAAGTTTCTATTTTCAAAATTCGGTGTTTTTAAAAAAAAAACTTATTTGGTTAGTTTAAAAAGGGAAAAATATCTTGAAAAATATCTTATAAATATATTTTATTTAGGATTTTGAAATTAGTTATTTTCACATAATAACAGGTTTTTATTGACAAATTCACAATTTAAGTTTTTATTGACATATATCACAATCATATTGAAATATTTGAAGTTATTTTGATTTATAATTTTAACAGAAAATTATCTATTAAAAAGGAAAGTTAGTAATTTATAAGAAAAATAAGAATACCTTTATAATTTATTTTAGGGAGAATTGGAAAAAAAGACAATTTGAATTTTTGTTTGTCCATTTAGGATTTTTCATACTTTTGACAATTCTGGACATGTTTTACCCTTCGTTCATGGAAAAAATAGTAAACATAACTTTAAAAATGTAAAAAAATATGAAAACTATTAATACCATAGGTATGACAATATATATGTTTAAAATTATTATTTTTTAAATAGGAATCATATTTTATTTTGTCTTCTAACCTAGGTTAGAATACAAATTCTGGTAGTCTACTTCTTTTAGAAATCAAATATTAATTTTTATACATAGATCTATCCTGGGTATATACCGTAAACTAAAATTTTTTCTACCTTATATCTGAGGTAGAATTTGTTACGTTACAATCTAGCAACATGTCTCCAGTCTACCTGCAGCTATATAACGATATATAGCCTCAACTCTATGTTGTATCTTACGTAGTTTTTGTGTCATAGAGTCTTCTACTTTTTACCTTATATGACGTTTAAGGAAGAATAGGCTTCCCACGTATTGTACTGTGTTCTAGGTGAGGTAGAATACATATTCTAATCAAATCCGAAAAATATGGAAACTTCTATTGGTTTTCCTAAATCTACTCTAAAAATCTGAGAGAATGTTTTGTAGATACCCCACGTTTTTCTCCTCCTCCCATGTTTCCTTTCTTTTCATTCTCTGTGTTTCTCTTTTCTTCATCGCCCTATCTTTTTTTTTCTCCATCAATACAACATGGTTACAACCCATGTTAAATCTCGTGAATGGATGTCCAAAGATCTTTCTATCTTTCGTACTCTGTATCTCTCTCTTCTTCATCTTATATTTTATAAGCTTTTACGAATGTATATAGTATAAATACAGAGGATGCATATATAAGCAATGATTTACGCCGGTTCATATGGTAAGGAGTCGTCGTATTGCTCAAATAACCTGAGTTTGAACCCTCCTCTTTACCTTTTTGTCTTATTTTTTCCTTTTTCATTTAGTGAAGGGCAAAATAATAAATTGCATATCGTCTTCTCCACATTGACCTGCTATTATCTGCTTCCAAAAATGGCGGTTTCAATTTTTTTCTCAGATTTTTCATTAGTTTCATTATTATTGTACTTAAGTTAGTTGAAACTTTATAGATCTAACTCATATAATCTATTTTCAACACAAGATAGAAAAAAACAATTTTTTCACTTTCTGTTTTTTTTTTTTTGCCTTCTGAATTTGATTGATGAAACTGAAAAAATATACTAGATGAAATACAAACCGATAAAAACAAAAAGAACAAACACTAAAACCCCACAAGAATGCTTCAGATTTTTAACCTCTCTGTCAAGGAAAATAAAACATATGGGATAAAAATATGAAGCACAAGCCAAGCCGAAGCAATTGAACAAACTGAACCAAAACAGCACCATCTGAAACAGAAAATTAAAAAGAAAACAACTCAAGATCTATAGATCTAAAAATTCAATCTCCAAATTTTTTAGATCTGTTAAGAAACAAAGAGGAGATGATGAGAAAGGTGAAGAGGAAATAAAATACAGGGGGACGAGTCATTCCGGTGGCGGCGAAGAACGTCCACCAACGAAAAAATCAACGAAGACTGGCGGCTGTTCTTGAGCTCTCCAACTTTTTTATGTCACGCAATACATACATTTACTTTCTGGTTTTACTATTTTTCCTTTTTACAAAAGTTTAAATAAATTATGAAATAATAAAATTAATTTGGTTAATTAAAGGGTATAAATAGTATTAAAGAGAATATAAATCCTATTTACCCAAATAATTTTCTACAAGTTCTATTAGGACAAACTTAAGTTAAAAGTGTCTCTTATTTCATAAAGCATTTTTATGGAAAATGATTATACATACAATAAAATGCTATAATATTTTGATAAGAATAAGAAATATTATTCATGGGTTAGAATAAAATTTGGGTATGCAAAAATTAGTATTTGTAGCTATAATAATTAGTAGTTTTAATTTAATTTACATTACACAAAATATATATACTCTCTCAATTTCTAAATATAAATTTTCAATCTTGTTGATGTTATAAAATATGGAAATTTTCACATTTTTATGTGATTATATAACTAATTACATTTGATAACTTATTTTATTTAATATATAGTATCCCTATAAGAATATCCATACAACTTAATTTCTTATAAAACAGTGTAAGCCATCAATTAACTATATTTTCATAATAAAAACAAATAGAAAAGTAAAGCTAAGATTATAAAAATGACATTTGGACATTGTAAGCACAATCTTGCATTATTTTGTAAACATATTTGTGTTGGGATGGTTAACCTTTTCTTCTTTTTGCTTTTTTTCTTTTGCCTTTGCGTTGACCTCTTTTTCAATGCCAATTCTACATTATTTTAAAGGGAAAATCGCATAAAAAACTCTCAAAGTGTCACTTACTAGCACTTTAAACCTTGAAATTTTTTCGCTAACACTTTTAACCTTCAAATTGACATTTGTATCATAAAAAACTTCCAAATAAAAAAATTGACCGGTACAGTAGGTAATTTTTCAAAAATAATTATTTAATTAATAAAATAAACAAAATAAATAAATAAAATCCAAAAAATAAATAAAAATCGAAAAATAAATAAAAATCGAAAATTTTAATAAAATTTACAAAAATCAAAAAAAAAATAAAAAAAATTAAAATTTAGAAAATTAAATAAATATATCAAAAATTAAATTATTTTCTAAAATATTAATAAAAATAACTAAAAAATTAATAATAAATAAGATTAAATTTAAATAGAGAAGAACTAAATAAAAAGTTCACAATTTTTTTTAAAAAATGGAAAATATAAAATTCAAAATTCAAAATTCACAAATGACGATGATGGTTTCTCACATAACCATTAACAATGATGATAATTGCCATATCTCCAATGATAGTTTCCAACATCATCTTAAAAATGACAAAAAAAACTTTTTCAAACTTTTGAATTTTCATTAATTTCGGATTTTTTCTAACTTTTTTGATTCTTATGTAATTATATATTAATTAATAAAAATCAGAAAATTAGAAAAAATCAGAAAATTAATTAAAATTTAGAAAATTAAAATTCAAAACTAAATGAGATCAAATTAAAAAACAGAAAAATAAAAAAATTCATATATTTCAAAAAAATGAAAATTCAAAAGTTTGAAAAAGATTGTTTTTGTCATTTTCAAGATGATGTTGGAAACTATCGTTGGAGATATGGCAATTATCGTCATTGTTAATGGTTATGTGAGAAACCATCATCGTCACTAGTGAATTTTGAATTTTCTATTTTCCATTTTTTAAAAAAAAATTGTGAACTTTTTATTTAGTTATTCTCTATTTAAATTTAATCTTATTTATTATTAATTTTTTAGTTATGTTTATTAATATTTTAGAAAATAATTTAATTTTTAATATATTTATTTAATTTTCTAAAATTTTAATTTATTTTTTTGATTTTTTTTTCATTTTTGTAAATTTTATTAGAATTTTCGATTTTTATTTATTTTTTGGATTTTTATTTATTTATTTTGTTTATTTTATTAATTAAATAATTATTTTTGAAAAATTATCTGCTGAACCGGTCAATTTTTTGATTTGGAGGTTTTTTATGATACAAATGTCATTTTGAAGGTTAAAAGTGTTAGTGAAAAAACTTCAAGGTTTAAAGTGCTAGTAAGTGACTGTTATTTTAAAACCAAGTCGTTTAGCATAATAGCCTTAATAGGGCAACATTCATTGCAACACAAAGACTCGATATTTTATTGGAGAAGAAACTGTTTTCTTTGATAATGTAAAGATATAGAGAGAGCAGAGAGTCCAATCCATTTAGTCACACTACCATTTTCACATGAACTTGAGGACTTTCACTCCAAATGCAATCCCTATGAAGGTTGCAATGGCAATCCCGAATATTCCAGCCAGAATCCCGGGAACGATCAACGAGTTCCATCCCTTTGCCGTGGCCATTCCAGCTGCAGTAGTAGGTCCTCCAACATTAGCATTTGATGCCAAAAGCAGCAACCTTAGCTCAATGTTGAGCAGCTTCCCTACACCTAAAATCACAGCAAGGTGTGTCCCAATTTGGACCAAAGCAAACAAGAATATGCTCGGCGCCGTGTTGATCACACTCCATATGTTTCCACTAGCACCTATCACAGTGAAGAACACCTGAAAAATCGTTGTTTAATACTTTCTTTAGGAAGATAGCATTGTTCTTGAAAATGAAGGTGTAATAAAAAATCTAACACACCTGCATCAGAATTAGAGCCATGGCTTCTCCAGATGGAGCAAGATGAGCAAACTGGGAAGGGAATATAGTTGCTAGAACAACAACCACCGCGGTTATTGCTGGCAAGCTACCACCCGAAATCCGCATATATTTTGTTATCAAGGCTCCTGCCTTGCATATAGCTAATGACACAGCAATTCCAATAGCTATCAGTAGAACAGGAATCTTGCTTTTAGCTTCAGAATCTTTGTTCGCCTCTACCTCTTCTGCCATGAGAGAGCAACATCTAAGTCAGAATTCATAAACTAATCTATACACGTAATTATGCAAAACTGGCCACGAACGTAATAAAAGCTTAAAGCCATATTATTAAATGAAACCAGACATGGCAGCAACATTCAGACATACCACTAGTTGGTGGTGGTATGACTTCAGCAGGTATTTTGGAGCCAATAGCAAACAATGACGTGAAATATACAGCAGTTATAACATTATCAGCAGCGAGTCCCGCAGCTAAAACTGATGGAGAAACTCCGAGAGCACTGGATATGGCAACGTAGTTGACGGCTGGACAAAACAAGAATCAAAAAGAATTGGAAGATAAAAGAAATGTATATTTGAGATGTCAAACACACACAAATGTATGTTACCTCCACCGATATGCCTTCCCATGAGAGCAGCTGCAATCTTCCAACTATCTGGACCAAGTGCTTTCATTGGCACTAGGTAATAGGCCAGAAGTGTACCCACCGTTGTCGCAACTGTTATGGATCATGTAAAAAACATGAGTGAGCCTTTTGGTTCTGTGGGAAAGATAGAAAAAGAGGAGACATGAAGTGGTTTTGTAATTACCTGATCCAATGAGAAAAGCCAAGAGAAGCTTTCCAGTGGACTTAACCACACGGCGGAGATCAGCTCTGAAGAGCAAGAGAGGAACAGCTAACGGGAGCAGGAAGTTTAAGACAGTAGGAAAAGCAGGAGATTCTGAAGAAATGATGCCAAGATTACTAGCTGCAAGCCCTATCAGTGTGCTGACCAACGCACCACTCACTGCGCTTCCCACCTTTGTCTTCTCCGACCTTTTTATTTTTAGAAACATATATACGACATTTTAATTTCAATCATCATTATCAAAACTCCCATGGACAAACTCTTATAATGTAAAAATAATAACTTAATTATTTTACATATTAGGGGCAGGTTACTGGTTATAGTAAGTAAATCTAAAAATTTCAAAATAAACAGAGTTATTGAATTAAGAGTAATTTACATTGTAGGTCACATTTTTACTTTATGTATCACTATAAGTCACTTTCACCTACTAGAGCACTTATTCTAACTTATTCCATTCAATGTTAACTAAACTGTAACTAAATCATTAAATGTAGGACCCATTAATTTTCACCTTTCTTCTTCTCCGATCTTGTTTTTTATCAACAGATTCATAAATAAAAAAAACACAATTATTTGAAAATCCCGTTGATGCATCATGTTATTCATGTGCAACTCTTTTTCTCTGTGTTGTCTTGTTCTCATCCGTGATAAACCTCAGCCAAGCTCAATTGTGGTTCGTTTTCTCCATCCCCACGGATCAACACGACCAACCTTTCTCTTCCATGTCGTGTTCTGCAACTCATCCTCCTCATGCTGCAAAAGTAATTTGTGGTGGTTGTGATGTGCCTAATCCGCTGTGGTGGCCATCGCTTCAGTGCATGATGAACTCAAGCAACAATGAACAAATATCATTTTTTCATATTTGGTCCTTCAATTGTTAATTTATTCTTTGTTTGATCCAAACTATCAAATTTGCAAATAGACCCATTTTAATTGTCCTAAAGTTAAGAGAAACATAAACATTTATGATGTTGATATATATGGAAATTATATGAAGCAATTTCAAGGAGATGTAAGTGATGTACTTGTTTTTGTGTACACAAAAAAAATAGCATTTATGTGTAGACTTTTTTCATGTACATCGTTTTAATGAGAATACATGTACACAGTGTTACAAAAAAAACTACATGTACACCCATTGTTTATTTTTTTGAATTTTCCTAATGCAAGACTAATAAAGTAGTTAGATAATGGTAGATATATATGATCCTCCTAAATAATTACAATCTAGTACGTACACATGTGCATGTTTTAACATAATGGACATAAAAAATAGTATCCATTATATTGAATTTGTTTGTACAATAATACATAGAGACTAGAAAAATTTTTAGATACATATGCAAAAAATCACATGTACATTTGATAATTTGATAGGAACATTTTAAATTTGTAATATTTTCATGGTAAAAATTGTCATGGTGTACACATATTTTTTATATTGTCCACGTGTACAACGTTGATCAATACAATTACGTGTACACATGTACAATGGGTATGATGTATATATTGATCAGTACAAATACGTGTACACAAGTACAATGCAGTAAACTTGTAAAGTAATTTAATCAGATTGGAAGTTTGAGGCAAATTATGAAAGAAGTACGGAACTAGAGGACCAAAAATGCAAAAGATGATATTCCTCCATTGATATTGCTTGAGCGATCTTTTCGCCGGATATTTGAGAGCATGACCCATAGGTGAAGAAGTCCTCCTGGGCTTGAGATGTGGAAAAGCTTATGTTGAGGAGAAGCAACGAAGCTCTCCGACTGTACAGAAGAGAGATAGAGAGTTATGAACAAAGGTACTTGATAGATGGTAACAATTAACTTGATTTAGGCGGAATTAATCGAGAGAATTAATGATCAGTGGTTGGGATTTTCAGATTTATCAGGATAAAAAAAAGAAACTCTGAAAAAGACAACTGATGAAGATGATGATGAGTTTAAAAGATAGGATGAATCTGGGCCATTCATATTAAAGTTATAACAAGAGATCTAATGGTCACAAATTAGACAGATATGTCTTGTCAAAGTGGACTAAAATTGCTGCTAGTCCAGATCTGTGTGAATTAATCTGATCCGTCGGTGATTTTAATAGATCAAGGGTTGTAAATGAATCCCGCCCAAAAATGTTAATTAATTAAAAGGAGAAGAGAGAAGAGTAAGGAGAAGTAGTGGGAAGTCAAGTGGAAGACCTTCTTTCCTCAGGATTCTAACGATGAGTTAGAGAAAAGTGATTATGTAGAAGGAAGTGACTTAGTTTGTCATTTATAAGTGCAAAAGTGACCTAGTATGTAAATTTTTCTTGAATTAATATTTTAAAACTTTTATCATAATTATCCATTATTCATTTATTTAAATGCAGGTGAATCATTATTTATTAATATATATTTATTTATGAATTTTGTTTTACTGTAGATTTAAAAAGTATACATTAAAAGTACAAAACATAAATACAAACAACCTTAAATTTAAAATGTTTGTACTATTCGTTAGATTTAGAAATAGGAAAAAAGTTTCTCAGCTACACCATGTTTACCATAATATGGTGCAAACCATCCAAAGTTTTAAAATGTGTCGAAACCTACACGATGTATATGATAATACATGCTACATATACGACGTTAATAAAAATATGGTGCCAACATCATATCGAGGTTTAATTGATTTTAGTTTAAATAATTGGGGTCAAAACGTAATTAAAAAATTAAAAGCAATTGAAGCAAAACCCGATCCGACCCAATACGATCCAAATAAACCCGACCAGACTTAACCATTTTCCCCAAAATCGATTTCATTGCTCTTAGGGTTCATTGTAGAAAAAAAAATTGGGGATTTGGAAAAGAGAGAGTGAAAGACTGGGAGAGTTTTCAGAGACATTACAGAGACAGAGAGACAGAGAGGGGTTTGGTGTTATCGATTCACTTTCGGTGAAATTGAATCCAGATGATCTAATCGAAGTAACAAGGCGACGATGAGGTGAGAACTATTTCTTGTTTATTTCGATTATTGGAATAAATTGATGGCTTTTACCATGTGCTGATAATATTTTATTGGTAACAGTGATTCAATATTGGTGAAGATTAATTGTTTCCATTCGGGTGTGTTCAAGAATGATGAAGATGGGAAGCTAAATTATGTTGATGGTTTTATGGAGCAGTTCGAAGTCAATGGTGATGCACCATATGAAGAAGTTCTGAAGATTATTGTTCAGAAAGTTATTGTTCAGAAGTTCTGATGGTGCCGTGGTGGACGTAGAGACAGAGCACGAAGCTGCTGTTGGTGACGAGCTTGATGCTGAGCTAAAAGATGACGAGGTTGATGGTGATGATGAAGCAGAAGAGAGTGAAGATGAGTATCAAATTCCATCTCTTTCTATCTCTGTCTCTCTTTCTATTTTTTTCTACGATGAATCCTAAGAGCAATGAATCGATTTTGGAGAAAATAGTTAAGTCTGGTCGGGTTTATAGTTTGGATTGTATTGGGTCGGATCGGGTTTTGCTTCATTGCTTTTAATTTTGTTAATTACGTTTTGACCCCAATTATTTAAGCTAAAATCAATTATACCTCGATATGATGTTGGCACCATGTTTTTATTAACGTCGTATATGTGACATGTATTATCATATACATCGTGTAGGTTTCGACACATTTTAAAACTGGGATGGTTTGCACCATATTATGGTAAACATGGTGTAGGTGAGAAACTTTTTTCCTTAGAAATAAACTAAAATAATTCGAATCTCAAAAACTGATCAAGTGATCTCACATAAAAATCAAACTCTGGATCACCAGAGAAAGGAAAGGTAGATGCGTACCAGATACCGAAAGCACCAGTGGCGAAGAGAGCAGTCCATGTTCCCCATTCATCGTTGGACGAAATGAGAGGCGTACTCAACTGCGATCTCACACTCACCGATCTCATCGCAGAGGATACATCCGCTAAGTAACCTGAAGAGAGAAGAAACCTGTCGTCTATGCTGTCTTTACGATCTTTACTTGACTGAGACAATGAGGAAGCAGATGATAAACTAAGCCGCGGCGAAGAGACTGCTTTAGGAGAGAGCTCAGGAAGATCCTTGCGTGAAACAATTTGCGATCTCCGACGAATCTGTCCTGACGAAGACGGCAACGAGATTCCTGTTGCATTGACTAACGCGAAGCTCGTAGCCATTTCGAGTCTAGATGCAAAGTGAGTTTTCTCCAAAAAAAAAAAAGAAAAAAAAAAAGATGCAAAGTGAGTAAAAGAGAGAGAGAGAGAATCAGTTACTAAAGAGTGTCGTTGACTTTGTACTTGCCGCAACTTTTGCTCTCTATTAACGTCACACTGACCTGAACCAAACCGAACCAAAAATAAACAAAAATTGGTTTAACTACACCAATAACAAACAAACCAAAAATGAATACCGATACAAATTTCTTATCGAACCAGCCAATCTGTTTTCGGTTCATGTTATTGAGTTTTGATTCAGGTCCAGGGCTCGGTCCATAGGGTATGCAAAATAAGCATTTGCTTGGGGTCCATTATTTTTTGATTTTTTTAGCTTAAGAAAAAGGACCCAAAATTTTTCAAGTTATTTTAGATTAAAGAAAAGGGCCCGTAATGTTTAATTTGACTAGAGCGTTAAAGACTAGACCGTCACTGTTCAGGTCCATTTAATTGGTGTATAAAAGAATAAACTAAATTAAGTAAAAAATCATTCTCTCCTATAATTTTCGTCTGACTATAAATCATCAATAAGGAAGATATTTTAGAAAAAAAGATTTTCATGATTTCATCGTTGACCAGAGGTTACCTTTTGTGTATGTTTGTGTTTCTATATATAGTCTAAACAAAGAGGGGTTCATGAAAGAAAAGAAAAAAAAAAGGCTGAGCAAAGCAAATATCATAGGAAGTATGACCATGAGAACTTTAATCGTATTTGGTTTTGCTGCTATGTTCTTCATATCCTCGATTCACTATGGTGCAACAGCCACTATTACTCCAAGTACTGGTTTATTCTTTTACCCGATCCGTTTATAATTGTGGACTTATTTTTTTCTTATTTTAGTGCACTGATATTTGAATCTGATTTAATGAATCATAGATCAGAAGGATATCGAATGCTTCACCGGAACAGAAGCATGCTTCTATGGAGGCGACAGACTTTGCACTTCTTTTTGTAAAGACCATGGTTTTTTCTATGGTTTGTGTAGTCCTCATGCATGTTGTTGTCATATCCCAGTCAAAAATAAAGGCTCAAGATGAAATAGCATAATCATATACCTTTTGTAATATCTACACATAAGTTCTCCAAATAATGAACTCTACTTGATCAACGTTTTTATTAAATTTGACGAGTTGTGTATACAATTTTAAAAATATCTAAAATTAAATAAAAATATAACTTACAAAATGTTGAAATATTTGAAGGTACTTTATTGGTTAGCCACTTTAACAGCTCTGGTTGTATCGTGTCATGAGTCATGATGACTATGTCCTGAGAATTGCTAGTAGTTCAATCCTCCGTGACTAAGCCGGTGTCCAATGAAATGAGGGGGAGAGTAGCTGATTTTTCCTTGGTGTTAGGCACCAGTCGATTTCTATTTGCTTTCTTGGTTAATTGTTATAAGTTACGTTTTTATTCTTTCATCTGCAAAGTTTTGGAACAACGTACTAGTATATTCTCAACGCGATCGTTCTTCTTTTCTCGTGAAAGCATGGGTATAAAAGCATCGGAGCTACATGATTCTTTTTAATCTCGAGGACATGCTAATTCAATGGACATATATTTTTTGTTTTCTTCACTTGGTAGCTCTGGAATCTAAAACTAGCTAGGTACTGGTACTGGACATGATGATTATAAGGTAAGAGTTGGATCCTCAACTGAATCAGGGCTTATTACAATACATGATAAATTCTTGCATAGACTACATCCCTTAATGTTATTTGTACAACTAAAAGCAAATATGAATCGCACAAAATCAATTCGAGTGACCAATGAGACAAAACTAATATTACATGTTGGGATTTAGAGGATGAGGGGACTATGGGATTCGGTCCTAAACCTCATGTTATTAAGAAAAAAGGCTATGCAAGAATATATCCCTCAGAGAAAAAAAAAATTAGGAAAGTCCTAAAGCAGAGGAAAGAAATCGGTGAAGGCAGAACATGGGTCAAACACAAGATTGTCCGTGTAATGAGAGATGAGAGGCAGAGGAGATCCCATGCAAACGTCATAGCCAAAGTAGTTAGTCTCCTCCACCCAGTTAGTGATGGTGACTTCTTCTCCATGGCTTTGTCTCACTCCTGTAGACATAACTGGCTTGTCCGAAGGAGCTTCCCCTGGCTCAGGTGCGTTCCGTATCCTGGAATTGGATTTCTTGTTCAGATGTGTATTCCAGTAGTTCTTGACTTCATTGTCAGTCCGACCTGGAAGGCGACCAGCGATCAACGACCATCTAATACATGAGTAAAAAAAGCAGAGTTAGTATTTATGAAAAGTGTTGAGAAGGAGGATCAATGGTAGGTAAAAGAAAAAAGATGAAATACCGGTTTCCGAGAAGCTTATGCATGCGGATGATGAGGTCTTGTTCTTGAGGTGACATGCCTCCTCTTTTGATATTTGGTCTTAGATAGTTCTTCCATCTCAACCTACAGCTTTTCCCACTTCTCTTCAATCCTGACCGACGAGAGATGTCTGCCCAGTTTCCTTCTCCATGAGACTCGACGCATCTTCTCAATATCACGTCTTCTTCAGGTTTCCACAACCCTCTTTTCACATTAGACTTTATTTTTTCTTCCCTTTTCTCCATCTTTATTAGTTATTTAATTTGCCTCCATAGTTTCTTCAAAGTGAGGCGTGTTTGCTATAATATGCGCATAAAGTGCAACTTCGACTCGTACATGTGGGGGCTATATAACATAATTATTGAAGGGGGAAAAGTGTATTTTTCAAACAGTAAAAACTACTGTAAAATTCGTGCAAACTATAGCTGTAAAAGGCTAAAAGGTCGACTTCCTTTGTTTTTATCCTCAGTATTGTTACAAATTATTGGCGCTTTGTGGCAAACATATAAACAAGGGCAGATCATAGGTTGGAGATTGCCATCAACCTCGATACCTGCGCAACTCCATTATCACTTGGTCTCTTTTTCTCAATCACAGTGGTATGTTATTCCTTTCTAGTTCCTATATACCAATCCGAATAGCTTTTATTTTATGTACAAGTGTGGTAACATCTGCACTAAAGCGACAAGGCCCTTATAGAAATGGCTCCAACATATTCAAAATTGATTTATATAAACAGTGTTCAAGTGTATGTTACAACTTGAAACAGATCTGCGAAGAAACATAATACCTGACAGATACAACTAGTGCGTTTACAGCTATTGTACTTCAACAGTTATTTATCGCTCAAAAAGATAAATGATGTGCAGTTTCTTTTTTTTTTGCTCAAAATGCTAGTTTGGACGTACATGGCCAAGACTAGTGTATAAAAAATGAATAACAAACTAATATCAAATGTGTTTCAAAAAATAAGTGTTTCAAAAAAAAACTAATATCAAACATCCAGTATATATATCCAGCATATTAACAAAAACAGACATACCAGTAATATACATTTTTGAGTGATCTATATACATATTCTATAAAATCCTCACGTTAGGAAGAACAAGGTAGTGACAAAAAAAAAGGAAGAACAAGGTAACACGGAGTGGTCGTCAACAACCGTCATTGATCGTTGAGTACCGGTTTGGTTAGTATTAGTAATGTTTCTGATGAGTCTTTATTTTATTGACAAAAAATATCAATAATATGTAAGTCACGTTTTAACGTTTGTATTACTTTATATACAAACAAGAAACAACAATAGTGGAAGACATAGCAGCAATTCTAGCATTAAGGAGGGACTACTGAGTGGTGTTTAAATGTAGAGAAGGAAATCGTGTGGCAGATAAAGTAGCAAAGGAAGCTATATCTCTAGATAACAATGCTCCCAAGTTGTACTCTGGTATGCCAGTTTGGATTAAATCCCTTGTGGAAGAGGACCAAAATAAGTTGTAAAAATTTGGTTAGTGCAAAGTAGAAGTTGAGACAAAAAAAAATAGTGTTGCCTGGTTTATCGGGTATCATCCAGAAATTTCTCAAAATAACAAAGAAATAAGAAATTTGCGATAGACGTCTTATAAGAAAAATATCAGTACATCACTGCGAAAGGAGAAGTATTACTAATACATGCATTTAATGTGATAATTTTGCTTCCAAAGTATAATGTGCAATCAAACAATTAGGAGAAGAAAGAAAAAATAAATGTCAAGTCAACCGAACAAAGGAGCTACACATTGGTATAACATGAAAATCAGGGACATTGTTGACGCGACCGCGTCTTTCGAATATGATAATAAAATAATCGAGATAGAATAACGATAAATAAATAGTAGCGCAGCGGGAATAATAATAATAATACGGATAATAAAATCCACGTCATACCATAAAGTCAAATCCGAAAATAAACATCCGAAATATAAATAACAACATAAGCCCGAAGGTCTGAAAATAGGAAGTAGCGGAAACGATATAAGTCCGAAGGCCTAAAGTCCCAATAACGATAAAAGATAAAACGATAAAACGATAAAGTCCACAAGCCCAAATAGTAGCACTAGTCCGATATGATCACTCATGCTCATCGGTCTCACCTGAAAGGAGAAAGAAAGAGGGGTGAGCAACAGGGGAGTCGCTCAGTGAGGTATGAGATGCTAAACCGCAAACCACTGACTCAGTACATAGCACTACGACTATGTAAGCCTAGCTCTAACATGAAACAAACACGGTGTCTACACCACAAAGAACAATCAATAAACGACTAGGGAACTATCCAACTATAACCCATGCGCTTATAGTACACAGCTACTCTCTGCACCACGCATCTCCTCATAAGGATATAGATAACCGCTGCGTCGCTAGTACAATATGTCTCTGTACCCCCGCACAAATCCCGCTGCGTCGATAGTACAAACGTCTCTGTACCCCCGCACAAATCCCGCTGCGTCGCTAGTACAAACGTCTCTGTACCCCCGCACAAATCCCGCTGCGTCGCTAGCTCAGACGTCTCTGGGCCCCCGCACAAACACCCGCTGCGTCGATAGTACAAACGTCTCTGTACCCCCGCACAAACACCCGCTGCGTCGATAGCTCAGACATCTCTGAACCCCCGCACAATCACATAGTCCCTACTATATAACTATATATATACATATATATGACAGTTCTCAGCATCAAACATTTCACACAATCGTTGAACCCTCTATTATCCTATTTCCGGTTTAACAATCAATAACAATTATGAACACGCAAGACTCTCAAACAGACTCGATTCACAGAGACTATCATGTTTCGAAACTAAACTTCTCATAATAGCAGTACTAAACTAGTTCGGGATTTAAACGGAGTAGCCCTCACCTTAGCAAATGAAGAGAAGTGGTATCTATGAACTCCAACTGATCAAATAGACTTCAAATCTGAAACCATGATGAAATTCTGAGTTAAAACGCCTTTCGAACGGATGAAAACGGTTATGGTCAAGGTTTACGGAAAAGTCAACTCGCTGGTCAAAGGTCAATCTGGTCAACCCTTGACCAGAAATCAATTTGACATAACCGACCGGTTTATCCTAACCGACCCTAACCGAACTAAATTAATTTAAACCGGGTCAAACCAGTCAACCGATCGGTTTACCGAGTCAACCGAGTTGACTCGCTGAGTTGACTCGGCCGAGTTGACCGAGTCACCGGCGAGTCACCGGCGACGATCACCGGCGGCGACGGCGGAGGCTTACCGGCGGCGATGGCAGTCCGGCGGCGGAGAAGCGGCGGACCGGCGTCGGAGAAGCGGTGGTCCGGCGGCGGAGAACGGTGGTCCGGTGGTGGTGGAGGCGATTTCCGGCGAAACTTTGGAGGGCTCGTACGGCTTCGTCCGAGCTCCGATTGCGACGATTCTGGTGGCTATGGATTCGTCTCGACGAGAGGAACACGATGGTGGGTTTGCATGCACGAGATTCGCAACAGTTAGAAAGTTATGGACGATTTACTAAACGCACGAAACTAACTCAAATGCATGGCGGTTTCCGGCGCTTACCGACTTCAACGAACGGTGGTGATGAGCTTGACGTGGTCTTGGCGTGCGGTGGCTCCGGTGACGACTTCTGGTAGCTCAGCTTCTCCAAAGGTTCACACTTTCTCTTCTCTCACTTCTCTCTAGCTCTTTCTCTCTAACTTCTATCTTTTTCTTTGTAGGAGGAGAAACCAAGGCTGGAGTTGATTATTTATAGGCAAAAATATGGCCATCTTGTAATGCTTGGGCTTTAGCCGGCTAAAAATTTTCGAAACCAGAATTCGGGTCGTTACAATTGTTTTGGTTTAAGTCTTGTAATCAACGTCACAACATCATGCATTAAAACATGAAAAACAGGGACATTGTTTTTGTTGAAAATCAGTTCTATTTGTCAGTAAATTTCACCTTACAGAAAAAAAACACTGGAATGAATGTTCCATATAAACCCTTTCTTAGAAATGGATATCTATTCAATTTTTACTTTGCCTACAAAAATAAAGCTATTTCACAGGAACTTTAGGTTCATCACTTCAGAAAAGTAGAGATTTTCAACCATTTTTGCTTTTCTATTCTTGTATAAATTTTTAAACCTTTGACTAGATGATTAATTTCTATAAACTAAAGATTTCAAACAATGTTTTCAACTCTATTTGATTTTCTTCTGTTTCTTGAAATATTATAAATATATTGATTAAGTTAACTATATACAAAAAGCACAGAAATTACGCACATACAAAATTCAAGTATAACTCTTTGCATATCATTTGAATTTTTCATTTTCAAAAAAAGATGGCAAAAATGTCTCCGTTAACTTTTCTTTTCCTTTTCTTATCTTTCATCATGATCCACCACCTTCCTGTAGTGAGCTCCACAAATTATTGTGTAGCAGGTGTAGACTCGACGAAACTGCAGCTACAACTAAACATAAATTTTGGATGTAGTCAAGGAGTTGATTGTAGAGCAATCCAACCAGGTGGATCCTGTTTTAATCCCAATAAACTCATAAACCATGCATCATATGTGATGAACGCGTATTACCAGACCCATGGTCGTACCCAAGAAGCATGCAAATTCGTTTTTGGCATCATCGGCATAATAACTACAACATACCCTTATGGTGACTGTTCCTTTTGATCTTAGTGTCTTATTGGGTTTGATAGATAATCCACAAAACATATATTGCGATGGAAAGAAGACCTGCAGCTAGCCGGACTCGGCTGGACGATAACCCACCTTGATAGGACTCAAACTTGCTCCTCCCCAGCTCCTTCAGTCCGATCTCCTTTGTCGGCAGAAGGCTTGGCGTTGCGGGAAGCTGTGTTACAATGCAAACGAATGGAAATCACTAAGGTCTGCTGTGAGTCTGACTCCTTACAGCTTATTCAAGCAGTGAACTCCGTAGCACCACAATCAGAGCTCTACAGCATCGTGGCTGACATCCACGCATGTCTTTCAGCCTTTGAGTTTATTACTTTTCGTTGGATTCCTCGCTTAAGTAATGTTGTTTCTGATTCTATCGCAAAAACAGCATTGGCTGATGCAGTTGTAGTTATGACTCTTACCTAATCTGGGTGGCCTATTTAATGAAGTTGTGTTTCAAAAAAAAAAAACTACGCAGTTCTATTCTTAATAAAGTTATATAATTATGAAAGACATTTAAGGTTTTTGATTGCATTGTTTGCTGTCAAGTGAATACCTAAATAACGAATTAACTATTCTTGTTTCTGCAACTATAGAGTTCTTTAGTTTCTGCAGCTTTACTACACACTTTCATACTTTCCTACTTAAAGTATGATACTAACAGCAAGTATGAAGAAAAATGATAGAAACCGAAGAGAAGAAAACATCATCGTTTGGGAAGACTAGAAACATAAACCAAAAACTCAATTCTACTCAAGACCATACGAAAATTCAATATGCCCAAAACAAACTAATTGACCAAGGAGAGACATGAGATGGGAGGGAAACGTAAATTTAAGAACAGATGTATTTGCTTCAACAACGACACTTAAACTCAGATTAAAGAAAACATGAAGATACTCCAGAATTCAAATTACAAAAGCAAAATTAAAAGCTGAAACGACAACATTTTCACCATGATCAATCATAATTTACTAAATCAAGTATTAATACAAAATCTCATATTTTAAAAATAATATTTTACCTAAATTTTATATAATTTTTACTTATGTTTTATTAATTTTTACTTATAATTTTATATGATTTTATTAAAGCTTATATGTAAACATAATTTATATTTATTTAATAATAATAATAATCATATTTGTTTATATAATTTTTATTAATAAATATGTTACAAGGATAAAGAGAAACAACTAAACAAATTAAAGAAATATTAGTTGCCCTCATCTCTAAGAATATTGGTTTTTGTTACTGACTAATAATTCTTAATAAATACTCCCTCCGTTTCAATATAGTTGATGTTTTAGAAGGATAATTTTGTTTTAAATTAGATAAAGTTTTGAGATTTTAAGATTAACTTTAACTTTATTGGAAAATATTCAACCAATTAGATTTCACTGTCTTTTTTATTATTGGTTAATTGATTCTAAAATAATATTTTTAAAATATTTTTTTTAGAAAAATCTAGTTTTCTTAATCTTTGTGCACTAAAGCAAAACATCAAGTATTATGAAACAGAGGAAGTAGTATTTATCTAAAAACTCTGTATGCTTATAAATAATAATGAAAAAAATACAGAAACCTGCCTCTTTTTGTTACATTTGCGTTTGGGTACGAGGAAACGTCCCAGAAGTTCAAACTTTTGAGTTACATATCCAGCATCAGATAATGATAATTCAACCGGGAGAGACCAACTGGCACCCCATTGATTGTGATCTTCCGCCGTATAGACACTTCACAAACTCCATCTGCATCGATAATGTCATATATTACGGTATTGGTAAGTGCAAATCTTTTGTAGTTTGTGTCGATTTGAGGACCCAAACCCTCGTAACTAATGAGTTGCCTAAGAACGACCTATGTGTGTTTGGTTGGACCAAACTGAGGAGTTTTAATGGGCAACCATGTTTCGTTAACGATGATGACTTTGAGTTAACTAGTTTCGAACACTTTAGTATTTTGGTCCGCACTTTAGTATTTTGGTCTGGGAAAAAGAGTCAGGAAATTGGGTTGACACAAATGTTGACGTTATGGGTTGGCCACAACCCACAACAGTATTATCGTTCTCTTTGTTTTGAAGGAACTGTGAGTAGGTGAGGTCGTTTTTGTAAAGAAAGAGCTCGAGAATGCTCGTCTTGCTCTTCTCTTCTACAAAAGGGAAACCGAAATATTCAAAGTGTATCCAATTCAGCCGGAGGATGGTGTTGGGTACAAGTACTCCGAGGTCTTTCTCAACCACCAGGCCAGCATCTATGCATAAAAGAAAAGGGGACTTGTTGTGAGGGTTATTAGAGGGTTGTATTCGGGGGATATATTGACCAACTAATTAATTAAGTGCTAAATAATATATAACTAACTTTATTGAATATGTTTCTTCAAGTTCATCATCATATATGGGCAAATCTGGATCTTCAACTATAGTGTTCTTTAGTTTCTACAGCTTTCCTACACGCTTCATTTGACTACTTTCCTACTAGTAAAAAGTATAACAGCAAGTGTGAAGAAAAATGATTCACCGAAGGTTGTCAGAAAAAAAACATTTCTCATACGACACTTGAAATATTAGAAGGGATGTTTGCTTCAACAACGACACTTAAACTCGAGATAAAAACATGACAATACTCCAGAATCCGAATTACAAAAGCAAAATTCAAAGCTCAAACAACAACAAACTCCACGGTCTCTTACGTTCAACTAAAAAACCCTTTCCTCTTTCAAGGCAAACCAGAACCAGATGGTGCAGCCGCGCTGTAACCTCCAGCACCACGGCCAAAACCAGGCCTACCACCACTTCCCTACACAACCAAAAAACAAAAAAAAGAATGTCAAAACAAGACAGCACAAAAATCACAACATAAGCTATAATGGTTTGGCAAGTTCTAATCAAAAACATGAATATTAACTTAAATCTCACGGAAACAAATAAAAAAAAAAGGCAAAAGGAAATGAGAATAGACCTGGAAAGAAGGCTGGTAATCAGCAGGAGCTCCACCCTTCTCGCCTTCACCACCACGAGGACCTGCACGGTACCCATCACGGTCACCATACCTAGGACGGTCTCCACCTTCAAACCGAGGTCCTCTAAAACACACACACACAATACATCATAAGAAACAAAGCTTTTAATCACACCAAGCAAAAGACATTCAAAAAGCTCAAACCTTGGGCGATCGCCAGGTGGGCCACCACCAAAGGGACGACCAATGGGCTTAGCAGACTTCTTCAAAGTCGCGGGAACGACATCAGAAGGGAGGTTGAGATAAGTCCTCAAGAACTCAATCCCTTCGTTGGTGAGAAACCAATAGTAATGCATCCAGGCGAATGTCTCCCTGACATACTCCTTGGATTTGAAGGACTGCATGAGCTTGATCACTTGTAGGTTAGGTACCGACTCGATCAAAGGGTGCTTCGCGAGGTTGAAGTCTTTCTTCGCAAACAAAACTCCTTCTGCAAATCAAAGAGAATATATATTTATATCACAATCTCAATCTCCTAATGAGCTAAAAAGGGAGGGAGAGAGTTTGATAAAGGACCAACCTTTGAAAAGGTACTTGCAGATTTCTCTGCGGTTTTCCTCTGACATAATCTGAACAAGGAAGAAAGAACAAAATGGTGTTAGAATTCGATGATGAGAACAGGGTTGAATAGATTGAAAGTAAGAGATTGTTCGTACCATTTTGGAGCTGTGGGGGCGAGCTTTCTTCGAGTAGAGACGCAGAGGTGACGGAAACGAGAGAGAGTGTAAGAAGCTAGGGTTTTCAGGAACTGAGAAGACGATGACTTTATATGCTTTGATTTGGGCCTTTAATGGGCTGTCAATTTATCAAAAAAATGGGCTGTCAATTTATCAAATATGGCCATTTATGATCTGACGAAGGTAAAACATAACATTGAAAAGTTAATTTTTTCTCTTATCTTTCTCCCTCTCCAAGCATCGAGCACCTTCTCATGTTTCTTTGCACTAAGTAAATGTATTTGAAATTCAGAGAAAGTAATTTTACTATTCCGTTTCATTTTAATTGTCGTTCTAAGTTTATTTACACAGATTAAGAAAACATATGATTTTATATATTTTTAAGATAAAAACAAAACTACCTATACATCTAGCTATATTTCAACCATAGAAAAATAAAATGAAAAATCTTTTTAATAAATTTTGTATTGAAAATATAAAAAGATACTTATTTTGAAACGAAAAAAATTTCCTACAACGACAATTAAATTAAATCAGAAGGAGTACTAGACTACCTACGTACACTTGTAAATCGTAATAGAATTAAAGATAGTTTCCACCACTGAGTAAGGTGGAATGGATCCTTAATATTGTGTCATGCCAAAAGATACTTTTGGTATATTTTATATCTTTTCGAAAGGAAAACGGAGTGCACTATACATTGCAAAAGAAAAAGAAAAAAGCATATATTTGAATTGAAGTTTATTGATGTGGCTCCTATGTTACACTATAATGAAACGCAAAGAACAGAAAAAAAACCTAAGACACGTCTGAGAGATTTGGTCTCCATCAGACAGACTGTAACATGCTTAAACAAAAGCTGAAAAAAAACCTAAGACACGTCTGAGAGATTTGGTCTCCATCAGACAGACTGTAACATGCTTAAACAAAAGCTGAAAAAAAAAGGTAGAGATAAGACTAATGGTGTTTGTAGTAATACACTCTGCTTTTACCATACATAATCCAAACTATGTAATTATATAAAACAAAACCCGCTCAATATCAAGCTTCATCTTCTTCATATGTACAAACAAAACCCACAACAGAATCAGAATCTCAGGGTTTTGCTCCACCTGAGACGCTTAACATCGTGATTGTCCGTCCCCTTTTTTATTAACTTTCAAGTAGAGATTTCGGGTGCTTCTTTATTCAAGGTTTTACCCACTCCACCAGGATCAGTTGCTGTCTCAGAACCGATATCATAAGCCGAGAGAAGCCGTCTCTGTTGTCTCGACAGAGATTAAGAGTTTTTAAGGTTAGCTCTGGCATAGGGTTTCTAGTTAAAATTGAGTTTATAAAAGAAAGATACTTACATGATCCTCGAAATCAGGGCTTGACAAGTTGATGGATAGGTTTCTCATCAATAGCAGCACCTGCTTGGTAGGGAGGGGGCAAACAAATAAAACAACGATTAGGTTTTATCATTTTGTTCCATTTGTGAAACTTAAAACACAAAGAAGAATATACCGTTTCCACATCGATGGGGTCCATCTTCTTCAGCTTTTGTAGATGATTACTTGCATATGGGTCAAACACACTTCCAATGAAGCTGTATACTTGGGCAAAGTCCGGTAAAACTGAAACAAAGAAGAAGGAACTGTCTTGTAAGAGAAAATAGTAAGCAGAAGATATGTAGGAGAGGTGTGTAACAATGCTTACCTCTTAATGAATGGCCAGGATTAGACTGCTCATTTGTGTCCCTGTTGGATCGTGGTTTTAGAGTATTTTCAGAGCTACTAGAACAGTTGTTATTCGCTCCTGCTCCCGCTGTTCCCATCAGAACATTTAGCAAAATTTGAAAAAAAAAAAAAGAGATTACATAAAGAGAGTAATTGTGATTGCTCTTGTAGATGAGAATAAAACCTTTTGGCAGAGGTGTGAAGCTAATTGTTTGCACATTATTATTAGTCCACGGAGCTGCTGCTGCAGTAGCAGTGGTTGGAGAAGTCATCAGCATCGAAGAAGACTCGGGCCTAAACATATAACTCGGGTCGATTGGTTCAGGTGCTGCTGATTTGAAGGAACCTGGTACTTGAGGTTGAACTGCACATACCGTAAAAAATGGCATCAACATAGTGTCTCAATAATCAAAACTAACATTATAAAAAAATGCAATTTGCAGTAGCTTATAACCGTACCGTTCTTGTGAGCTTTCTGAGGATATGGATGAGCGGCTTTCCTCTTAGGTCGAGGAGGAGGGAGATGTTCACCCGTCCCACTCTTTTGTACCTTGAGAAAATACTTCTGAGCATGACTTCGTATCTGCAACATTAGAGAAATTTTAATTAATTAAAAGCAACCAAATCTAGAGTTTGCACTTTATTTAAAACATGTTTAACGTGATCAGCGACAAAAGCATGTGCCTCTCTAGCTACTAATAGTTCAGACAGTAAAGTCGTTTTAAAAGAACACATTGTGTAGATATCAAAATGAGAGATTCCAAGGTAACACAGAGGGCCCAATAGAGCGTCAAACCACTATAGTAGGCTAAGAAAAGAAGCTCAGAAGAAAGATATTTTTTTGCATTTTGTTTTTACTGTACCTGAATCACAGTCTTTGACCCAATAAAAGCTTCAATTTTCTTCCAGTCTCTGTCAAACCTAAAATGATAAGAACATAAAGCATAAGGGATATCAGATCAAAATACCTAACTAATATAATGTGTCTTTTCTCATATAAGCCATTGCTTATACATATATACTATATATATTATCTCTGCCGTAACAACTCCAAGTCTCCACTAGAACTAAACCAAGATCATTAGTACATCAAATACTCCCTAACCAAGTTTTGTGAACTATGATTTGTACAAAGAAAGAAGCTTCTCAGATAAGTCTTCAACAAAAAAACCCTCTTCTCTAACAATACAGCTTTTTCAATGCTTATCAGACGCCTTCGGACATATCTGATCACCTACGTCTTAGGACACAATTCAGAACAACAAATTCATTCTCTTGTGTTTCACATCCTAACCGTCTCAATGCTTCAGACAAAACATTCACAAAAATGACTAAAACCCTAATTCTAAAACAATCACATGACTTTAAAAAAAAAAAAACTAAATTGACCAAAATTGCGGCTAATTCTCATCCAATCGAATCTTCAAAACGGTGAATTTCAAATCTCTATAGCCATTAATCTCGAAAATGGTGAGCTCAGAAAATGAAAATTTTAACTCACAGCTGAAGAGCTTCGAGAAACTTGTCGTGCTCAGGCTCAGTCCAGCTCTCCCTCGACTTGGTGATGGTATAAGGCTTCCTTATCTTCTTGCTCAGATCCTCCGACGAAGAGACGGTCTCCATCGCATCCGCCGCCACGGCCGTGAACGGTCCAATAGCAGGAACAACGGTCATACCGTTCGGATCCAAGAAACATCCGTCTGCAGGGTTCGGATTCTTAGAGACCATTTACAAAAATTGTGTTCTGTTGAAAGAGAGAGATAAGAAAATGAGGAGGAGGAGGAGGAGGAGGATGACGGCTGAGATAATTTATATGTGTGGGCGCATTTTTTATTTGTGTCTTAACGATGAAACTCTTCTGTGTGGATCGTCAGGGTCGGTCACTTTGCTGACTTTGCTGTAGGCCTAATTATAACGTGCCACGTGTTTGGGAACCGTAGTTTCCTTTTTAATAATGTTTTCTTTTTAGTGTTTTCACCCCATTTTAGGCCTTGTGATTTTGAGTCATCCTGATCGTTGATCTCAATAATTCGAGTTCTGCGAGTTAGATTTTTTTTTTTTGTTTTTTCTAACTATGATCAATTTCAATTGAAAAAGTTATGTACAATTCTCACATCATCTCCACCACTTATATTTTCTCATTTTCCTACTATTTGAAACTTTCGTCCTCATTTAACACGGTGTGTTGTTTTGTACTCCTCCACATGAATAATCTCCTTTTTTTTTTGTAAAATGTAGTAGATGTTTTCTTTTTCAGTTCTTATTACGTTGAAAATAACAAGGGAAATTGCACTCTACGACATCCAAAAAATTATAATTAGCTCAGTGACCAATTGCCCTATTATACCAATATACCTTATGTTTTTATGTAATAATGCATCTTTGTCCTTGTGTATAACCAGTGCCGTCTTAAAAAATTTAACGACCTTAGGCGAAATATAAAATAAAGACCTTTTTATAAGTTTTTTCAACTTTTAATTATTGTATTTCTGTAAATTAAAGTAAACAAAAATTGTGGTATTAAATTTTTCTTTTTGTATAAATTAGGCTTTGTTATATGGAAAATTGAGAATTTTACAATATAAATTTTTGTTTCTATTGTATTAAATTATGTTTAGTTAATCCTGAGTTTTTTAGTTAAACAAAAATAGTCTTTTTCATTAAAATAGATTTTTTAATTAATAAAATTACACTATTTCTTTTTAGACCTATAAATTTTTTTTTTGGACCTATGGACCCATGGCATTTGCCCATGTTGCCATGGGTCAGAGCCGGCACTGTGTATAACCGGTGCAACCTGTAGAATATAAATAAATATAAAACATTTTTTGTTTACTCTAAAAGGTAAACGTGTCTTTTCTTTTGACACAACTTGTAGATGACAACAATTGTGGAATCTCAATACTTTCTTCTCCATTTTGTCCGCCACGGAAATCACCGAGTATATTACCGGCGACATTTGTGGAGTAGCAGCCGGTTGTGACGCCTCTGTCGGAGATGGGAGACAAAGGATTCACGGGTTCCTAACTCTGAAAGTCGCGACAATGTAACATCTCTGTGAATAAATTCTTACTTAGAAATTCAACATTTAGTAAAGATCATACTTAAACAATTGTAAGTTTTGATTTTGGAGCTGGTAGTTGTACTGCTTTAGTTGATTGGAGAAGATGAACAGTTTTTGTAACATTGTGTTCTGTTCTATTTATATGGAATAGAAATATAAAACAAAATGTACTATGAATGTTTTATTCAAATGTGAAATACTTTGTTACTATATTTTACCATGTATCTTTTCATTTGGCGATTAATAAAGAATGTATTATTTTGTTTCTCAATATGTACTATACTATGTATTTTGTTCCATTCTATTTGAGTTTAGGGTTTATACTTGGGTTTAGGGTTTAGTAATTAAGATTTAGGGTTTAGTATTTGGAAAGTGAGATTTGAGGTTTGGGTTTAGTGACCTTATCATGTTTCGTTCTATTTGACGATAATAAAGAGTTGGAATAAGGTTTATTATTTAGGGGTTGGGATAGAGTTTATCTCTTATATTATTTTGTTATATGGAATAGAACAAATATGTACTATGTTATTTATTTCGTTTTATTTTATTTGGGTTTACTAGTTATATTTAGATTCAATATCGGAAAATAATTTATAGATTATATTTGGGTTTATAGTCTATTGACTAGGGTTTATATTTACTAAGTAGGGGTTGGATATATTATTTAGCGGTTGTGGTTTGTTTTATATGTATAGTTTTCGGTGAAAGTTTGGGTGAGATAGAATAGTACATGCATAACCTAGATTTAATAGTATCCATGCAATCTAATAAACATTAACTTCTTCATGCATTCATCTTTTTTTTGGTGCAATTCATGGATTCATCTTTTCAATGTTTATTTATGGGGTTAAAACTAAAGTGACGTAATTCTTTTACGTTCATAAGTTATAAAAGGTCACATAAATCATGGGCCACATAAGTTGGTGTCACCGTCTCTCTTTATCATTGTCACCGGTAACTTGTAGAAGTAAAGGGTATAACCGGACCAATTGGGCGTTAAATGTTATTCACTCAATTATGTCAAAATCAATGTTACTCACTTAATTACACTTGAGATTTTAGTCATTTGGCAAATTCTCCCAAATAACAAATCGATGAAAATAATATTAGTCAAACATAGTCTATAGTTTTAGGCAGCTGATCAAGAAATTTGTCAAATCAAGATTGTTAATAAACCTTAAGAGAGAGATAGCAAGCAAGGGGAACATCGTCGTGGTCAGCAATGATAGATTAATTTGCTCGAGATTTTGGTGGAATATATCTTTGAAACGGGTTAGCTGTATCAATGCATTTACAAATAATGGAAAGCTTCTGAACTCCCCCAATTTGTATTAGCTAATTAATCAAGGCGAGAGGACGTTAAAAGTGGGCAATGGTTTTTAGTGCTTCACGTTTGGGTACGATTACGACCGGTCTAGAGACGGCAACCTTGGACTTCACGTGACCAATCAGAACTTTCATTTAAATTATATCTCCTCACTCTTAGCGCTAGACGTTGTTGTTTAGAGAGTAGAACTGTATTGACACATCTCCAAGATCATTTGCAAAGACATCCATGATCATCACTAAATTTGTTTCGGTTGGACGGATGGATGATGACGATCATCAGAACCTATACCTATAAGTATATTCAAAGCAATAGTAGATTCTATGAGAGCTTAAGTAGATAGATTATAACACTCATTATTTAGTGCGTGAAACGTAAAGAAAGGAGAAACCTATTTAGGATAAACCATGCAATAAATTGTTTCTAAGCGATATGATTAAAAAAAAAACAGAAGAGCTGCACAAAGTTGAAAACGAACCCCGTTAACAAGTATACCCTCAAAATTACATCTCTGATTTTCATTATGTACATTTATAGAGAATTTACCTTACTCAAAATCCTAACTCCATGGGCTAATGAGCTTATCACGAGACAATAGTGAGCAATTGAGCATGCCATGTCTTATGTGACCGACAAGTGAGCATATTTTTGTCCCACGCGGCCACGTCACGATGCGAAACGACGTTCACAAGTTTTCCCGAAAGTATTTCCGCAGGACCGCAGATAATGTTTTGACTTATAAACCGATGTATATAACACCACCTATAATCTACATTTTCTTGTTCAGTTTTGCTGGCAATCTATTTTATTTTTCACCTCTCTTCAATTTTTTCTTGAATACATTATAACTATTTGTTATGCACAACCAATCAGCATTTTAATATTTTATTTTCAGTATTCAATCATACCAAATAGGATTATTTGACTCACCTTCTACGAAGTTGTGAGGTCCTTTATTCTATCTTCGTCAGGATGATTTCATCGCTCTTATACTAACGAGAAAAGGACAGAAAACATATTACATATATAAATGATAACACGGTGTTAGTTGAAGCCACGAAATACTAAACTAAAGAGGAGCAGCCACTATTCCAACGTTCTATTATATAGAAAGGCTCGAAAGTGTCTTTATTCATCATGATTTATTCGTACCAAATTGACTACTGCACTGTCTAGCTCCAAAGACTTGACTTGCTCGTCTCTAAACTCGCTAGCTAAAGACACTATATATACGGACAAGCCACGGTTTATGAGCAAGGCACCAAGTTGAAATCCCATTCCTTTACATCCTCTCTCATTCTTCAATCACCAAACTATAATTTTCGGAAAATGCAGGTTTGTTTACGTAATTTTTCAGAATGGTTCATTTCAACAGGGTTTACTTGTCTTAGAAAGCCTGCTGAAATATATCCATAATCTATAATTATAGAAATTTAATAAAATTTATCGTTTAAAAAATCTTTGCAGGAAAAAGTTGTATTTAAGTTGGATGTGTTTGACGAAAGAATAAAACAGAGAGCTATGAAAGTCGTATGTGAGTTTCCAGGTATATCAACATGTATAAATCAAATGGCAAGACATCCGGTATATAGAAACATAAGTAGTTTAATCTATTTCTGATTACAATTTTTTAACAAATAGTTTTGTTGTTGTTATTAGGAGTTACTTTGATAGACGTGAAGGAAAAAGGTAAACTAAAGGTATCAGGAGAATTCGACAAGTTTCAAATGACGAAGAAGCTGAAGAAGATATATGAATATGTTGACATTATTGCGCTTGAACGCGATGGAGAACCGAAGCAAAAATTGGATCCGGTGAAGAAGCCTGAACTAAACCCTTTATCAAAAAAGAAGAAGAAATCTGAACTAAACCCTTTATCAAAAGAAAAGAAGAAGCCTGAACCAATAGTGAAGAAGGCCCCATCTTTCCGTCTTTGGAAGATAGGTTTCTTTTAAAGGAATAGATTTTGAGGTGGTCGTGATCTGTTTGAGTTCTATGGACTATTGTATTACGTTGATATTTCATCTCATTTTTGTGAAAGTTGTTTATGTATGTTTGAACAATAATATGGTGTCTGTTTACATATTGATATTTTTGAGTAGTTTTAAATTCACAAAACTTATAAAAGTCTCCTGGATGTTATCCTAACTTTGTGGAATTACCTGTTCCATTGTTGGTTTTTTTTTTATAAGTTCAAGTCTAACTACCTTATTAGAATGATATTGTTTATTTTAGAACATATCAAGAGTGTTTTAATTGGATGCTGTCCGACGACAAAGAAATAACGAAGTCATTATTATGTGGATTTAAATGTAAGAGAGGTTTCAAAATTTACCTGAATTTAGCAAATAAATTTTCATAGCTTTTAATAGATTTTTAACATTAAAACCCTTCAATTAAATTTGTTTTGGGTAAAAACCTCTAAAACTAAGTATTTAACGAAAAAACCCTCCAAACTAAGTTTATTTAATAAATTAAACATTCTCTCTACTTTGAAGGTTATAAGAGCATCCACAATGGTGTACTTGGTTAGAAGAATCCTTAGGATTATGAAAGTATTTTTTTTTTTAAATAGTTAAGGACTTAGTTAAAAAAGAGTGTGTAATGGTGTTCCTCATATTTGAGATATAAAAAAATGTATTGCATAAGAGTAGAAAACACAGGAAATTCAGACACAAACATTTCTCAAAACCAAACCTGCAGCTGGTAGATCATTGTGATCATTGTTCTCAATGGCTTGTCCTACATTGCTTAAATTGTAAACAAGATCCTGCAAATACCCTGCAACACACACACACACGCAAATTGCTGGATCAGGTTCTCTGTTTTCTTTTCTTTGAACAAGATCAAAAACAGAACAAAAGAAACATGAAGAAAACCTGCAATTTTCTGCAGTTTGCAACACCACTCCCCAACAAATCGGATAACGAGAGGAAGAAGAGAGAAGGTCTTGAACAGCATTCATGGTGGGCATAGCTGGAATAGCTCCTCTCTCTGTTACAGTAATAGCTCCACAAGCATTTGCGAATAGAAGCGCCTCTCTTAGCTTCTTCTCATCCTGTAAATATATATCACACATAAGTCCACCTAGAACCGAAACCGCATAACAAGAATGAATTTTTATATACGACAAAGAGTTGAACATGCAAGAGAGTTAAAGTGTCTTTACTTGCAAGAGTTTGTGGAACATTGACGAAAGAACAGGCTCAGGTATCTTCTTAGTTACTTTCAAGATATCTGCAAGAGATCCTCCATCCATATATTCAAGAGCTATGCTGATCTGTCCCGAGTCAGGACTATAAAACGCTCCGTGGAAATCCACAAGTCCTTCATGACAAGGAGCTTCACACAGCGTCCTTATCTCTATAAGTAAGTAGTAGCTTCACACAAATTAACAGTTCCACCATCTGATAACTTCGCAAACAAATAAAAGGAAGATACTTATACCAAAACAATAAAAGCCTATCACATAGCAACTTCTTCACTATAAAACCACAAGAAAAAAACTTACTAAATATGAATCGTTTGGGTCTAATGATGAGGATGAAGAGAAACCCTTCTCAGCATCAAACAAAGGAGAGGCTGAACGTGTCTGGTCTTTTGTAGAACTCCGGCAGAGCTCCGGCAAAAAGAATAATTGAACACAGGAAACAAAATCAAAATCGTCAAGCTCTGTTTTTAAAAGTTTGAGTCTTTTAATCAGGAAATCGAACACATGAAACAAAAATCATATATAATCAGGATGATAGAGAAGAAGATTCACCGGATCGGAGGCGAGGAGGTGGGCGATTCGAACAATGGAGAAGAAGATTCACAGGAAACAAAAAATCAAACGAAACACAGCTCTTGCTGTTCCAAAAAAAAAACACAACTCTCTCCACCCAATGGCAACATGCCACGTCCATAAGAACTTGATCATCTTTATTTACGGATCAATCCTTAGTTATTTAGTTATTATATTATTATTTTATTTCAAAAATCATTGGATTAATTGTTAAGGATTCCACAAGGATTACCGTTGTGGGTGGTCTAATTATCTATACAACAGATAAATCTTTAGTTTATGAGTTTTTTCATTAATTAAACATAGTTGAAAAGTTTTATCATTAAAAAAATCAAAAGTCTAAAATATAATTTACCCTTTTGTTTTTTGATAAAAAAAACATATTATAAAATACTAATTTTAATGAATATTTTGTATATTTTATTTAAATTTGGTTAGTTGGATCTCATTCGGTTTTATAAAATTGATTGATGTTCGTTTCGTTTCGGTTGGAGGTTTTTTTTTCGGTGGTGCGGCGTGACCAACAGAGAAGACAAAGAATGGCACACGCGACGAGTCTCATCCTCTCATCCTCCTCCAGGTTACTCTACACTCCTTTGACTCCCCCTCCTCCTCAAAAATGCCTCTCATCAATTCCTCCTCTTTGCTTCAGGTTCTCTCGTCTCAGCTACAGCACTAGATTTCTCAGACACCGCACAAACCCTCTTCCCGTTCCTCGATTCCGATGCTACTGCTCTTCCTCCGACGAGACTTCTCCTTCTCCTTCTGTAAAGTAAAACTCCTTTTTGTCTTTCTTCTTTAGTTCCCAATTCTCTTTTTTTTTTTAATTCCCCAATTATTGTGATTGGGCAGGAAACGTGTGGTCTCTGGAGTCCAGCCTACTGGTTCTATCCACCTCGGAAACTATCTCGGCGCTATCAAAAACTGGGTCACTCTTCAGGTATTAATTGCCAATCTTCTTTCATCCAAATTTATCCTTTAGGTAGCTCCATTGAGTCTATAAAGCATTAGACTTTTACTAAAGTTTGAGGCTTTATGGAAGATAGAGTTTATCTTTAATGGTTGCTACAATGTATATATCCTTAGGTTGTATAGTCTGAGTCTGTAAAGCAAGAGACTTTCACTTGGTTTTGTTGTAAAGTTTAAGGGTTTATCTCTCTTTTTGATTCTAAGTCTTTCTGTGTTTATATGTCTACAGGACACATACGAAACACTCTTTTTTATCGTTGACCTTCATGCGGTATGTATCATCACTACATTTTCAAAGTTTTAAGTTTAAGTGATATTACTTCCTTGTGTGTCTCTCTCGCAATTTTTTTTTATATATGTCTTGACCTATTGTAGATAACGCTACCTTATGACGTGCAAGAACTGAGAAAGGCAACTAGGGATACCGCAGCGCTCTATCTGGCATGTGGTGTAGACATTTCTAAGGTTCTGTTTTGGATTTTTTTTCTTTTATAACTCTTATGTGAAAGCAGTTAAATGTGTATGTGGTGTAATAATAACCAATCTAAGAGCGACCTTTTTGTAGGCTTCGGTGTTTGTGCAATCTCACGTCCGCGCTCATGTGGAGTTAATGTGGCTTTTGAGTTCATCCACACCTATCGGTTGGTTGCAGAAAATGACTCAGTTCAAAGAGAAATCACGCAAGGAGGTGCATTTATCTGTTTCTGTATCCTCTTTTTGCATAACATTCTTTCTTTTTTTCATTATTATGAGATTCAAATATATATAAGGAAGATGTATATATCAAATTATTATGTGATTATGTACATACATGATTCTGTTTTATTGATACCATTTTGGTCTCTATTGGCAGGGGGGTGAGAATGCTTCTGTGTCTTTGTTAACTTATCCAGTTCTGATGGCTGCTGACATCCTCTTGTATAAGGTGATGCTTTAGTACAAGTATCAAGTCTCATCTAAAATTATTATTGAAATGAAGAAGGAACATTAAGGCTGATGCTTCTTATATTCTGCAACACTGCCCCTCTGCAGTCAGATTTTGTGCCTGTGGGTGAGGACCAGAAGCAGCACCTAGAACTTGCACGCGACCTGGCACAGCGTGTGAATAATTTGTATGGTGGAAGGAAGTGGAAGAAGCTTGGAGGGTATTAATAATTTTTTTAAGTATACTACCATCCAAACAAGTGCTTTGTTTACAATGATTTTTTCATGTTTAATAATTCTGAATTGTTTTCATTTTCCAGGCGTGGTGGTTCTATCTTTAAGGTGAGACTTTCAAAATGCTTTGTCGACTCCTCATTGTGTGGCTTTTGATCACAAATGGTTAATCGGGTTATTAAACGTATTATGTAGATACCAGAACCACTCATACCACAAGTTGGAGCCAGAGTTATGTCTCTTACAGATGGTCTTTCCAAGGTACATACATAATGTTACTATTGTCAGATAAAATCAGAGGAATCTCTTTACTTTGTTTCTGTGGTCTTACTGTACTGTAATCTTTTGTAGATGTCCAAGTCTGCACCTTCTGACCAGTCCCGGATCAATCTCCTTGACTCTAAAGATGTAAGTAGATTGAACTCGCCATTGTTTGTAATTCTTTTTAAAAAAACTCACAACGTATTCCTGTTTCTAGAGTTCTGTGTCATGTTGGTTGTATGTGAAGCTCTGTTTTTTGCTTACTAAATCCATTTCTCGAAAAAAATTGTGTAGTTGATTGCGGATAAGATCAAACGGTGCAAGACAGATTCATTTGCAGGGTGAGTGCTAATTTATGTCGCTCTAAAAATTTCCTGCTTCTTGAAATATTGAGAAGTTCCTGTTTCCTATTCTTTCCAACAGCCTTGAGTTTGACAATGCCGAGAGACCTGAATGCAACAATCTCCTCTCCGTATATCAGATTGTTTCAGGCAATACAAAAGAGGTAATATGAAGAAACAAAAACAATGGCTTGCATGTTAAAGTTGTTAACTATAAGAACTGTTTATTGTTGAATCTGGTTGCAGGAAGTGATGGAGGAATGCAAAGATATGAGCTGGGGCACATTTAAGCCTCTCCTTGCTGATGCTGTCATCGAGCATCTCAGTCCAATCCAGGTCTGCCTATTCAATAAGCTTATTTTTTTCTTTTTTTAAAACTCAATCCAATATCTTCTTTCATGTTTTTTTGTACCATTTTAGTCTCATCGTATATCATAAAATGAAAACCGGAAGTGTGGTTATATGAGCATTTCATTTCTTGTCTAATGTGTTAATTTTTTTTTTTTCATTTTTGCAGGTCCGTTATGAGGAGATAACAGCAGAGTCAGCTTATTTGGACAAAGTATTGTCAGAAGGTGCGGACAGAGCCACGGAGATAGCCGAATCCACTATTCACAATTTGAAACAAGCGATGGGTTTCTATATATGAGAGAGGATCAGTGCCTATAAGCTTCTTTTTTTTTTTGGTGGAGAGTGAGAGTTAAGAGTTAAAATTTGTAAAACGATTTTTGATTCTTGTATTAGTGCAGTCAAATGCTGCTCAATATTCTTTGCTGTAACTGTGATGTATCGATATTCTTTGCGGTAAGTTATTTTAAAGATATTTTAACAAAAAGGTTATTTTAAAGTATAATTGAAAGGTTTACCATATTGTTTTTGTAACTCCATTTAAAAAAGACATGGTTGAAAAAACATGAACGAAAAAATACTAGTATACATGATAAATAATAATATATCTAAAAAGAAAAATTACATTTATTGAAAAATATCTTTATTATCTTTATGGATTATTAGGAAATTATGGAGCATATGATGGAACTATGGATCTATAATCACAATAACATCCAAAATGTCGACGACGGTAACAAGAAAGCAGTCTTCTGTTCTTTCTACCACAATAGTGTACACAATCATGACAAAACCAAAATCGGTCAAATCCGTACAATCTTTTACCATGAAAAATAAGATCTCTTTTTTGAAAATCAGTTTGAGGAGTTGCCGCTGGATTGGAAGAATGGATTCTCTTTTCAGAATTAGATTCTGCCATATTTATGATACCTACAGAATGTTTAAATATTTTGAATTATTTAACTACAAATGTTTCTAAGAAGAGGATAAAAATATTTTACGTTTCATCTTAATATGCCAAAATAAACTTACATGATAAAGCAAGAATTAGAAAAGTTAAAAACAAAGCAGTGGTCTTCATGCTTTTTTTCCAGGAAGTTCAATAAAATGTTTTTGAATTATTGAAATCAATTTGCTATTTTGTGAGTTTTGTTTTTATCGTAAAGTTTGTACCGAATGTCACATTTATATGTGTTTTTACTTATATGTTACAAAAGAGTTTATAACCAACGCTCTGTGGGATAAATAAATACTACGTACATGTTAACAAAATTATTGTCAGTTACGTATTTTTAAGATTAAAATGTAACAATAAATACTTCTTAATTAGTTTTCCAACGTCAATTTGTAAATCTCAAAAAAAACTTTACGTTATGTGTGTGTATCTTCTTCATCATAAATGAAATGCATTTGTCATGTTTCCTAAGATACACCACTCTAAGAGAAAGAATCACCGTGCTACGTGCAGCTGCACCACGAGCTGCAATCATGGTCATCACTGGGTTCCAAGCCAAATTTGTCGTTGCTTGGAAGAGAAGAAACGTGGGAGAGAGCTTATCTACCGATGCATGGGCCAGCTTTGAGGTTTGTGATATCACGAGTTAAAATTGGTGATTGGTTATCAGATTCCTCATCACGATTTCAAACAAGATGAATGAAAGGTTTCGTTGCAACTTCCATTAAAAAAAAATTTCGTTGCAACTGAGACATCTCAAGCTGATGAAGAGGAAAATATCATCAGCTTGTGTTAAGGGATCAAGGAGGTTTAACAATAGGTTTAACAACGGGTCAAACTCAAAGAAGAAGACTCTGCATTTGTGTTTTTGTTTGAAGCTGTTGTGAGGTGGATGTTCTAACAAAGCTAAGAGTTAGTTTCTGAATGAGAAGGATAAGCTAAGATCATTTAATACGAGGTAATGGAATCATATTCAAACGATTGACCTTAAGACTCAGAACGCATAGAAATGAAATTCAGTTATTCAAAACATCATGATCGCATCTTATGATGACTAGAGATCAATTTCAACAAGACCACATAATACAAAAAATAAAAATAACAATCTATATTAGTGACTAAGTCGAAAGTAAAGGTTTCAACACTTAGATAATTAGTATATTTGGTTTCACATCAAAACAAATCAAAACAAAACGATAACAGTCTAACATCTATAGAAAAGACCACCTTCGCTATCTACTTACGTACCCAAATGTATTCTGATTTTGGATATGCAAGGTCTCCAACAAACATTTATTATTGGTTATGTTATTTTAAAAAGAGTAAGATCTTTAATCATTTAGAAAAATAAAAGACTGTAAATATTTTTTTAGCAACACACAGAAAACATTCTAAAACAAAAATCTAAGTGGATGATTGGTAACTGGTTGAGTAATATGTTCCGGACTATGTTTTCTTATGATTAAAAAAACAATCTAAGGACAAAAAAATAAAAGCTATCCTCTTTAAATTTCTAAGAGAGAACAGTTGTGACTTCAATCTCAGTTTTGATTGCGGTTTGAGATTTTGTTTCTTGATATCTATGCAACTTACGCAAGAGTAAGAGAACTTGCTTAAAACTATCTTGGTGATTTATGGTTTCCATTAGATTAGAAATCGCTAGTTTAGGCTCTCAGTGCGAAATTGCTAGCTCTAGATGTAGTCATGCAATATAATTTCATTGATTAAAATTCATTTGAATGCCAAAAAGAGGATCGATTCGATCCGTGAAATGCATTTCTCTTAAAAACTAGTTTGGATTCTAGATCTGGATACTTCTAATTTTTTATTTCAAAAGAGAACTTGCTTAGGAAGTTCTTACGTGACCCAAGAGTCAATAGGGTCAAAAATTAACAGTGTCCTGGTCGTACACGCGGCCTTGTGAGTGAGTAGTGACACTTCTTCGATTCTTCCATTAGATTTCATCGTGGGCTATCGAGCCATTGATTTTTAATTTTCAAATAATTCCTGAAATAATAAATAACTAAAATATATTGACTCGTTTACTTTTTATGGTCCTATATTAATTAAATTCCTCGTAAATTCCTATTGAATTTCTGTATAAATAGGGAAATCTTCGCAATTGCAATTGTCATCAAGAAGCTTCAACGTCTAAAATCATCTCTCCTATCTGTCTCTCTCTTTAAAATATATAAAATTTCTGAAGCTCTTTTACAGTTTTTCTTGAGCCATGACTGCGCAGGTACACCCTTTCTATATTCTTTATTAATTATATTTAGTTTAACTGATGTTTTTCTTTTTTGAACATTTGTTGAGTTTAACTGATGGTTGATTAATCATTATATATAGAAACTAATCAATCATACTGAAAATTAAAAATATGCAATTAGCCATACTAATATCGGGTTTAAAATGACAGAAATCTGTTTTGCAACTGAGTGTTCACGAGGAAAGGATCAGAAGGAAAGCATGGACGACTGTTTCTAAGTTTTCAGGTATTTTTATAAATTTTAACATTTACAGTATATATGATAATAACATTTAATAAACTGGGAAAGCAAGCATATTCATGATTTGTTATATATATTTTATAGGGGTTACTTCGATAGCAATGGATGATAAAACCGGGAAAATGACGGTGGAGGGAGAAGTTGACGTATCAAAACTCGTAAAGAAGCTAAGGAAGATATGTACTGCAGATATTGTTACGGTAGAAGTTGTTAAACCGCCTGAGAAAAAGGAAGAGAAAAAGGAACCGGAGAAACCGAAACAACCCGAGGTTGTTGTCAACCCGTTTACCTATTGGACCAACCAGTACCAATACCATCCTGCTTCATATGCAAGTTCTTACTATCCACCATGTGGGTATTCTAGAGTTGTGGTGGAGGAACCAAGGCCTTGTGTGATTATGTAATGTCTCCTAGAATTATTTCAGATAATATTAGTCATGTTTTTTTTTTTGAAACTTTTTTTTTCCGAATCTTACCGACAAAGGGCTGAATCTCAGTGGATCGTGGCAGCAAGGTCACTCTGCCACTTACAATACCCCGTCGCGTATTTTGCACTTATTTTGGTAGAAGAGTGTTATTTTTGGGTATTGTAAATTGTAATATAAATTTCCCGTATGAACCTATTCATGCAGTAATCATTGATCTTTTTTTTCTCGCGGTTTCATTTATGTAGACTTTTTTCCTTATGTCAAACATGTATTTTTTTTGGTCAACGGTTTTCATTTGATTAAACTGAGCGGTTCAAACAGAGTCTTGAGACAATAAAACAGAAAGAGCATTCTTGGCCAAGCCATCAGCTATCAAGTTTGCTGATCTAGGAATTACAACAAAAGATAAGGTTGAGAAGAGCCTAAATGAGGTGACTGATCTCGTGGATTAGCCCCACTATCTCATTCAAAACCGTCCCTGAACGCAGGGCAGCCACAAGAATACTAGAGTCCGATAGCATCCTGATCTTCGAAAAACCTGCAACTGATGCAGCTTTGAGTGCTTCTCGCATGGCCAGGGCCTCTGCTGCCAGGGCCGAACCAACGTGCCGACGAGATGCTGCTCCTTGGAGTTCCACTTCAGCTTGTGTATCTTGCAAGAACCAGCCAAAACCTGCAGATTTAGAGTTAGCATTCCAAGCACCATCAACCGAACAAGTCGGAACTGCAGAATCACTCAAGACCAGAGGGGTCTTTTTAATCACTACTATCTCAGCAGGCTTTTTCTTAGCAGCTTCCCACTCTTTTGCATCTTTAATAGCTTTTGAGAGTGTTTCTTCAGAAATATAAATTTTATCCTCGAATACACGTCTGTTCCTTACTGTCCACAGGTTCCAAAGGATCCAGGGGACAGGGGAAAACATGTGAGATTTGATGGGGGCAGGTTGATTGTTTTGGGTACTTCAGGGAGCAGGAGTTGAAGTGAAGTTGGCAGGGTTAAACAGAGACTGGTGGGAAGGATTGGAGCTTGTTCCCACACACTCTTTGCAAAAGGACAGGAGAGAAAAACATGGTTAATTGTTTCAAACTCTCCACAAACTTTGCAAGCTGGATTAACCTCCATTCCTCGGTGAATAAGAAGCTCAACGACAGGAAGTGCATTAGTCAAACATGTATTTTTATTGTCTTCAGCTAGTACTAAATCAAATATGTTGGCAGGGATTAGTTGAATCGGTTCATAACTGGATACAAATGCGATACATATATATTATGCACAGTTATGTCGATTTTTCAAATCATTTGTTAACATATAAATTTTTTGCACATAATATGTAGTTAGAGTATATTCGATTATACAAAAATAGAAAAATTCCGAACGATTAGCGAATGATATAATTAATAAATGAGACTAAGAAAGAGTCAAGATGGAAAGTCTTCTTCGATAAAAGCAAATTAAGGAAAAATACAAAAGTCTACATTGGCTTGAGGGTTCCACACGTCGAACAAGGCTTACGAGGACATTTCGTTTATTGACCCAGTGATTGCAGAAAATCCAAGTCGTCTTGAGAAAATTTGCAAAACTAATGTAAAATATCGTATTTATATATCGATAATTCACAATTGTCAAAAGGTGTTGAAAACTAATCAATTAAAAATCTAATTTACCGAATCTTGATAACAACTCTAACATAGATTATATTTCCATTATACATATATAGATTAGATTTCCATTATATAAAACTATTTAAAATTTTAAAATTCCTTTTATAAATCATTCGTATGGTATCCCACTGATAAATATGTGAATTATAACCACTTATAGATGGGCTAGTGGTAGGACGAATTTCGGGTTGAGGGTGAGATTTCCAATATTCTCGGGTTCGAATTCCCGCAGCTGCAAACACTTTTAAGTGGCCACACGGATATGTGTCCATTGCTTAGAACTCATTTGAATACCTGGGAGAGGATCTATCCGTGGGTTGCACCTCCCACCCGGAGGTTAGACTTGGTTCCATTAGTGGCTCGGGTTTAACCCTTTCTTTAAAAAACAAAAATATATGTGAATTATTTGATGTTAGCTTATTGGCTTTTTTTTAACGAAGCTTATCCTTTATATATTAAAAGAGCTTATCCTTTATATATTAAAAGAGAAGCATTTTACCGGTTGAAAACCGGATCGGACCGGCCGGTCGAACCGGTCCGACCGTGACTCGCTGAAGAAGCCGAGTCCGGTTCGGTTTAAAACCCGGATTTGATAAAAACCAGTAAAACCGGCTGAAACCCGGTAAAACCGGTGACCCGGTTTAGTTTTAAAACCCGGTTCTTAAAAATTAACATATAATTAAGTGTTTTTAATTATTACTAGCTAAAATTTAATATTTTATAATTAGTTTCAACTATCACTATTTAATTGATTTTTTTTATTTTTCTAAAAAAAATGTGAAAATATATGTTTGACTCTCATATACTATTTTTATTTTACCATATTCTTAAAATTTAAAATGTTAGTCGTAAAAATAAATAAATATGATTGTTTTAGCTGTAAATCATTTGTTTTTCTTATTTTAATTTTTAGTTTACATAGTAATCAGATTTATTTTTGTTGTTTATTTTGAATTAATAAAAAAAAGAATAGAGAAAGTATTATATGTAGAAGTAAAGTTTATATAGTATAAATATATAATTATATACATTTTTATATAAATAAAAACCCGGTTCGACCGGTTGAACCGGTCTAACCAGTCAACCAATAGCTTCACCGAGTCGGTGTCCGATCCGGTTTTCAAAACATTGCATTTTACAAAATGTATTCACACACATTGACACAAAAATGCTTACGTGTCAGCTTCAAATTCATTTAGCAATTAATGTGTTCACACATCAATACCATTAAATCAGAATCATTCTCAACTTATGCCATTAATGAATGTTTTAAAGTTTTCCAAAAATATCCTTAATGACATGAACAAAAAAAAATCATTAATGACATTAGTGTCTTTTGATTTTATGGGCCTATTTCAACATTTAGATGAACTTGCTAACTAATTAAATGAGTTATATTTTTATATAATCAAATTCAAATTCCATAAACTTTTTAATACCAATACCACAAATTAAAATCTGCAATAATTTTAATAAGTTGATATTAGAGATTGAAATTTTGTAACTACACGGGATAAGACTTAATCAAAAATATTATTGGCCAGTTTATATGTTTAGCAATATTTTATATAAATTATAAATCTTTAAAATTATATAATAGCCCAAATAAAAATTTCGGATAACAATGTTTTGAAAACTGATCCGAACACTGAACCGGACAATTTACCGGATTACTGGGTCATTGAGTCGACTGCAGGTAAACCGCGGGTGAACCGCATATTAATAAATGAATTAATTTTATTATATAATAATATATAAGCTAATAAAATAAAAAAATAAAAATATATAAAACTAAAGTTACTACTTTCTAAATATCTTTAAAACATAAAATAATAGTTTGGATATGTATATATTTTATGTTTAATAAACATTTAGAATACTTAACTTAATTTTTTTTTATTTTTATTTTCATTTGATATACAACTAAAAAAATTATCTATTGTTTCAACCGATGGTTCAATTGGTACCGGGTTTTGAGTTTTAGTGGGTTTGAGCGAGTTTTTAAATTTTGGGATTTTTACAAAACCCAACCCGAATTTATTTTGGGTCACCGGGTATTCCGGTTCAACCACGGATCCGGGTCGGATTTTAAAATACTGGATAAAACTATTGTTTAACTTATTTACAAACATAAAACGGTTGTGGCGCATTTTAAATTTCGTCATACTGTACACACTATAACAAACCCGCATAATTGAAACTTGATCATGTCACAGTTTATATAATTAAAAGAGAAATTGGTGGGATTGCCCCTAACCAGCCCTTTAATTGGCAATATATCCTTTATCTCACAATCTATTTTGGATGACTATTTTTCCTCTGCAGACTACTCTCTTAGGTCTGCAGTTTCTCTGGCGCGTGTATGTTGTGTGTCAGTTGCCTTCTTCTATCTATTGGATAATTCTCATCTTCATTTAGTTCTCTTTTATTTTTTTCTCTTTATTTTGATCTTCTTTTTTTTCTTTTCCTATATCTTTTTTTTTCTTTCATCTCTCATCACTTACAAACCAAATTCATGGTTTCAAATATCTGATTACTTCTGATTATCAATTTTTTCATCTATTTTATTAACTTCGGTCAGTTATATCTGATTACCTCGATAACATAATCTGTAACATGTTAATAAGTAATATTCAACGTTAACATAATGCGTAACATGTAATACAGTCTGTTAACTCGCTAACAAAATTTGTAACAACCTTAATAGTCAAATTCATAGTAGGTTAATTTTGGTAAATGATACTGAATTATATAGTGTATTATTATGTTATTGATTTGTTTAATGTATTATAATAAAATATAACGTAATAAGTTACATGATAAGTAGCTCACAAACAGATTGATACATGTCTGTGAATTAATAAGTTACATGATAAGTTGGTTGTTATCCGTTAACCGATTTGTTACTTGGTACATGTATTGTTAGCTGATACATTATATGATATCATATAGTTGATATTGGTTTGTATGATATTAAAAGAGACTTGATGTTCATTGATACATAGTTTGTGTAGATGCTAAATAATTGAATAAATAACTTGTGATCTTGTACATTTTTTATATTTAGTTTGTTAACTGACAAATTGAGTGATACATGGTGTTGATTAATAAGTTGTTATCTGATACATTATTGATACAAATTTTGTATGATAAATGATTTCTTATATGTTTTGGTATCTGACACATAGTTTGATACCGAAGAATTCATAATTGTTTTATCTGACACACAGTTTGATGCCAAATAATTCATGACTATCATATTTGTTATCTGATACAAGTTTTATATGATAAATGACTTTTTACATGTTTGAGTATCTGACACATAGTTTGATATCGAAGAATTCATAATTGTTTAACATGATGTTACAAAAGTTTTTACGTTAACTGATACATGATTTATTTAGCTGATACTTGGTTTATTAGCTCACAAACGGATTGATACATGTGTGTGAATTAATAAGTTACATGATAAGTTGGTTGTTATCCGTTAAACGATTTGTTACTTGGTACATGTATTGTTAGCGTCTAATACTATTTTTATATATATATCTTTTGATAAGTTATTCCATAAATATTAGATGATATATATACTACTATACCTTAAAGATTATACATTACACTAATTATAAAATTAGTTTTCAACTAAAATAATGTGTACCTGCTAAAATTTAGAATTACACTGTGTAACAACAAAGTTAACCGTTAATATATATATTTGATATATAACATAACATATTAGCTGCTATAAAATATTTTATCGATAAGGTAATCTCGTTTTGATTTTCGCTGCTTTATCCAACAGTTCATCGTCTGTCCCACCGTCAATCTCTGCAGTCTGACACACACCTTTTCTGCAGTCTGACACACACCTTTTCTGCAGTCTGTATTAAATAAAGGAGGGGCATTTTCGTCCGCACAGTACCAAAAAGTTATTTCTTTTTGAATTATGTAAAATCATGGACAATTGACCAATTTGGCTCCCCCTTAGGGATATTTCACTTATTGTCCCTAATTAAAACGAAGAATTATCAATCTTTTATATTGAAAAAAGTCATGACTTCTAATTCATGTGTGATTTTTTTTAAAAGTGGACTATCTACTAGACTTGGTCACACTACATTTTTAATTTTTATTAATCTTTGAACTACTTTAATCATAATATATTTTGATATCTTTTCATTTAGAATCTAAATATATATATATATATATATATATATTTTTTTCCGAAAAATCTTTTAAAAAAATCTTAACAAGATCTTAATTTTCAAAATTATATGTAAATATTTTAACTAATTCCGTAATTAGTTTTGAAATATTATTATACATTAATATATTCAGTTGTTTTTATAAAATGAAAAATAAAATATTGTATCTTATTTTTATCTATTATATAATCACAATCAATCATGTTAATTTTTTTTATCATATTGAACTTTTTTATCATATTGAACTTAATATGATAAAATTATATTAAATTGATAAAATTTTAAATTTTATTTTCATAAATAGAAAATATTTATGTTAAAAATATAATATGACAGAGCGGCCTAACATTAGAAGACTATATACTACATGTATAAAAATTAACATATGTTTCATTTTTGTAGATATAATAATATATTGTGTAAAATAAATAAACATAGAAAATACTGTTAAAAAGAAATCCAGCTTTGAAAAATGGGTAAAAATTTAACATCAATTAAAAAAAAAAATTGTCAAATATGTTTTTCATGCACATATTAATATGTTTAATAACTAAATGCAAATACAAGAAGATAAATATATAATAAGAAGCAACAAGTACATACGACGGTTTAAACAGTTGATTATTTACAACATGCAAATTATACATTATTGTATTTGAAAGAGCTTTATAAATATTTAAATATATGATTAAAATTAAAAATGTATACTACTAATGATCTAAATAAATATATTTACATATAAAATGGAAATAAAACCCGCACGGTTGTGCGGGTCGAGATCTAGTTAATTTCTTAATTCTATCGTTTCACACACTAATTTTTTTTAATAAACTCTTTTTAGTTTTTGTATTATTAATTTTTGTATTAGTAAATTTAAGTTCTCTCCAGATAAGTACTAAATAATATCATTATTGAAAGAAATAAACTACAAAATCATTAAGATTAACATCACCTAAAATGTCAGAATGAGAATATTTTTAGAAATTAAAAGTTCTGTATTTTTCCGAACTTGGCCATGGTTGAGGTTTGATATCTCATGTTTTTTATAGATTTTTAGATTCATGTTTTAGTTTATTATGATCATTTTAGAGTGCATTTAGATGTATATATTGCATTTGCATGCATAATTTCATTTGACAGGGGTTGGAATGCACATTTGGAAGTTTGGGGCGAAATTCAAGGGTTAAACTGCACATTTTGGAAGTTTGGAGCCGAACTGAAAGGAACCAAAAGTTTCAGGGACCAATGTTGCAAAAAGCCAAGAGTTGGCCATTGATTCTCCTCGAGCTTTCTTCTGGCCGGACTGGTTGACGACGGCGAGGCTCGATTCCGATGAAGACGAAGTTCGTGGTGGCTGTGCCATTGCCGATTGCGATGTAGGAGAGCTCGGAGATGGAGAAGAGCCAAGGAAGGTTGGCTCGCGACGAAGCTTGAAGCGAAGACCTCCGTGCGATTTGGTTCCGACGACGAAGGTGAAGCTCAGTAACGGCTTGGTTCGAGCATTGACGACGGGAGAGATAACGGCACGAGCAGTCACAGTTTGATCTTTTCACGAAGGAAAAGCTCGACCAGTGGAGCACGAGCTCAGCCACGACGACTGAAGACGAAGAAGACGGAGCCCGAGCACAGCGGCTTGACGCAGCAGAGGAGAGACATCGCTGGGAGTTGAGCGTGAGCTGGAGCGGTTTGATTGCAGCGAGGGAGATGAACCCGCTCGGGAAATTAATCATCAAAGAACGAGCATCGGAGCGGCTTGGTGGAGGGGTATCAAGGCCGCTGTGGAGATGATTTCAATTGGTTGACCGGTTTATTCCGGGTTGACCCGGTTTAATTCAACTAAACCAGCTCGAATTTGGCATCTCCTATATATAGTTTTAGATCTGAAAACCCTAATGTATCTCATTTTCTCTCAAGACTTTGCCTCATCTTGTAAAAGCTTGAACCTTTTAATCATTTTAAGGAAGTTCTTCATCTTAAATCTTGTTTCTCCTTCTCATAAACATGATTAGCCTTGAATCTCACATAGATTTAAAGGTTTCTCATGGATATTAGAGAGTAGACACACTTTGAATTCATGGGCTAGGGTGATTAGGGTGATTAAGTGAAGAGATAGGGTGTTTAGTGTTGATCTATTGTTTTCTTGCTTGTCTACTATCCTTAATGCTAGATTAAAGTTGGCCTCTTTAATCTAGAGCTCTAGACATTTCTCACCCACAAAGCGTTTGATGAAATGTCTGAACCAAGTAGAGTTTGCTCTAAACTTGCCTTACACAAAGACCATTGTGTTAAGGGAGTTTAGATAGTTAATAGACTCATCCCTAATGATTGCTTAGATCTTTTAGGCTCAAAGACCTTTGGTGTCTAGTTGATTAAAGCAAATGAACATTCTTCTTGACCATAGAGCTTGTTTATCTTAGTGTTTTAGACTTAAAGAAGTGTTTGATTGTTAGCTTGCCACTCTAGCTTGGATCTTAGTCACCCAAAGTCAAGTCCCTAGTCCCATGGATTCTACCTTAGCATTTGATTGAAAGTTTAGTTCTTGCACTTATTTCTTGATAGGATTTGAGATCACCTTTGTTTATATTTGTAGGATCTTAGCTTGTTACCATCATCCATTTTCATATTTGCTTAGATTAAGATAGCTTGTGTATTCTTGGTGCTATAGATCACTAGTTATATGTGGTTCGACAACCTTTATATATTATCATTTGACTTGGGAGCCTTGAAAACTATCAATATCAAGGTTTATGCATACAAAAGAAACAAATAATTATGATTGGTTATGGATTAAAAAAATTTGGTGAAAACACCACACAAAGTTGGATCTTAGTTTAGCAAAATATTGTTTTTCTTTACAGAATTTTCATATCAAATCAAGAATTAGAAACATAATCAGATTGTAGAAAAAATCAGAAATCAGTAAAGTTTAAAAAAAAAAAAAAAAATCCGCGAAATAGATTGAAAAGCAGAATTCATGTATCGAGTGAAGAGATCACATTATTTCTGAAGCAACTCTAACCCATTTCACTCGATTATATTATGTTTTTATTATATTTACCAAATATTTTTTTTATAAAAGTACAAGTTATTGGTTATAGAGTACATCTTACCCAACACTATTGAAACCACATCCAACTATTTTATTGGTATTCTTAAAGTGTGGTCCAATAATTATGTATGTAAAATAAACCCAACATATTGGTTTTACATTAATTTATTTTTCTTTATATTAGTAGAAGAAAATAATTCTGGATAAAATATTTGGATTCGAAGAACCGAACCGAACTTGATTTGAAAGTAATACTAAACACAAATTTAAACATATAAAGTACTCAAATGGATCTAAAGTTTAATATCCGGATAACCAGATCCGAATCTAATCCAAACTAAAATATTTTGGATATCGAAATATCTAAAACACAATTATATGCTTAAATATATTAGTTCTTTTAGATTTTATATCTATTAGATACTGATTAATATGAAAATATCTAATAATAAAATATGTTAAAAATACTGAAAATATATTATTTTCTCCATTTAAATATTTAAATTAAACTATTTTATGTAAATTTAAGTATTTAGTCTTATATTATTTAAATTTTTATATTTTATATTTTTTTTTTTGAATTTTGAGGATTAAGTATATTTGGATTTTTTTTTTAAATTACACAGTTAAAAAAGTACTCAAACTCGAACATGAACTGAACATGCAATGCTTCGAACCAAATTCAAACAAAAAATTGTAAATATTCGAATCATATTTAAATTTCAAACTTTAAACATCAAAATCCGAATATATCAACTAAGTCTGAATAGATATTTGAATGCTTATTCCTGAGAAAAATATACGACATATCTTTTATTATAACTTAAATAAATAATTTAATCAGTTATTTTATTCTGCGCATGGCGCGGATTACTACCTAGTTGGCTATTATTCAATATGAGATATTCACCTTTTTATATTCACCTTTCTCATTATGTGTTCTATATAAATCTCAAAATGAAATAAAACAACAAGCACAAGCTGAACGTGAAGCCTGGGATACGATGATTTTTTAGCTTGGGTGTACTCCCGCCATTTTCGGACAAAAAAAATATTTTAACTCGGAACTAAACTTTAGTCCGAGCGGATGTTTTATTATCTTTATTACTTTATATATTACTAACATTTGTGAATGCACTCAATTTCATTGTTTTTGTTTGTGTTGTTGATGCATACATAATTTTAGTTTCTCAACTTTCTAATTTATGAGATTTGTACAAGGCTTTTGCAATGTGTAAAGTTTCTAAACCTTCTAGACATTAAAATGAAACATATAATTATTTTAAGTATACTTTATAGATTTATTAGATTTAAAGATGGGTATTTTGATTATTAATATGTATATAAAGTATAAATTTGATTCCAAGATCATTTTATATGAAATATATATACTTTAAAATAGTCATAAAATACCGTTATAAATTTATATGAAATATGTATACTTTAAAATAATCATAAAGTATAAATATATATGAACTATACAAATTTATACTTTAAATAAAATATGTATACTTTAGAATAATCATAAAATCAAATTATAAATTTATAATATGTATTTGAAGCATACTTAAAATAATCATAAAATCAAATTTATACTTTATTATATTGGACCATTTTTGTATATTTAAAATTTAGCTCAAATAACAAAGTTTCTCGTTACATAATGGACCTCCAAATATGTAATAGTATCAACCTAAGCCCTTATTGATTTTTATACGGGAAAAAACAGAAACAAATTATATACTATTTAGAATTTTGATTGTGTGAACTTTTTTTTTTTTGAGAAAAAACCGTTGATTTAAACTGAATGCTTGTAATAGATAATGACCCAAACATGACCAGCTGACCTATATTTTCAGAGTATGTTTTACAAAAATCATATTTAGTAATATGCGTATAGAATTACATCAATATTTTATATATATATATATATATATATATATATATATATAAGTGACATATACCGAGATATGTGTAAAAAGTCAAAATTCGATTTTCATGTATAGCGGCTCAAATTTAAAATTGTAGATTATTTTAAATAGAGTGGTGATAAAATTAAAATAAAGTTAGAAATGAATTAATAAAATTACTGTGTTTTAATATCATTGGTATAACTATGTAATTATTGGATAAAATTTATGACTAAATATAAAATGTACTTTTATTTTAATAGATCAGATGTCTAATAGTTGATTCTGCGAAGAATTGGTATTGGTCCAAGATCCGGAATTTCCACAAAATAGAAAAAACTATAAATTTGTGGTAATATAACCACTGCACAATCTCGGTGTCACCTTCACTTAATAACAACTATTAAAAAAACTTCAACTTGGATTACACGTCGTTGGATAGTGAATGCTTTGTCTCATTCTCATAAGATCATACTTTTCTGAAACAGAAATCAAGAAAATCTGCGCGTACATTAAAAATGAAAACGGATTGATAAAAGTAGCCGGAGAGAAGGTTTATTGTCAATTTGTTTGGGAATATCCAAACAAATTGATATGTCTGGAATAGAGTTAGAATTTTAATATGTTCCAAGTTCGATCGGTCTGCTGCGCGAAACTAAATCATATTATTTTGTATATTTATATACACAAATATGGATCCGACATTTGTGAAGAAAATATTTTTCTTGTCTAGATTTTTCTATATTTCCTAGATAGACTGAGATTAATATCTTTTCTTAGAAATTAGTCTGGGTTTTTCTATATTTTCCAGATACACGAAGTTTAATACAATTTTTTTTGATAAAGATACCTTATCCTAAAAATATCCAACGTAAGCTTTGGCCATATGATAGGAGTACTAATTAATTGTTCGAAATTAAGCATTTAATTAATAAAATGCTTAAAATTAAGTAAAATTGAAGCTTTTGTATTGTTTGATAACTTAGGCGTATGAGTGAATGTTTACTTATGTTTTGACAAAACATGTACAGAAATAAATCATATTGACAATAATGATAATCTTTTATGACAAAGATGACATATATTAAAGAATTAAATATGTGTTGATTTTCACACGACTAAACATGAAAATATTCTAATTTTTATGATTATTCACGAAGAATGTGATAATAATAATAATAATAATAATAATAATAATAAAATGTTTTCAAAACAATTAGTATACATAACTCCGACAAACAAATTTGATGCTATATCAAAGAGAGTGGAAAACAAATGCATCTAATATTATTCTTGGCTGTATTATTGTGTTTAGTGAAAAGTTTAAGAGAGTTCAATTCTACATAGAAATGTAAGTATGAAGGGTTTAAAAAATGAAAATCATAACCATGCGCGTTAATTTTAAAAATAATTGTTATCAAATTTTTATTATTAATAATTATTAATTGTGTTATATATGTTAATTATACTAGGTAATTCTATAGTTTTTATTTAAGGAAATAACAGAGAACATTCTTTTGTATACTACTAATTAATTTGATAGTTAGTTTAATAACAAATATAATATATGTTAAGATGAACCAACTTATTTCTCTAAAAAATCTGAGAATCATTTTTAAGATGATACGTAGCTACCAAAAAATGTTGTAATGCTCTATGATTAATATAGAAAAATATTAAAAAATTTAGCTAATTTTTGTTTTGGTTCATAAAGAAAATTATTTTAATTGACATAATTTCTTATTAATACATGTTATGATTGTGTTAAGTAACAATTTTGACGAACCAAGCTTTCTATAATAAAAACATAGCCATCATTTGTGAATTTATTTGTTAATAATGATTTGTTAAAAAATATATATATTAGTTTTTATTTAAATTTATGACAGAATTTTATTTTGATCACACATATATAAATATAATAAAATAATATATAAGACTATTATATATATATGTATGACATATTAAAATCTATATTTCTCACAAAATTTAAAACTTGTAAAAAGTTAATAAGAAAATATTTTGGAATATCAAGTTTAAAATTGAAAATAGACAAAATTATTGGAATAAACATTAACTCCATTTTAAAGAATTTGTTTTCAACAATAAGCAGTGTACCCAAATCTAACTAGACACCAATCTAGAAACCAAACCTGTGGTGTTCAGTCAACATAAACCATACGGAAGGAAGACTTCCATTACCTCGTGTAAACTTGCCCCACAATGCATTTTTTTTACTTTGTCAAAGCACATTTATTGAAGGTTTGTGCACAGATTCTATGAAAAAAAAATATTATAATATACCAAAAGAAGTGAACCCGTCCCTTTCAGTCTCACCTGGAAGAGACGATATTATGGGAGTTTTGTGGGTTCCACAACACGTGGCGGCCCACGATTGGTTCAGTTAATTTTTTTTTTAAATCAAACGAAAAAAATAAAATTAAAAAAAATTAATTATTTGCATTTGAAATCGAGCCTTCATTAGTTTCACTAATGGAAATGCCCTCATAATATAAATTTTAGAAAGAACTCTAAGCATCGTTCCAATTTATCTAAAGGGATAGTAAAAAACTTTGCGTTCATATATATAGACATCTTTTTTTTATAACTCTGGTATCTGGGTAGCCATATTCCCAACTATCCATTCGAAAGGGGTCCAACGTCCCAACGAAAGGGATATTAAATCCATTGTGGCCAAGACTCGAACCCGGATGACGGGATATATAGATTTTACTTTGTCATAATATAAATTTTAGAAAGAACTCCAAGCATCTTCCAATTTATCTAAATGGATAGTTAAAAACTTTGTGTTCATATATATAGACATCTTTACCAATTGAAACAATGTTTTGGATACATCACCTCTTATCTATAGATTCTTCATGTACAGATGTACTACTGTCCAAATCAAATCTTCGCATTTTTCATGTAAATATGATACGCTTTGTTAGATATTTTATAGTCCCAAAATTGTTTCTCGGTTCACAACTTACTCTCAAATTTCCTTATCCTCAAAGTTTTTTGTGGATACTCAATTTTATTCTTATAAATTGTGTCATTTTGATTCTTTCAATTATATACCTATATAATCCACGAAAAATAGTTATAGTCGTGTTTTTTGAGAGTCTACATAGTATGTAATTCATGTTTGTCCAAGATCAAAGACGTTAGAAGGCCCCAAAGCGAAAAGGAATCATTCATAACGCCCATTAGCATGCTGGTTTTTTAATAGAAAACTAGATATTGATCCGCCCTCAGAGGACGGGTACATCTTTTGTTTTTATTTTTTTAATTTAACTTTTATATTTTAGCAAGGTTTTTTTAATATTTATGTTTTTGTAATTATATTTGTGTTTTTAATAATATTTATCTTAATCAAAATCTATTTTATAAAATAATAGAATTTATAAATTGATCATGTATACATTCATTTCTTTGAAATCATATGCATGTATACCCGTTTTTAATTATATTGCCTATTCTAGATCTTGACCCGTACTCCAAACACTGTTATAATGTTTTACCTACATAGAAAAGACGGATAAATTTTTCTGTTTTATTTTTATTTTTAAAAATAATATTTTTAATTGTGTTTTTTGTAGTTATATTTGTGTCTTTTTTTGTAATCATATTTTTCTTAATCAAACTCTATTTTATAAAATAATAGAAATTTATAAATTGACCTGATATGCGTTTGTTTCTTTGTAATCCATGTGCATGTATGCCATTTTTATTATCATATTTTCTGTTTTAGATCTTGACTTGTACTCCAAACACTGATATATTGATCTACCTACATATTAGTTAACATTTGACCAATATTTTAATATAAATTAATATTTTAATATAATTTATACTACTATTATTATTATGCTCGTGTAAAAACAATTACAATGTAAAATATTCTTAGATGGCAAAAAAAAATCACAATGTAAAAAACATTTTTAATATAGTTATGTTGATTTTGGAAGAATACGTGGATACTAAATTGACTAATCATATTCGTCCATCTCTTTTCACCAATTCAAAAGATTCTCCATGTCCACCTAAGTTAATAACGGCTTTGGAAAAGAAAAGAAAATATTACCCACTACGCAAATAAATAGGAAATTACAGTTTTTAACTTTAAAACAAAAATGCCATACAAATAAGTAATAAGGAGTTATATTTTATTTTGAAAAAAATAATTGGGCACAATCACATATCAATTGGACATGTTGAAGAATTAATAGAATAGATATTAAAATAATTAATGGACGTAACTATTATCAATTGGTCATGCTGGAGAATTAATAATCATTTAAGATGATTTAAACTATAAAAAATAACCAAACTCTTTGAATCACATCAAGCCCCTCATTTTTTTAATAAACTTTAAATTCAAACTTTCCTAAATGTATTTATTGAAATTTGGAGTGCCAATGAGACTGACATGTGATGCCAGCGTGACGTCCAATTAACAACATCTACCGTTTTAAAAAAAAAAGATGAATCTACGAGAAATAAGCGATAGAAAATGTCGATAAAAATTAAACAGATCAAAACACACGGCATATTTCTAAAATTATTACGTAACTTAAAAATAAGTCTATTAGTTGGCTATCTTTTTGAGTTAGTTGGCCATCTTCAGAAGATGTAACTTGAAAACAAGTCTATTAGTTGGCTATCTTCAGAAGATGCAACTTAAAAACAAGTCTATTAGCTGGCTATCTTCAAAAGAGAAACTTCTAATTGAAATAAACTTATTATTGAAATTATAAAATGTGCTTGGTAAAAAATAATTATAAATGTGCAAAGTGACAAGTGACAAGTCATTTTCCATATCCACAAAAGGTCAACAGAGATTGAAAACAGATGGAGAGTAAAACTCAAGAAGAGGCTTCGATCATCAAAGTTTCGTCCCTTCATTGCATAGATCTCGCAAACTCTGATCTTCGTCAATTAGCTGTTTCCCTTAAACAGGCATGTCCCATTTCTGTTTTTTTTTTGTCTCAATTATGACTACAACAATGTGATCATTATAACTTCTGACAAAAACATTGATACGTTGTGGTTGATATTTGTTCCAGGCATGTCTAGACTGTGGGTTTTTCTATGTTACAAATCACGGTATAAGCGAGGAGTTAAAGGACGAGGTTTTCAAGCAGAGCAAAAAAATATTTGCTCTTCCTTTAGAAGAGAAGATGAAACTATTAAGAAACGAAAAGTATCGAGGCTATGCACCGCTCCATGATCAACTCTTAGATCCTGACAATCAAGTTCGGGGTTCGTGGTGTAACCAGCTTTCATTTGCTTAGTAAAAAAAATCTTGTCGATGAATCTCATTCTTGTTGTAACATCATGGGTTTTAGGGGATTACAAAGAGGGCTTTTCCATTGGAGTCTTACGTCCCAAATATGATTCTCACGATAACCCGTTCTATAGCCCCAACATTTGGCCTGATCCCGGTTTGTTGAATTTTGCCGTACTAATTATTGTTGTTTCTTTGAACGAATTTTAATGTTTTTGGTAGATGTTTTGCCTGGCTGGCGGGCGACCATGGAGACATTTTATCAAGAAGCATTGTAAGGCTTAAGTTTTTCTTTAGAAGTTTCAATAACGAATTCTAATGTTTTTGGTAGATGTTGCTTGAGCATTTTTTCCAACGATATAAAAATATCGGTTATTGTCCAGTGAACGTGACACCTCTCTTTCTTAACCAAAACAAAAGTAGAAAGAAATCCATTTACTTTACAGAATTTTATGACTGACAAACAGTTACAAAACCGGCTTGTATGTTTATTTGTGAATCTCAATCAATCTCACTATTCATTCTGTTACAGACTGATGTTTTTTCTTGTTTTGTCAAATACATTAAAAATAATGCATTTATTTTCACTAGTTACTTTTTAGAGAAAAAATAATAAAATGGTAACTAATAATTACTCATATTAAATAACTGACAAAAATAAATAAGTACTTACTTCATTCTTCTATCAAATTAACTAAACTATACTATCAATTACTAATCATAAAAACAAAATTCTATCATTAATCAATGAAAATAATTTTAAATCATTGATATAAATAGTAAATATAAAAAGAAATTAGTAAACCGATTATGGTTTGAAGGGTGTATAAATTTTCATTTAAATAAAATAAAAAGGAAATAATTTGTTCTATATCAATTAAAAAAATAAAATATATTTAAATATAATTTATAAAATGTGTAAATATTTATTATTAAAATGTAGGTGTGAAATCAATTCGTTATCATATAAAAATGGATAGGAGATATTTAAATAGGAATAATCAAATAAATATGTAGAAAATTTTAGTTGACAATATATAAGACAAAATTAAGAAAAATCGTAAAAAATAATTGTTAATCTGGTATTAATTTATTGTTTATTTCGTAGCAGCGTTCCAATCATAATTTATTTATTTATTTTCAAAATTGATATGCATTTTTATGTTTAGTTTATTTTCTCGAGTTGTTAAATATTTTAGTACAAACTCCTTGATTTTGACAGGAATTAGAATGGTGAACACCCCTATCATGTTTTAAATTTAGATATTCATCATCTTTAATCAATTGATGCTAAATAAATGTGATTTTATCATCTGTTTCCTGCTATAGAAGGTCTCGTAAATGTTACTTACTTATAAACAAATTTTCCAAACTATATATTTGTAATGAGCATTCAGGAGAGTTTGTAAGGCAATTGCGAGTATAATGGCGTTGGCGCTTGATTTGGATGTGAATTACTTTGATAAACCAAATATTCTTGGAAATCATAATGCAGTAATGCGGTTGCTTCATTATGAAGGTGATATAGTTTCTTAATTGCATAAGCTTTGTATGTCAGTGGCATACTCATCCCTCCCATTGTCCATTTAGGAAACTCTGATCCCTCGAAAGGAATATATGCATCTGGAGCACATTCTGATTACGGAATGATGACCCTCTTAGCGACCGATAGTGTAATGGGACTCCAGGTATTGTCCGGGATTTGGTAGTTGTTATTTTATAACTTTGTAATGTGATTGTATTAGTTAAGATAATTCACTAATATCTAATGGTAGATATGCAAAGATAAGGATGTGAAGCCTAGGAAGTGGGAATATGTACCGTCGATTAAAGGGTATAATGGCTCGTATAATAATTCATAATACATATATGATGCTATACTGACTCCTATGGTTGTAGGTATATTGAATAATTGTTTAGTTTTGATAGACTTTATTGTTTTATTTTTGTGTACAGAGCCTACATTGTTAATATCGGTGATTTGCTGGAGCGTTGGAGCAACTGCTTACTCAAGTAGTTATATTTTGTTTGAGCTTAGTTTTTCTAAGACTTCTTGCACATGTTTCTTCATTTAACCTGCATTGTTATTTGCAAGTAGAATTTTTACTCATTATATTGACTTTTTAATGTTTCTATCGTGTAGATCTACATTGCATCGGGTTATTGGGAATGGTCACGAACGATATTCCGTAAGTCTCTTGCAAATCCACATCCACATATATCTTTACAGTTGATTTGTGTGACCGACGCGGTTATTGTGGACTAAGTTTTAGCCATATGGTAGAAGCCTATAACGTTGTTACTATTTCTCTACAATCTAACATATTCATATTTAAAAGTTATATTACACCGAAACTGTATGTACCTAAAGTTTTCTTATCTCAGATACCATTTTTCTTGGAACCAAGTCACGAATGTATGGTGGAGTGTCTACCTACCTGCCAGTCCGAAAACAACCTTCCCAAGTAAGGCGTTAGCTCTTTACCTTGTTACATTAAGACCATCAAACAAATATAATATCTTGAAGATGTGGTTCTGTTTAATGAATAGATATCCGGCGATCAAATGTTCAACGTACCTCATGCAACGTTACAAGGAAGCACATGCGGATTTGAGCATTTACAAAAAGTAGATCCAAGTGATTTAATAGTCCACGCTTGTCCACGACAAATACTTTAATACATGTATATGTTTATTGTTTCTCTTTTTATAACAAAGGAATTGCTCTTTGTCCTGTTTCCTAATATACACCACCGTGAAAGAAAAGATCCAGAATAAAGCGTACCTATCACTGATCTATATAATATTGTGTATCTAATAAGACGTGACGAGAGAGTATAAGCAGTTGTGTGCAGTCGTCAAATGAACAAATTAAAGCTGTTTTAAAGTATAACTAGATTTTTGACCCGCGCTTAAAAAGCGCGGATAATTGTTTTTGTTGTTTTTTCTACAAATAGATCGGTATATCTTTTATTTTGATTATATAAACTGTCACGTGATCAAGTTCAATTACACGAATATGTTTTTTGTTACTTAATTATATAAAAATGTAGGTATATAAATTGTTGATTATTTCTATGAACTGTAAATAAGTCATATAATTTGATTGTATAGAATAAGAAACGAAACATAAATGTTATAGCGCGTAGTAGTATGACCAATTTTAATTTTACCATGTCTCACACAACCGTTTTATGTTTTTAAATAAGCTAAACTTTTTTTGTTACCTGAAATTTGTACTTGGGCAAGATTTTAGATTTACCAATTATATTGTCCATACAAAATTCTAAACGTAAAAAGTGGATATATTATTTTTCAGTTATGTGATAAATTAGTAAAATCTTTTTGATACAAAATTTATATATCTAATATTAGCAAAATATAAAAATATGGTTTTCATTTTTTGGTTCAAGAAATATAATGAATTTGGATTTGATTTTCAGTTTGGTTCGGATAACAATGTTAGAAACCCGTTAAAATTTCGAATTCAATTTAACTATAGTCCAATTCAGTTTTTTGGAAAATTTAGAGTAACTGGGGTAAAATGATACTTTCGATTTTTGGATAAGATAATAGACAATTCAGATAAATATAGATATTTTGGATAAAAAATATTCAGGTGATTCTATTCTAGCATAAAATTAAAATAATTTTAAATATTATGGATAAAAATAGTAGGGTAGTCCATTTTTGGTAGTTTGTTTATAGGTAGTAGTTTTAGAATATTTGAATATTTTAAAATTAAGTATAATTAATATTTAAAGTATATAAACTGTATTTTAAATATTTGGAATTTGGTTTCTAATTTAGCTCTGATTTGATTTTAGTTTTTCTGTCCCCAATATATAGGAACTCTTCAGATATTTATAAATATTAATTTGGTGTTGATTTTTTTTTTGATTTGGAAAATATTATTACTAATAACATAATAATAAATTAAATTTATTTTAAATGTTTTGTAAGTATTATATCAAATAAGTCTATAATTATAGAAATATTATTATACTCATTAAAATATGTTTTCAATTATTCATGTAATTAGGTTTACATATCGAGAACATTTAACATAATGTATTGTGAAGTGAACATTAAACACAAAATTTAACATATTACAAAATATTGAATTTCATATGTTTTGCTTACAGTAAATTTTCGATGGTAAATAAGGTAGGTCCCATAATTTTCCTATTTTTTATTAGTTAGTTGTTAGGTTGTTATAATTAATTTCCATAATTTTTAATTAAAATTAAATGTTAGTGGCACTCTTGTAAATATTTTTAAAGATTAAGGGGATGTCCAAAAAAAGGCTGTTGTTTTAATTGTATTGATTATGTATGACGAAATGCTGAGCTAGAGTTGTAGACAAATTATTATTCACATTTAGAATAATAAATCCATCATTTAGAGTAGTATCTCTACTATTAAAATAGAAGTCATAACTTTTTTCATGTGTAATTTTTGTAATTTTAACCATCCTTCAATTTTACATCACATAATTATAATATCTTTTCATATCTTTAGTTTTTATTTGCAATACAAAAATATTTTAAGGAAAATTCGAACAAAATATTTTTAAAATATTTTAGATCTTTTAAAATATATTTTAGAAAATTATTTAATTGAAATTTTAATTATCATAAAATTTAATTGAAATTTTAATTCATTTTTGATTTATAACAAAAATTAAAAATTATGTAAAATAATTTTAACAGTGTCCTAAAAATTTGATTCTCTATTATGAAGGTCCAACTTAATTTAATTTCTACATATATTTTAAATTTAGAAATAAAACAAAAATATGTAAACTGTTATTGTTACATAATTATGTTTTTAAAAACAATTGTTACAAATACAAATCTATAATTTTTATAGTAATTATATTATAATCCACCCAAACATTATTAAAAAGTTAGATACTATATAACATCAAATTATATTATTATATTGATAAATTTTATTGTATAATCTATTTTTTTTTTAGTTTTCAATAAACTTACATGGTGGTGCAGGTGAAGATCTAGTTAATTTTAAATTTAAATTAGTTGCTCAAAAAAAAGTTAATTTTAAATTCATGCATAGACATAATCAAATATCAGTTTGATTCATTGATTTATTTTGGGAAGACGAGCTATTTTCCCAAGAGAAATATCGTATAGCACCATATGTCCCCCAAATTATGACTGCATGTTATTTATTGATATCTTGTGCATTTGCATGTTTTTAGCTTTGATATCTTGTGTATTTTGATCATATAGAATAGGATTTAAGCATCTTTAGGTTGCATTCTGCATGCATAAGTCCCTATCAGGTGTTGGAGCATGCTATGGAGTTCTTGGAGGTGTTTGAGATCAGTTATGGATCAAAAGAGGTGAAAGATGGCCATTGGGCGAGCTCAGCGTTCAGAGCGGGGTGCTTGGAGCGGGTTCTCGAGTCCGATGTGGTGGCTAGAGCGGAGTTGAGCAGACGTTAGAGCGGCGTAACCACCTCCGCTCGGCTTGACGACGAGAAGCAGCATGATGAGACTGGAGCGGGGTCATGCAGCGGTGTCACAACACCGGTGTGGAGGCCAGAGCGGGGTTGAGCAAGTGAATGGAGCGGGGTCACCAAGTCCGCTCGGCTTTACAGCGAGAAACGGAGCAAAATGGCCGGAGCGGGGTTGTGCCGCGGGGTCGTGACTCTGCTGCGTGTTTATGACTTATGCGATTTGTAATGTTTTTAAGGGCTTTTTAGACTTTTTATTATGAACCATTAAGGTTTGGAAGGATCATATAAATACTTTTTAGACCCAAATGATGGGATTATCTTATTATCTCTTGAGAAAACACAAACCTTTTGGTGAAAAGTTCTTTCCTTTGAATCAAATCATCACTTTGTTCTTGTGTTCTTGAGTTATTTAAGTTCTTATTTTCTTTCTTTTCATGATTAAGCTTGAATCTCTTATGGGTTTGAGAGGAATCAAAGTGATTAGTGAGTAGTCCACTTTAGGATTCATGGGTTAGGGAGATCAAGGGTGATTAAGCTAGATCTAAAGGGTTTTATGTTTTATCTATCTATTTCCTTGCTAGTAGAGTGATCTTATTGCTTCTTTTGAGTTGGCCTCTCAAAGGTTGATCTCTAGACATTTCACACCCGGAAGGTATTTGATGAAATGTCTGAGTCAACTCTTCTAAGCTCTTAACACACTTTGCTAAAGGAATTTGTTGTTAAAGGTGTTAAGATGGCTAGTAGGCTTGATTTTAATGATTGCTTTAGCAATATTCAACCAAAGGAATTTGATGCTTGAGTTGCTTTAGCAAATGAACATTCATCTACGGATAGAGCTTGTTTAGTATTGTGTCTAGGCCTAAGATTGCTAGATTGATTGAAAGTCATCCCCTTTAGTTCAAAACTTGATCACCCAAGATCTAATCCCTATTCCCATGAGTTCTCTCATCTCATAATCAAAGAAAGTTTACTGTTTTACTGCATTTTAGTATTGCTCTAGTTTAAAACTCATCTCACTTTTGGTTTGCACTTAGATTAAACATGAATTTGTATTCTCAGTGCATTGAAATCACCTAGGATTGGTTCGACATCTCATATACTACTGCATTTGATAAGGACCTGAAAAGTTATGTTATCATTTATCCCTACCAATAAAGTTCGAAACCTATTTTGCCACCAAAGTAATGATAAACACTTAAACCTCTACAATTTCAAAGTTCAAAATCTCCAACCCCATAAAATTCAATTAGTTGGTTTATTATATTGAATTAAAATCAAAAGCTTAATAAAACCAACACCATACCAACAGATGACCCGATTAAGATCTGATTACCTCTTCTAAACCACTAATTAAAAATCCCAAACCAATTTATCGTGACCCTAATATCCAAAAGACTCGACATTGATAAATCAGAAACCCTAAATCCTCAAATGGCAGAGGCACAATTAAGAAGGGAGAAAGCATTGAAGTTTGAGACTGAAGATTGAAGAAGAAGCAGAGGAATAATTTCATCACCACACCAACATCTCTTCGGAATTCCCATCACCATTCCATCCCCACGACGAGAAGCTATTTCTCCAGTCGACGCTCCTGAGGTATTCGACGAAGTCCCTGACATTTTCTTCTCTTCAAGCTTCAATTCTAGAGCAATATTTTTAGGGCTCTTGTTCGAAATCGATTTGGGATTTTATTTTTTTGGCGGGGTTTTTTAAGTTCTGATATGTTGGGTCGGGTTTACTTCGAACCAAAAAATTGATTTGGTAGGTTTTATTTCATTTTTGGTTTAGTTCTATTCGATTTATTATAAGAGAAACGAGATTTGATATTGGATTTACAGAAACCATAAGAAAACTAACTTTGGTGTGAAAATAGATTTTGAATTTTATTTTTGGGAATAAATAGCACGAGATCATAGTTTGGGAGACATATTATACTATACAATATTTTTCGTGGGGAAATAGCTTGTCTTCTTTTTTGAAAAAAAAAAATATTTGTTCGGGTTTTAGGACATTGTTATAGTCATGTGGTGGTGTATTCTTCATAGAGTAGTAGTTTTTAATACCTATAAATCTGAACAAAATGACTATAACAGTGTCCTAAATTTTTAATTCATTTTGTTAACTGAGATCAAAGTCCCAATAGTCATGTGGTGGTGTATTCTTCATGTTTGATCAAACCAGAATTCTTTGTTTTTCCTGATGAGACTAAACCTATACTAACCAAAATCATTTTATTAATTGTTTCAAACATGGTTTTGATTGTCTAGATACTTGAAGACATTATGATGATCAAAACAAACTTTTCTTAATGAATCAAAAACAAACTTAACCATTATGTATAAACTATAGTCGGACGTAGGTTTTTATGAGTAAGAAACTATGTTATATACGTTAAATCATGGGCATTGTCTCTTAAATAGTAATCTGAAGGAAAATTTATACAAACCTTCACTTTTTGTTGAGAACAAAACATTAGAAATAGATGATGTTAGACTAAACATGAAGAAAAAACCCAGAGACATATATGGTAGACATGTAAGTAGACCAAATATAAAAAAATGATTTTTAAGATAAAAGTCTTAACATCTAAGTTTAAAAAAATGTAAATGACCGTTTAACAACTCTAATGTTAGGTTAACAGTTTAGAAATATCCGCGTTAAGCGAGGACTAAAAATCTAGTAAACATTCTAAAACAAGAATACAAGTGGATGATTTTTGAGTAGTATACATTTCAGATTTATATATGTTTTTCATAATTAAAAATCAATATTTTGTTTGGAAGAACAATTAAAAATCAATCTAAGTATAAATTAAATTAAAAGCCAACATCTTTCAAATATACAAGAGAGAACCATTGGGACTTTGATCTCAGTTTTGAGGTGATATGATGGATATTTTATCCGTTAAATTTGATTCGACTCGTTATTCGTTTTGATCTGATCCGAAGACTGCAGATATCCGTAAGTCATCGAAACAAAGAAAATATCAAAATTCAATATCCGTTAAAAAGGAAACAATTACAAATACTAAAAATCTTAGAGCCGGATATTTGACCGCTCCGATTTTTATACAAATATGTGTATATACACAATTTAATATAGAGCTTTAAATGTATAATTTTATATAATTATTGTCTTAACACATCATTTTATTAATTTTATTTATAAAATTACTTATAATGGTATCAAATTAAGAAAAGAATATCAAATCTTTAAAAGAATTATAATTTTCTAAATTTTTGTGTGTTTATTAAAGAATTTAGTGGAACAAATGGTTTCACTAGTTTTTATTTTATATTATGTAAAACATAGTTTTGGAAAACAAATTTATATTTTTTAGATTTACTTGTATTAAACAAAGTGTATGAGATATGTAAGTATCCGCAAAATATTCGTAAATATCTGAAATAAATTCGGATATCTGAAAAACTAAATATCCGTATTTTTCGAAACAAAACAAATAAAAAAATCATATATATATATCTGTGAAATTCGGAAAAAAATTACAAATATTATAAGTTAAGAACTTGCTTAAGAAGTTCCTACGTGACCGAAGAGTCAATAGGGTCAAAAAGTCAAACAGTGTTCTGGTCGTACACGCGGCCTTATGAGTAGTGTAGTGCTTCGATTCTTCCGTTTGATTTCATCGTGGCCTCGTATCGAGCCATTGATTTTTAATAGATATTGACTCGTTTACTTTTTATGGTCATAAAATAATTAAATTCCTGTGAAATTTCTATATAATAGGGAAATCTTAGCAATTGCAATTATCATCAAGAAGCTTCGACGTCTCAAATCATCTCTCCTCTCTGTCTCTCTTTAAAATATATCTGAAATTTCTGAAGCTCTTCTACAGTTTTTCTTGAGCCATGACTGCGAAGGTACACCCTTTACTTGATATATTTTCTCTTGAAATAATCAATTATATTTAGTTTAACTGATGTTGATTAATTATTATATAGAAACTAATCAATCATATTTAAAATAAAATAAAAATATAAAAGTTACAATTAGCCATACTTATCTCAGATTTAAAATGACAGAAATCTGTGTTGCAACTGAGTGTTCACGAGGAAAAGATCAGAAAGAAAGCATGGGAGACCGTTTCTAAGTTTTCAGGTATCTTCATAAACTTCAAATTTACGATAATATGATTATTATTTTTATAAAGTTGGGAGAATAAACATTTTTCATAATTTGTTTCAATTTTAGGTGTTACTTCGATAGCAATGGATGACAAAACCGGGAAAATGACGGTGGTGGGAGAAGTTGATGTACCGAAACTCGTAAAGAAGCTAAGGAAGATATGTACCGCAGATATCGTTTCGGTGGAAGTTGTTAAACCACCTGAGAAAAAGGAGCCGGAGAAACCGAAACAACCCGAGGTTATTGCTCACCCAGTTACCTATTGGAACAACCAGTACCAATACCATCCTGCTTCGTATGCAAGTTCTTACTATCCACCAAGTGGGTATTCTAGAGTTGTGGTGGAGGAACCAAGGCCTTGTGTGATTATGTAATATTTCCTAGAATTATTTCATTAGTGTTAATTATGTTTGCACTTAATTTTGATGGAAGAGTGTATTTTTGGGTATTATAATCAACATTTCCCGTATGAGCTTATCCGATAAAAACAGTCAACTTTGTATCATGTATGAGGAAGTTTATTTTTAGTCTTTTTAGATACGCTTTATTAATTCTTTTAGTTCTAGTCATGCAGTAATCATTAATCTTTTTCTCGCGGCTTCATTCATGTAGACTTTTTTCGTATGTTAAACATGTACTTTTTTTTTAAACATGTACTTTAACTTGTCTTTAGCTAGTATTAAATCAAATATGTTTGAAGGGATTAGCTGAATCGGTTCATAACTGGATAAATATGTGATACATATATTTATACACGTTTTTTTTATTAATCTAAAATATCCTGAATCTATAAAGACACACAGATTAATTCACAAGAGGAAGTGTACCATCTCCAAGTATATTTATACACATTTGATTCAAAAAAAAAGAAAAAAATACTATCTCTTTTAGTGTTTTAGATGAACAGAAATTGGAGCTTCTTCCTCAAGCAAACATGAAGAAAAGATGATCTCATGAGAGAGAAAGAGAGAAGAAGACAGACAAAATAATGTTACTTTCTGTTAGCATTAAAGTGTGACGAATGGATCACATATATACAGTTGATACAATCAGCTGACCGGAACAAACCGGGTATAATAAGTTCAATTAACTAAACCGAAATAAAATCAATTAGACATATAAACCAATATTTCCCTTTAAGATGGAGCGAAGATATTGATGAACTCCATCTTGCTTAGTATATGTCAGAAGGGATTTGGATATAACGGTTTAGTGAGAATGTCGGCGAGCTGGTTCTCTGACCGAACATGAAGAGTCTTGATCATACCTGAAACAACACGCTCACGAACAATGTGACAATCACACTCAACATGCTTCGTCCGTTCATGGAAGACAACATTGTTGGCGATGTGAATAGCGGCGGTGTTGTCGCAGTAAAGAGGAGCAGGGCCGGTAGGAGCAATCCAAAGATCCTCAAGGAGATTACGGAACCAGATCATTTCACGAACAGCTTCAGACATGGCTCGATATTCCGATTCCGCAGAAGAACTGGAGACTGTGTCCTGTTTGTTTGACTTCCAAGCAATGAGAGCAGAGCCAACAAACACACACAAACCAGAAACGTTGCGGCGAGTATCAGGACAAGAGCTCCAAGAAGCATCAGCAAAGGCAGAGAGGCGTAAGTATGAGCTAGAAGAGTAGAAAAGACCTTGGCCAACTGTTCCTTTCAAGTAGTGTAGCACTTTGTAAGCAGCATGGAGGTGAGGAGCACGAGGAGAAGCAGTGAACTGACAGAGTTGATGAACGGCAAACGTTATGTCAGGCCGAGTAAATGTCAAGTAAAGAAGCTTCCCAACCAGTCGACGATATACTTCTGGTTTCTCCAATAAGACATCTTCCTCTGCAGACAACTTAACACTAGGATCCATAGGAATTGAAGCTGGTTTGCAACCAAGAAGACCAGTTTCTGTTAAGAGGTCCAAGATGTACTTCCTCTGACATAGAGTTATTCCAGCAGAGGATCGAGCTATCTCAAGGCCTAAGAAATACCGAAGTGTTCCCAAATCTCTAAGCTTGAAAGAAGCCTCAAGAGCAGTCTTGAGAAGCTTTGTAGCGTGGTCACAGCTGCTAGCTATGATGATATCATCAACGTAGACTAGCACGGCCATGTAAACACTACTAGAGTTCTTGATGAAAAGTGTATGATCACCTGATGAAGTCTTGAAACCCAACTGATGTAGAGCAGCTGAAAACTTCAAGAACCATTGGCGAGAGGCTTGTTTAAGGCTGCATAGGGACTTCTTAAGCTTGCATACTGCGTTTGGTGGGAACGATTCCCCCTGTCTTGGAGAGTATCCAGGAGGTAAGGTCATGTATATTTCCTCCTCAAGGTCGCCATTGAGGAAGGCATTAGAAATGTCTAGCTGAGTGAGCGACCAACCTTTAGCTGCTGCAACAGCGACAAGAAGCTTCACAGTGGCGAGCTTAGCAACAGGTGAGAATGTCTCAACATAGTCTAAGCCTTCTTGTTGAGTGTATCCTTTTGCAACCAGACGTGTCTTGTATCTCTCAATAGTTCTATCCGCATTGAGTTTAATCTTGTAAACCCACTTACAACCCACTGCTTTCTTTCCTGCAGGCAGAGAACAGACAATCCAAGTGCCGTTATCCTCAAGAGCAGTGACTTCTATACCCATAGCATCGCACCATTCTTTGATCTTACAGGCCTAAGCATAAGTACTTGGTTCAGGGACACTGTTAAGAGCATTGATGAAGATCATGTATGGATCAACAAGCGCATCATAGGAAAGAACATTAGAAATAGGATGTTTAGTGGAGCAGACTGAAGATGAACATTGATAATCCTGAAGATGACGTGGTGGCTTAGAGACACGTTTGGATGGAGCAGGTACCTCTTGATCAGGAACAGATGGAGTAGAGCAAGAGGCAGGTGCAGATGGCTCAACAGAAGTAGAAAGCCGAGGAAAGAAATCCTCATAACCAGTAGGCAAAGATGGTTGTAGATATGGAAACAGAGTCTCATGAAAGACAACGTTCCGTGAAATAAAGACAGTGTGGCTTTGAAGATCAAGGAGCTTGTAGCCTTTGTATCCTGAAGGGTATCCAAGAAATACACAAGCACGAGCTCTGTCTTCAAATTTGTGGCGTTGCTTAGGGGAAGTACTTGCATAACAGAGGCACCCAAACGTCTTGAGGTTTGTGTAGTCAGGTAACTTGTTATGCAGCATTTCAAACGGAGTCTTGTTAGAGATGACTTGTGAAGGAGTTCGATTGATGAGGAAAACCGAAGTAAGTACACAGTCACCCCACAAGCTTAGAGGAACGCCAGACTGAAACATTAATGCACGCGCAACGTTGAGGATGTGCTGGTGCTTTCTCTCCACTACTGAGTTCTGCTCAGGAGTTTCTGCACAAGAGTGAAAAGAAACAATCCCCTTTGCCTTGTATAAGGCATCAAAACGTAGTTCTGGTGCATTGTCTGAGCGAACTGATTTCACTTGAGCAGAGTACTGCGTCTCTATCATTTTGATGAAGTCTGGGAACACAGTAAGGACGTCACTCTTCAGTTTGAGAAGGTAGATCCAAGTGACTCTCGTGTGATCGTCAACTATGGTAAGAAAGTAACGATATCCTTCATGTGTTGGCTCAGAGAATGGCCCCCATACGTCAATATGAAGTGATCCAAAAGGATGAGAGCAAAACTTAGGATTAAGGGCAAAAGATAATTTCTTTTGTTTAGCTCTATGACAAATATCACAGTGCAAAGGTCCTTTATTCTTAGCTTTTGAAAATCCAAGTACATCATGAAGAAGCTCAAGTCTTTTAAAAGATGTATGGCCAAAACGTTGGTGCCAAATAGAAGCATCAACAACAGCGTTTGTACGAAAAGAAGAGGTTTCTAAAACTGCAGTTCCAGCTTCTTCAAGATCCAGAACGTACAAGTTTGCAATCCGTTTACCTCTGCCAATCATCGACCCCTTGGAAGGATCCTGTATTTCAAAACATCCAGAATGAAAGGTCACACGAGCACCAAGATCTGAAGTTAAACAGCTGATGCTCAAGAGGTTCAAACGGAATTCCGGAATATAAAGAACATTCTGCAGAGTCAGAGTGTGTGTGAGGGTAATCTTGCCCACTCCACCAACTCGAATAGATGAACCGTTAGGAAGATTCACAAGAGGTTTAGCAGAAGTGTCAAGAGTAGCAAAAGAGCTACGATCATGACATACATGATGCGTAGCACCGGAGTCAATAATCCACGTTTGTTGATCAGTAACGCAGTTAGCGAAGCTTAAAAGACCAACAAAACGAAAAGTGGAGAAGGAGAAAGAGATACCAGAGGGATCATGCTGTTGAATCGCAGAGACAGAGGCAGAATCAGAAGACTTCTTCTAGAGTTGACTGCTAAAATAAGCAATGAAGTTCTGAATCTGGTCTTTGTTCAACTGACCAACCAGGTTATCCAAACCAGAGACAGGAGAGGGCTGACTAGAAACGTTAGCAGCAACAGCAGCATGTTTGGGTCTATCAGATCCTGGCTTGCCTTTCTTCCATCCCACGGGATATCCATGGAGTTTGTAACATCGATCGATAACATGACCAGTATTACCGCAGTGAGAACAGATATCACTAGACTTCTTGTGGAAGGCATTCAACGTTCCAGACTGAGAGGAGGAATCATTTGAAGGCGCGACGCTACCAGAGGGAGTCAGTGCAGAGGACTGAGAGGGGTCATTGCTAACGTGAAACGCAGCAGGAGCAATCACAGAGTTAAACTGACGTTGGCTGTCATCTTGATCGAGGATGTTACATATCTCAGCAAGATCTGGTAAAGGTTTCTTCATGATGATTTGGCTGCGAATGATAGCGTACTTTTCATTCAAGCCAGATAGTAACTTGATGATACGGCTTCGCTCAACCTTTGCCTTAGCAGAACGTTGACTGACACAGTTGAAGGTGTTACAACACAAGCACATCTCTGGTGGTTCAGCGCCATCAAAGTTGGCCCAAAGAGTTTTGAGTGCTGTGTAGTATCCTGAGAGATCCAGAGAACCTTGGCGAAGGTCTTGGATTTGCTGTATCAGCTGAAAGGTTCTAGGCAAGTTGGTTTTGTGAAAGCGATTGTGTAAATCATCCCATATCTCAGTGGCATCATCAAAAGATAGGATACTACCATAGATCGGCTTTGTGACTGAGTTAAGTAACCATGATTTGACCATGATGTTACAACGTGACCAGATGCGAAACAGAGGGTCACCTAACGCAGGACGAGGAAGAGATCCATCGACAAAAGCGATCTTATTCTTCGCGTCAAGAGCGATCTTCATGGCAGAGCACCACTGAGTGTAGTTAGATCAATCCAGCTATACGGAAATGATCTGCAAGCCTGGATGATCGGCATGGTGAAGGAACAGCGGAGAGTGAACGCTATCAGGGTTCATCACGGCGGCGAGAGCAAGCGAACCAGGAGACGGAGCTACGACAGCTTCAACAGGGGAAGCAGAGCCACGAGCAGGATTCGAGCTACCAGCACGTGTAAAACGACCGATACGACGACTACGACGGAGAGTAACAACCATCGTTGCAAGATCGACGATCGAAAAAGAAAAACCCAGATAAAGTGAAAACGAGATCGAACAGTGAAATGAGAAGGAAATCTCAAAACGGAGCTCGATCGAACCGAAAACGAAAGGAGAGAATGATGTTGAGCTGAGCTCAACGCTCTGATACCATTTTAGTGTTTCAGATGAACAGAAATTGGAGCTTCTTCCTCAAGCAAACATGGAGAAAAGATGATCTCATGAGAGAGAAAGAGAGAAGAAGACGACAAAATAATGTAACTTTCTGTTAGCATTAAAGTGTGACGAATAGGTCACATATATAGAGTTGATACAATCAGATGACCAGAACAAATCGGGTATGATAAGTTCAATTAACTAAACCGAAATACAATCAATTAGACATATAAACCAATAATCTCCAAGTATATTTACATACAGCTATGTAGTTATGTCGCTTTTCATATTATTTGTTAACATCTAGATTTTCCACATAATATGTAGTTAGTTGTATATTCGACTGTACAAAAATAGAATTTTTTTGGGAATGAGTGGCGAGTATTGTAGTTAATAAATGAAAGAAAAAGACAAGTTCGAAAGTCTTCTTTAATAAAAAAATACAAATTAAGGAAAATACAAAAGTACATTGACTTGAGGGTTCGTTCCATATGTCGAATGAGGCTTACGAGGGCATTTCGTCGAAAATCCAAGTCTTCTTGATTTTTCTGCTGCAAACCTAATCTAAAATATCTTGTACATCCAATGAATGAATGAACTAGTTTTATGATTTATCAAACCCAGGGACTGACCAATATGCTTTTCTTTCTGATGGAACAAGTAAGAGTGACTCCCATCTGCATTATCCATCATGTCATTACTGATGGAACAAGTAAGTGCGTTCTAGAGAGGAAGAAAGCACCAGGAGAAGCAGAGCACCGAGGAGATACGCAGCTACGGATTCTTCTCAGGATCTTCTTGACGTTTCTGACCCTGTAACAAACTTTCTAGCCCCACATCTCAAGAGTCGATACTCGATTTACACATTTTTTATCGGTTTGAACATCGAACCCGGTTTAGAATCAACCGATGGAACCTGAACCGAGAAGATCCTCCCAAGCTATATTTTATCATCGGTCTAGTAAAAGTTCGACTCAATTTTATCATCAAGCTATATTTTCAATTTTCTTTTCTCTCTTAGTTGATTATATTGGCTGTTATCTTTAAATCCATGTTAGTTCTTGATTGTTTATTGGTAACCCTAGAAAAACCACTTAATATTGCCATAAAAATTAATTTGATGCTCTGACAAATATTTTGGAAAACCAACGTAAAAACTAACTGAATATAAATAACGTTTTAAAATATAGAAATTTAAAAAATATATTTATCAAAACAAAAAATTAATGTAAAAACTAAAACTATCAGAAGATTAGCTAGCTTGATATTTTAGTTAACTCTAACAAAATATAAAAAGCATTTTAGAATCTTATGAAAATAAAAACTTCCATCGTCTTTTAGAACAAATGAAAATCAGTATCAAAAAACTAACTTGAATTTTTTTTTATCTAAATAAAATAATTTGATATCTAGACTAACTATTAGAAACAACTTATCTCTAATATGTATGAGGCTATAGTAACTATAAGAACCATTTTAGCATGAATTAATGCCCACTCTAACAAATAACTAGCGGTATACACACATAATAAAATGGAAAAGGTTGGACAACCGAGGTGTTGGTATGGGGTTTATGAAGAAAGGCAAAGAGAATGGATTGTAAGCTGGGCATGCTTAAGCACACTTGAGTTAGCAAAAATATCAAAGGCGTATGACAAAAAAACAGTGAAGAAACTGAAAATAATTTTTAGATTGCCTAGAGAAGTATATTTTTATAACATATGTTCTTACACATACATATTTTTTCTTTGACATCTAAATTTTTATTTATATTAAACAAGATTAAGATTACAAAACATAAAACCCAAACCGAATGGGCATCCAGGCCCTACAAGCAAGACCAATCATAAACACTATGAAAACTCACCACCGACCCAATTTAAACCCACATCCAAAGCACAACTCGGTAATGACGAAATGACGCGTCACTAACACGAAAAAGATATGACACGTGTGTGGAGATAACGCCACCGTCAACTCACCACCGATTTTACCGACATAAAATCGCCACCATACCTACACGGAGCATCACCGGAAACCACCGGGAACAGAACCAAAGCTGAGAAAACACCACTTCAGGCCGATACCTTCATCGCCTGATCACCATCTTTTGGAGAGCTTCGATCGACCTAACATCGAAATCTCATCCAACAAGACACACACATATCAGAGAGAAAATGAAAGAGAGAAGTTACTCTTTAGAATTCCTACATATATACATATAAACACTAAACATATAAATAAACTTAAAATTATAGTAAACGTAATAATGTTGAGACAGAAGATTTTTATATCCATAAAAGGTTTGTTTGGATACTAAAATGTCATCTACAAAAAAAATGAACAGAAGAGAAGAGAGAAGCATATAAACCGTGGGAGGCGTTTTAGCCTTTGACTGCACTCTCACTCTCACGCCCTTTTGTCTCTTCTTCTCTCCGGTGAGTTATATCCTACGCTCTCTACCTCTCTGATTATTACTCTGTAGTTCGTAGTCTGGTCTGATTATCACTCATTTTCGCTTCCCTGTGGTATCGCATGTCGGAATGTACTGAGTTAGATATTGTTGAAAGCTCTTATCTCCAAGCTTTTGATCTAACTGTCTGAAGCTCGAAATTTGTCTTTCAGTATGAGCAACAAAGACGAAGCTCTTCGAGCCAATACAATAACAAGTTCCCTGGCGCCGTAGTTGACTTTCTTATAATCTATGGAGACAATATGATATATCACTTTAGCTTATGTGTTGTGTTGCTGTGTGTGTACTGTTTATTTTTTCCTAGACTTTAACTTGGGTTTTGTCAGTTAGTTTATGAAGTTAATCCTGAGACTTAGTGACATCCACTAATCCAGAGTTGATAAGAAAATCACACTGAAAATAAAAAAGGCATAGATGCATTGCATGATAAGCATTGAAAATACAACATGAAACATCAATAAGGTCACAAGGTTTCTTGGGGATAAAGAAAGTACTACTAGTACGATAAAACCTGACAAGGAAACTACAAAACTCATAATAAACAAACAAAAATACAACTCATTGATGAGTGATGGATGAAGGGTGTGGTGATGGTGCTGAACTGATGATGAAAGATTCAACCACGTGTGACAGTGATCTTGATCGAGTGAACTTTTTTCCTGATGTGAAGCATCTCACAGTGGACAGTATCATGCTCTTTAAGCCTGTTCCTTCTACAAATCTTGTTCCATCCTTTGAAGAAAATCCTATCATCAGTCCATTTCCCTTTAACCCCATGCATGATCCCTTCTCCATCTATGTACTTGATGCGGTCACCAAATTTAAGCTTATGTTTTTTCACCACCTTTGCAGGAATCAACTGCATAACACACAAAACCCAAAAAAACATGTATATACCAGCAGCCATATTAAGAGAAGGAAAAAGACAGTAAAACAGATCTTTAAGTTTTTTTTTCCTTCTTACCAGCTCATAGATCCTGCTCTTGAGGGTGGTAGTAAAGCAATGGATTAGACTCAACCTCCAAATTCGAAAACCCTTCAACAACTGTGACAAGAAAATAAACATGTTTCAGCAACAAGTTTGTGTGTTAGCAAGTACTAGTATGAATATATCCAACCTTCAGCATTAGATACAGTGTCAACACTCTGGCTGACTTCATCATCTTCACCAGCATCGAATGAAGGATCATCATCATCACCTTCTTTTTTTGTCAGAATCAACATCAGAGAGGTTGACTGTCTCCACAGACAGCTCTTATCTCTTTACAATCCGGAAAGACCAAAGACACTGACTTCAAAAGTGTGGGAACCGTCGTAGACAAAGGTCAAGAACTCTCCGTCCTTGAGCTCATGGTCCTCTGCAAACTTGGACCACCCTGAAGTGAAATACGCACGGTCACGTATTTTCTTGAAGCTCACAGTCCAAACACCACCCCCTGTGCCTTGGAGCTTAGCTGTTTGTGGCAGTGGGTCTTGAAGATGCTCACTGAAAGACTCTGGAATCGCCTGATAATTATCAAACATACTCATCAGAAAACTCATACTAAAATCAAAAGACTTAAAACGTATGAAGAATCAAGAATCTTTTGATCACATTTAATCCTAAGTAACTAAAGATTCTTTGCTCCTAAACCATAACTCTCCCAAACATAATACTTTCTACTTGTTACATGGAAGAAGAAAGAGAGAAGAAGAGATGTACCATCGATTCAGAAGAGGTTTGTGAGAGGAAGACCTTGGAGAAACGGGGAAGAACATCATCATCTTCCTCACTTCCAGACATGGAGAGAGGTCTGTTGTAAGAGATCCTTTTAAAATGGGTTGGAGAGAGAAAGAGAGAGATAGCAATGAGAGAAATGAGTCAAGAACAACGGGACTTATATAGACCAAGTTTGAGGCAAAGGAGTCAAAAAGCTTTGAGAAGAAAACAGAGTTGTACATCTACAAAATTTTACAGTCAAAGCCGCAGAGAAGCTAGTTATGAATCGATGTTGGTACACTGACAGAGTAAAACTCATATAATAAACATTTTGACTATGGTCAAACCAAAGTACGTACATCTTTGTTTGATCACACTCTTTTGTATCCATAAACGTCACACTGACACAGAAAATGCATGTCTGAGAACTTAAAAACTTTAAGAGAGAAAGAAAATAATGAAAAGTTGAACAGCCAAGTTAAGAAGACAACATAATTCTACCGGAGACAATATAAGATATTCTACCATCTAAGCCATATAAATTTTGAAAACAAATTAGATAAAAGAACCTTTTCTAGAAAGTAGCAAACGCAAGAGTTGGCATATGATAGGAAGGATATGAGTACTAATCAATTGTTCGAAATTAAGCATTTAAATGCTTAAAAGTTAAGGCCCATACAAGAATACTCAAATAGTTCAATAAAGGCCCATAGTTAAGCCCATTTATGAATCTCGCTTTCGTAAATGTGAGAGTTGACACTGTAAAACAACAAACAAACCTTCTGAGATTTCGCCGGAGCAAACTCGAGAGAGAGAGAGAGAGAGATCTAACGGTCGAGATGTTCCTTCGCGCAATCGGACGGCCACTACTGGCTAAAGTGAAGCAGACGACGGGGATCGTCGGCCTCGACGTCGTGCCGAACGCGAGGGCGGTGCTGATCGATCTCTACAGCAAAACCCTAAAGGAGATCCAAGCCGTGCCGGAGGACGAAGGATACCGCAAGGCGGTGGAATCGTTCACGCGCCACCGTCTCAACGTCTGCAAAGAAGAGGAAGACTGGGAGGCGATCGAGAAGCGTCTCGGCTGCGGTCAAGTCGAGGAGCTCATCGAAGAGGCGCAGGACGAGCTCACGCTCATCGGGAAAATGATCGGTGCGTAACCGCTCTTTCTTCCCTTTCTCTTAACATTGTGATTGCGATTCGTTTGCTATTGTCTCTGATTTTATCATTTGTTATTGCGATTTTTCACTTTGTTGTTATTGTAAGGGAACAAAGTATGAAACTTTGAGCTGTTAATTGATTTTTTAAAGAGAATCTAGAAGAATCTGAAACAGGGCATTGCAAAGGTGTCATCTTTATAAAGCTATGTGTGGAATGCAAAAGGCAAGCTTTTTGTATAGTTTGCTAAGTTAGGCGTATGAGTGAATGTGTTTTGCGTAGTTTACTTAAGTTTGGAACCGTGTTTTGGCTCTTCAGTGTCACATAGGTTTGTTCGTGTTCCTAATCCGGAGTTACTTCTAGATCCAGTTCTGTTGTGGATACTGCTGTCTTAATCTTGTTTTGATGCGTAACTAACTACCTTCGGCTATTTCTTGAGAATCTGTTGAAGGTTTAACGATCTCTGTGATTTTTGTTTGACTTTCTTGGCTTGGATGGCATGTTTAATTATCTCTGTCTTGTGTAATGATGGAGTGGTGTCGAATTATGATCGTCGTGCTGATGATGTTTGATCCATAAGGCGAGCTGTCTTAGTGCGCCATGCCCTTTTTTTAAAACACATGAGTTGTTTGATCATCCTTTAAGTAGTTTCTGTTTCAGGCTTCTTATTATCAAGTGTATCCGTCTTTTGTAGAAGTAGCTATTGTCTGAGGCTCTTATCACATTCTTGTGCTGTATTATGCTACCGAGTAGACTTTTTCAATGTTTCATCGAATCTTGGAACCCTGAGTTTGCTCATTTTTACAAACACTGTGTTCACTTTGGAGGCTTAATTCGTTTTGATTTGCAATTGCAGAATGGGACCCTTGGGGTGTTCCAGATGACTACGAGTGTGAAGTAATTGAGAACGATGCACCGATTCCAAAGCACGTTCCTCAGCACCGACCTGGTCCACTTCCTGAGGATTTCTACAGAACCCTTGAAGGTCTGATTTCAGAGTCCAAAACAAAAATCCCAGCTGCTGCTGCTGCTGCTACTACCTCCACTGATCCGCAGTTGAAGGAGTAACTTCCAGTTTTTTCACATTGTTTGTTTGTGTACTTTGTTGCTTTGTTTGGCTACTGTTCAGAGACAGCGAGCCTCTGAATAAACTGCTTTAATAATCTTTTGAAAACTAGAACAATGTCACTCTTTTGATAAATGTTTTTTATATTTCTTCTCAAAGAACCTTTGATAATAAAAATGATGTTTCATCATCCCCTTTGCAAGAGCATTTTCTTCTTCTAGCATTTACCATCTCTTGCAGTTGTATTCTTATCGACCAAAACTGGGTCACGAAATCATGGCAATAAACTTTTCCCTGAACCTCCATGGTACTCTTGCTTAGTTTCTTTCGAGCTGGTCCACTGACTGGACAGAGGAACACAAGATCAAGATTACAGAGTATTATGTAAAGTTATATAGTTGCAAAACTGAACCTAGCATCTCAAGAATTGTTGCAACTGCTTCCTTGGCTTTCAAGTTTCGTACAAAACCCTAATACCACAGACATCCAAAGAAACACTTCCTGTTCTCCAGTGGAATTCAATATCCTTACAGAATCTTCCATTTGACAGAACGATTATGTTGTTATGAATTCCAAACAGTGAAATGAATCATTTTATCAAATCTATATGAATGCAGAAGAATTAAAACAACAATATAATCTATAAACAAATATAGGTAATCTACAAAAACAAACATAGTATTTTATGATTAATTTATTCAGCATCAATTTGTTTATCTGAAGTTCTCCGTTATTTTGTTAAACATGTTTAGCTTATGATTTGATTAATAATAAGATATTTTATCACAAACAGTCACATGCAATGCATTCAAAGTCTGATGATAAGCATAGAGACCTCGAGTAATGTAAAAGAACCTCAGATCAAATTGACATCTTGTTAATAGTAAAATATAATTATCGATCACATATATGTCTAAATACAGATCATTTGTATTTCAGTATGTGATGATCAGCTCATTGTGCATATACATAAACAGACAGTTTGAAATTTTCACGGGACAAACAGACTTAAGAACGACATTAAGCTAAGTTGGTCGGAGACATGTGCTCTACATTAGCATCTAATGAAAATCTACGAAGGGGACAATCAAATCTTCTTCTTCTTTTTGTGTTTAGTCTAGTAAATTTAACCAAGAGAGATTAAAAGAAGTTCGTTTTGTTCTGTGTAGTATATAACTGTTAGTGTCGCTTCTTGGTGCAACGTATTCTTCCTCTTCTGGGGAGCTTTAACATTGCACGTGTATGGTCCTCCGGCTTCGATTGCTCCTTGCTTCCTTGTGAGGTGGAAAGTTCTCGACATGATATTGACAGGGTTCATTATTTATTTGTGTATTAATTGACATGATAGTGACGATTTATATTATTTAGGCGAAGAAAAAACAAAACAGAGGAGATTGGAAGTGTTAATAAATTTTTTTTTTTTTCAGTTTAGAGCGAATCTTGTATTATGATTCTTGTACATAGTGTTATGAAGCTAATCTATTGATTCTCCGAATCTTAGCATACATATCTAGTGTTTATGCATCTTTGCAACCTAATTACATCAACCTTTGTTGTTCTTTGCGTGGTTACTATGACCGCCTTAATTATTAAATGTATCATCGAAGCTAGGTCTCATAGTATTATTGTGTGATTCTGAAATTTTGTAGTTGTTATTTGTTAATATATTTTACTTCATCATGACATTATACAAACTAATTATTCCACTTCCTGACCAATATTCAAATATATCATTCATTCTCTTTGTTTTAGTTCTCTGTTTTGTGCCACCTATTTTCGTGACCTAAATCAAATGAACTATGCAAGGTTTGGTTACAGTTTCTTTTTAATGATGGATATTCAAGAAAATAATATTACGGATCATGCAAATATCTGATTCCTCCAAATATACGCACCTCAAGTTACACATTCTAAACAAAATTGCACTGGACTTTCGAAAAAAAAATAAAAACTATATCTGCTATGTCATTTTGAAAGGAAAAAAATGAAAAATGAAACTTTAATAAGCGAATGACAAACTCGGTTGCTTGTAATATTTATAGTAACTAAATCAATTGATATTTATGGCCAGTCCTCCACTATGTTCTTTGTTGGTACCTTTTTGAATATGAGGATTGAGGATGAGTTGACAAAAATAAAAGGATTGAGGATGAATTTAGAGAAATTGAAAAAGTTACAAAGAGAGAAGTAGGTCAAATATTCATTCGAGTAGTTATCATCTCTGCCTAGACTTTTAGGCCCAACACATTTTTGAGTCTCTCTACCTACAACAATTTCACACCATCTCTCACTATCTCCTCTTTTATTCCGAAAAATATAATACCTACCATATTTAACATTCGTTAAAGAAAAAAGATAACCGTATACTTTTAATGTCAAAACATATCACTTTTGAAATGTATTAACATTAACGTAAGAATTATTGGCATGTTTCTCAAGTTAATATGGTTCATACACGATGCAGTTTCCTTGTAACTTGAAGGATTGGTAAACTAAAATATAAAATCCCGAAAAAATGAAAGAGTAACGAGGCGGAAAATAAAATATAGTATAAGCATGAGTGGAAATGGAGGAGGACACGATGGCCAGAGCTTGAAACGAACGCCAAACTGAAGTGGAGAAGTTGCAGAAATTTATGAAACGCGTAAAGATGTTTGTATAATGATGTGTTTCACTTTCAACACAAGCATGTATCTCTCTCACATAGCCCCAAATACATGAATGTCATCACTCTTGTTGAGAGTTCAATCCACATTTATTATCCACCTAACTGTTACTCAATGAGTTCAAAACATTATATTTCTACTATCAGTCTATCACCAAAAGCTATGAAGATGTAATTTTCACCAACACCTATCTCAGTCACTTAGATTTGACCGGTTCCATTGTTTAATGGCGCCTCTCGTGGCTCTAGCTACCCACTTTTTTTAGCATGTGCTTCGAAGACTACGTGATATTTGTTAAAATATCTTGTTACTTTTGTTCCGAATGAATAATTATGTAGTTTTACTAGGAAAAATTTCAATATTATGTAGACCATTCGTTTACAGTACCATTGGAATAAAACGCCATTACCGTTAAATTTTAAATTTATAGATTTTTATTCAAACGAAACTTAATTAGAAAGTTTTATAACTAAAATCCATTACATGATAAGCATGTACATGAACCCAAATTGAGCCTATAAAAATATGAATAGAACAAGATCTCTTGTCTATAAATACTCGAATTAAGTTTATATTTATGCTCCAAAAACAAAAACTTAAAATTATGTTCCAAAAAACCAAAAACTCAAAAAAATGAATTACTTGGGGTTGGTCGGATTTTATGGGTTATTAATAATAAAACTGTAACCAAATTTTATTCGGGTAGAAATTCATAAAATAAAAATTTAACGACTAACAGATCTTTTAACAATATTGTAAAAGAAGATCTAATCCATAATTAGAGTTAAATAGGAAGTTTGTGTCTTAAATCTCTGGTAAATTTTTTTACTATCAATAAATAAATTTAGTTGGGGGTTTTAGTTTTTTTTTTCTAAATCCCTAATAGAAAATACTATTCATAGAAATGGACATATTTACTATTTTAGTGGAAAAAGATATTTGTAATTTGTATGCCAATATTCAAGAAAAGTAAAACCCTAACAGGAACCTAAATCCCACTGAATTCTGTTGCAAATGGCTTCGTTTGATGTATTATTGTTAATAAAATGTTATTGACAAAAAGAATTGGGTCTAATAACATGTTTTAATAGACACATAGTCAAACCTAGTCAATTCTTGTCGTCTAATGTTTTCTAGTTTTACATCCATTAATTGGATTACTATTTTCTACTCCCTTGTTTACGTTTGAAGAAAGAAAATTATTATTTTTTTGGACTTTTTAAAGTTTGTGTTCGAACTTTGTTAGGTAATTCTTGTCGGTTGTTGTGGTGGGATCCGAAACGCTAACTTGCATGATTTTTCTAATATCCTTAAACAGTAACTTTAAAACATATACTTAGGTCACTCGTTTAGGTCGTTTGTAAAAATTCATGTAAAAACATGAAAAAATATCCTTGTTGTTTACTCAATTCGTTAACATTTAGACAGAAATATCTGGATATCTGTAATTCTACGAAAGTAAATCAGATAATAATATTCGAGATTTGTAAGAAAACCAATCAAATTGTAAATAATAATATTTTTAAAAAACGGATGTCCATTCCAATCTGATATGTTATATATGTATATATAAAGAATTATATATAACTTATATAATTATTATATTTAATGTAAGTCTTACAATATTTATATTATTAAATTGGTTATTTTAGTTATTAGTTTTAATAAGTAACTAAACTTTTTAAAATAAAAATTATTAATTTATACTATTTTAAAAAATCTCTTTGTACAGATAGAATTTGATATCTAGTTAAAGTATAATTTTTTTGGATATCTGGTCATCGAATATCCGAATAACTACATATTTTTAAAAGAATAATTGATTATTTAGATAAAATGGATAAATCACAAATATCTCTAAAAACTCAGATATTTAATTCGTGTCTATCCTACATATAATATCCAAAATACACTGTTCTAGTAAAGAAAGAATGCATTCCACGGTTAGGATGGACAAAATTCATTAGTTTCTTTATATCTGTTACTTAACATTTACTCGCCTCAAATTTAAGTATTCATCACTGTTAAATCAAGTATTAAGTCGTTGAGTTTTGCTATTTGCAAAGCAAATACAAGACAAGTATCATAAAAAGTTAGCGAATTGGCTTGATATTATTCGCTACTTATTTTGTGACTGAAAAGAAATGATAATTAAACCATAAAATGAAAACCTTAAAAGATACTTTTTTTGTTGTAAGAAGTAAACCATATTTTTATATCATAATTTTATCTGATATAATATTATCTAGAAAGTAATTATTAAAATTTTGGAAATATAACCAAATAATTTATAAGTACTAGTAAATAGTGTAAGTAATCGAGCGAGTCAAGTAACTTGCAAGTAACATATATTTGGACAAGTATTCGAAATAATAAGTATCCGTTTTCGATAGGTCAATTACAAGTCTAAAAATTTATTATTCATGAAAGACAAGCGTATTATTAAATATACGTAAAAAAAGTACTCGGCTTGGCTTGCACTCACCCCTATCTTAATTTAACAAACAAGTCTACTCTGTGCACTCTTTTTTTCTTGGACAACCTGTAGTCTGTACTCAAAGTCTCTGTATCAATAGTTGAAATGTAGTTCACATAGGCAAACATAATAAAATGATGAACATATGAAAACATTCATTGTGCTTGCCCATTAACTAATGAGTTATTTTCATTGCAGGTCACTTTATGTATTTTTATTACATTATTAGAGATCACATTGTGCTACTGAAGCACTTTAGGGTGGTTGAAGACCAAGTTCTCCTCTAAAAAGCCAAACTGAATATGGGTATTTCTGTAAAACAATATTAAATACTGGTTAGAATGGTTAGAGGGTTTGAAATTTAAAATAACCAGCATTTGGTTGGTGGACTCAATAGAAAGTTTAATTTGGTTTATGAATTGAGTTTGGACCCGCAATTTTTTTTAATTGTACATTTAGATTAAAAAATAAAAATTGAAATTACGATTGGAGGAGAGAAGACGACGGAAGAACTTGACGACAGAAGAAAATTTGGTGGAGGAGACATGCGAAATACAAAGCCAAACATGAGTTGTTTTGTGGTTTGAGTTTTAATTTAAAGTTGTTGTCGATTTAGGGTTTTGAATGCTGTTGTTTTTCAATTTTGATAAGTTTGTTGTTGTGGTGTTGAGGTGGCACTACCAAAGAAGGAAGCGATGAATGAGAGGATTCCGGCACGGTTGTTTGTGACGGACAGGTTCTTGAGTAGGAGGGTAATCAGTTACTCATCGTTGGAGTATATGTTTCTTGAAGGCACTGAAGAGATAGAGAGGTTTCTGGGTTCATGACACCTTTTTACATCGCTGGCGTTTGAAGCTATACATGATTTGCTTAAGCGTTTTAGGCAGGGACGATGAGCAGAAGCTTCTGAGTTATGTAGGTGAGAAGCTCCCAAAATACACAGGGTTTTGGCGGAGGTGCTAACTAGATGCTGAGTATCATCCCCATATGAGTGGTGTACATGTGTACTCCCGTTTTATAGTGTACAAGTTTAATATGTGATGTACCTGTGTACGCCGGAAAGTAAGTGTACATATCATATAGTTGTACGGGTTGGATTTTTGGTGTGTGTTGGTGAGGGTGAGAAGTATGAAGTACTGAAGACTAATAAGAGGTTACCGACGCCGTTTGTTTGCAACAGACTGGTTCCCAAGCAAGACGAATACCATGATGCCGAGACAGCCGACGGTGAGTTTGTTAATTATTCATAGTTTATTGGTTTTAGGGTGTTGATGTCGTTTTGGTCTGTGTTTTGCTCACACCCTCGATTTGTTGCAGAGAAGGGTTTTGTTTTGGAAGAGGTGAACGAGCGGCTCCGTTTGAGTTAGTATTAGTAGCCTGAGTGTCTGGCTCCAATCGAATTGTTCCCTTTATTATGGTTCTCCTTGTTTTAGCAAGCATTATCATTTTTGTGTGAAATATTTGTCTCGGAGAAAATCAATTTACATATATGTGAATGATAGTTTTGAGTATACATGAAAAGATGTACAGTCATATAAAAAGTATCACATGTGTACACGGTTGTACATGTATCTACATGTATCCACATGTACACTGTTGTAACGGTATCCACATGTACACCATTGTAACGATATCTATATGTACATATGTGCACTATTATAACAATATTGACATGTGCATAAACATGTTAACTGTCCAACACAGAGCAATATCAATTTAATATTTATTCAAATACTTATAACATTTGGGGAACCATAATTTAAAAACATTATTATACTCTGGAGCATATACTTCAGTGATGGAGTATAATGGATATTGATTAACCTAAAAATGAATTACAAACACATGTACACATATGGAATTTCGAGAGAATAAAAGTTTATGAAACGAATGGGATAAGTGTACACTAGAGAATGTGTACACGTGGACATTAAGAATAGTGTAATTTTGGACTAGAGAATTATATCCACATGTACACATAAATATATTATCTACATGTACATGATATCCATATGTACATTAATGTGTACATGTGTTTTTATGTCTTGAACCATTTGAATCCTTTGGTTACGTAGTTATATGTGGTGTCATTGGTTGTAATTTGTGTTGGATTAATGTACTTAACATTTTTAACAAAATATTACATTGATGAGTTTAAATGGAGTTAATAGCATATTAGACATACATCACATAATCCTCTTGAGTTAAAAAAAACGTTTAGCAGATTTTACTTTGGGATAATGGGATAATATTGATTTCTTAATGGTGTAGTGAAATTATTTCTTACGATTTAGGATAGAGGTAAAACATAGAAAGTTAATGGTAAAATGTGGGATTTAATTTGGGCCGTCGAAAATAAGAAGTTAATCTAACGGTGGAGACTAAAAGGTAGATAAGTGTCTTTTCCAGATTTGCATACAGTGAAACCTTTATAAATTAATAATGTTGGGACTACACCAAACTATAATTTTTTATTAATTTATAGAGATTATTAATTTATCGAGATACTAATTGAAGCAAAAATTAAATTTGGGACTATGAAATTATATTAATTTATAGAGATATTAATTTATAGATTATTAATTTATAGAGGTTATACTGTAGTTAAATCTCAGCCTTTGAAAAACACAATAAATAGACGGTTGAGGTGAAATCCCGCCAAAAATAGAATTGAGAAGAAACTTTATAGTTGGTGTGTAACGAAGAGGGAAAGAGTTTAGTTAGGAGACAACACAAATTGTTGAAAAAGTGTGTCTGTATAATAAAGTGACTGAGAGTGTAATAATAAACTTGAAAAGTGACCTGCATTGTAAATATTTCTTAACTAATTCCCCCTCAAAATCTGAAGCTTTAAATGGAGCAAAAATATGAATGTATCAAACTGGTTTTTTATTCCAAATTTAGGAGGTGATTAGTAAGTGTTGCGAATGTTTTTTACAGTTTTTTTTATAGCCATTTTAATTTATCAGTTGTGTTTTAAGAAAATAATTTAAAGCTACGGTCCTAAAATTAAAATAGAACATAAATTGTTTTTAAAAACCAATTTTTAGAGCTTTATATTTAATAGTTTGAAAATTATTAATATAAATCTGCAGTAATATAATCTACTGTTACAGCAAAAAAAATTACATCTCATATTTTAAAACAAAAAAGTAAAATAAATATAACATTTACCAATCACCTCCTTTGTATTACTTTGAGGATGTAGGTGACAAAATTTTGTAAATTCGGACTTACGATTTTATTCTATAAATTAATGGATTCTGAATGATGACAGATTGAAGAGAGCAACCTGATAGATATACAGACAAAATTATACTACTCCATATAGAGGTCAAGATGATGAATATTAGCAGTGCCGTCAGATTTCGTATATATTTTCTTGGAGAGTGGACGGTGGACCACTGACTGTCAAGTCACTTCCAAATGCACAAGTAAATATTTCTTTGTAATTTAATCTTTTTTTTTTCCATCATAGATAAATATATTAAAATGGGCCGAAACCCAACAAATTACAAAGCCCATCGAATCCGGGCCCAACAAACCAACCCAAACCGGTTAACAGCCCAACAACATTAAACCGACGAAACCCTAGCTAAACTGGTGGTACCAACGCTTGCCGCCGCGCAGATCCGGTTCCAAACCGTCGCCGCGTCGGAGCATCTCCGAACGGTCCGACCGAAGTCCCCCAGTCGTCACCACCCCCGGAGCAATCCACTGGACCTTGCTTCTAGCCACGAGGAAGAAGGAACGCACCTCACCTCCCAATAACGCTTCGACTCAAACCCTAGGAGAACATCATCGGACCTCGCCCAAGATCTCATCCCGAGTCGTCGCCATCACCATCTTCATCATCAACGCTTCAGCCTCTGGATAGCCTCAATCAACCTGCGAGATCTCATCCAGATCCGAAAACCAAAGCCAAACCCTAGAAACAAAAAGAAAGAAACCGGAGCAAAACAGAGCCTCCGCCTTAAACACTACCTAGAGCCGACCGTTCACCTCTGTAGAAGAGGAGCCACGGCGGCGAACAGAACCGACCGCCCATCTAGAAGGAAACGCAGCGACGGGGACAAGAAAGACTACACAGAATTGAAAAGCAAGCGGTTAAGAACATGGTAAGACCGGACCGACGGTGGTGGCTAACGGAGCCCACTCCGTCGGCCGGAAAACTAAGAGGTGATGAACTTTCTCTCTCTTCGATGTGATTTCAGGGAAACAGGAATTCTATTCCTTTGTAATTTAATCTTTTAATAACTTTTATTTTTTAGAAAAAAAAAACGTAAACAAGGTTATTTTTTACAATTTAAATAGGAATATTTACCCCTATTTACCAGGGACATACAAATTCAAGTACTTGAGTTCAAATATTATTGTGGTTATTATGCCAAAATACCTAATCATACATTCATATGCGAATGTTCAGTTTTCAATGCACTGTACTTTATAAATACTGAACCCTTTTTCAGTATTCCACTCTATAATATCATAATCAAAAAGCTCAAAGCAACAATTTTCTACAAGAAATATTTTTAGCATATTGTGAGATGTGTGACAGACGAAGACGACAGAGCTATGTAATAAATACTATTACTAATTTTCACTTCTCTAGGTGTCAGGATTCACATAATGATCCGTCACTACACAAAGCCAAAAATAAAGACCCATCACTAATCTGAAACATTACTGATCCTGCAACAAGATTTTTCTATTTTCCCATCTTCATCGCCATTTTAAACTATTTTTCAAAAGAAAACTAAAATCTTGTCTTCTATTACAAAAAAAAAAAAACTAATTGCTAATCTTCTCCTTCTGTTCTTGGATTGAAGTCGAGCTATCTGTTGATTTCTCCGACATTGATTCGCTTGATAATCTTGAAAACAAATACGAATCTACAAAAATAAACATAAGAATTTTAATTAGCATTTTTCGAATATTTACCTTTAACTAAAATAAAATAACCCAAATATAGAATTTGATAATTTACCTTCAGACGACGAAGTACTGAGTTTCTCTGATGAGTAAGATTCACTGCTAGATCGCGGTAACATATAAGATTCTGACCCGTGAAACGATTTCTTGCAGTGGAGAATGGCACTTTGAATCCCATCTTGTTGCACCTGTAAAGACTCGTCGAGTCTCTTCGCCGGAGACATCACTCCGACAGCCGCAGACGCCGACCGGCTCTTCCCAAGTTGTCTTAGTATCCCCGACGGCATATTCTTCCTCTGTTTTTCTCTCGTCACCGTCGGTGAAGACGCCGGAGAAGTAGTTACACTGTTGATGCTCTGTTTCTTGGTTGTTTTGTTGTATAAAGGCTTTATGAGGTCAAAGAATCTCTTTGAGGAAGAAACAGAGGAAACAGAGTCCTCGAACATCGTGTCGGGTTTAAGCTGTGACTTCGCAGTGGTCGTCGTTTTTCTGAAGCTTGTTGCTGTTGTTTCGTCTTCGAGTTTGAACCTTACGTTGAGGCTTCTGTTGTTTTCTTTCTTCTTGAAGGAGAAAGCACGAAACTTTCGACCGGAGTTTAGTGGAGTGGTCGGAGATTGAGGTTTGGAAGTGGGTTCGACGACAGGGATGACTTTGCTTTTAGAGACAGAGAACGTCGTTGTCTGTTTTACTTCTCTCTCTTCAGGGGTTTTGTTTTTCTGTAAGGAGAAGTCCGAGAGAGAGAACTCGAGGTCGAAGAAGGAATCATCTCCTTCGCAGAGATCGACGTCGGAATCTTCTAACGATGTGGAGGATCTGACGGTGGATTCTGAGATTCTGGTTTCACGGCGGGGTTTATTGCCGGTGGTGTTCGTTAGCCAGAGTTTCATAAAGGTGAGAGCTTCCATTAGGGGAGAGAGAGAGAGAGAGTGGGAGAGAGAAGATGTGAGTGAGAGGGAGAGTAAAGAGCTAGGCTTTGTCAACGGGAATGGGCACGTCAGGTTTTAAAGGAAGAAGCAAGAGAAGGTGAGCTTTTCAAAATAATCTTTTTATTTATTTTTTGTAAAGGGAGAAAAAGATTAATGAAAATGGCATTTAAGATGAATTTTTTTATTTTTTCAATAGTGATATTTCTCTACTTTTATTATCGTTCTTTTCTTTTTCTTTTCTTTTTTACTTTTGCCTTTTTTTTAATGCACATGCTAAAACATTTGTTCCATCTATTGTCTTCATTTGTTTATCACTGTATCCACAACAAATACTATATGGTAGTAGCTTTTGTAAGCTAAAGTGCTTTTTGTTTGTTTTTTGGTGTCAAATAACAATATTTACATCTCAAACAATGAATTATTTTGGAAAGAAGAGCTTAGAACATTGCATTAGTACTTAAAGAAGAGCAATATTCACTACATTCCTCTTTTTTGTGCACAAAATGATCGCATTAATACTTAAAGATGGCTACATGCTATACATGAGAAATTGTTACACACCTGAACAATATAAAAGAAAAGAAACAAAGCCACACCCAAGCTAAAACATGAAAACATATCACAACATGATAGGATCATAGGAATTACCGAAAAATTTGCAAATTCCTGTGAGATGCTTAGGACAGGCATGGTCAGAAGATTCCAAGATCATGTTCAGAACTCTGAAACCTTTGTCCAAAGATGGAGACAATACATAAGCAACTGTAATCTTCAATATCCAAATCCAAGTCCAGCTGTAATCTTAGAAGATTCAAGCAAATAAAAGTATAACCATTGCAATCACCATCGCTATTCAGCGACTTTTTTTTACTTCATTGACTAGTTTCTCACTACTTATAAGTTTCATTATACTTATATGTATAGTTATATGTGATCAATCTTTTTCGAATATTATCCAAAAGCTACATAATCGAGAAAGCAAATTTCTTAAGAACTCAATAAAATTTGTCAGGATTACTAGTTTTAAATACAACTATACGATAATATTAATATCATGTCAGAATTGTCAATAGTTTGATCAAATTTTGGATTAATACAAAAACCTTGAAACATAATTAACTATAACTATATTAACGTGTTTTGGTTATAATTGTTTGAGAGTATCGATAGAATAGAACCCCCCACGAACTTATATATAAGGTAGCAAAAAGAAGACAAACGAAGAACATGGAAGTTTATTAATAAGTTAAAAGTTCAAAAAAAAGTTTATTAATAAGAATGACAAACGAATGTTTACTCAGAAAATGAAGAAGAGTTGGGCTCTCTGCGTTCTTGCCCATTTTATTTAAAGGCGAGTTCGTGTTCTTTTTCGTGACAAAGGTATATGTGGCCTATTACATAGTTCACTTTTCCTTTTCTCTCTATTATGAAAGAATAAGTTGTTTACTGTGTATGTGTTCATACATTTATACCAAAGGTTTTAACCTCAAAAGCTTTGACTTCAAAAGCTATTTCTTTTGTGAATTTCAAAAATTTCGACCTTCTGTCACTTTAAAATCTAAAGAACGGTTTGCTTTGTAACTTTTTCTTTGCTTCAAAACATAATTTTCTAACTTTAATACAAATGAGAATCAAAATATTAATTTTTAACAAGTTATTGATTAGCCTTATGTTTTATACTTTTCAGCTTTGTTTTCTATATTTTCTAATTCAATTTTAAGATTCCATTCTTGTTCTAGTATTCTTGTTTTCACTGGAGCAACGTATGAACCAACAAAGCAAAATAATCCAGTTCCCTTTGTTCCATACTTGACTAGTTCCATCAGATTGCTTTTTTTGTTTGTCTATAACTAAACATAATTGTCTTTAGAACTTGGTTTATATTTTGCTGTGGTTAACTCTTAAATTATATAATATAGTAGTTGGTGACAGAAATAAAATAAGGATTCTAAGGAAAGCGTTGAGCGATACCGACTAAAGTGTTCATACCTAAAAATGACATAGAATATAACACAAAAGATATGCGTACACGTGAATAACTAAATCCACGCAATTCTCATGGAATGTTGTATGCAATATGCATCATGACATCTATCTTTGTTAGGTATTGAACGAATTGGGCTATAAAAAGGTGATAATGAAAATAAAATTAACAACAAAGATATATATACAATATCATATTAGCTCTTACCTTAAGAAATACTGTGCTTCATAAAGTGGAAACACAATAGTAATGGTATCCACGGCTAACTATCATTAGGCTTTATAATATGTACATAATGAAAAATACGTAGACTTGCATTATTTACCCGTTTTGCTTACTTTTTTTTTTATATCCATTTTGCTTACTCGAGTTCCTCATTATTCGTCACCTCCATCTTCTCACTTTCATCAAAACAGTTCAACTTTGGCATGCTAGTGATCTTCCCACTTGGTCAATCAAATACAAAGTGTTCAAGAATTTCTTTTCTAAAGAGGTTTCAAATGCAACACGTATTTCCAAACCTTATGCTCCTCGCCAACTAATAGAGCCGTTAAATGGGTGGGCGATCATTGGTTGTCCACGTCCATATATAAATGAATTTATTTTGATGATGTCTATTTGTCCGATGGATTGTAACTGGACAAAAATCATTAGATTATTAGAAAATAAACGTTAATAAGTTTGGATTATATGAACATAGTCCATTCAATAATCACAAAATTATAAAATTTTGTCATTTGATCTCTATAAAAATTAAAAGTACTTTTCTCAAAATAGTTTTTTTTTTTTGCGAAAATCACAAAATTGAGTTTTCCGCCAAATCGTGAAATTGATCATTTTCCAGTTAAAATCGCAGAATCAAATTTTCCGTTCTAATCGCAAATTAATTTTTTCACCAAATTCTTAAAATCGAGTTTAATAAAATATATATGGAGTTTGATTATATGGTTTACGGGCGGAACCTATTTGTCTGGTATGTTGCTCCACAAACGAGTATCATCCGTTATTTTTATTGCCGCCTACTCTAACAATTTGGGAGAGTGCTAATCAAGGATTGGGGTAGTTATCAATCAAGATAATTATTCGAGTGGGATTCTCCTAACAATAACTACAAGCAACTACCAGACAGGAAAATATTTATGTAAATATGTTTACTACATACATAAACTTCACTTTCACAATGAAATAAATATGAACATAGAAAGAAAAACATCACATGTTTTTTGAGGAAAATTTTAAGAAATTCAAAAGAAGAAAGAGAAGAAGATGGACCTAAGAAAGTGATCTGAAAATGGAATAGCCTAACAAGTAAAAGAAGATTCTCTGTTTTTGATTTGCCAAACACCAAACCGATCAGTTTGATAACTTGTGCAACAAGAAACATACATTCACAACTTTATAGGGGTTTTGCAATTTTCAGAGGAAGTAAGTGAGCTGTTCCTTTTTCCTCGAGCCTCCTTCTCCGTACAAATCATTCCACTGTTTAAGCTCATTCATTCCAGATCCTTCTGATGCAAAACTTGCCCCCACCTACAAAAAAAGACACAACATATCTTTGTTAGGTTTGTTTATGATACTGCATCTTCTTGTCAAAATGAGATAAGATGTTTGACCTGGTTTTTAGCTTTTCTCATGTCTTCCATGTTCAAAGGTCTCAAAATAATCTCTCTCTCTTCTGCAGCTTCTTCTTCATCTTTTGTTTCTTCTGTTCCTTTTCCTGCTTCTTCTCTCTTTTTTCTCTCCTAAAAAACCACCAAGAAAATGTCAAAATCAGTAGAGAGTTTGATCAACAAAGAGAACAAGAGAAGGTCTTCTACTCCTTTTACCTGATCTTTCAATCTCTCCTGTTGAATTAGCTCTCTAACAGGTCTGTAAGCAGCTGTTATGCATAAGTTCTGTTGCACAAACGTTAAACAAACCGTCAGTTTCCACATTCCAATGCTTTGACACAAGATTTGTAAGTTTTAGAGATGTCAAAAACCTTGAGATCACTTCCACTGTAGCCTTCTGTCATCTGTCCAAGCTCATGAAAATCAAGATCATCTGTCTTCTCTTTTGACAACAAAGTTCTCAAGATCTTCTCTCTGCTCTCAATTGAAGGAAGTCCCACCATTATTCTGTTATTCCCAAAACACAAAACAAGAATCAGTCACAATAGTATACTCATCAAGAATGATTTATATATAGATTTAGCATTTTGCTTATAGTAGTACCTCCTCTCAAACCTCCTAATGATAGCTTCATCAAGATCAAAGGGTCTGTTTGTGGCTGCAAGAACCAAAATCCTTTCACCAGGTTTTGTCATAAGCCCATCCCAATGCGTCATAAACTCATTCTTGATCTTCCTCATAGCTTCATGCTCTCCAACTCTTGTCCTTTGCCCCAACATGCTATCCACTTCATCCACAAATATGATCGTTGGAGATACTTTAGCTGCTAAAGTAAACAGAGCTCTCACGTTCTTCTCATCTTCTCCAAACCATTTAGAGGTGATTGTAGACATTGAGACATTGATGAAACTAGCTCCAGCTTCATTTGCAATGGCTTTAGCAAGCATTGTTTTGCCAGTACCAGGAGGACCGAACAGAAGGATCCCTCTACATGGCTTGAGAAGACCGCCTTTGAAGAGATCAGGTCTTCTAAGTGGAAGCATTACAAGCTCTTGAAGTGAATCTTTTGTTTCGTCTAAAGAACCAATATCCGCAAATGTCACACCGATCTCGTTTGCTGGTATAACCTCTGGTCTTATACGCTTCTCGAACTCATTGTCAGGAACAACCTCAGGCGCTTTTGGAGGTGATGGATTATCATTCTTGTTTGAAGGAAGAGATTTCTCTAACTCATTCTTGTTTTCAGGAGCAGATGATTCAGGTTTGGACTCGCTCTTTGAACTCACTTCTCCTCCTTTTCTCTTAGAGTCAGTGTTTGTGTCTAGCTCAAATGATCTGCTTCCACCTTCTTGGAATATACTCAGTCCATGAGACAAGCTGTTGTGTAAGATCATGTGTATCAGTTTTAATAAGTTTGAAAAAACTGTAATAAACCTATTAATAGTAACTTACCTTTTAGAAGATATAACAAGCTTTCCGTTTCTGTATTCAGGTTCTTTGGTGTGTATCAAATGATAAGTGATAGCAGAAACCACAACTTCATCAATGTGGTTACTCAAACACATTGTATCCGCATGGCATATGGAAGCTAAGTCATCGCATTCGATGTCATTAGCAGCGAGAACCTCTGCGATGTGGTTCTTGTTGTCTTGGAACTGAATCATCTTCATGTCATCTTCTAAACGAGTTTTCCAGCTCACGAGCTGAGACTCATCCTCCGGTGGTCTGATCTCGATGTTGTAAGGAAACAGAGAGGAAGTCCTTTCGCTTACTTCTTGGCAATCATCTTCTGGTTCTACTACTCTTGAGCCAAGAATCAAGACTGGACCAGAGAGCTTGTTCAAGAGCCTCTGGAACAGCTTGTAGAATCTTTCTGACTCAAGAAGCTTCTCAACGTCCCTGAGGTATACTATTATCGGAGTTGTTGCTGACACAGAGACCAAAACCTGCGGAGAAAGACAACAACTGTTGGAAAGTTTGTCGGAAAATATATATATTTAAGAATGATTGTGACAAAGTTTGTGTGTGTTACATTGTAAAGTGATTGCAGGAAGAGCTTCTCGTCGAAACATAGATTTGTGCTGCGTTTGTTACAACCTATAAAGCCATAAAGAAGGTATATATGAAGCAGAGAGATGTAAGAACCTGAAAGATGAATACAATGTATAAAAGAAGATGTAATGAAAAACAGTTTACAAACCTGAAACAGAGGATGTGCTACTGATGGCAGGAGCAGCAGAAGCATTTCTCTTGTGCTTTGGAGGACGGTTTGAGGTCTCTATACTCCTGCATTTAAAGGAACTAGTGAGCTCACAAAGACCAAAGAAATGATAATTATAAGGAAACAGAGACAAACCTTGATTTAAGATCATTACCACTGGTGTGTCGACGCAATGTCCCTAATATGTTTACAAGAATTTGAACTCTTTAGCTCATGTTTGAAGTAATAAAAGACAGTGTAGAGAGTTTTTGTTGTGTGATTTTACCTCTTGGATCAACTTCGCGTTGAGAGAGCATAGAGAAGGAACCCATTAAACTCGACACTTTGTCTAATGTTAACTCAGAAATAGACCTTTTGTGAAACTATAAACAAAGAAACAGAGAAAAAAAACAGAGTCATTGCTCTGAAACTATCAGCATAACAAAACAAATAGGACTAGAAGCAACTTACAGGTTCCTTCTTGGTGCATCCATATTTACTTTGTATCTGTTTCCAAAAAGATATAATAGAGAAAGCTTAGGACGTTGGAGCTATTCTGTTTTATTATGGGAACTAAGAAAAATTATATGTTGTTGATTTACCTTAATAGAAAAGTCAGTTATATCTAACAGCAAGTAGCTTTGATTCACAGTAATGAGACAAAGCTTTTGCAAGCATTTGCTGATAGAATTCAGCAGGACCAGAGAGAAGAATGGCTTTACTTGCAGGTGCAAGATTCCGAGTGTGCTTCGAGATATCAAACTCTTTTAGATGAACATAAGCTGAACTTGTCAATAGCACTCTAGTCCTCTCGCTGCCATACAAAAATAAACATATCTTGAATGAGTTATAAACTATCTTCATCTTACTACCAAGAGCATGACTAGAGACATATTATGTGTGCCAAATGCATGATTCAGAACCAAAAGTTCAGGTTTTTACAGATTAAAATATATCTTCAAATCTTATAAAAATAGAGATAATTCTCACTAACTGAATTGATTCTTGATATTAAAAATCTTATTACATTTCTTGAAAGCATACAAGAACTTGTTTGATTATGGAGAAGTGAATCTAAAAACAATGTTAGAATATAAAAGAAATAATGAAAGTTTATAAACTAAATTAGTAGAATCACATGTAAGAATCTTTCTATTTCTCTTCGCTGTCTATCTCTTTCTTCCTTTGCCAAATCATCCACATGCTTGTTGTGCAACTAACCTACCCCACTTTCCATCATTTTCATTTTTTTTCCTTTCTAAATACTTTTCTTGGAAAAATGAAAAAAAGCTAACTTTTAATTCCCAGAATTTCACATCTCTATCATTCTTTGAACCTGGATATACCCAGAGATTCAAAGATCCTTTCACCACCAATAAAAAGATGCTAAATCAAACCAATACGTTATTAGTGAAAAAAAAAAGATGATCATTTTTTTTTCCTAAGATTCAATCATTTTCTTTTTTTTTAATAGCCAATATTAAAATCTTTTTCAGTAAAAAAATATATTGAATCTTTTTCCAAAGAAGATGTAAATTACAATCAACTTGCCAAGTTGGCATATTTCAAGCACACTCTTTATCTCAACTCCATAGATCTGAAAGTCCCTAAAAAAGCATAGAATCTTTGCTTGAACTCAAGATTCTTTATCTCATAATCAAATATGAAACACACAAAGAACAATAACGAGATAGCTTTATTTGAAGATACCTTAAGAAATACGGAAACTCATCGAAGGTGACAGTACTCTCTCTTCCATCAATAATCTGTCTCACCAACTCTTGCTCAATCTGTTCTCCTGTGAGATCATCTTCTACAGAACCCGGCCCGTTCGCCCATCTACCCAAACTCTGACCAGATGCCAACCCAATCCCTAATCCAACTCCAACACCTAAAGCTGACAGCAACACGCTCTTCTGCTCCATTTTTTCTCACCGATAGAACAGAACCCTCGTTGCTAAACCACAAGATCTAAGAGGGATTCAACGTGCATTCCAAGGTAAGACAATAAAGAGTTTATCTTTTTTGGTTTTTGTCTGAAAAAGGAAGAGTTTTTTTTTGTGGGTTTGGGGTAAAAAAAGATTGTAGGTGGACGATGGAGAAGAAGAAAGAAGATGGGTCTCTATTTATAGCGACGTTTGGGTTAGTCTTATGGACGTTAACCCTTTCTTTCCCGGGAAAAAGCAAACTCAGATGAAAACTTTCTGATAAATAAATAATATTATATCCAAAAAAAAAATCCAGAAAATTTACCTTTAATTATTTTTTTTTTGTCCAAAGAAATTAGTTAAGTTTTCTGTCAGTGGAAATAAAATATAATAATATAAAGTAAGAAAATAGTTTTTGATCGGTAACCGGGTTTTCTTGTTTTTTCATGTCTTTTTCTTGAACTCTATTTTTTGAATTTTTCTTAGTTTATACTGTAACTGAAACTACTCAGTTATGGACGTATAATGTTGGCCGTTTCTGTGGTGAAAGTCACGCATGGGCGGAGTTACTAATTACTATTACCAAATGAGTTCTCGTAAATAAATTTCTTTCTCCTTAGTTAGTCAAAATTTAATTTACAGTTGGGCCTGTTTCATATACGTGAACCATCCCCTTATTATTTACGAGAACTCATTTGGTTCTCATGCGTGACTTTCACCACAGAAACGGCCACATTATACATATGTCCTGTCCATAACTGAGTAGTTTCAGTTACGGTATAAATTAAGAAAATTTCAAAAATAGAGTTCAAGAAAAAGACATGAAAAACAGGCATATACCCGGTTGAAATAACAAAACAAATTATACATCAATAATCTTAAAGTTAAACACGTATATTGGGTGATGCAGTCTTCTCAAATACACTATATCTTGTTCATGCAAATGTGTATCACAATACGCGTGTCTCTACAAGCGTTAACGACCAAAATCATCTTAAAAGTTTCGTGGAATGAAAAAGGAACCAGAGAATGAACTCAAAATGATATTTGTTATATACTCTGTTTATCAGATTCTATGTATCGGTTTAATAAGCAAAATCTTTTAACTAGTTTGTATTGTATATGAGGTCTCAAACCCCTTACAGATGGATTATACATATTGTGTAATCCCTTCTTCTCAATCAAAGTCATGAATAATTAAGAACTTTGGTGAACACGTTAGCTATTTGATTTGCCTATAATTTACACGTGGTCTTGAGAAAACCACTTCACTGCCGTTCCTCAACTAGATGGCAGTCATTTTCTATATATTTCATTCTCTCATGACATACATGACTAGAAGCAATATGCAGAGCATTCTGAGCATTTCGAGTGTCAATACAATGTGACTGGTGCTGGTGGCGCACAATGTAAAATAAAAAACTGAAAAGGCTGTGAATCCATATTAAATCGCAAGTACCATCAACCACAGATTTGTATTCAGCTTCAAAACTGTTTCCTGAGACTGTTGGTTGTTTCTTTGATCTCAAGAAGACGAGAGAATCATCCAAGAACATACAAATATCACGTAACAGATCTTTCTATACGACTATACCCTACAAGCAAACTAATCAGCATCAAAGAATGTTCTGAGGTTGTTTTTCGATGTGGAGAAAAAAAAGTCTTGACTCAATGCATTTTTAAGTATTTGAGAACCATGTTAGCAGTTCGTAAATGTGTATCCCTTGGATTCCCATATATTCACTCAACTTATGGACATCATATGTAATATTTGATAGTGTATGAGCGAGATAGAGTAATCTTCTAACAATCCTTCTTTAAACAGGCGCATCATCAAAGGCGAATGTCCAAATTTAAATAGACAATATTTTAAATTTATTGAGATTATACACAGATTAATGGGGCATAAGCTTTAATTTTAAAGAGTTTGTGAATATAGATTCTCACCTTGAGAATTTCAATAGGACATAAATAATAAAAAGAGATTTTGGACTACTTAATTTTAAGTTGAAAGCCAAAAAAATTTAACATAGTATCAGAGGTTTTAATAAGTTCTAAAAATGTTTAGTAATCGAATTACACACCTATAATATGACTAAAAAGTGGTTTGTAGTTTCAATTTTCAAACCCGATGGTGATGATCTGCGATGAGAAAATATATTAAGATTATGTAGAGATTAATGGCCAAAAATCTTATTTCTAAAAAGTTATTTAGCAAAAAAAAAAAAGTTCTCACATCATGAGTTATAAGTAATGTATAAAAAATTTGGACCACTATAATCACCACAAATTGGGTTTAAGTTGAAATCTCAAAAACTTAACAAGATAACTGTTTAATTTACCGGAAACCTACATGCTTATGAGAGGTACTTTATTGTTCGTTCTTTTGAAAAAACGAATCTTTTCTTTGTAGAATCTATCATCTCATTGGCATGTGATTTCAAAGGTCCCTTTTCATATTAATAAGATTCCTTAGTCTCTAACGCAAACGTCTCGGGCTTTTTCATGCTTATTTTACTTTTTGTTTGTCATCTTGTAGTGATTGAAAGGTAAAAGTATAGCCAAACACTTTAATTCCAACAAGACTACTTTCTTACTTAGTTACAATGACAAATGTCTACATAGTGGGGAACTCTTCTATTCCATTTGTTTTTGTGCTCAGTACTAGCAGAGCCTTGCCAACACTCTTGACTAACATAAATAGTTGAAAATAAATGCCTCGTTTTTTTTTAAATGCTATATAAATTAATATCATTACATAGCAAAATTAAGTAAAAGCTAACAAACTAAAAATTCATTTTTATAACATTTTAATAATTTATAACATTTTATATATTTTTTAATTTGAGCAGCGCAATCATAAGATTAAGATAAAACTTTGGCTCAATACGAAGTTTGGAAGTTTCAATTGGTCATTTAACTGCTAAAAATGTTAAAACGTTATCTGATTACCACAAAACATAACAATCAGCCTTCTATAGTTTTTTTTATCTGAGCCCATATTCAACTTATCTAGATCCATATATGTAAATATGTTTTATTATTTAGATTAAATAATATAATTCATAGAAATGCCTTAATTAAAAACAGTAACTAACAAAAAGATGCCCTTTTTTTTTTAATAATGGATGCCCTAAGCAATTTCTACAAGGTCTGGGCACCGGGTAAAAACAGTGGAAACGTTCGGTTCAGAAATCTGGTTTTTGGGTTTGTTCAAGTAAAAAAAAAAATCCTAACTAATACTCCTAATGAATTATTGACAAATCATAATTAAATCCTAATGAATTATAACTTTGGTTTGATTTTGTTCGGTATGGAAGTAAAAGGTTCGGTTAAGGTGTAAGAAAAATATTGACAAATCGCGTTATAACTCGGCACAGACTCCACATTTATTCGCTACAACTAGGCACAAACTCGACAAAACTCGTACAGTCGTACTAACCCAGAGACCGGTTCGGATCCAAAACCGGTTAACGCAAATTGGAACTCCACACGAACCAAAACTGTAATTATAGCCATCTTATCATGTCTATGTTAAACATATCTAACTTTATATATAGTTATATATTTATTAAACTATTATAGTTTGTTTCTAAGTATTTCATCTTTTAACCCATCACTTTAATTTAATCATCCACCATACTCTATAGAACGATGACGATTTTTTCGTTGAAAATACTTTTATGTACATTTACATGCACACAAAGAAAGATGCATATTTATATTGAATATTCGTGTGTAGTTGCTTTAGAAGGCAGCACATGGAGATGGAGTTGTAAGAAAATAAATTGCGGGGATGATTTCACTTTTCATTTTTTTTTTGTTTCCATCAAAAACTACTAGCCAAATGTATAGCTTTACACGCCAGTTTCATCTTTTAGAGGCGGCTTTAAATTATAAAACCAATTAAAGAGTCAAATAAAAAGTATATGTATAATAATACCATATGCTTTTCATTTATTCTTGTGGCAAATAACAGCACTAATAACATAAAAATGATGTCAAATGATTGCACCTCTAAGCATACTTAAACTTAAAATGTTTTAAGTCTACAAGACATATAGCATCCACACCACAACAGTTATATATACATGTACATGATGATTTGGTTTTATTGAAACTTTTTGCAGTTTTAATTTGATAATTTCAATTATCGTAACTGTAGCAAAGTTCAAGCAAAATATATTAGCAGCAAGATGCGTTTATGTATCTTTCTAGTTTCTAATGCGTCTGTAAATGTTAACTGTGTTAAAGAAAAATGCAAGGCGCTAGTTTTACAAACAATGATTCACATGTTCAGTCATAAGTAGAAAATCTGTGTACCGAGTTCTATATATCTACATCATCTTAAATCACTGTACATAAAATTAGGTATATAGTATTATTAATGATTACACTAAATCACTACTAACTTTTATTACATTAGGTCAACAACTATATAAATATAACAATTGCAAAACCACTAAACTAGATGCTATTTTTCTAAATGACAAACTATAGTTTATTAAATATCACACTGTTTTCTTAAAAGAAAAATATTTAAATTATTAAAATGCTCACCATTCAGGATTTTCATTCGAGCTAGTTCGGTGGGAATATTGAACACCACTGATTTTGTTTGTGCTGTATAATGTGCTTTACACATATACAATATGATATTATAATGTAATAAAATACTATATTTGTAGCCAAAGAGAAAACTGGCCTTGACCTGGATGACAATTGGCATGTTTCTTGGTACTAATTCAAACCACCACTCAATTAAGCCTACCGAAAACTTTTTGAAAAAATTATATCTAAGTTTTCTAATTGCAGATTATCAACTTAAGCCCCAACAAGTTTACCATAATACGAAAAATTAGTATAGTTTCCCCTCGCATTTTTAGTGATTCTTTTATACCAAGTAATTACACATTTTATGATACCCAGTAAGGATGACTAAACACGGTAAAAGGCCTGCAGTGATTTCCCATTTAAAAAGAAACCATTATCGGGTTTCGGAGATATGGGTACGAGTGGGATGCACATCGAATGGTCTATGTTATTAGTTTGTCTGTTGTGACAAGTGGGATTACACACTTTCAATTGCTTTTTGTGCGCAAAAGATTATATTAAGATTCACACACACACTTTCAATTGCTTTCAGTTAACAATTGGGTTTCTTTTGAATTCATTGTTAAAATATTATGTCTCATTTTTACTTTTCAAACATGTAAAGTTGGGATTTCGTGTGTGTGTGTGTATGTGTGAATCCTTCTTTAACTTTAAATATGATCACATGCCAAAGATGGTGACAATAAGAACAGAAAAATGCTCAATAAACTATATTCTATCTCCACTCTTAATTCATATTGCATTTGGTATTGTCTAATTGGTTTCTTTTGGGCAATGTAGATTTTTTAAAGCATTCACATTGGTAGAGCTTTTAAAGGAATTTTAATTTCAACAATATTAATACTTTATTTCTAATTAGTTATTTAATTAAATTTTAGTATTTAAATAAAATTAGGGTACTTATAAATAAATATGTGTTAAGGAAGTTTTTCATGGGTATCTTAAACTATATTATTCTAAAATTCACTTGAAATACTCTTTTAGATCTCTTTGACCTTGTCTATATTTTGTTTTTATTTTTTAGTGCTCAGATATAAAATATGTAACCGTTGACAAAAAAAAAGAGATAAAAATATGTAACAATGATAATGCTCTTAAAAGTGATATCTCAGACACTTAATAAAGCCCTTTAAATATCTGAAACAAAAACTTAATGCTGAACCTCCTATCATGCCAAAATATTCAAAGTTTTTGATCCAGTGTTTTGAGACTTCACATGTTGTCATGTTGACAACCTTCTCTACGAATATCAATGCACATTACGAATTGAGTGGCTATTTGTCCACTACTTTATTAATGGAATAATAGGTTATATATAGTTGCACATTCTTAGCCGTTGCCTTTACCAAATTTGTTTTTTTTTTCGACATGCCTTTATCAAAATCTCCCTTTCTAGCAGTTGTGACATAATTTCCAAATCAGTATCACATGCTTTCTTTCTTAAACCAGTTTATTTTAAGAAAATGTGATTTAAATATGATTGAGGCTTTGATAAAAAGAAAATGATTGAGGCAAACAATAAAATGTATTTTAACTTTGGATGGTACGCAAGACGACCCAACTTTTCTTATTTTGCCACTAAGTCACAGTCTCATTAGCAACTCCATCATTTTAAAAACTCTTTTTTTTTATAATTCGGGGGTTCTCCACTTACACAGATCATTCCCCCAGACTCGGTCAGGCAGCGGTCTACTTCACCCGGAAGGGTTATACCTGGACTGAGGATAAGGTCCAACACCCAGTACCGCATTTGGTGACAGGGAAGAGGTAGTTCCCCTCCAGGTGGTTCGAACCCACGAGCATGACCATTGGCTCCCAAAACCCTTACCACTTGTTCTACCTCATCCCGTCTTTAAAAACTCTTTCACCATTATTCCTTCTTCTTTTTTTGGTATTTAGTTAAATTGACCAACCATAATTCATGGGATGTAGATTGTTTAAAGTATAATGTTTTAACCACCGATGTTATAAGAGTTTCAATAAATTTAGTTCAATACTAATTAAAAAGCATTTACTCAATCATCCATTTTTGCTAATATATATATATATATATATTAGTTAAAAATTGATGTAAAAACATTGGACAAAAATATACAAGAAAGAGTGAAACAAGATACTTTTGATATTCACTCCTTTTATAAGCAAATACTTATATATATATATATATATATATATATATATATCAGTTAAATCAACACAAAGACTTCAGAAAAAAAAAAATCTCTCAAGCCAAAGCCACATGAAATCATTCAACTCACCGAATTACATGACCCATAAGAAATACTGCCAATAAGTAACCATATGAAAAAACAAGAAACATCTAAAGCTAATCTCTCTCTAAAATAAAAATCCTCAACCTCTTTCTAGAAGACCTTCTTTCATCTCCTTCCCTTAGCTGGCTCCGGCTGCTCTCATAGGACCAGAACCCGGTTTAAATTCCTTATGTTTCTATAATTCATGTTAAAATCTTCATTATCCAGTTCAATCTCTGTCTAGACATCTCTGGTTAGACTTTTGTTCTGCCAGTTTGATCTGATCCCGTTTCTTTTGCTTTCCGCCGATTTGCATGTTGGATTAGAGTTCTCTTGGTTTCTTCATCGATTCGATCTTTTGCCTCCTGTTTATGTGCATGCGACAGAATCTGGTGTGACTGCATTCTCTTCTTGTCATTAACCTTTAGATCTGATCAAAATCTGCTCTTTCGTAAAGCTTTAAGTTGGCATCTAATGTAGACTTCTCTACGATTTTGCCGTTTCCGGTTTGTAGACAGGAAAACAAATTGCTCCGTTTGTTCTCCCGGATCTTGCTGCTTTGTTTTATCAATTGTTTGAGCCATTAACTATAGGAGATTTATAGTTTCGATGGTTTGATCATGATTGTCTCCATCAATTTGTCTCTTCAAAGTTCTCAAGTCTATATGCAATTTGTTCTACCTCCCTTTTGGATCTGTTTAAATTGTTTTTGTGAGATTGTTCTGTAGTTATTTTTCGGTTTGGTTCTATGTTTTCATATCGTCTCCCTCTTGTGGGCTTATGATTCTAGGGATGTAAGTCTAGTTCGCCGGCTAAGTTTTCTGAAATCTCTTGTAATCGCTGGACAGTAATTTTCGTGTTGATGTTAATAAGATCATCTCTAGTGTTAAAAAAAAGTAACCACAAGTGGATGAGGCAATTTTTAAAGATACATTCAAGCAATCTGGATCAAAGCCAAAGCTTCGTCAACTACTTGAAAGAAGTTTAGTGTCACTGCACACCAAAATCTTGATCCAAATAATAAAGTTACCAACTCTAGTCTACAAATCTGAGGATTTTCTTACCGTTTCAGTCCTTTTAAAAAAGTTAATAATACAAAGCTTAAAATCTCTACCACCCAAAAACCTCTAAATCTTCAAGAGATTAGGAAAATAAAGGTTTACTAGATTTTGACCCGTGCGACCGCACATATATTAATTTTCTGTTTTAGTTTTAATTTATTTATATTAAATGATGTATTTGTAATACTTGATCGTTTTACATTGACTATATTAGGGATGTGTATTTGGATACCCACTGATTCGGTTAAAATCTATTTGGGTTTGAGATTCTCGAGTTTAAAGATTTCAGCAACATTCAAATATTTGTAAATTTTGGTTTCGGTTTGATTCGAGTATTTGCAGGTTAGGTTCGGATATAGATAACCCGTTTGAATTATTTTAAAATTTTCAAAATTTATATATACTTTAAATTTCTTTTAAATTTCTCAAAACATATAAATTTGAGTAATGTAAGCCAAAATACCTAAATTAAAAATTAAAAAACTGGTTGAACTTCAATATTTGGATGGAGAATAAATATATATATTTTAAATATTTTTGGTGTTTGATTATTGTTTATCTACTTTATATGTTTACTTTTGACTATTTTTTATATTTTCAAATAGTTTAGACAACTTTAAGTTGACAAAAAAGACAACTTTAAAATATCATTAATTGTTGAAGAATAAAAACAAAAATACATTAATCTAACTAAAAAGATAAACATTAAAATAGGAAATAAAAAAACACATTAATCTAACTGAAAAAGACAAATATTAAAATAGGAAAGAAAAAGAAACACATTAATATAACTGAAAAAAACAAGCATTAAAATAGGAAATTCAATTTAATTCTCAGTGGCATGCAATTGTAAATAACACTGAAAATTAAAGGATATTGTATATGTGTACTTCTGTTTTAATAAGATAGATAAATCCAGCACCATCTTTACCAAAATCACAAAACCATTGACAACCACAGCGAAAGACAACAAATGGTCCAATATAACTCTTAATTTGTCCTATAAAGACTAACAAAGAAAAATAATGGAGAAAGGTACCAATGCCAGTACTCATGAACCATTATGCAACCACCATTTTGGTTACCCCAACACTAGATCACCGTCTTCTAGCAATTAAAAGATCACGAGAGATATAAAAAAGCTTTGCCAAGTAGCTTCATGAAATAGTTGGTCAAAGCCACCACAAAGCCGAGCTAAACCCAAGAAGGCTGATACAAAAAAAAAAAATCTATAGAGGAATCCTCTCATATTACGAACAATATATTTGGTTAGGGCTGTACATTCTATCCGATATCTGAACCCGTATTGGAATCCGTTTTAAAAAATTCGAACCAAAATCTGAACCGAAGTAGAAAAAATCTAAACAGTGTCATCTGAACCCAAACGAGTAATACATGAATCCAAATGGATATCCAAGGATAATCAAACACATGTATATTTAACCATATACTGCAAATCACTCAAGATCAGATTATACATATAATTGTAGAATAAATGATTTGATATACACTTAAAATTCATGTCAAGCTTCTTATTTCATGCATTAACAAAAATTGCATTGAAAATTTCAAAACAAAAACTAGATAAATGTTTTTTTACTTTAAAGTTTTATCTTCAAACTTATTAATTGTCCAACCTAATAAAAATTAGAAAATCAGTTGAGTTAATAGTAAAACTTTAAGTACAAGAAACTTGAATAATGAAGAATTTGAATATATTGTTACAAAAAATGAAGAATTTGAATATTTTATTTTAAAACCCAAATATCCGAACTTGATCCGAAATAATTGACCCCGAACTAAAACTATCTGAACAAGACCTTATATGCAAAAATACCTAAACGGGTACTAAATCCCAATACTGAAATACCCTCCACGAATCTGAATGGGTACACGAATGCTGATGCCTGGATTTGGTGAAGGCAGCCAGGAAGAACTGATTTTCTCAAGAGAGATGGAACATTTGCTCGTATATTGAATTTCAACATACTTTGATGATAATATGGACATTTTCTATATTTTGTTTTGGTTGGGTCTTGATCTAAACCAAGGAAGAAAGAATAGCGTGGAATGAAGTTTGTAAGCGAAAAAAGATATTGGTGTTGAGACCTGTGAAAGAAGTGAATGCAGTTTATTGTTTGAAACTGATTCGGAGAATAGATTCCTCGCAGCCATCATAGTGGGTTAAATGGATCAATTCACACTTATTTGGAGAGAATACCAAATATAAATCGTGGATGTGGAGAAAGCTTTTGATATATAAGGATTCCGCCAGATGGTTTCACAAGTTGAAGTTAAAAGAAAGTCAAATGTAACACTATCAACAATGGTAAAACATATTCAAGACCCTAATTTTAGTTTGACAACTCCACATCAGCTTTTTCTTTTACATATGTTATTTCATGTCTTATAAAATGGACTTTTTATATGTTCAAATAAAATAAATTTCTATGTAGATTTTAAAAATAATAATTTTTATATAAAATTGATAAAACAAAAAAGTAATAATTTACTATCAAATATTTGATTAAAAGTTGTTGGAGGCTGAAAAAAAATTAAAGAGATTTGTAACCAATAGAAAATAGGTCGACGAGTTATTTTCCCACGAGAACTATTGTATAGCATCAAATGTTTCCCAAACTATTACCATGTTCTATATACCTTCAAAATCAAAGTTTCAGACTTATTTATCCATGAATCTGTTTAGACAGTATTTTGGTATAATCATGAGACCATACCACAAAAATTAGAAAATTTAACCGGAATCGGTTCAAAACTCAACATTTCACCAAGTTATACCTTACCGGTAAAGGCACTATTCTCTATGATCTCAATTCTGAAGACAAGTTGAACCCTAAAATTAATTATCAAAATTCGATTGTCTCAATCTCTGATTTCTGAAAACGACATTAAAAGGTGATGTCTGGGTCTGCAAATTCTGGAGCTTCCATAGGGTCAAAACCTGAGTACAATCCTTTTCAAGATACTTCCGACTAATGCCATTGATCTCCGGCTTCATTTTCAGTCTTCTTTCTCAAGCTTCAGTTTTTTTATTTTTCGTCTCAATTGTATCTCCTATTTTTCTGAAAAAAAGTTTGTTAGAATTATTGATTCTTCAGAATACAGACAAAAACGTTTCAGTTGTTTAAGAGAGAACTTAGATTATACAGGTATAAACAAGCTTGCTCTGTTACGTAAACAAAAAACAGAGTAACTGAAACATCTTCTCTACCAGGTGCTGTACACATATTAGTATATTACTCTTAGTTATTATATGTGTACTTTTGTATATTCAACGTCGTCATTTTCAATCATAGGTATGCTGAATCGGGCTGGTGAAAGATGAAACGTGCGGATCAAGGAAAGCTGAAAATTAGCCCAATCTTCTACAAACTGTGTGCAACAGACGTCATGGAACAAATTGGTGAGTTTGGTGAAAACTTTTGGAGTGTGTCTCCAACAAGATGGCTTTGTGGTTGAAAGACAAGAGGTAGGTTCACAAACTCACGCTCACAGTCACAGACTATGATTTAGGATTTTTTTTACTTTCGATTTGGATGTTTCTCGTGTCTAGGTTTTTGGGTTAATTGGTTTGTCAGGTCTCTGTTTTTTATTCATGTTTAATTGAGTTAATAGGATTTAATTGGGTTTTCTATTGGTTTATAGTCAAATTAATTAAGTTTTGGTTTAACTTATGTACAGTAAACCAACATAAACCAATTTATGGGTTTAGGGTTTCTAACTTTGATTTAAGGGAGATATAAGTATTTAACATTTGTTTTGTTGGGATATAAATCTGAAACTTTGATTTCGGGGTTATATAGAACGAGGCAATAGTTTAAGAGACATTTGATGCATAGAAAATAATTGGTTTGTGCCACATGTCATTTTTTATTTTATTTCTACCAATTTAATTAGTTGAATCTTTTCAACATGAATAACTATGCATATATCTCTTTTTATTCAACTTTCCATTACAACATATTTAACTGTTGAATTCTTTTCTTCAATTTACCATTGTATATGGTAAAGAAGTTTCATTGAATTGTAGATTTTCATCCATGCGTATGATATGATGTGAGAGTGAGAGTATGTAGTTTGAAATCTTGTATCTGGAAGGTAGTTGTTTTCACTGGCTTGCGGATCAACTGATCGTAGGCTGGAATCAGTTGCGTAATAATACAAAAGTTAAATTAAATTAAATTATTATAAAACAAACGAGAAAACATGCATTTAAATATCAAATTTATTCAAATTTGCCAAGAATACGTATTTTTTATTAATCCAAAAAATTCCAAATTTACTTTAACCTAGCGAATTTAGGTATGAGTTTAGTCAAAGATAATTGTCGTTAATCCGCTGTTTACTGTTCACATCTACTGTTCACGGTGACAGAAACTACACATTTTAAACATTAGAAACACAAAATCCACAAATCGATTTAACCTCTTTATTCTCTCTGTTTGCTTCAGAAGGCAAATCTAATTTAATATGAACAATACGAGAAGTAAAAAACTTACATGTCGTCGTCAACAAGATCGAGAATCTAAACCTCCACCTGTGGTTAAAAGCAATGAGATTGAGAGTCACAAAGAGCAGCATGAACATGTACCTTATGATGATTGTGAAGCCATTGTTGATGATTCCAATTATGGGTTGGTAGAAGAAGTTGAAGAAAATATCGTTGAAGAAGAAAAAGTTGGTGGTTTTTTTGTGATCTCCGCAAAGAATCAAAAAGTGGATGACTACGTTTCAGATTACTGCACTACTATAAGATGGAGAAAGACTTATGAGCATAGTATTAGGTATGTTGAAGGGATGAAGTTGCGGCCGACTTTGAACAAGTTACATGTCTTGCCTTCACTAAATAGGTTAGGCAATTGAAGAAGACAAAGTAATTATGCTAGAAAGAAAAGCGTCAATGAATCATCTTCATAGTCAACAAATAACACTAAGCTAAATCGCGATAAGCGCATTATGTCTCTCTCAAACTGCAGAGAAGGATATACCAAGGTTATTTGTTCAAAACCGAGAGTGGAACCTGAACCAAAACGACTACGAAGTCAGCAAAGTAAGGATCAGGTATGCTTGTGTTGTTCTCTTTATGTTTTCACAACTTGGTTCACAAAGAAAATCACAACTTAGATAGTGAAGATGCTGTTTCTTGTTGTGTTGTTCTTTTATCATTTATAAAATTTTGATGTTGTTTTTAATTGTTGAACAGTGAACAGTAAAACATGAACAGTAAACAGCTGAATAACGACATTTATCTTTGACTAAACTCATATCTAAATTGAATAGATCAAGATAAATTTCATGTTTTTTTCTATTAATAAAAATTCTGTATTTTGTTTGGTATTTTTAAATAAGTTCCATATTTATTCGTTTTCTCTAAAACAAACTCATTCACTTTACAAAAAAAAAAAATGAAAGACGTTATTTTAGTTTTATGCATATATATATATATATATATATATATATGTCGCTATTTACTATTTTAGTGTGAACACTTTTTCCTTCGCTGTTTTGGAATTTTTCAAAGCTACTTGTTCATTTCTAAGATTCAATCTATTTCCACTTTCTCTTTGCGTACACATTATATAATTATTTTCTCTTTTAAAATAAGTTAAGTGATATTTTTTAATGGACTCTACATATATAACTTAATCTCACATTATTGTATTTATAATATATTGTGTTTACATATAAATATATATGTTACGAGAAAATATAACTTATACAATACATTTTGAAGAAAATTTGGAAATTTCATCTATGAACTTGATTGATAAGGTTATTAGCATAAACATTATGTTCATTATTATCTAATCAATATTTATCACAAAAACATTTATAAAAGCATTTACAAGATACAATGCTCTCCAAATATTTTTTACTACATGATTTCGTATGAAACTTTTGTTAGAACATTTGTAGTTAGAATATATAAAATTTTAAAAATAATTATAGATAATTAGTTAATTTTTATTTAATAATATACAAAACTATGTTCATAATCAAAAATAAATTTATATTTTTAAAAATAAAAGTTGTGATTAAATATTTTGAACTTAAAAAAAAACAATATTTCACATTTCAAATATAATATAATTTATATAGTTACACATATCATTCATTATATTTAATCAAAAACATAAAATGATATATATTTATATATTATATATTAAATATTATAAAATAAACATATATATATATTATTTAAAAATAAATAAATTATATGTCATATATTAGTTTTATGATTATATTATATACGAAATCATTTATTGTTCTACCATCAAATAAATAATGATAATATATATATATATATATACAATTAATTTAGTTTATTAAATAATATCACAAATTATTTTAAAATCCAAAAATAAAATTTAAAATTTTTAAATAAACTTTGTAGTTATTTTTTAAATAATAATATATCACATTTAAAATTTAATTTATATAATTGAATAAGATCCATTATTTTTAATAAAAAAATATATTATTAATATAAATTATAATTTAATATATTATTTTTAATTTATATAATATACTAACTTTTATGATGCTCTACCAATCATTTTATAATAATATTTCACATTTAAAACTTAATTAATTTATATAATTAAATAATATTAATTATTTTTGATAAAAATATATTATAAATATATATTATAATTTAATATATATTATTTTCACTTATATAATGCTCTACTAATCATTTTATTAAAAAAATTTAATGAGAACATATAGCTTCTATAGGATATGATTTCTAGATATTTTACTTTTAAAACTACATCACTTTGTAAAGTTTTGAAAACTACACTTTAATAAATGAAAATTGACTACAATATCCAATCTAAATTCTGAAAATTATTCTAATATACTTTTATCCTCGTAATTATTTTAATATTTTAAACTAATAAACTTAACAAAAATGAGATTTTTAAAGATAATATTATTTATATCTACACAATATAAATATATCTTATATTTTAAAACAAATAAAAGAAATGAAGTTCGTATCTTTTCCATTTTGTGAATTTATTTTTTATTTTTTTACAATAGTAATTGGTCTTTCCACAATCACATATTTCTTTTTCTTTTTACATATTTTTCTTTAAATTATAGTCTTCATGCTTTCTCTCTCTCTCTTTTGCATGTTCTTACATTTTTTGAACTTTATACTTCATAAGAATTAAAATAATTTAATCAAACAAATAAAAATATAAGAATCAAACGCTAATTTAACATTTTATCAGTTCATAAACTTTAAACTAACCAAATAAGAGTGATGTCTGTAGAGGATGAAAGAATAGTAGAAACTAATAAAAAGGTTCCATCACAAGAAAATCCTCAGAATTTCTTCACAAACTAAATTAGGGTATAACAAAAAACTATAAAATAATAATCCAATATAAAATTCTAGAGAGATATTGTATAGTATGAGGAACATATTTTTTTGTAGAAGTAATGGTGTAAGTTTCATATTTAGATAGATTTCACAAAGCTGAATTTTCTTAAGGATAAATCTTAAAATATTTCAGAAATGTTCAAATTTTTTAAAAAATTATTAAAATTTATTTTAAAATATAATAACATGATAGAAATGTCTTTGCACAAATAAGAAAGTGTAGTTTTCAAAAATAAAAAATGTAAGTATATTTTTCATATTTAAGAACACAAATAGGATATTTTCAAATTTTCCCTACATTTTACATGAACAATATTAAGTTTTAAATTATTCAATCTCTTAAATAGAAGGGGTAGTTATTGTTGAATCTATAAAATTAATCACCGTATCAATTTTTTATACAAAATTACAAATAAACTTGACTAATATAAACTATATGCAGCTCTATATCATTAGTTTCGTTTATTTTTATATTAATATTACAATCTACTCTATGCAGTGAATTTACATATCATATACGTTACATACAATAATGTGGAAACAAATTTAAATATTATAAGTTTACAAAAAAAAAATATTATACTATCATATATACATTTTAAAAAGTAAAATAAGAGTCGTTCATAAAAATTTGCACCTAATAAATATATTATGATAATAGATTTATTGTGAGTCTTTACTAAATACAAAAGTTAAAATGAACATTTGTCATTCAAGTAAAGATGTAGCTACTGGTATAATAAAAATATTTACAATTACATATTAGCAGTTTATATGCATAAAATTATATAATATTTAAAATTTACATTTTATATTTTATAGATATAATGTATAAATTTATTAGCACAAAATAGTAAAATGGTGGTCAGTTTAAAAGAAACAATTATATAAATATAAATAAATTAGAAAATTACACATCATATTTTTGAATCCTTCGTAAAATGAAATTTATGTATCATTAAATCTTCATATTATAAAAAATATTACCAAATTAAATTAAATAATCAATATAGAAAAAAATTAGTAAAAAATACAAATTTAACCAACAACAGAAAATAACTAAAATAAAGACTCTACGTACAAATAGTTGTGCATGTGAAGAAACACCAATGCCCCAAGATACAACCAAACGTATAAACTCAGAATACAAATAAATTCTTATTTAAGGCAAACCTTCATGGCTAATAAACGAATCATTCAACGTAGAGGAAATCCAAATCCCTTGCAAAGAACATAGAATATAAAAAGAAGCTATCAGATAGATCATCCTCACAATCACCAACCTTCGTTTATTTCCCCAGTAAAATTAGAATTAAGAGGCAGATTTTCAGCAATATTTGCTTATCTGTTGCATTCTTTGATATTTGAATAATGGCAGTTACTAAGGAAGGTGGACCAACACACTTCTACGAGGAAATCGAACCCTTTTGTCGATGGAGGAGAACGGAAGGCGTCGACATAGTTGAGCTACATCTTCCTTCAGGTACATCAATTAGTGAGTTTATAACAAAACAACAATATTTTAAAAATATCTTCTTATGTTAAGAAATATTATCATTACCATAACTAATTAATTTTAATAAATATTAGTATTTCCATAGTTAAGTAACTTAATAAAAATATATATGAAAATATCTATCTTCTAACTTGAAAACAATAAAATAATAACACATATTTTACTACTATTGTAAACATTAAGCTGATGGTACCTGATAATGGTAAGATCTAGAAACTTTGTGACCAAAAAAGGTTAAGATCGAGAAACTAATAATAAGGTAAAACATGACTTTGCTTCATTTTCCAAATCAGTTAAAATCTACTAACAAAGCTTTAGACCATCGATTGCAATTTTCTATCAATAAAAAGGGAACTGGTGTTTGTATAGGTTTGAAGAAAGAGCATCTTAAAATACAAATTAGCAACACCGGTATACTAACAATAACAGGAAGCTGTCCTGTGGACAAAACCAAATCAATCAAGTTTAGGAAAGAAACAAAAGTTGCAAAAAATTGTAACAGAAATGAGATTCGTGCCAAGTTCTCAAAGGGAGTTTTATATGTGACAATGCCAAAGACAAGCCCCACAGCTGTGGCTCCTTTTCTTGGTTCTAAGGGAAACACATCAGGAACTCGAGACAGTAAAGCGGATGATGATGGGAGTAATATAGAGAAGTGTGGACGTGAATCTCATAGTAAATTTGGCTCATTGAGGGAAAGACTATGGAGGAAGCCAATCATTGAGGGTGTGGCAGCCGTGGTGGTTGTGGTTGTTGCTGTTGTAGGAGCGGTCAAGGCCTACCAATGTGTTATTGCATCACCTGTTTGATCATGTTTCAATAATTCTACATTGTTTCCAATGGTATAATTAAATAAATAAATGCGTTGTTTACTCTACAGAAACTATTTCAAAATATATATGCGTTGGTATAATTAAATAAACTCTTTCACATTAGGCCAATTTATAAGCGTCAGCAAGATATGCAAGTATTTATTATAAATAACCATATGTTATTATTGTGTCATTTTAAAATGTACATAATGGAACATAATAGATAAAATGATTATGTTTTGCTAAATTTTATCAATACTTGGATTTTAAGATACTTATTAAAATGCACTACGGAATTCTCAATGTTTTACACACATAATTTTGAGTTTGACCACCAAAATTTCGTCTTTTCTTTTTTTTTTTGATTAAAAATTTTCGTCTTTTCTGCAGTAAAAAAAATTACCAATTCATTTTTATTTGGTTAAATTAGCTGAAACTTTTTTCAGTCGACACTATTATTGAATAAGTACAACTGTTTATAGTCTCCAACCAAAACTCACGAGGTTCGTAAACTCAATAACAATTTAAACTATTTGATTACTTTAAACTCAATATCAAGTATCAGCAATATTCTTTCAAAAAAAAAGTATCAGCAATATAAATATCAGTTAAAAAAAAGTATCAGCAATATTGATTCATTTTTGTCAAGTGATTATCTAATATTCAACTAATAATTAATAAGTATATAATTCCAAGAAAATTGAGTTGTGATGGGACAAATAAATAACCAAACTAAAGTTTAAAGAATAACGGCCACACGGATATGAGTTATTGCTTTCGACTCATTTGAATGTCCAGGAGAGGGTCTATCCGTGGGCTGTACCTCCACCCGGAGGTTAGACTTGTGTCAGCATTGATCCGGGTTTAACCTTTTTTTGTCAAAAAAAAAATACTTTTAATTGTATTAACCTTTGAATACCGTCAAAGGGCCAAACCAATAAGAACTTAAACTTTTGAGATCTCATTACTTTTTGGGATACGTCTTTGTCTTTGTCCAGATCTGAACTCAACATTACCTGGTTTTGGACCTACAACACGATTTAATTAGTTTCTCTTATTTTAGTTTTTTTCCTCCGACATATTTTTTCCTATGTTATGGTTTACAAAAGCGACAAATACTGGATCCACTAAAAATAATTAATATATGAATTTTAGTTCTAACTCATAACAAGGAATGAAGACAACGATAATTTTCCAAAAAAAAAATAGTAATTCATATTTTCAATTTGTTCCAGGTCTATTGTATTCAAAAATAAAAAGAAGATCATTTTATTCCTAGTCTATTGCCAAAAACACTCGTAGAGTGTCGGAAATTTTTCTTGTTGGGCCTTCTACCCGTAAAACTAGTATGATGCAGCCTGAATCAAAATTTAATTAATTAGAACATTCAGATATAATCTTAAATATTTATAGTTTTAACATTAAAATTTAATGAAAATTTTTTTGACCAAAAAAAAAAAATTTAAATGAAAATTTTTATGTAACCGATATAAATTTCACGTAAGAATCTCTCAGATAACCAAATCAAGTGGAACATAGTGTTTTAGAATAGTAAGGAAAGAGATTTGTATAGTTCATCTTCGAGACGATCCTTTTAATAGTTTTTTTTTTTTTAATAGTTTTTTTCTTCTTCTCATTTTCTACAAATCCCAACACCGATCCAAGAAGATGAACTAACTAAGTTACCCTCCACAAGGGTTCATTTGGATTCTTCTCAAAGCTTGAGAGCGAAAGCAAACCCAACATTGGCACTCTTCTCGATCGACATAGATTATGTGGTACAGTGGTAGTACGTACGATGCATTCAGTTTGTCACCTTTGTCCTTCCTCCTTGAAAAGATAATTTAAGGAAATTACAAAGTTCAATAAGAAAATCTGAATGTTCAATGAAGCATAAGAAAAACAAACTTGTGAAATCCAGTAAGAGTTTCAATCATAACAGTTTAACCTCGAGTGTTTAAACAAAGTTATATCATCAACATAAAACTATCGGACTACTTGCAAATCTTATTTATGTCACTAACAATGGACAATCAGCGTATAAGAATCAATAAGCAGGAGACAAAATACATACCTCAATGTTTTCTTCTGTACGCGTAGACGTAGTCGTTGCGATGGTGGCCTATAACTGAGAAGCTTTGGTGTGAAGAACTAATATTTTTGGATCAAGAAAGAGCGTAAGAGGATACATATATGTATGTATGGTTTGATTGAAACTGTTGCATGCCTCTTGATTAATGATGGAATAGTTAATGGAATTTATGAGTGTTGATAGTGGGACGGAGGCATTGAGGAATGAAAACCAAAAAGGATAAATCGAGCCCGAGCCGGAGAAGATAACAAAGGTGTGTATATGGACTAAAAATGGGCCTACTGAAGATAAAAGAAAAGCATATTGTAACGCCCAATAGCAGGTTTGTGGGCTCTAACTTTCTATTGACCTATCATCTCGCTGATCTCTCAACTCTCCATTGGTTGATTATATTTGATGAGGTAGATTGACTCAGAGCTCAATCCCAATCCTTTTTATATATTGGGATATATCTATGTTTATTCATATTGTGAAAAACTAATAAAAAGTGATATGATATATAAGTGTATGATGATGTGTTATATTATTAGAAGAGATAAAACGATATGTACGTATATGTATAATTGAGGAAATACATTTGACTATACTTTATTTTATGGAAATGAAACAACTGTTATAGATTAGCTTGACTTTGAATATTTATTTTTCTTCATTATATATTATACATATGTAAGTAAATTAAAGTCTTAGGAATAAATATTATATATAAATTACTCTTATGTATTTTATGTTTTTACATATTATGAAATAATAGATATATATTGAATAACTAAAAATTTAGTAACTGCCATGTATATAATTAAATTAGTACAAACACATAGATAAATTTCATTAATCCAAACAAACACATAGTAATTTATAATTTTAAGAACATTCAATGCAAAGGTTAAAATAAATATTAAGTGGTCAGTATTTGTTTAAAAATTTTCTTAAAAAATCAAAGAAAATTTTAAAATTAAAATAATTAAATATTTTTATATGGTATATAATTTATTTAAACAATATATATATATATATATATTAAATAAGACGTCCTACTTATATAATTTTTGTAATAATTTGTATCTTACTATAACATAAATTTTAAACCATGAATCCCAAAAATTTCAATGTGAGATTTTTAACAACTTTAGTTATTTATAGTTATTTTGAAAATTAAAAATATAACATATACAGAAAAATCTAAAATTTTCTTATATATTTTATGTGGTTATATAATTTATTTTAAAATTATAATTTCAAAAAATGATAGAGAATAGACTAAATTTTATCATATTTTTATTATTAAAAATCATTAATTGTCATATATACTTAAGCCACATTAGACAATTACGTTATTTTTTATAAAAAAATAATGAATAACATTAATAATTAATTTATGGTCAGTTTAATAAAAAATTATTATATATTTAGATGAACCAACATATTTTCAAGGATTATAAGAATGATTGTGATAATGACACCACAAAAAAATATTGTAGTGCTTCTATTTTAATATATATGAGATTATATATATATAATGATGAGCATAATTGTTCAGATTCATATAAATATTCAACAACTTTTTAACAAAGAATATCACTGAAATTATGTGTCTGCCGTTAGAGTCTCACATCGTTTAAGATATGTATCATTGGACAATATATATGTATATGGTCAGTCTTCCACTTATAAGTTAGTTATTGGGTGTGAATTTGGTTCATCGCTAATATCAGCCGTCAACACTCCTCTTCGTCATTCTATCGGTCGTTGTGATCGACTGATTTCCTCTTGCAAGTTCTCAGAGCCTAAGTGGTGTGTGACATCTTTATCGGCGACGGATGCACAAATGCAAGCTAATTTTGGTTGGCTGTGTGGCGAGACAATAGTTGACTGTGACCCAATCAAACCTGGTGGACCCTGTTTTGAGCCAAATACTCTTAGAAATCATGCATCGTTTGTAATGAATGAGTATTACCAATTTAACTGACAAAACGACGAAGCATGTTATTTCAAAAATTCGAGTATGTACCTTACTACCAATCCAAGCTATGGTGATTGTGTGTATGAAGCGTAGGAATAAAAATACTAATAATCTTGATGTAGTTCGTTGAATGTATTGGAGAATGAATGATTTTAAGGTTTCTTTTTCTTTTTACAAATTATATATCATGCGGACTCATTTTAAACATTGTGTTTAAAATGAGGTTAATGAAAAATAAACATTATGTAAGGTTAATGAAAAATAAAGTATCTTTGTCATTGGATTCAACTTCTTTTTTTTTTTTTTGGTTTCTCTCAGTGGCTGCAACTACAAATCTTTTTTTGTGTATCATAAATCACTCGAAATGCATTACTTAATTGGACATCATGTAAAACTAACCAGAGTCATTCATATATTGTTCTCACATCCTTATCTATGATTCGTTAAAGAATTGGTGTAGATGATGCTCGGATTTCCAAAAAAAAAAAGTTGGGGAAAATGAGAGAAAGTATGTAAATTTGTCTGGCAGAATATATGCTTTGGGCCTGGGCACGGATCGGATATTCGGGTTTTTGAAGGTATTTGTGATTTGCTTCGAATGTTACGGATATCTGATTTTTCGATTTGCTTTGCTTCGGAAAAATACGGATATTCGGAAAAACGGATATCCGGAAAATAAATAGATATTTGCGGATATTCGCGGATACTTACGGATCTCTCATTTGTTTTGATTAATACAAATAATCTTAAAAATTTGATACAAATTTGTTTTGTAAAATATATGTTTTGCATGATATAAAAGATAAAAATTAAAAGAAATAGTGAAAAATCTTCATATTTTGTAAATTTTTAAACTTAGTTAAAGTTATAATAACACAAAACTTAAGAAAAAAAATTATAATTGTCATAAATATTTTCTCTTCCTTTTATGTAATACTTTTATATAAGTAATAATATGAATAGAATCTATCAAATAATATATTAGAATAATAATTATATAATTTTATACATTTAAAACTTTAAATATAATCAAAATATACATGTATTTATATATTGACGGATCGGATCGGATATTCGTTTCCCAAAATTTTAATATTTGTGATTTGCTTCGATTTTGACGGATATTGAATTTTAGTATTTGCTTTGCTTCAAAAGCTTACGGAATTTTCGGATCGAATAACAACGGATAACGAATCGAATCAAATTTAACGGATAAAATGTCCAGCCCGAGCCAAAACTAATTAATATCTTATCCACATCTCCTGTCAACCGATTCCCTTGGTCTAATATTTTGCATACTATAATAATAAACTTTTATGTATGTATGCCGTTGCACATTTCTGAGTTCATAAGTCACGTAAAGTTGTGAGAATGTATGGTATACATGTATGTATAATTGTATATATAAGGTTGCTTAATCGAATATTATGACAAGTTAACGAATTGATTCTCGCCCGACAAAAGGCATGGATTAATATAATGGTTTTTGTTGGCCTATTATTTGAGTATAATCAATCTTTTCGGCCAAATTTAAGTTAGCAAAACACGACTTGACCAGTAAGCAACATAACCCTTGCAGCATTTTAAGTAAAGATTTACGCATTTCATGTTTGACAAAGTAAACAATTTTCTTTGATTAGCGATTTAAAAACTTTCAAGTAAATTGACGCGATGAATGATGATGATGATCTAGCTAGTTCTAGTTTTCTTGTCGGGATTTATCGGCATAATTATAACAACACATACATTTTGTTCCTTCTCAAATTGATTGTTTTTGTTTGTTCTGTCCATAGATATGTTAAAATTAGGTCACTGTAGACTTGTAGTCTTGTGTTCACTTATTACTTATGGACCAGTTTATAATTTATAAGATCCTATTTAAGAAAATCTTCTGACAGTTTATTTACTTAACTATACACTGTATGAAAAGTCATTTGCTTAATGATTCGGACGACGAATGGCTAGTGTTGTAGATGCTACTGTCTGTCTGATTTAATTTTACAAGAAAAAAATGTTGGTCTGTGACAAATATTTATTGTTGTATTCTGGGACTTGATTAGCTGGGATGTTCCTGCTCATACAAATACAATTGGTGGTTTCCCTGCTCATACAAATACAACTGGTGGTTTCGTATAATTTATTATTTTACAACAATTTAAAATTTAATAACGGTGTAGGGGGAATGTGCATGTTGGCGAGACTGATAGGCAACACAACCGGAACAAATACATTACCTGCAATAATGTGAATAGTCCAACTTCGACTAATGCAACCTAACTAAGCTAACCATTGACTAAGGAGAGATTTGACGTTTTTGGGGTCTTTTCTTGTCATAGCTACTTCCTAGTTATAAAACTAATGGAAGAAGAAACGAGTCACTAGTATTGATCTACCAATTAAGTGTTTAGCTTTCCATCTTACGACTGGTCCTCAAATGTAAGACCTAAATGATCTGGTATCTGTCGACCCTGGTCCAATTTATGCAAAAGTACTAAACTCTTTCTTTCGGTATGGAACTTTTTTTTTCTTTCACAGTCATCAACGAGTTTATCGCCCTAGCTAGTGTCTAGCTAGGTCATCATCCTTTTCTTTCACATTGTTCAATATCTTGTAACAATTAACTGTTTACTAGTAATGGACATGCATCCATTGCTAGCCTTAAAGAAACCTACATATATTTCTGATATAAACATATCGAGCGTTAAAATTGAAGACAGATGCCGAAGCTTAAATACAATCAATCTAGTATATCTCTCTCAACAGATTATGACAAAAGAGAAATGACCTTATATTTGTTGAAGTGTTTTTGGTCCCCCAAGAAGAAGAAGATGAAATAAGAAGAAAATGAAAAGGAAATGAAGATAGGAGATGGGAACAGTGTCACGAGGAATGCTTTGGATCTTCTCGGAACATATCTTGTCCATGTCTCCTTGTTTTGTCTCACTAGCACGTGAGATTATAGTTTCTTCTTCATCGCTTACTCAATTATATTTTTCTCATTTAAAAAAGTTTTCGTTTGTGACACTATTCAAATATATAATCGGCTAATCCTCACGAAGCTTCAGCTTTGTTGCCTAATATTTCTCTATTTGCATTTTTGTCGGATATAATTCGGTATAGGGATAACAGTTCCTAGGTGCATGATGTTACGGACATCTTGATTTTGAATTTGTCTCCACAATGGAGTGGTTTAAATTGAAGAGAAAGATATTTTTGTGGTCCTTTGTTAGTATATATAGTTTATACAGTGTTCGAACAAATTATTATGGTTCTATATGTCGCCACTATTATAAGAATCAAGCAAATTAATAGAAATGTTTAAAAAACAAACAAAACAATATCAGTTTGAATTTTGTTTCCAAGTTTGTTTACAATTTTGCTTTCTTTTATCATATATGAAATAAGCAATTGTCAGATGACCCGAAATATCAAACATGGCCAAGAGTAAGATAAATAAATTAAAAAAAAAGATAAATAAATTGAATTAATTGGTGGGTTTCAACAAACCAAATTTGTCACCACTTGGTCCACTTCGGTACGAATAAGTATAAAAAGTAAGAAAAAATGATCGAATGTCCAATTGGCTGTTCGTATGGTCGGCCATAAGAGCTGTGGACATTGGGTTGAGAAAGTCCTTTAGATCTTGATAGTAAGTAATATGATTCTAACAAAAAGTTGTTTGGTTCTTTCAAGTCACACTTGGAGTTCATCATATAATACGTGAGTGAGCTTACATCAAATTTTTGATAGACGTGGTACTATGAAGTGATATGTCTTTTTTGGGTATGGTGTTAAATTTTGTTTTTATTTATTTATTTATTTGGTTATCGGAAAGAGATATATGAGTTCCATACATCTTCCTATGGGAACCAAAACTCCTCTATAACAAAGTTTTTTAAATGCAACCTGTTTCAGAAAGTTAAAGGATGACAACGACCAATAGAACCAACTACACATAGTTCAAATGGTGACTTTAGGAATATGGTCATAACTCATAAAGACAGGTGATCAAGGCTATTTTTCTATCGTTCCAAAGTTATTATCTCGCTTTACAAGACAAGTTACATTAAATATGTAAATGCTTTGTGAGTTTCATTATATTTTGGTTGTAAGATTTGGATCCAGATGCAATGTAACCAATTGAGTCTATATGTGCATGTACCCAAATCTTCTAGGACCTATCAATTTGAAGAATAAGAAAGTAAGAAAAATGATGCCTAGGCAAATCTTTTTGCCTGTCTTTTTGGGTGAATATGTCCTGTGCCACAATAGTTTCAAGCATTAAATATGTGTTTTACATAAATATTTTAGTTTCGAATCTTTCTTGTCTCTAATGGTATAAGGTCTATAAGTTTTTAATTCATAAAACTCTACATTTATCTATGGATAGCCAATCTTCTGCAACAAAGTTGCCCCAAAAAACATGGGCAGTAATTTTGTTTTATAAAAGAGAATTACTTTAAATCGGTCCTTAAGGCACTCTCTTACGTCTATAGCAGCATCGAAACCGCTAGGCTTGTCCCCTTCCAATTGCAGACTACATTTATGCAGCTTTGGTTAAAATGCGGTAGAATAGAATAGTATATACTCATAATTTAATGCTAATTCAGTGTGATTAACAGAACTAATTAACTTTTGATCGATTATCTATAATACAAAGGTTATATTCTTTCCAGAGATTTTTTGTCTGTCGATTGATAAATCGCAGATTTTACTTCAGAATTTCCACTGATTATTTTAACTAAATTTAAAATTTCTTTTTCAAAATGATGTTTTAAATAAATTAAAATGGTATTTCAATTTCTCTTCAAAATTTTCACTGATCAGTTTAACTATTATTACATTATTCAGCTCTCTAAATCTAAGTGAAAGGCAATAATATATATTCTAAATTAAATATTTTTAAAAATTTCAAAATGATGATTTCAAAAAAATTAAGATGGTGTTTCAATTATAGACTACATCTATGCAGCTTTGGTTAAAATGTTATTGATACATGGAACAATATATAGTCATAATGTAATACTAATTCAATGTGATTAACAAAATTAATTAACCTTTGATTGTTTATCTATAATGCATGGGTTATTTTGCTTCCCGAGCTTTTTTCTTATTGATTAATCATAATTTTTTGATATTCACAGATTTTGCTTCAAAATTTACACTGATCAGTTTAATTAAATTTAAATATTTTAAACATTTTTAAATGATGTTTTTCAAAAAAAATTAAGTGGTGTTTCGATTTTGCTTCAAAATTTTCACTGGTCAGTTTAAATCTTATTATATTATTCATTATTTGTAAATCTAAAAAACAATAGTATAAATTCTAAGAACACTACATTTATGCAGATTTAGTTAAAATGTGATAGATATATATAGTCATAATATAATGGCAACTCAATGTGATTTACAGATTTAACTAAGCTTTGATCTATTATCTACAATTTATGGGTTATTTTGATTATCAAGCCTTTTCTCTCTATTGATTAGTCGTAAAATTTTGATATTCACATATTTTGCTACAAAATCTTCACAGATAATTTTAACTAAATTCAAATATTTTTAAAAAATTTCAAAAATGTTGTTTTTCAAAAAATATTAAAATGGTGTTTCGATTTTGCTTCAAAATTTCCACTGATAAATTTATCTCTTATTATTTTATTCAATATATGTAAATCTAAGTGAAAGGAAATAATATAAATTATAAATTTAATATTTTAAATTTTCAAAATGATGTTTTCCAAAAAATTAAAATGGTGTTTCAATTATATATAGACTACATTTATGCAGCTTTTGTTAAAATATGATAGATATATAGCATAGTATTTAGTCATAATTTAATGCTAATTCAATGTGATTAACAGAATTAGTTAACCTTTAATTTTTTAATCGATTATCTATAAATCCTGGGTTATTTTACATATCACATTTTCTCTCTCTACTATTTTGCATTCCCTCTCCAAAACATGATATTCACGTTTTTTAACAACCAGATAAATGGCATGATCTAATTTTTGAAATAGATTAGAATTGATAACCATCAAGTAATTCGAAATAGTACACATTAGAACATTTCTAATATATTTTTATTAAAAATAAAATAAATAATTTTATAATATATGTGAAATTAATTTAATATAAATATCTATAAATAGTATTTTTTATTTTCTCTAAATATAAATGAATATATTTCTTCTTTTAAATATATAAAATAATATTTTTATTTTAGAAAATAATTAAAATGGGTTGGAGTATATTTTTTTTTATAATGGCAATGAACTAGAGATACTTTTACAACCTGATCGACCTTGATGTACCTCTGATACTTGCAATATTTTGCATAGCCTAAGTTGAAAAAGAGTATCTCAATTTCACTTAAAACAAACTAAGAATAGGAAAAAATAAAAGAGGGATTTGAGATTATTTAATTTTGTAAAAGAATATTAATATAAGAGAAGTATCTGAGATGGTTTTAATTTTGTTATTTACTTAAATTGTAAAAAGGAAAGGAAAATAAAATAAAGTCTGCAAGTGGTTTAATCGTGAGAAAATATTATAATTTAAGTAATCAATTTTTATTGAAATATATTAGTAAGTTTAGTTACTTATTTTATATACCTCGGCGATATAGATGTTCTAAACACCAAGCTTCTGTCAGTTTTGGATAATTAGCTAGTCGTCATATTTTCTGATTCAAAAAATAGAAAATACAAGAATTTAGATCTTAAATATCCTGTTATGGATTTTCAAAGATTCTCAATATATGTATGTATTACCATTTGGTATGTTTAAACATGTGATAGATTGTAGATTGTCTGGTATTTTAACTAATCCTACAGAAAATGCTAAAGGTTCATATAAATGACAAGCATAATCATACCAAACAAAAGAATATATAGATCACGAAATCCATTTTACTTTTTTGTGTTCAAAAGAACCATGGGATTATCTTTTGTCAAAGTAGTAAATATATAGTTCTGGACATGTTTTTGCAATTCCCTCTTTTTCTACTCTTTGTTTGATTTTAATTGCTTTAAGTTCAATTATTATAAGAAAAGGAGTTCGATCATGCAAATATATGATGACATCCTGTATGACCTCAAAGACAAGAAAAGACAAAATTGGCACAAAAAGTAAGAATTTTCAAACACAATTGGACCAGAAAGTAAAACATGGGTAGGCACATAGGATTACATATATAAAAAGAAACTATTTAACTTACATATATGTAGGAAAACAGCAAAGCAAATCTGAAAATATTTTCTTGATTCTGCTAGCTGCCCATATAACCTATATATGTGCCCAATCATGTAAAAAAGACATTCTTGATCCACATCAGATGACACATTCACATGGATCATCACATCAGTCTCTTTAATTCAAGAGAGAGAAACAACAAAAAGACACATCACAAGTTGCTCTCTCTCTCCCACGCCATGTGTAACGTGTAAATGCAATTTGCTTATTCTTCTCAATCTTAAAATTCTCCACCTCTACTCCTACCTGCTCCTTCTCAATGGATTCTTCTCTTATTTCTCTGTTAAAATTAACAAAAAATAATTAACAAATAATCAAAAATTGCATAATTAAACAACTAATGATATTTATAGTAAGCTAGTAACGTACCGAAAGATTTCTTGCAATGAAGAACGGCTTCGTAAATGGAGCTCTCTGAGTCACAAGACCTTCTCCAATAACAATCATCTGCAACACTTATTCTTGGCGACGACGTCGTTTCCTCAGAATAAACTCTGCTTCTAGACAACGTCTTTGAACGGATCCTAGCGTCAAAACCGGTACCTCCATGTGATCCAGCGGATCTACATCTCCTCAATCTTTTACACAATGGCGTCAAAAAATCAAGATACCTTAACAAAACCCACTTTGATACTCTCTTCAATTTTCTACAAGAAGGAGACTTGCTCTGAATGTCACGTGTCACCATCTTCTTCTCTGTTTTCGTATCCAACGGCTCATATTTTTCCTTAGTATTTGCTGCCGTGGCTTTTGATAGATAAGGCATGACGTACCCGTCACGGAAAATGTCGTCAGCGTGAACTAAAGTGTGATCCTCGTCGGTAAAAGAGAAAAAGGTATCGAACTTGAAGCTACTTTCATGGGCTTTGTTGATGAAGAATCTTCTAGAAGGAGGCAATCTTGGATCCATCTCGATGAAGGAAGAAGAATCTTCGTAGTTTTGATGATAATCATCGATGGAAGCTTCTAAAGAAGGAAAGTTAACTAACCAACTGTAAGAGAAGCTCTCTATGGGAACTAGTTGCATTGAAGCTTCTTGTTGATTTTCTTCCATGGCCGATATAAAAATAAAAGTCTGAGGGATATGTATATATGCTCTTGATGTGTTCAGAGGTTTTTGTTGGAGACAGGAATATGTTTTGAGTGGAGATCATATGTTTCAGTGTATATATAGAGAGGAAGGGACGTACATACATATGTAGAAGCAAAGATATAATATACTTTAATTTTTATAACGGTAATATATTATATTTATGTGGTTTGTTTGGTAAGAAACAATAGATATTAATATTTGGAAAAGAAACATAAGAGTTCGTGAGCCCATACTCACCTCTCGTTATGTGCTGTTGCCTTCACCCCTTTTCTCTCATTTTGGTTTAGTTTATACTCTTTTTCCATATACTAAGTTCTTTTAGTTATTTATTCCATTGTGGCATCATATTTATCTTTTAATTAGGAATATCAAAACGTTACACATGATATTTTTAATTTGTTGTGAAGAATCATTAAAAAAAGAAGGATGCATGTTGACGCATATCTCATGGGAATAATTGATTTGGAAGACAGGAAAACAAAATAATATACATGAAGCACATATGAAATAGCTGTATTATACGTTTTAAGATGAAGAGGACCACGCGTTTGAAATGAAAGAATAGAGCGTAAAGAAAGAAAACTAAAAAGAAGAAGTCATTTTCATAAATAAGAAAAGTTAAAAATATTAAAATGGGGGAGGAGGGGAAAGATAGGGGAGAGAGTCGAGAGACAGAGGTCCCAGGACGTGTGGGGGTGAGAGATGAATAATGTCGAAAGTTTAGGGGACAAAAGCCAAAAAAAGAAAGTGACTTGGAGACTCATCAAAGTCTTATCTTTGGGCCATTTTGCATGGTCTTTTTATGGGTTACGTTTGAGATACTCGAAATAAGGTTTTTATTAGTGTAGTTTGAGCAGTGCATTTAATGATATGAATCTCGAAGGGAATGTTTGTTGGTGTCTATTGATCATAACACGAGGTATAATTAAGGGAAAATTCGTAAAAATACCTCAATTAAATTTTATTGAGCTTTTTAATACCTAAACATTTTTTTTATCTAGTTTAATACTCCAACTAATTATTTTACTAATTTTAATACACAAACTATTAAACTGTGTCTATTTGAATACCCAAACTTTATATATTTTAATAAAAATACTAATTATTTCAATAAAAATTAAAAAAATCTCTAAAATTTTAAACAAATCTCAGAAAATTCTAATTTTATTTTTTGTTTGAGAAAAAAGTAAATAAATTATGTATAATATTAAATATTGTAATAAATGTTTTAAATTTTAATATTGAATTTAGTTTATTTTCTGAAATAAAAGACAATTTTTCTTACTAAATTAAATTTTCAAAATTTTCAAATTTTCTCCATATATTACTTACATTCTTTCCTAAATAATACAATAAAATTAGAAATTTGTTTTATTTTTCTTAGATTTTATAGATTTTTTAAATTTCGTTTGAAACTTATTAGTATTTTTAATTAAAATAAATAAAATTTGGGTATTAAAAGGGGCACAATTTTAAAATTTTAGGTATTAAATTGAGTAAAATAATTAGTTTGAATATTAAAATGGGTAACAAAAAGGTTTAGGCATTAAAAGACTTAACGAAATTTAGTTCGGGTATTTTTATGAAAACCCTCTCTAATGTCTGGAGATACTTGTGTCTCAATGTTATTAACTAGATTTTGACCCGCTCAACCGAGCGGGATTTTAATTTTATTTATATATATAAATATATATATTTGTTTACATAATAATGGGTATATATTTTAATATTAATCATATATTTAAAGATTTATTTATTATTATTTTGTTTTGTCAACCAAATATTTATTTATTTATGCTTATTAATTTTAGATAATATATTGTTGTATATATATATAAATTTAAGATATGTTAATTTGTATACATGTATTATATAGTATGTTAGTCCGTTTAACAACATATTATATTATTTTAATGTTATTTCTATTTATGAAAATAAAATATATTAATATATCATTTTAATTTAGTTTTATCATATTTAGTTCAATACAATAATGATTATAAAATAAATAAAGTATAATAAAAAATTTATTTTTCATTTTAAACAATAACTACACATATATTGAAGCATAATAATGTTCTTAAATATTAAAATCTTGTAGATTACAAAATAAAATTTATCAATAAGTTAATAAAATTAGATGTTATATATTATCTAATTTTATAATAATGTTTTCTGTGATTTATAAATTTTTTATTTTTTTAATTTACTTTTATTAATTTATAAATTTGAAGTATATGTGAAAATTAAATTAAGTTGGACCTACATAATAGAGAAAACAAATTTTTCGATACTGATAAAAGTATTTTACAGATTTTTTAATTTTTGTTTATATATTAAAATGAATTAGATTTTTAATTATATTTGATGATAATTAAAATTTCAAATAACTAATTTTCGAAATATATTTTAAGAAGATTTTAAGTGATTTCAAAAAGATTTTGTTAGAATCTTCTTTCAAATATTTATTTTATTATTTACATTTCTAATAAAAATAAGATATGAAAATATATAATAACATATGCAAAATTTTATAAATTTTATGAAGTTGATCCAAATTAAAAAAAATCATACATAAAGTGAAATTGTGACTTCTCTTTTAATCTATAAGATTATAGAAAAATTTCATAAAAATATCCGAACTGAATTTCGTTAAAGACAATTATGGTCCTTGGTTTTTTTTCTTGTCAGCAAATATCCATATATTTATTTATCAAACGGTTTGGTCAACCAGTTTACAGTTATGAATACTAAGTTTACATAGGCGTGAAGAATAATACTAAACTAAGACTTAAAAGACAAATAAAGATCTTCACTAATTTAAAATTAATTGGTGACAAGTGGTCGGAAAAAAAAAAGAATAGGTCAAAAATGAAAAAAAAAAATTTGTTTGGATCAAACAACTAGACTGAGTGAAAATGGATACCCAGTTGGGTTTTTAGTTAGATGTTGTTTGTATATCCATCTACATCTCCATATAGATGATTCATAGAGATGATCTATCCAAATAATCCATTTGAATGTTATTCGGGACTATCTATATCTCCATCCAAATGATTCATTTAGATGAATCATCTGAATGAATTTTTATTTGTTTCTTCATCTAGATTTCTAATTATAAGAGTTTAGTAGATTTAGCGATAGAACGCAGATGCTCAATGTGTTCTGTGTGCGGCTCAGGAGGAAACAAGGGATCACCTCTATTTCAGCTGCCCCTATTCTCAACGGATATGGATGGTGTTAACAAAGAATCTGCTGGGTAATCGGTTCACAACAGATCTGGAATGCAGTTTTGGAACTTTTGGTGGAGAATGGAAGGAATGGAAACCAAGCTTTCTTACTTAGATATGTGTTTCAGACTTCCTTACATACCATATGGAGGGAAAAGAATGGAACGAGACATGGGAGACACATCAATCAGCAGATTCATTGTCGAGATACATAGACAAGGTGGTAAGAAATCGAATTTCATCACTGCGGCTGAATGGGAGTCGACACTACGAAGGAACAATGCAAGCTTGGTTTGCATCTAAGATGTAGTCAAGTTTGTTATTTATGATTCAAAGTTTTTATCAACTTTAGAAAGGAAGCACACTAGTTGTAAAAAAAAAAATTATTGCATAAATTTAACATTCTTTCAAAAAAAGAATATATACTATATCTATCTTATTAAAACAGAAACATTACAACTTTTTCTAGGTAGATTTTAAAATTGGACCTTATGAAATTAATGTTATTAATGCTATATTAACCCATATTATTAGACGTCCCTTTTTATACTCCGATTTAACAACCATTATTTATAACAACCATCACCTAATTATTATACAGCCACTACACATGTTTCCTTATATTACTTAATATTATATTATAAACTACATACATCCACTAACATATTACACTAACATATTATAGTATAATATAGATTACTAAAATAATATAAGATAGATTTTTAATAATACATCGATTAACATATTATATTATAAATCTGTGTGACAGCATAAAAACGTTTTACGGTGTTTATTTTTTATACTATGGTTTAATTACGTTATATCTATTTTATTAACCATTAATTATTAACCTACATCGTTCAAAATTCAAGCAGTTATCAACATAGTTTAAAATCTTTCTTATTTATAATCTCTCTTATAGTCTTTCTTATGATTAAACTATAAAATAAAAGATATTATTTTAGAAGTTTCTATACATCATTTTGAACATTACAGTCCAACTATTTGGAAATAGTAATCGTCTTTCGGTTATGAATTTGGTATCTATCTTATTTTTAAACGTGAATGAGTGGTAAATATTTTTCCCAAAAACTTTAAATAAAAATCTTTATTTGATAGGAAAGTTTGTATATATTATATTCGAAAATAAATGATCAAAATTAATAGTTAATATATTTATTTTATTTAAATTTCCGGATTCAAGGAAAATTCAAGATAAAAGGAAAAATACATAACTTATATTTAGATTGTAAGCTTATATGTAAATATGCAAGCCCAAATTTTTATTTTGAACTAGCTCATTATTACTTTAACCCAAATTTTATATAGCAAACCAATATATCATTAGGCCAAGTGTAGTTTACATCAAAATACAGTCCATTTACATTCAAATATCAATAAAGTTTTCACAAATTTTATAGCAGATCATTTTACATCTTATAAGTCTGTATATCTTATTTCTATTTGATCATTTTACAATTCTCAAGTCCGTATGTTTTATTTCGTTTATACTAAAAATAAGATATTATGTTTTGGATTTGTGCGTTTTGAAGTGTCAGCGAGTTTATATCTATATTCCACCCATGGACAACTTTAAATACATATAGTTCCAATAAAATTAAATACATCACACAGACTAAGTATTATACAACTCAAAACTATGTAATTTAAAATAATATAAAACATATATATAAATTTCTTGAAGCAAAAGATAAATCCGCGCAGGTGCGCGGATCATGATCTAGTCTATCTTATTAAAACAGAAACATTATAACTTCTTCTAGGTGGATTTTTAAGTTGGACATCACATTATTATTTTTAGTCTAACCTTTCATTAAAATATTTCCTTAAATAGTTAAATATCAACCATCTATCATTTAACTCCACTATAAAATCTATTTCTTACATTATATACATCTATTAAACAAAATATCTATTCTTTTCGTTAAAGTATATTCACATTATCATATTTATATTATATCATAGTACAAATATAACTATCCTTCTCTTTTATTATAGTCAAATGAATACAATAAATGTCTCCAATATAAATATTACACGAGTCTGAGTTCTTAAAAATAAAAATATAAATACATAGAAATAAAAATAAATATTACACATGTTATTAAAAATATAAATATTATTACACGAGTAGGTTGACAAAAAATTACAAATATTTCACGAATCTTTAGCCAGTCATTATACAACTAAACCAGTTGATTCAATTAACCAAATAACTCTCAACCTACAATATCGGATTTAAAAAACAATTATTTGGCATCAAATACTGATGAATCTTTAAATTTTAAGTAGCTTGATACAGAACTTTTGAAACTCAATACTAAAAATATCAGAATTTATGCTCAAATAATCGAGGTTTGCTTTGAATATACACTAAATAGAATATACATAATAATTGATGTTCTTATTTCAAAAACATCAATTTATACTTTTTTAAAAAAAAATCGATTATTGGAAAACCTCTTCACCAAGTTGAGTCTATTATACTTAAAATCTCGGTTACAATCAAATATTGACAATCAAATTGCCAGATTTCAAAAATCATGAATATGGAAAACCCTCTTCTCCAAGTTTATTCTACTATACCTAAAATCTCGGTGTCAATAGATTTTGTATTTATTATATCTAACTTAATAGGTTAGAAAATATTCATTTCCTCCCACTAAAATGTGTGTACAAGTACTTGCCTTCCTATTCATCATTGGACATTCACAAAACATTCAGAAAAAACTCCCAAAAAGCACAATGTCAAAACCAAATCGTATTGTTTGATATTATGTTAGTGTTTTCACCATAAAGTTATATCTCTAATACACCAATGAAAAACTATTAATAGAAAAAACAGTTTTAACATTTTTCTTAAACAATGAGAAAACTCGAAATTATATAAAACCACATTATGTGAAAAGGACAAACTCCAAATTGTATTAACTATTATAGATTATATGTTATGTGTTAAAAATAAAAAATAAAATCCGCGCGGTCGCGCGGGTCATGATCTAGTTATACTTACACCATAAACACTAGTTTGATTTTTAGAAAATTTGATTCAGTGATATCTAATCTATTAATTTAGAGTCCTATTTAAATCTATTGTGGCATCTTTTTCTTTGAACCTATTGGACATGCTGTGACTGACTTAATATAAACCTAGATACATATGTTATTATCCTTTTTTTACTACTTAATATTGTTACATAAGGAACGCGTATTCACGTAACATAGTCTATGGCATTTATGATTTATAATTATCAATGATATCTAACTTAATAATATATTTCCAAAAATACATTTAAACATAGACGTAAAAGCACATATACTTAAAAAACTCCACTTATATATACTAATATTATAATAAATAAATTATCATATATTATATATATGACTTTACATAAAATACATACTAGACAATCGTATACCATAATAATTTTATAATAAGTTTTGTAATGGGCAGTTTTTATAGATTTAGTCATTTATAACATAGTCCAACATGTTTAAGTAATTTTCTAATACCATTAGATTTTTAATTTTCAGTAATTTACCATTACATAATAAATTATAATTTTAAAAAGATTTGAACGCAGATACTATGTTTATTGTTACACAGAATATTATTTGTACCACGATTTTAGTAAATAGTTAAACTACTAATTAAAACTGTGTATATCTTCTTAACTAATTTATTTAAAATCGATGCTTTTAAAATGAAATAATTTTACAATTTTATTTTTAAAAGTCGTTAGATCTATCTAAAATAAATAAATAATTATATCCTATTCATTTAGAGTCTTTTTTTTTAATTTACCTTGGTGCTTTTGGTTCTATTGAATATTGTGACTTAACCAAAAAAAAAAACAATTAAACCCAAACCAAATCCAGATTAATAACTAACTGAACGGTTGTTATATATCTTGAACTGAAAATGTAAACCTATTATCGAATCGGAATCAAACCAAAATAATACAATGTAGAAGTAAATTGAAAACCAGACACACATATTTGAATAGATTAGCAAACAAAAAGACATATAAATAAATTTATCAACAAAATTTAATTCCGCGCTTTTTAAAGCGCGCGGGTTGTATCTAGTAAAAAGTTATAATTCACCAAATCTACATAACAACTTAGACGTTAGAATACACCCTACATATTATGTATTAATTACCAATTAACCCTTATCTATATATATATATAAAGTTTAATATATTTTCAAAACAGCATGAAATTAATATATTTTGTAGAACACAATAATAATTTGCTAAAATATAAGTGACCTACAGTAATCAAGATAAATACAACTATTTATGTACATTAACATTTTAGCTTTCAACATATTGAAAAAATTCAACAGCAAATAATTCATGTACTGTTTTTAAGTTTTTTCAACACCTTCAATGTAAACTTTCAACTGTTGCAATAAAGATTCAACACTACCAATATATATGGTATTAGTGAATCTTTATAATTACTAACCCAACCACCATGATCGGGTTATACACACAAACGCAATACAAGATTTCAACGTTCACACAGACAACAAAACAGCTTGCCAACGTCCAACTCTACCGGGATGCATCAACACTTTTTTCCTATACGAGAAAAGTTAACTGTCAAGTCTAAGCTAAGATAGATATTCATGTGTGATGTGTCATAGATTAGGGAGTGAAATGTTCTTACGTTATTATGCCTATACTAGAAAAAAACAAAACATCAGTTGCGGCAGTATGGGTATACTTCCAAAGGGAAGCGAGTGGCGACCTGGCCGAGAAATCCCACAAGGATGGAGATGAGCCATTTTATCCTTTCAAGCCTAAGAGCAGAGTTGAAAATACCAAGGAACTCTACCAAGATTATCTGATACACAAGGAACAAAAAGAAAGAGAAGATAAGTGCTGTAGATAAGTGCTGTAGTTACTTGTACAAAGGATTTACCCTGAACTATGATAGTTGACATTATCGTAAAGATAAACATATTGTCTCTAAGAACTTCTATTAAGGTTTGGTCTCCACTTCGGATTTCAAACTCATTAATAACCTGCAGAAGACAGCAATGATCAACTTATTCTCAGATGAGCGCTAGTAATCAAAGGATTGGGAGAAATCGAAGATTACCAGGCAGAAGACAAAAGAATAGAATATAAATGTGTTCTTCACTTTTTCAGCATCGCCGGTATTACCATGATCCAGCTTCAGTACACTATCAGAATGCATGAGCGCCAGCAGCACAAGGTAGGTCACCTGGAGGAATGAAACATAATTTAGAGGTCTACAAGTTGCTTTTTTCATATTTGCTAATCTAAATAGTTATGACTATTTGGTGTTTATTTGCTCTCTCGAAACTACGAAATAAAAGACTTCCTCGGACATCAGTGACAAATCAAAGAAATTTCAGGGGGACATACCTGTATCACCATCTTGAACCACATCATCTTGGTTATGAGAGTGTCTCTACAAAAACACAAACGGAAAAAGGTTCACATAAATGATCTATTGGCATATATTTCTAAGGGAAACTACATATTAATCAATTATACTATTCAGATTTTGTGTACCTTATACCCACTGGTGGATTTCCCATTAGCTTGCGAGCTGACGGTTTGTAAGCCAACGCTAGTGCTCCAAAGATGTCAACAATAAGATTAAGCAAGAAAAGCTACATCAGGGAAAAGTAAACAGGACAAAGGTTTCAGTCATGGAACATTGGAACAATACAAGAAGATGATGTAACAAGGGGATAATATTTTCGAACCTGCAAGGCATTAAGTGGAAATGCATCATAAAACACAACCTCGAACACACAGATGGCCACGGCTGAGACACTCACAGTGAGCCGGAATAGGACATATGTCTGGATATTGGTGTATAGAGATCGACACCATTGGATAACCTGCATTGTCCATATAAGCCTTGAGAAGAGTGGCAAGATTGTTTAAAGGAAATCTCACGGCCAAAAAATGTTTCCTCAATTTGTTGCATTGCATTCTATAAACCGAGTTCGTCATTTCACCCATGCATATCATATAACTAACCTTGAAAATCGTATAAAAACTGTCATCCAGTATGATAATATCAGCGTTCTCTCTGGCTGCTGCGGTCCCTCCGAATCCCATTGCAAGGCTAACATCCGCCTGCGCAAAGAAAACAGTAACCGTGGGTTGTAGTGATTATTGATGTCTTTCTGCGTATTGATTTGATAATAGTAAGATACCGCGCGTAGTGTCTTTGTATCATGTATTGCCATCCCAGTGGTTGCAACTACATGCCCACTTCTCTGCAGCGCTTCGACAAGCCGAAGGTTGTCTCTAGGAGAAGATTGAGCAAAAACCTTCACATAGAGTAGTGTGTTAATTAATTTTTTTTTTTTTTTTTTTTTTGGCTCAATCCAGTTACAGTACAACAAGTTCACCCTGCAAGGTGTGACATTATGATAACTCAGACTGAATCTAATTATCTTATCCTGTGATTTCCATTAATGTATCATGGGACACACATATGTATAGATGAAAGCAAAAAATAGGGGAAGAATGGATTCCTACTAAGATGTCTCCGGAGATCAGCTCTCTTCCTAGATCAGTAAGATCACAAAATTGAGCTGCTGTCATTATGTTGCGGCCAGATGCATCCCTCAGTATCCCACATTCCGTTGCTATTGCTTGTGCAGTCAGAACGTCATCCTCCGTTACCATGCAAACCTGAAAGTCCATTAAGCAAATCATGTCACCGCATATTATCAGAAAAAGATTCAAGATGAGAAGAATGGTAAAACATTCACCTTAACACCTCCGGAGTTGCACAACTCGACCGCATCCCTTGTGCCTTCCCGGAAAGGATCCTGCACGTTAGTCAAGACATTGGATAAGTACTGATAATAATAATTAATAAGACTTCAAAGGTTCTGAAAGGTACTAATTCTCATTGATACAAATTTAAGTTTCGAAATGAGTGATGGAAATGTTACCTTTATACCAATAATAGCCAACAAAACAAGGTCCTGCGGTAGTCTACAAAGTTCCTCCTTAGTGGTTGGAAGACTTCCCAGCTCATAGGATTGATAAGCAAGTGCAGCACAACGCATTCCTCTCATACACATGTCTCCAATTATTCCTTCCATCTCCTAAAGAGAGAATGAACTCTTGTAAATAAATATATGGAATAATATTTGTGAATTAGTAATATTCGCCCATAAACAAACTACCCGTTTCTGTTCACAAATAGCTATGCGGTTGTTGGCCCCATCCATATACCATCTGCATGAATTAAGAATAACCTTTGCGGATCCTTTCCAATGAACGTGGTGTCCTGTACCAACCTATAAATGAACAAAATAACAACTGTATAAGAATCAAACATAGAACCACTGTATATGTTGTTGGAAATGTGCATTTGGTCATGGATGGAATTGCCATGGATGCAACTTCGTGGATGAGTTTGATTATGTGTACTTGGAAAAAGATGCAATTTCGTGGATGCATTCTCATAGATGCCTCATTCCAAGTTATGTTTGGGTCTTAGATGCTAAAGCCTATTTCGTATTGGGGTTTTGAGAGACCATGTATAAAAACTCTATAACCTAATTCGTGCTTTTAAATCTCAAAAATACAGAAGAAGAAGCTCTCTACAAGATCTAGAGAGAGAGAGAGAGACAACAAAGAGAGGAACTCCACAAGATCTCAAGAGAGAGACAAGTAAAAGGTTTAAAGCAGTCAAAGAAAAACTGCAGGCTGAGAAAAGGATAAGAAGAAGACAAGAGAGAAATAGTCAGAGAGTGAGAAGCTACCAGAGACAAGAGAAGAAACAAAGTTCGAATCTTTGTGTTCTTAGAGTGTGTTGGTATTGTACTCTCTTTCTGTAATTTATTTTATCATTCTTAAAGAAGTGAAGGTGACAGGAACTTGTAAGCTTTGTTTTACAGTGGAAGTTGCAGGAGAAGGATCCCATCCTAGAGATACCTTAAGGGAACTAGGTGAACAAATAGAGAAGTTAGGTGTATGGGTAAACTTAACAAGGTGCATCATAACTATTAAGTGATAGAAATTGGGTGATACAAAGTCTAGTAGAATTTCCCTCGCATGTGTCAAGTGAAAACAGGGATTTATATAGATATGTATATCGATTATCTGATGCTCAGGAAAACAAAAAAAAAGGGTTACGTAACCTGTAATGCCACGCCTCCAAATTTCTTTTTTGGATTGAATGGTATAACATGAAGGACTGGTGATCCTGACCTAGCCTCGTCAAACTTCATTCCCAACTACAAACATGAGTAACTAATAGTCATGTAGTTATAAGCTTAATAGCTAGTAATGTAAGATTAGGAAGAAACAAAACCTTATTCCCCCAGCTAAGAATGGCTTGTTCTGTTGGTGATCCATACAACTTTGGTTCAGTGACTTCCTATAATTTGTTATGAGCGTAATAAGAATAATGCTTCAGAAAAAGGAAAAAAAGGAAAAGAATAATGCTTTATCAAATTATGTCCAGCTGAACACGTGATCTGGTTGCACACAATTACCGTTTCAAAAACAACACTGCCATTTGTATTTTGGGCAATGCCTTCTATTATTAGTTCTGTAGGAATCGAGGGAAAATGTGAAACATCATCCATATCTTGCATCCTTATTCCTCCAGCCCAGACATCAACCACCGACATCTGCTTAGAAGTAAATAAATGCTTAAGAGGGTGGGTACTCAGGAAGTAAAAGAGGAAGCAGGAATGAGCTAATTGCATATAAAGGAAAACACTTGCCTCATTCGAAGTTAAGATTCCAGTTTTATGACACAAAATAGTTGTAACATGTCCCATTCTTTCACATGCAGAGAGGTTTTGAACCTGAAAGAAATTTACGGAAGTTTAGCAGATGTTGATGCTGTAACGACCTTGGAGAATTTGGAATATTAAGGTTAGAGTACCAAAGCCTTGTCTGTCATCATTGCTCCCGTAGTATACGTAAGACTGGTGTAGCGAGGAAAATTATAAGATGAGAAACAAGATGTTAATGTCATGACTCATGACGATAAGAAAAACAAACTGCAATGCCAAAACTAGAAGTACGCATACTTAAGGATTTGCTTCTCTTCTGGTATGCATTTTATAATTAAAGCGAATTTTGAAAAATGAAAGGAGACTAACTTCAAGACAACAGCTATAAAAAGTCCAACAGGAACTGCCACGATTATTGTCTCGATCTGCAAAAGTAGTATTTTGCGGAAAAAAAAGAGTCACACAGAATTACCATTACTTTAGGTCTATGCCACCAAGGTAAAGTTGAGAAGCCACATACCCCAAAACTCAGGGATTTGACCACAAATTCCATTGCTTCATCGTAAGTGGTACTTCCGGCCATATACATCGAAGTTCCATCTGGTTTTTTGGTCCGACCATAGAAGTATCTAGAATAACCAAGTGGTCTTGGCCTAGTGGTAAAGGGGCTCCGGCTGGAGCTTCCGCCCTGGGTTCGATTCTACTTGGCCACCCGGAGCGCCTTAAGTGGTAAGAAAACGCGGATCTTGCGGGCCTCGTGGTGATTAGTTCTTGGGCCTAGAAAGCCTTTGGGATCACACCACGGTTATCAAAAAAAAAAAAAAAAAAAAAAAAAAAAAAATAGAAGTATCTAGAATCAAAAGGATCGTTAGGTCCTCACTATAGAACTTAATTAGAACCGAAAGCAGAAATAAGACAGACTTACCGGCATAAATGAACAATACAGGCAACTGAAGCGAGCAACATGACTAACCAGCTAGCAGAAATAGCAAGCCGTTTCAGGTATACCTAGTAAAAAAAATATCACAGGTGGTAAATGCGCAAACTATAGAAGGTAGCAAGGAATTAGTAATCAATTAATAAAGAAAACGTACCTGAAAAAGATTTTCTTTATCAATCTCTTGTTTTTTCTCCATCTTTTTCCCCCATTCAGTGTTTATTCCAACACTTGTAACCTTATAAGTACACGGGGAAAGAATAAAGGCAAATTAGAAGATCAAAAACCATGTATAGAGAAAGCAATCACGATTCGCGCAGGGGATGTAAAAACTTTGAAATGCAGTTTTCAGTTCAGAGATAAAATTATGTTTTTTTTTTTTTTGCCGTAATCTCACAGAAGGCAATTCATTTACTGAAAGAAAACACACAAAATTTAATGCATTTGCTTACATTTTCTGGCACTAGAAAAATAGACAACATTGGAGTATTCTTTTGTTGCTAAGAGATACAGTCTCATCCATGTCAAATTGACTTATCACTTTCTAGATAGGCCTCGCTTTTACTAATATCAGTTATAATATATATAGCGAAATGAAAAGACGTGTCTTGAGATCTTACCAGCATTGTGCCTATGCCCTCTATTACTTTTGAACCAGATAGTAGGAATGGGTCATGTAGAAGATCTTTTTGAACCTGTTAATTGAAAAAGGTGGTTGGGAATAAAGGAGAGAGGTAATCATTTAGCGCATTAACACCGGCACATCTTACAGTCAAGTGTGAGCCAGTTAATTCTTGCTCATCAATCTTCAATGAGTTTGCAACAAACAGGACACCATCTGCAGGTACCTGCACCATTATTGGAGACCACAATTCAGAAAACTTTTTTGAAGTGTGAAGCTCAAGAAAGCAAGCAACAGTTAGTATCAAAAGTGTCAATTTGCTTACCTGAAAACCATTCTTGAGGGGTACAATATCGCCAACAACAATATCATTAGTATAAACCGATTCTCTTCTTCCACCTCTAATAATCTGCAACCAGAAACGTTCAGCACATACTGTGGGCAAAGCACCAAACAAAGAGAAAAAGAACATACCTCTTGGCGTACGTTTCTCTTCTCCTCGCTATATTTTTCGATATGACGAGACTGCTTGTACTCAGAGATAGCTGCAAAATGGAAGAGAGACAAATTAAACCAGATTGTTTCCATATTCTCTTGTCTGTGGACTGAAGTACAAAACCAAGTTTCAAACTTGGCTAGGAAACTCAAGAGCATACAAAAAGATATAGTATCACAATACCAGTCACAATGATGTAAGGGACAATGGCCAAAATGGGGCAAGCTTCTACATACCAACTATCGTGGATAGCCTGCAGGTATCATGAGAGTGTGATATAGAGAAGATTTAGAAGAGAGAAAATCTATAAAAAAAAAAAAAACAAAAAAACCCCTTACAAAAAAAGGCAACACCTAAATAGAGCCACATGATATAATGTTATTATTGGGCCAGTTGTTTTTCGGAAGACAAGAAACCAATGAGACAGGGATACAGACAAATCTAATCGATAATCTTAGTTTCAAAACATAATTACAAGGAAAGAAAGGTGACTAAGATCCTGTTGTGGAGAAAGAAACAACTCACCTTTCCTTTTATGCGCAAGCAGTGAACTAATAACAGCAAAAAGCAGTATAACCATATAAGGAGGAAACTGGGTAGCTTTCCAGATAAAGCTCTGCGACAACAAACCAACAATTGAGAAAAAAAAAAAAAAAGAGGTTTTCATTTTAAAGCTAAAAGCTTTTTGCCAAATAAAATCAAACATTCTTGTTATCTAAACTAATTGCAGCATATACCCAGAAAGTGTGTCCCTTTTTGCAAGGGTATGTGTTTGACCCAAACGCCTGCTTACGTTGCCGTATCTCATCGTCGAGCGGACCTATGCCCCTTTCAAGGTCAGTCTTCAGCAGAGTTGACAGCCCTACAACCTATCAGCGCAACAAATGATAATCATATAATTTCATAGCACGAGAGAATAACTAGTAAAATAAAGTTACCCCATTATATTGATTCAGAGCTTCAAGGCTACGAGCTCCGACCACTTGGATGAGATTTTCCAGTCTAATCTCAAATGCGCTAGTAGCTGAGGACAAATCAATCCATTGCGAACTGGTAATCAAAACCCAATCTTTTCTTTTACACAGTGGGATTTATAAGACAATCCGTACCGTTTGGTGGTTCTGTTTCTGGGTGGTCATGTGCGGACTTTATGACGGGGAAAAAAAAAACAGATTAGAAAAAGAAAAGAAAAAAAAAAACAGATTAGAAAAAAAATGTTACTAAATTATGAGAGATGTCATGTTACTAACTGGTTCATCATTTGGTCTGTTTCTCCATGACATCAACGACGTACACTAAGAAGTATAAGAGGAGATTCTAAGCATTGAGTTTAAAAGCACTTATACGAGATGTGTGGAAGAAAAATCACTCACCCACGACGACCTACGGCGATCATGATCTTCAGAGTGGTCGTATGGACCATTAGTACCGGCTTCCAAGTCAACTTCAGGGGCAGGAGCAGAGGCACCACCGGCTTTCGGATCTTCTGTGAATCCGCACATTGGACAATACTTCGGCCTCGTTAGTAGTTGTTCTGAGTTCACCTGACACGAAGATTTTACTACAAAGGCAACTGCGATGCCGTTCTCAAAGAAAGCAACTTCTAAGAAGCTGCCTTTGATTACTACGTAGTATTATCAGTGTTGTAGAGGCAGAGCCGTTCTCACTCGAGGGAAAAAACACTTGTTTAGGGCAATAGGGTGGGTGTCGCAATGGGGGGTTTTGTCACATCACATAACCTTTTTCTTTTGGGATCAAATCACATAACATAACCCTTTTTTTCGATCAAATCACATCACAAAACCTTTTTTTTCTTTTTTGAACAAATCATATCACATAACCAAAGCCGTCATTTTTTCTTATTTTATCTTTTCCACATCACACCCATTAAATTCCAATAAATATAAAATTATTCATTAAAAATATTAGAAATCAGCAGCTCGACGTTGGAGAAGTTCCCTTTTATGGTATGGTAAGCAAAGTTTTAGATTAAAATGAAAACATGATTTTTCAAGAAATCATTTACAAAATATGGAAACGATTGTTAATTTCTAAGAAAATTGTGTAAATTAAAAAGATTTTGCCCACAAATTCAAGATGACAAAAATATTATTTTTCCTGTGATTCGCTCACACTAAAGTATAATAATTTTATTACGATATATATATTCATAATTTTTTTATAAAAAATTATTTCTTGGGGCAGCTGAAAGTGTCCGCACGATTATGGTGAGAGGGGAGGATGTGGGAAGAAATAAACGGCGTGATTGGGAATATAAACAAGTCAATTCCGGTTGGTTTACAAAAAGAAAACAAGTCAGATTCGTATTTGAGTAGATCTAATCTATTAAAACTGAAGTACACTTTAGAAATAACATTCATTTCATGTTTAATATTACACTTTTTGCCACTGAAAATAATATTACTCATCGTTAATGTCTTTTTCCTTATTTAACATCACAAAATAAAAACCTATTCCATATACTTATTCTTAAACCAGCGAGACCCACTTATCATTTCTAACTCGGTTTAGTTTTTAATGCGGCCAAAATTTTCTGCAGGTCAATTGACATCCACCAATAAACTGAGTCTATAAATTATGTTACTTTTAAAACTACTAAGGGAATCATTATTACTATCAGGCTATCAGTAGTGCATATGTGACAACACGAAATGTAAGTACATGAAATCCAAACAAGGAGAGTCACTGGCCGGACCGACGATGGCGAGAGCGAAATCAGCAGCCGGAGTTGGAGATTTTTGTCGGTAAGGTAGAGAGAAATCAGAGGGATTTTTTCTAGAGAAAAAGTGTTATCACATGATAATTCTATGAAACATGTATAGTTTGAGTTTTACTTTAGGTATTCATTTTTACCCTTTCTTTAATACAGTTTTGTTTGAACTGAAAGGATATGGTTTGAGAAAGCGCGTGTGGGGCACTGTGTATCTGAACTATTTATTTCGTTTGTGACATTGTGTCCTCTGAAAAATTCACTTCGTTTGTTGCATTACGTTTCTGAAATAAATCATTTCGTTTGGGGCATTGTATTTCTGAAAATTCATTTCGTTTGTTGATAAAAGAAATAAAGGCTATGTAACTGGGACTATTTTGTAATCAGTTCTTATATATTAATTCTGTTACATTTAATTTTTAAGTTTATATCTTAACATCTATTTAAAAAATTCGGAAACTTCGTGACTCATATATAAAAAGAGTAAACTAGCCTGATCACTAAAATCAGCCCAAAGTTAAAGATGTAACCATCTATTATATTCTTGAAAACACTACACACTATAACTAACCTTTTGTTTAATGTGTTATTTAGATAAATTGGCACTGAAAATAAATTTATTTCTAAAGTTTAATTAAAAGTATTTTGGTCATAATCTATCTACGCTGAGTCAAAATCAGACATACACGATTTTGGTTTAAAATCGTAAACTGGCCATTTTTCTGGCATTATAAACCAATTCGCATTATAATGTCACCGCATGTTCACGGGTCCATCGAATCAAGTCTGAGGTCTGCGTCAGAAGATAAAATGTTAGATCTTTGATATGTGATATGTCCAAAACGGGTTTGGGTTTAGGACTTTCTTCTATACGAATATGTACAAGTGGTGGCTGTGTTGCTATGGTGAAATCGAGTAAAGATACGGGATATGCCAAGGTTTAGGATTCAATTATTTGGGTATGTAGATGTAGCAGTGTTGCAATAGTCCTGATTGCTGTCCCTTCTCCTTGAACTTAGATCATGACCACTTCCAAAAAAATCTTTTCTTTTTTTGCTAAAAGGTGTAAATATCATTAAAACATAATGAAAGTCTCATTACAAAGAACTTGTAATCTGATCATGCTCGAAAGCATTTCCGATTCAAGGAGTCGCAAAAAAAGATAAAGAAAAAACTCATTGAATCACAAAGTTACTAAGGTTAATCTACCAATGAACAGACCTTAGAGCTACAAGTTAAACCACAAGCAACTGCATAGGTTCCCAAACAAGGCCTTCCTCATCACTGGAGACCGATGAACTGAGGAGAAGGCTGAGTAGATATGATTTGCCGATGCCAAACCCAGAGGTTCTCTCAAGCTGCGACAACGGAGATTCTTGCTAATCACTCTGCGTCTGGCTTCAAGCGAGTTTAGATTTATGTGCATGTGGTATATAGCTCAAGAGTTTTTTTAAATATCATAGACCGTTGATGACGTTCCTAGACAACAAGCACAGGAAAAAAAAAGAAACATGTTCGTTACGACAGACGTTTATCAAGCAAACCGGAAAGTTAGAGAGCTTGGAGAGAAGTTATGGCGGGGAAAAGAGTTTCTGCAACAAGCATTAACATCTGGTCTGAACCATGACTCTCAACAAGAAAGTCCCTAACTCCTATGGGTCGTCCAACTGAGAACAATCAAAACTTGAGAGTCTCGGACCTGTTAGATGAACACTCAATGGAGTGGAATTTTGCCTGCAATAAAGATTACACTTACCTCAGTATGAGGAGCATATTAGAGCTTTGATTCCTAGTGATTTCAAGATGGAATATGAATTAGTTTGGCTCCTCGAAAGGACATGCATTTACTCAACAAAGAATTAAAGGCTATGCTCTGCGTAAGGTGAATGGAGTCCAAGATGATGTAACTTTCAACTGGAAAACATATGTTTGGGCAGGTTAAAACTTCTCCCAAGTTAAAGCACTTCCTTTGGAAGATCAAGAACAATGCCATTCCAGTTGGAGACAGTTTATTGAGAAGAGAAATTGCTGTGGAGAGACTATGTAAGAGGTGTGGTGCGCTGGATACTCGCTTCAACTGGGCTTCAACGCTTCTTCAGGGGACCATACTCTGTTTACTAAGAAGTCTGGTGATATCTAGGACTGTATGTAAATGATATAATTATTGCAAGCAGTTATGATAAAGCCACTGAGCTTCTTAAAACTGTGTTGCAGGCCTTTTTCTCGGTTAGGAGATAGCACAATCTTCTGCTGGAATTTCTATAAATATGTTCTTGATCTCTTAACAGAAACATGCTTTCTCGGTTCAGAACCATATTCTATTCCCATGGATCCCAGTGTCAAGCTTTACAAGTATGATGGTGACAGACTTGTCTCCTTGTCTCATTGGAAAAGCTATGTCAGTTTCCGGCTACACCAAGAGTTCCTCATCTGCAGACTGTTTAGAAAGTAATTCATTAATCTTTTTTTTCATTAATAAACTTGCTTGCGGTGAATTACACCCAAGGGTTAGAAAATAAACAAAGGTCCTAAACCTGTTAGCCTAACCCTAATAACCAACCTCCAAACACACAAAAAGGAGGGAAACGTTGAACAATGATATTAGTCTCAGAACAACCTTCAAAGAAGAGTGATCTACAAGAACGGATAACTGTGAATTTTCTATATGTTCCCTCTACCATTATTATAGCAACAATGCTATTATTACAAAGAACTCAAAATCCTAGCAAGTCTTCATAGTTTGGGAATACAAAATTAATTCTAAGTCTCTTTAATGGAGTAAAAATAGACAGGGGGAACGGCTATAAGTAGATCTTTTTGACTTCATGAGCCGCAGCTAGCTCGGAGTAAGAAAGCAACGAAGCAACATTAACAAAAACCAAAGAATCGATTTTTGTACATGTACATGTAACTGCACCAGGATGCCAAGTGCTGATGGTGGTATATGCTATATACTTCACTCAGAGAACCTTCAGTACCAAACACCAAACAATCGATCTTTGTAGGAGCACAAATGAAAGAAATTGTCCGTTCCATGTTTCTCGTGTTTAGGAAAGTGCAACTTTATGCGCTCTCAGGGTAAAAGGATTGAGAAGAATAGACAAGAAAAAAAAAAGAACAGTATCATAAGTAACTGCTAAAATAATTGCAACTTTGAAAAGGATATGAAGTAATCAACATTACAGTTTAAATGATGTGAGAACAAATTAGGTTCTTAGGTGATTGTGCCTATACGGAAAAAATGAAAAAAAAAAACATCAGTTGGGTTAGTATCGATCGACTTCCAAAGGGAAGCGACCGGCAACCTGGTCAAGTGTTCCCGCAAGGAAGGAGATGAGCCATTTTTCCGGGTCAAGCCTAACGGCAGAATTGAAATTGCCAAGGAACTCTACCAAGATTATCTGATACAAAAAGAAAGTTTAGGGATATAAAAGAGAAAGTGCTGTAGTTATTTTGTGCAAAGGAGTTACCTGAACTATGATGCTCGCGGTTATTGTTAAGACAAACATGTTGTCTTTAAGAACTTCTATCAAGGTTTGGTCTCCATTTCTGATTTCAAACTCATTGGATACCTGCAGAAAAAAAAAAGAATTATCAACTTATTCTCAGATGAGCGCTAATAATTAAAGGTGAGTGGGAGAAGTCGAAGAACATTACCAGGCAGAAGACCAAACAATTGAATTTAAATGTGTTCTTCACTTTTTCAGCATCGGTATGACCATGATCCAGCTTCATTACACTATCAGAATCTAGGAGCGCCCGCCGCATTATGCTAATCACCTGGAGGAGGGAAACATTATTAAGAGGTCTAACAAGTTTCTGTTTTTAGTTTTTGCTAATCTAGATAGTTATATGACTATTTGGACATCAGTCATCAGTGACAAATCAAGTTTTTTCAGGGGGACATACTTGTATCACCATCTTGCACCACATCTTCTTGGTTATGAGAGGCTCACTGCAAAAACACAAACAAACAAAAAAATGATCAGTTTGCATATGTTTCCAAGGCAACTTCTTATTAATCAATGAACATATCCTTGATACCATTCAAATTTTGTGTACCTTATATCAACTGGTGGCTTTTCCATTAGGCTGCGGGCTAATGGTTTATAAGCTAACGCTAGTGGTCCAAAGATGTCGAGAATGAGATTAAGCAACAGAAACTGCATCAGGGACAAAGGTTTCAGTCTTTGACAAAACAGGATTACAAGAAGATGATGTAACAAAGGGATAACATTTTCGAACCTTCACGGCATAAAGTGGAAATGCATTATAGAATACAACCTCCACCACACAGTTAGCCACGGCTGAGACACTCACTTTCAGCCGGAATAGGACATATCTCGGGATATTGGTGTAAAGAAATCGACACCGTTGGATAACCTGCATTGTCCAAATAAGCCTTGAGAACTGTGATAAATTGTTTGCTCTCTTTGTTGCATTGCATTCTATAAACTGAGTTCTTCATTTCAACCTTGCATATCATATAACTAACCTTGACAATCGTATTAAAATCGTTATCCAATATAATAATATCGGCATTCTCTTTAGCTGCTGCCGTCCCTCCAATCCCCATTGCGAGGCTAACATTCGCCTGTGCAAAGAAAACAAAATCTTAGATTGTTGTTTACTTGTAATGTGATTTTGGATATGTCTTTGAAGTGTTTCAATTGTCTAGTATGAGAATAATGACAGACCGCGCCTAGTGTCATTGTATCATGTATTCCCATCCCAGTGGCTGCAACTACATTCCCACTTCCTTGCAGCGCTTCGACAAACAAAAGACTGTCATCGGGAGAGGCTTGAGCCAAAACCTTCACATAGAATAGTAGTGTGTTAGTTTTTTTGTCTCACTCAAGTTCTTGACCATAGACATATAGGTGGACAAGCCAATCCCATGATTTTACTTGTCAATGTATCATAACGTGGACATATAGTTTTGCATGTTAAGCAGAAATATTGAAGAATGGATTCATACCAAGATATTTGGGGCGCTCTGCTTTCTGTCTAGATCGGAAAGAACACGAAATTGAGCTCCAGTCATTGTATCAAGGCCATCTAAATTCTCCAGTATCCCACAATCCTTTGCTATTGCTTGAGCAGTCAAAACATCATCCTCAGTCACCATGCGGACCTGAAAGTCAACATCTTTCACCACATAACTACGCCACAACTTATTTAGAGAGAAGACAAATCCACTACTAATATAAATTGATAAGACTTCAAATGTCATGTAAAAAGAAAGTTGGTGCTGCCATAAAATTACTCTATGGCAGGTCAATCATGTCACCACATATTATAAAGTATTTAATGGTAGGTTGGTGTTGCTATACAATTTATAGAACCTCAGAATATATATTAGAGATAACAACAATTCAGGACGAGAGGAATGGTAAAACAGGCACCTTAACACCTCCAGAATTGCACAACTTGACCGCATTCTTTGTGTCTGACCGGCAAGGATCCTGCACGTTGTTCAATACATTGGCTTTGAATCAAGTGGAATCAGGCACCGATTATCATTGAGACAAACTTAACTTTCGAAATGGGTGCTGGAGATGTTACCTCTATACCAATAATAGCCAACAAAACAAGGTCCTGAGGTAGTGTAGAAAGTTCCTCATCAGTCGTTGGAAGACTCCCCAGCTCATAGGATTGATAAGCAAGTGCCGCACAACGCATTCCTCTCATACACATGCCTTTTATTATTCTTTTCATCTCCTAATGAGAGAATTGGACTTTTAATAGATAAAAAAAAAATCAAACAAGAAAGGTTTGTGAATTAGTAATATACGTTCATAAAATCTACCTGTTTCTGTTCATCAATAGCTATGCGGTTGTTGGCCCCATCCATATACCATTTGCATGAATTAAGAATAACTTTTGCAGATCCTTTCCAATGAACGTGGTGTCCTGTACCAACCTATAAATGAATAATAAGAAGAAAAAACAACTGTATAAGAATCAAACATAGCACACAACTATATAAATGTCAAGTGAAAACAGGGATATATAGATATGTATATCGATATTTGATGCTCAGCAAAACAAAGAAAAGGTAATGCAACCTTTAATGCCACGCCTCCATATTTCTTTTTTGGATTGAATGGTATAACATGAAGGACTGGTGATCCTGACCTAGCCTCATCAAACTTCATTCCCAACTACAAACAATGTCAAACATGTATAACTAATAGTCATTAGTTATAAACTTAATAGCAAGTAGTAATGCAAGCTTAGAAAGAAACAAAACCTTATTCCCCCAGCTCAGAATGGCTTGTTCTGTTGGTGATCCATACATCTCTGGCTCAGTGGCTCCCTATAATATATTATGAGCTTAGTAAGAATAATGATTATCAGATTATCTCCAGCTGAACACCGTGCTCTAGGATAAAATTACCGTTTCAAAAACAACACTGCCATTTGTGTTTTGGGCAATGCCTTCTATTATTAGTTCTGTAGGAATCGAGGAAAACTGTGATTCATTATCCATTCTTATTCCTCCAGCCCAGACATCAACCACCGACATCTGATTAGCAAGAAATAGATGCTTAAATGGGTACTTAGGAATTAAAAGAGGCCGCAGGAAAAGCTAATTGCATACAAAAGAAAATACTTGCCTTATTCTTAGTTAAGATTCCAGTTTTATGACACAATATAGTTGTAACATATACCATTCGCTCACATGCCGAGAGTTTTTGAACCTGAAAGACATTTACGGAAGTTTAGCACATGTTGATGCTCTGACGACCTTGGAGAATTTGGAATATAAAGGTAGAGTACCAAAGCCTTGTCTGTCATCATTTCCCCCGTAGTATATGCAAGACTGGTGTAGCAAGGAAAATGATAAGATGAGAAACAAGAAGATGTTACTGTCATAACAAAACTAGAAGTATGCATACTTAAGAAATGTTTTTTTCTGGTATGCATCCTATTTAAGAAAATTTGGAAAAGAAAAGGAGACTTACTTCAAGGCAACACCTATAAAAAGTCCAACAGGCACTGCCACGATGATTGTCTCGAACTGCAAAAGTATTGTTTTTAGAGACAAGATTACACTGAACTACCACTCCTATAGGTCTCTAGCAACGAAGGTAAAGTTCAGAAGCACCATACCCCAAAACTCAGGGATTTGATCACAAATTCCATTGCTTCATCGAAACTGGTATTTCCGGGCATATACATTGGAGTTCCATCTGATTTTTTGGTCCGACCACAAAAGTAGCTGTAATGAAAAGGGTCGTTAGGTCCTCACTATCGCCAGGATGGAGCTATAGAACTGAAAGCAGAATTACGCGCGGTGGGTACATTGTAAAAAAAAAAAGACAGACTTACCGGCATAACTGAACAATACAGGCAACTGAAGCGAGCAAAATGACTAACAAGCTAGCAGAAATAGCAAGCCATTTCAGGTATGCCTATTATAAAACATAAGAGGTGGTAAATGCGCAAACTATAGAAGGTAGCAAGGAATTAGTAATCAATGAAACATACCTGAAAGGGCTTTTCTTCATCCGTCTCAGGTTGTGTCTCAATCTTTTTCCCCCATTCAGTGTTTATTCCAACACTTGTAACCTTATAAGTACATGTGGAAAGAATAAAGTGAATTGGAAGATCGAGAACCTTGTACAGAGAAAGCAATGGATGTAAAGTTCAGAGTTAAAATTATGTTTTCGCCCAAAAGACAATCCATTTACTGATAGAAAACACACAACTTTAATGCCTTGGTTACCTTATCTGGCACTACAAAAATGGACAACATTGATGCAAAGAAAGAGAAGATGTTACTTTGCAGAAACACGTAAAAGCTTCCAGTGAAGTATTGTATTGTTGAAGAGAATACTATAATAGTTATAGTCTCATCCATGAGAATGTGACTTATCAGGTAATAAATAATATCTATGAGAAGGATGTTCAAGCATAGATAACAAAACTAGATAACCTGTCTAGAGAGCTTACCAGCATTGAACCTATGCCCTCTATCACTTTGGAACCCGATAACAGGAATGGGTCCTTTAGAATATCTTTTTGAACCTGATAATGTTGGAAAGGTTGATTAGAAATACAGGAGAGAGGTAATCATTTAGTGTATTAACACGGGGCACATCTTACAGTCAAGTGTGAGCCAGTTAATTCTTGCTCGTCAATCTTCAATGAGTTTGCAACAAATAGGACACCATCTGCAGGCACCTGAGATAATGATTCAGAAAACTGAAGTGCGAAGCAAAAAAAAGCAGAGCAACAACTACTATCAGAAGTGTCAAAAATGCATACCTGAAAACCATTCTTGAGGGGTACAATATCGCCAACAACAATATCGCTAGAACAAACCGAGACTCTTCTTCCACCTCTAATAATCTGCAACCAGAAACGAACGTTCAGTGTGCAAACACCTAAACAAAGACAAAAAAAAAAAAAAAGATGACACATGCCTCTTGGGGTACGTTTCTCATCTCCTCGCCAAGTTTTTCAAACTGACGAGACTGCTTGTGCTCAGTGATAGCTGCAAAAAAAATGGAAGCGAAAACAAAAATAAACCAGATTGTTTCCATATTTAGAAGATAAAAAAACTTGGCTAGGCAAGCCTCTCAGGCACAGAAGAACTCGGGAGACGCCCTCAAGAACAATGCTCTTCGGCGAAGCGGTTTCGAACCTATCTATGGCTGCCGTAGGACTCGGCTGTTCGACTCTGTCCAAGCCTTTCAACCAAACCGAGCACCAGATCCAAAGTGAAGCTCTATTCCCCGGTGTGGCTTATCTCCAGCGACTGTACGGTTCACCTCCGGGGTAGTTTATCCGGTGAGCGAGCTGTGTGATCATTTTCACTGGGCCTGGCCCATATGTGCTATAAAGCCTCGCAGCCCAAGTTTAATTCTGTCAAAGCTCAGAGACCTTATTGGGTGGGTTTTTGATGGCTGGGCGGGCTAGTGTGTCTGAGACCTTATTATCTTTTACTTTTTATGAAAGATGTCTTCTTGGTTTCACTATCGAGCATCAGTTTCATATTTGATTACAAAGTCATTTTCTCATTAGGTTTGTTTATGTTTTTATTCTTATAAGATGGTTAATTTCCTCTCTTACTGTAACCAAACAAGTTAAGTATGAATGGAAGTAAATTGTGTTTCACAAAAAAAAAAGAATTTAGCTAGGCAACTCAAAAGCATCAAAAAGATAGTATCACACAATACCTGTTACAATGATGTAAAAGACAATGGCCAAAATGGCGCAAGCTTTGACATACCAACCATCGGATATAGCCTGCAAGTATCAAAAAGAATCCCTTTACAAAAAGCAAAACCTAAAGAGAGCCGAGCTACATGATATATAATGGCCATGGGTGGCCAAATAGAACGATGAATCAACACCAAAGCAGTAGTGTTATTTATTTAGGCCAGTTGTTTTTGGAGACAAGAAACCAATGAGACAAGATACATTCATTGATTTAGCAAAAACAAAAAAAAAAGATACATTAATTGCAGTCAAAAGGGAGCAGATAAATCTTATGTCAAAACATAATTACCAAAGAAAGAAAGGTGATTAACTAAAATCTCATGTTGTGGAGAAACAACTCACCTTTCCACTTATTTGCAGGAGCGAACTTATAACAACCACAATCAGAATAACCCTATAAGGAGGAAACTGGGTAGCTTTCCAGATAAAGCTCTGCAACAACAAACAATTGATAAAAAAATGAAAAGGAGGTTTTCATTACAAAGTAAAAAGTTTATTGCCAAATAAAACCAAAACATTCTTGTTATCTAAGAATTGCTGAATATACCCAGAAAGTGTTTCCCCTTTTGCAAGGGTATGTGTTTGACCCAAATGCCTGCCTACGTTGCCGTATCTCATCGTTGAGCGGATCTATGCCCTTTTCACGGTCACTCTTCAGCAGAGTTGACAACCCTCTAACCTATCAGAGCAAATCATAAGCAAAGAAATTCACTGACACACAAGAGCAGAACTGATCAAAGAAGTTACCCCATCATAGTGATTCAGAACTTGAAGGTCTCGATCTCTGACCACTTGGACGAGTTCGTCCAGTCCAATCTCAAACCCGCCAGTAGCTGAGGTTGAACCGAAGAAACAAAAACAATCCACTGTGAATTGTTAATCAAAACCCAATCTTTTACACAGTAGGGAAATAAGACAAGAACATATGTGTACTGTTTGCTGGTTCTGTTTCTGGATGTTCACGTACGAACTTTAGCACACAAGACAAAAAGTAAACTTAGGAAGAAACACACTGTGATTATAACAAAACAGCTTACAAAATTCGAGAGATGTTACGCTTAGAAACATATATTAAACTATACTAACGAGTAACGACGTACACTAGTAAGTATAAGCGGAGATTTCTAAGCATTGAGTTTTAAAAGCAAGTATACGAGATGAACAGATTATTTATCTGGGAGAAAGAGAAGAAAAAAAAACACTCACAGCTTCAGAGTCGCCGTCTGGAACATTAGTACCAGCTTCCAAGTCGACAGTCTCCTGATCTTCCGGTTTGGATGGTCTCTCGGAGTCGGAGAATCTGCACATTGGCAAATCAGTTGCTGCGACAGTACCTTGGTCGGCCGTTAACCGGCGAGAAGTTAAAGCCAACATTTAAAAAAAAAAAGGGTTCAAGGTTCGTTTATTGTTTATCTTAGCACGTCTTTCTTCTTCTTCTTTTTTGAACAACGTAGACACACCTCATAGGGATATTTAAACGGGCCAGATGCCCGGGTAGTAATCGAAAGTAAAAAGGCAACTTCGGGGAAGTTGCTGTGTACGTCGTCCCAAATTGGTCGATGTTTTTCTTCAAAACACACCACGCGTATTTAATTATGAATTAATAAATATCTTTTGTAGTAATATAAGTTATGAAAGATTTATGGTGTAATTTGTAAAGATGATAGTAATTAGTTCCAGGGTTAACTCGTACAAGTTTATGAATATGTTTATAGTAATTTTGTTCGATTATTAATGTATTAGATAACTAACTTATGATGTTGAGTAATTGAGACATCGTGTTTAGTAGGTTCTATTACTAGAATAATTTATGGGTTCACTTTAGTCATATGTTTTTATAGATAGTCTACCGTACAGTACTAATCAATTTTGGCTCGCCAGCAGGGGCGGATCTACTTATATCTAAAGGTGGGGCACCCCATACAAGATTTGTAAAATTTTATTTGTAACACTAATGTGACTCTAGCATAGTGCCACAACCTCTTATATTCCACCATTTTCTTCTCCTATCTTTTATTTTATCTATTTTGTTATTGTTATGTTTATATGTCTCATAATAAATTTTCATTCTCATATTTTAGTTCTGATAATTTCTAGTTAAATTAGTTATATATGTCTAATTTGTTGAGTTGTTTTGGTATAAATATTAACCTTGAATTCCAATTTTTAAAATTTTTTTCTCTCTCTATTTCTATTTTTTTAAATATGTTATGCATATTAAAAGATACTAAAATCTGATGATAATAAACTATTTTGTAGGATTAACTACTTTAATATTTATAAAAGAATACAATTGTTTTAAAAGCTTAATATTGTCCATTTTTAATTCATATAAAATGTATTTAAATGTATAATATATCTTTGAAAAAATAATTTTATAGCATTTATCTTTTAGAAATGAAAAAAAAATTCAATAGTTAAAAAATTTATTGTAAGATATATAGTGTTTTACAATAATATAATTAAAATTTAAAATTATTTAAATCAGTTATATGTAAAAATATATTGTGCCCCATATACAATATTTTTCTAGATCCGTCTCTGCTCGCCTAGTCCATGAATAATGTTTAGTGTGTATATTTATCGTACACTAATCAATATAAACTCACTATTTATTTGGATTTAGGATTTAGCATTTATGAGTTTAGTGTTTAGATTTTAATGCTATACGAGATATGCATCCTGTAGTTTCTCTGTAATTTCTTTCAGGTATATACCAAGAGATGAAATCCTGGAAGGCTGGTCGTTGGTAAAGATTTCTCTACTCTCTTCTCCCTTTAAAAAAAGATTTATCTTTTCTCATTTTATTTTTGAGGTCTGTTAATTTTTTGATTGGTTATTGAATTATCATTGATAAAGTTTGAATTAAAAATATAATTCAGCAAATCTAACCAGTCATGAATTATTTTTAAGTTTTTTTTTTTTGACTGAAGAAGGAGTTTTGGTATGAGATGAATGAGTTGTGGGAGGCTGGGAGCTGCATCACCTAAGTCAGCGCCATTTTTTGGTGTCTGAGTCGTTGAAGAAGATATTCTTCTTGTTTAGTATTTTAAGTTTTTACATGTAATTAAAATCTTATTTTTAAGTTTTTGAGTTAATGTTTAAGTTATAATGTGTTATACTTAATTTATAGTTTTGAGATATCTTTTTCGAAAAATTGATAAATCAAGTTATAACTCAATATAAAAAAACGTGATATGTTAATTAAGGTTTGAGTTAGTACTTTTCTGGTTTTCAAACTCACTAATACACGTTCACTTTTTAACTATTTTAAACAAATTAACTTTTGGATTCATTACATTGTTATACACGTTCACATTTTTTTTTGTTTTTAATTGATTAATATAATTATTAATTCTTTTCGTTGATTATAATCTTATATACATAAAAATATTTATTTATAGGGAAAACCTCAGAGATACAATACAAAACACACACTAGCACACAGCCATCCATTAACCCAAAAACACTTCTAGCCTACTCTCACTTAACACCAATAACGATAGGAACATTGACGACATACAACCAAAAAACCCAAAGCATTTAGTTCCAAGGGCTAAAAACCACCATCAACATGAAAATGCCAAAACTCCCCTCTGACATAATAGCTAGTCCGAGGGTGAAAATTTTCTCATCCTCAAAGATCTCCTTCAATCATTAATGGTAGCTGGTAGCAACATATATAAGATAGTGTCACCTGATAAATGCCCTACTGTTTGTTATCTTTTTGTCATACGCCACTCTAAACCTCTCTACCACACACTCCCATAATAATTTTTATGCATTGGATCTGAAAGAAGGCCAAGTTTTGGGTATAGTGATTCTAGTCCCAACCCCATAAAGACAAGCATCATCAAAAGCAAAAAAATTACTCTGTTCATCTTGTGATTCGCCATGCTTCCTTCCAATGGCCCAAAGTATAAATTTATATTACAACCATAGTAGAATTCAACATTTGTTTAATATCAATTCAAAATCACAATATAAATCCACATATGATTAGTTTATAATTTATTACTACTACTACATACTGCAAAATATCAATAACGATGTTTCCACATTATGTCTACATATTTGTTTTATTTTTATGCTAACATATAGTCAACACAAAAAAAAATAGTCTATACAACAATGACATAAATTCGTACAAATAAATTTATATGGTTATACTGTTCACCAAAGAGAGTGTTTCACTAATAAACACTTTTTAAGATTTTTACACAAAATGGCACTTTGAACTTGAAGGACTCTTTAACACTAAAAAATCTATGAAAAATGACAGCACTACTCTCTCTTTGTTGATTTATGATGTAATGATGAAGAATAACCAGTTAGTTAATTATGTTACTTTAAGTACTCGAACTCCTCTGGATCAAAAGCACTTACATAGGTCACGACTCGGGGCATTGCGTCATCACGTTGAGGAGATCAATAACGGATTTACTCAACTTTCAGAAAAGCTTAGTTTTTTACGGTGAGATAACGAAGAAAAAATGAAACTAGATGGCCGTCAAAAAAAAAAAATGAAACTAGATGTATTTAGATTGTTTAGGCCTTTAATTAGGATACTAGATCACCCGCCATTTGAAAGAGAGATTATATTTTTGTTTAATTCTTTTTGAAATTTTAATTTTTTTTGAAAATTTTAATTTTCTTTAGTTAAAAAGTTACTATAGTATTTATTTAAAATTTGGCATTTGACCCCACTAATTATGTATAAATATTTATTTGCCCCCTTTAATTTGTAAAAAAATTGTATAATAATAATATTCATATGTTTAATTTAAATATTAAATTTATATATTATGATCCCAGTCAAACTATTTCTAGCTTTGCCATTGGTAGAAAGTGTTTATCAAGTTGAAAGTGTTATATTTTGTAATTAGTTATAGATAAAGCTGTAATTGTTTCAACAAACTTTGAAATTGGAATAAGTCTGAATGAGTCATTTTATTTGATTCCAAGAAGATAACACCAGTTATATAGTAAAAGATCATTCATAAGGAATTCCTATAAAAATTTGAAATAAATGGAAAGAGAACAATATCTCAACAAAAACATGTAGTGTATAATTCTCTTGACCCATCGAACTATCCTATCCTATTTTGGCTAAAAATAACAAATGTTTTTAAAAAGAATTTTTGCAGATGTGCTGAAAGTGGTGAGAAGATTCCGGAAACAAAGACGGTTTTGCTTGTTCCCACTGAGAAGAACGAGAATTCAAATTTGTCTTTTAGCTAAGATGCTGTTATAAGCAAAGAAAGGAAACGAATTCCCCAAAACTAACTGTTTAAAAGATCCTGTTATATATTCAAACTGTTTAAAATGATTTTCTAGAGTTTTTAGACACATAAAAATAATTAATATTTAATTAGATATATGTATATTTATTACTTTCACATTGAACACTTTCCAAAAATTATTGAACCATTGATATGGACCAAAAAAGAAAAAAATCATATAACTCCTTAGGCAGTATATGTCAGCAGATTTGTGGACCCTACGTACGGTTTGTTTTGGTGATTTATTTCTCACAGTTTGATTACGGTTCTACTCCGTGTTGGTTCAATCATTTGTTGCATTTCTAAACTCGGGGTTTTATGATTGAGATTAGGAATTAATAGTTTACTAGATTTTGACCCGCCCTTTAAAGGGCGGGTATATTTTTGTTTTAATTTAGTTCTCGTATTTGTGTTTTCTTCGTGATTATATATATAGTTTTTCTTTATAATCATATTTTTGTATAAATTTTAATCAAAATATATTTTATTAAATAATAGCAAATTAAAAATTGATCCGGTATATTGCCGGTCGAACCCGCCAACCGGTGGATTTCAATTTTGTTTCGTCCAAAACTGAAACCCTGCGGGTTGAAAATTGAAACCCGCGGGTTTAGTCAACCTGTTGAGAAATATATTTTGACCCGTCCCTAAAAGAGCGGATATATTTTTTTGTTTTAAATTAAATTTTTGATATTTGTTTTTTCTTTCTGATTATATTTGTATTTTTGTAATCATATTTATGTATTTTAATCAAAATATATTTATTAAATAATAGCAAATTAAAAATTGATCCGGTCAAGGCACGGTTAAAGGCTGGATTTCGGGTCGAACTTGCCCTGTTGACCCGCCAACCCGCGGATTTTCAGTTTTGGTTTGGTTAATAAATATGATCCGCACAACCCCCAAACAAATAACTTTGTATTCGCACCTGCTTCGTTTTAATTATTATAAAAATATATTTATAATAAAAGATTATATATGATTTAAATTTTAAATTATTATTTTTAAATTTCTGTATTTTTAAAAAATTACCTTTTTAATTTTAATTTTTTAAATACTTTATGGATCGACGGGTAGCCACGATCAGAAATCCACCAATCCATACTTATCTAATATATAATAATTTTGCCAATGTTCATTTTTCAATGTAATAAAACATTGAGAAATATAAATGTTCAGAAATTATAAATACCTGTAGAGAAATATAACTGTTTTTTACAGTGTTGATGAGAATTTTTCAGAAATTTTTTCAAACGCAAATACCTGTTGAAAAATATAACTGTTTTTTTTTTCTAGGTTTCTTTGGGACTGAATTAAATCACGAAAAAACATAACTGTTTTTGAGAAATTATCTCATGAATAATTTCTTAGAGAATTGAATGTTCATCAAAATTCAATAACAATAAACATATGAAGTGCCCTTAAAATAATGGTTTAGTCAAAAAAAAGGAAGTAATGGCCCTAGAATATAGAAAGTGACGAACAGGAAGTTATAGTGATAACTGTAAACTATAGTTATGTGACCAATGGCAGTTAGATAGAAATGTGAAAAATATAAGTGGACCAAATATTTATCAATAGGTCACACTGCAGAATTAATAGAATAGATTAGAGGAATTGAAGTTGAACAGAAACTCAGCTCTCATGAAGAAGATGATACACAAGAGGATTTGGATTAAGTGAATTGTTTCTGTTAATTGTAAATGTTGATCTACAAAGAGTTTATATACAAAAGTAAACCATCCGGTACAAACCGGCTCTAACTAACCAAACCAACTAACCAACTATACATATATACTCTAATATAGTTCTCTGCTGATCTTTCACTCCAGAGACAGACAGACGATGAATCCTTCTCTCAACTATTAGACTCCCCTATCTTTCAACGTATTTGTCTTAACCTCGCCTAATAAATGTTATTCTCATTTAACCCCGAAACTGTGTCAAGACCTATAAATTGGATAAAGACATGGAGAGGATTGAGAATTGGATGAAGACAAACCCATGCTGACTCTAAGGTATTGTTAAGAGAAGCATCTTATTTTTTGACTCTCCGCTATCTCTATCGCCGAGGGTTAGATTATCTCCTCTGTGTTGTTGATTCGAATCAGTGTTTCCAGTTAAAAATCGTTACCTAAAATGTTTGAATCGATGGTCCACATAGTTTGAATCGATGGTCCACATCAACTCTACTCCCTCCCTGTTGCGGAGTTTCGAAAACATGGAACCACTCACTATAGTTGAGAGCATAACGAGTATGTTGTAACTGCACAGCCTCAGATTGTACTGACTAAACAAGACTGGTGAATTTTTCTCTGCTGGATTATGATGATGTTAAAAGGGACTTCGCTTTAGACTTGAGTAATGCAGCATTTCACTCACAACAATATTATCTATTAGCACTTGTGCATTATATCTTGACGAGTAACAGAGTCTTATAGTTGTTCGAGATCATGCTCTTTAACTAGATGTCTATGCTTTTCTGTCTTCTATGTTGAGCTGATAAAGCCTCGTCATGCTTGCTTGCTTAGGAATTGTTCGAATCCAAAACTAAAAGGAGCAGTCGTATTCCATGAACAAGGACCTCATGTATATATGATTATAGCATTCGCCTGAACCACACACACATGGGCATTGGCTAGATTCCCTAATGTTAGGTCGATCATGGACCTTATATCAATGATCTGGAAATGGGGATTAATATTTAAAACCATACCAACGATGCAATACAGCTTCAGCGGATTCTTGACTGTATGATCATTTACTTTTTCTTGTTTTCTTTCTTTGGAAGCTTGCAAAATTTGGGTTTGATTGGTCGTGTACCCTTTTGCAGGTGGTAGACTCTTTCACTTATATTTGCTTCTCAGCAAAACAGAGACTTGCCATTATCTCACATTCATTTCTTGGTTTAGCTTTACCCTTTGAGCTGCCATGGACTATGTTTAGCCCGTCAAAGATAAAGAATGGTTCCATTTCCAACCCGCGAATACACTGATGATGAGTTTCAATCTATTGTCAAAAGCGTAATGGGCTTGTTGTATGTATATCACCGCTCTTTGTTTATATATTTATGGTGTTTGAGTCTTTGTATGATTTAAATGATTGTATACTACTATACTTGTTGAGCAGGTACCTTCTCAGCTAGTACACTTCATTACTTGTAAATTCTATGATACGATTAAATTCTAAAATTGGTTCTCAATTATAAAAATATTAGAATGGGCCTTTCGATTTTGTTAAACTGGTTCGGTTTAACAATATCAAATTGACTTTAAAAGATTGAGAAGAAGCCCGTTAACGTCATACAAGCCCGGCCCATGAAAAAAGAGAAAAATACGAGAGGATAGAAGAAGTAGGGCAGACGTGTCGAAGAAGCAAACTTGAAGCACCGTCTTGAGAAAATCAGATCGGAAGTTATTAATAGCGAGGCTAATTGATGCAGCGGCCTAGGGTTTAAAGGCAACTTTCTTTTTTATGATTTACTTTTTACTTATGGCTTTTGTGTTTTGCATTTTTCTATTAACGCAAAGATTTTAATGATGGTTTAAAAATTCTATATAAATAACTTTTTTATTTTTTTGTATGAAAAGTTTTTGTTAATTAATAAACTAACTTTTGCTTTTTATACAGAGTGAGAGATTTGATTCATTTCCTCTATTTCGTAAAGCCTTAAACAAAACATGTGTATGCTTTTAAATTCTAAAGATGTGTTCTACATTACTGGTTTTTTCTGAGTGTTCTAAATTACTTGTTTTTCATTATAGTGTTAGGATTGTTGTTGAGGGATACAACACTTATTTTCCCCTGTTGCGTTGCTTAACATTGGAGAGGCTCTTTGAGCCATATGGAGATGTGGATAATGTGGAGGTGTTGAGTCACCCGTTAATCTATGCTACCAGGAGATTTGTATTCGTTTTATTTACTGTTCAATTTTAAATATTTCATTATTGCTAATAACAATTTGTTTGATTTTATTTAGATGTGCTACTGTGGTTCTCCGTGGTGAACGTGCATCATAGAAGGCGTTGGCAATCAACAGAAGTGACGCCATTGACGTGGGAGGATGGAGACTGTTTCTCACTATTTTACCTGCCTGAGATGAGTTCTAGGATGAGTGCCCGCAAGTTTGCTCTTCGTCACGCCGCGAATCAGTATCAGCCATAAAATTATGCATGTCTTTGAAGAAACATTGTCGATTGTTTTTTCAGCTAAAAAATCTAAAGTATAGTTTTTTTCTTGTTTATCTAATGTTATGAAATGATTTAATATGGAATACTTACCGGTATCAAACTATTTTATTTTAGAAACAATATGATTACTTATGACATGAAATTTTTCGATGACTAGATTCCAATTCAACCAAAACTAACCGATTAGAATTTAAAAGCCCGCTGGAGTTATAGCCAGTTGCGGGTTTGATAATACATCAGTTATGTAGAATATCTTACTGCATTTCCAGTTCCACATATAATGCTAAAATTTTCACTATTTACTTTTCAAGTGTTAAAGGAAGTACATAACCCGCTGAATATCTAAACATGGCTATAACTACTCTCTTTTATCTCTAACCATAACAGCTTGATTTGATTAATATTTTCTAAAATTTAAAATCTGTTACAGCAAAATTGAAACATATTTAGCTTGAAACTTTGAATTTAAATGGATGTGTTTAAAATGGCTGTAAAGCAGAATGATTCAATTGTAACCAACCTCCATTTTGATTAATAACATTTACAGTTTAGCAAAAATAAACTAGTAGATTTTGGAAACAATATGACAAGTTATGAAATGATTTAATATTGAATTGTACTAACACTGACCAAAAAATAAAATTGTACTAACAAACTGAAAATTGATTTATACATGTAAATACCTAATATTAGTGTTGGCGCATCCACCAGTTCTAACATAAATTTTATACCTGTAAACTAATTGGATCTACAAACCTGAGACAAGAGATCCAAGTTTGTGATGTCAAGACTAAGAATGATCTAGAAAAGCGCAAAAAGATGGTGAAGAATTGATACATGGATGTGTCTATTTATTTACAAGGGAAACAACATGAGAGATGGTGAATTATGCACGTGAGTTCCACATAAGATTATATCCTTGCCTAGTTTGGATTTGGTTCAAATTCTTATTTGGGTTTTAGTTTAGCTTGGCACATTACATAAATGATTTATCGGTTCGGTTCGACAAATGGTTAATTCGTTCATCTAAAACAATTATTACCAAAGTATGTAATTTTAACCAAAATTCCAAACCGAAAATAACCAAATCATTCAATCTAACCAAACTAACCAAAATTAATCAAAACTCTAAGGAATTTTAACGGAACTAAAACCAATACCGAAAACATTGGTTAGTTTGGTAGAAATTTCACAAACTAAACCAAGACCCAAACCTGAATTTTCGTTAGTTTAATTCGGTAAGGTTTTGTTTGAACAAACTAACCAAAAATCAAATTACCGGAACCAAACTAACCGTTCAAACCGATCCCGCAAACCTAGCCAAAGTCATAAAAGCTTTAAATGTAATATCTTTTACACTAATCTGATTCGGCCACAACATAACAGTACACTGCTTGATAAACACTACAACAATTGAGTTCTTGAAGGGGCAAAGAGAAATTAAAGTTCTTTTTTCACACTGCTGTTTTAGTCTTGCCCAAACTCTTGAACTGTTCTTGTGGCTAGAGAAAGAACGTCAACAAACGCAGAGAAGGATGCTCGAAGAAGCCTTGCCTCTATTGCCTCGAAAGTTCCTATAAAGTTATCCAATGAGCAAATATAAAAAAAAAGAAAAGAAACTAGTAATCTGACACGAAAGATTTCCAATTTGGAATCAGTCTTAAAACGATTTAAGCATGATAGATTAATTTTGAAGAAACTTACACAGAAAGCTAGTTGTTTGATACGGACATGGCTCTTCTCACCTTATCAGGCTGCAACTGCATTAATGGTCACAACATAAGAAACTATAACATGAGTCAAATGGTTAGTGAACTGAGAGGAAACTTTCAAACCTCTTTATCAACAGACAATGCTTTGTAAGCAATGAAAGCATGTTGGTCCGTTTCGAAATCCACATCCATGTTACTGCAAATTTTGCAAAAGAATAATCCAAAAAAAAAAATTTGCAAAAGAAAATTAAACTCTTACAAGATAACCACAACCCCTAATTTTCTACCCAAAAAAAAAAAATATATATATATCTAGTTGAAAACAAACCAAATTTCAGTAGGTCTATAACAGTGTGATCGTCTAACTACAAACCCCTACAAAAGTAAGTAAGTGCGAATTAACCAAAATCAAAGAGATTCCTTCAAACACGTGGCAGACCCAATATTACAATAATTGAATCAGTATGTTTAATCATCAGATACAGAGTAAAAAACGTTATGAACATACCAGCTGAAATCCCAATTTTGGTTAACAGGACCAGTTGCAGCCATGTTTTTGGCTGTTGTGAGGTTTTAGCTAAAAAAAACGAATTGAAATGAAACCTCTTTTTTCTTTTTTGGCGACAAGGGTCCTAATGAAAACAGAGAGTCAGCAAAACGGGTTTAATGGGCTTCAATTCCGGCCCATGACTTTTCATATTGCGATATGAATCGAGGAAAAGAAAAGACTCTAAAACCGTGAACAATGGTCGTGAAAAGGTATATGCTATGGCCTATAGGAATATTTTGCATGAAGGAATATTACTTCGTTCTCTCTCTCTCTCTCTCTCTCTCTCTCTCTCTCTCTCTCTCAAGCTCTTTCTCTGGTTTCGCAGATTAAAAAAAGATCATTCACCAAAGCTATTACAAGGAGAAAAAACACACATCATTCACCAAAGATGATCTTCAAGCTTTGGTTTCAGACAGACGCAATACCAGGCATGTCCTCTTCTTACCTCTTTGTTTTGTTTCTTTGTATTTACTTTCAGAATTAGCTCGTTTTTGTTCATGAACTTATAATAAAAAGATTGTTTTGTAAAAGCTATAAACCTTCATACATGTAACATGGCGAAGATTCATGAAACATATAATGTTTAGTCTATTATTTTTGGTGGTTAATTTTAGTCTAGTATCTTAAGAGTTCAATCCTTTATAGAGATAAAACCACAGCATATGAAACTTGTAAAAAACATGTAAAGTTTCAATTGAGATTTATATGTCTTGTCTTTACATATTACATTTAGATCGAGGTACTCAATGACAACAAATGTTCCTCGTGGAATGATTCCTCTTACACATGTATGTATATATCAACAGTTTCGTATTAGTTACTATCTCTTTCCATGTACAAGCAGTGGACTCCTTCTCTAGCGTCTGTTTGCAGCAAACTTATCTGTTATGTTTTCATCAGCTTGATCATTGAAGAACTGCATAACTGCCTGTACTAAAACTCTGTTTAGGATAAGTCTAGTTTTGCTAAAGTTCTACCAGTCGTAGTTAAAACAGTCAGGAGCTTACCGGTCTGACTAATTGAAATGTGTGATAGGTGTGTTGTTGTTATGTGAGACAAGGCCCAACTTTGACGGGTTTGACAACTCTGAAAGCTCTTCTTGCATGCTCAAATGCCAAAACCAGAAGACCTAAGAGGAAAAGCAGACATCGATGAAACTTTTCCATGATGAAAGATGGAGGAGAGACCGCATTCTTGCCTTCTGATGAGGTTCTAATCATTTCTATTCTCCTATTGAAATAACCTGAAAGGAAACATTGATATTAGTCTCAGAACAAACCTTCAAAGAAGAAGTAGAGTGGTCTACAAGAATGGATAACTCGTGTGAATATATCTATACCGGGAGTTTCAGGGGTGAGGTTAGTCCAATCGGTTGGTGTTTTCTTCATTTCTGACGCCTTTATTAACTCCATAAGAGATTTATTTACCTGCAAAAAATTGATCAGTAATGTATGTTAAATCCTTTCTTCCAGATTATGAGGAGATAAAAGAGATACTGACAAGAGCAAGAAAAAACATTAGTGTTCGAGTCTTATATACATCAGACGCAAGAGAGACAGAGAATTTAAAGGGTACCTCCTCTGTTCTCTCGTGGCTAACAAGATGACCTCCATGAAGATCCACCATTCTAGCAACGGGATACAGTCTCTGCGCCAATCTTCTCGCGTGACGTATCTGAGCAATCACATCATGCCTGCATATAAATCCCCACCAACAATACTCAAAAATCAACCGTTGTGTATCGGTAAAAGATTCTTTAAAGCATGAGATGATGCTAACTGCATCTGGTGGCACATACCTTCCGTGAATGACAGAGACAAGAAATCCAGCAGAGCGGATCCGTTCGATCTCTGGTTTTGTGATTCTATGTAACCAACACGCATTAAGTTGGCCGTCAAGCCCGTCCTTGGACTGCATTCCAGTTTCTGATATTCCTTTTACGTATTGCTGCATTGTCATCACTCGAAACATTAGTTCTCATAAATCAAAGCAGTGGTCATAAGTGACTATAAGTCCTTTTCTCCGCATGAAATCAGTATGCTCACCTCATATAAGACATCTCGCCTTGTGTTAGTTCCTATGCGTTCTTCTAGAAAATCCTGCATATATAATATAATACATCATCACATATAGAATTTTGTAACCAAATCACTCTGCTACCATAGTTATAGACCAATACATGATTCAATGTATCAACCAAAGCAATCATCTTATCGCTCATAACAAAGGAAAACAGCGCCAAACTTTACATAGAAAATTGTAATAAAAACATTCCTCCAACAATACAAGCAATTTTCAAGAACTCTGTGAAACAATCAAACAACTGTTCTATGTCAATTTGGTTCTTATAGAATTTTCAGCACACCGCACTGAAGATCTCCCACCTGTGAATAATGTGTGTCCAGATCAACTTTAGCTCTTTGTTTAGGGGTCTTTGCCATCCAGAAACGTATCGCAATGGAAAGTGTTAGCCTGTCAAGCTGTAGCACATAAAAACAAATCATTTTTTCATATAAGAAACCAAAAAGAGTCAAGAAGCGGTGACATGTGCAGCATTCAAGCGTACCTTGGGGAAACACTCGAAACCTCCACCTGTAACGTTAAGCAACGCCAGAGAAAGAATCCGTTCTGGCACCATTGCAGCTAACTTACAAGCTATCATTGCTCCTGTTTTATCAAATTAAGCCAAAAGCAACAACAATAAGAACTAAGAAGGAAGAAAACAAGACTCTTTGTAAGAACCAACCAAAAGTCACATGAATTGTCGGTAAAAAGAAACTTACCCATTGAATGCCCAATTACATGAGCTCTCTCCCACCCCAAATGATCCAACAAACTAATTGAATCCTTTGCCATTATAGTTGTTCTACAGACACAAAATCAAACCAATCAAAACCAACTTCACAACTATTGAATCCAAGTCAAAGACAAAACCGGCCTGAACATTAGACTGGTGAAACATTAGCCTATAGCTCCAAAATGTTTGGAAAATTTTACTTACTATTCAAAAAAATTATACTTCAAAATCTTTACTAAATAGTCTATAGTTCCTACCGCCCTAACTAAAGGCTGTGTTTAGTATGTTAGCTCCAGGAATGGAGCAGAGTTCGTGTGAAGCAGTGGAGTGTCACGCAGCTGAGTTGGTATATGAAATACCGGAGTGATGTATTACGCAGCCGGTTCTGTGTGTGAAATACCGGTTCAAGTTAAGTTGGATAAGTATGACGTGTTGCTGAGAGAAGCTTGGAGGATAAGCTTCTTGAAGATTCTGTAACAGCGAGATCGTGACTTAAGGATAAGTCTTGGAGGATCTTCAGTTGCAAGATATGAGGAAGAGAAGATTGCATCTAGGGTATATAAGGAAGTGAGAGGCAGTTGGCCTCGTTACGGGTTTTAGAGTTTAGAAAGCGTGTGCTTGAAAGTGTTCAGCAGCTCGCATAGGATCATTGTGACAGGGGGAGAGTAGCTCGACCTGTCCTTGGGTAGAATAGGAATTGGTTCGTGTCAAGTCCAGCAGGACGTTGTGTAATTCGAATTAGACAAGTCAGATTGTGATTGTCTAAGAGATTCTTAATAAAACAAGTGTTGTTTTGAGCATTGAACAAGTTCTTTAGGAAATTGGTGTCCACTGGTTTTTACATTTGGTATCAGAGCGGGTCACCTCTGTGGACTTGAAGAGTCTACTCACAGGTTGAGATCCAAGGACACCCATGGATACCATGAAAGAACTCATGGCTCTCCAGAAACCGATCATGTTGGACGAAGGAAACTTCGGTCACTGGAAAGCTAGGATGCGTCATATCATAAGAGGAATTGATGAGGATGCTTGGACTGCAGTAGAACAAGGATGGAAGGCTCCAACCGTAATCATGGATGATAAATCAGAAGAGCCTAAACCAAAGGACAGATGGTCCGATGCGGATAAAGCAGCTTCTAAGTTTAACTCTAAAGCTCTCACCACAATCTTTTCCGCTGTGGATCTTGACCAATTCAAGATCATTCAAGGCTGTGAGTCTGCTAAAGAAGCCTGGGATACACTCATCAATCATTTTGAAGGTAACACGAGTGTTAGGCGCACCAGAATTGATCACTTGGCCTCTAAGTTTGAGAACCTACGCATGGAAGAAGATGAGACAATTGGAAGTTTCATCTCAAAACTTAGTTCAATTGCTAATGAAGCATCTGTTCTTGGCAAGAAGTACAACGAGAAAAAACTTGTCAAAAAGCTACTCAGATGTCTTCCACCTCGATTTGAAGCTTACAAGGCTGTACTTAAGATTGCAGTCAACACTGATGAAATGAAGTTCGATCAACTAGCAGGTATTCTCAAAGTGCATGACTTGGAACGTGTGGATGAATCATCTAAAGATCAGAAAGGAGTCGCCTTCTCTGCAGAATCTAAAGAAGATGAACGAGTGAAGAAGATCGAAGAAAACATGGTTCTTATGGCCAAGAACTTCAACAAAATGCTGAAACGAGTTGAAAAAGGTCAAAGTCGCACTAATCAGAGATACCAAGGACGAGACCGAGATCGTCCCTCTCAAAACAACAGAAATGACTCTGGTCAAGGAAATCGACGGAAGGAGTTGCAATGCCATGAATGTGAAGGTTTTGGTCACTATCGAAACGAATGTCCTCTCACCAAGAGAAAGGAGCTCAAGTGCATAGAATGCAAGGGTTATGGACACACCAGAAGTGAGTGTCCAAACAACCTCAAGAAGGACAAATCGTTAATTTGCTTCAGTGATACCGAATCCGATGATGAAAGTGATAACGAAGAACTCCTGCTTAACTTCTCTGCTCATGTGTCACACAAGCCTCTGATATGCTACACAGATGCTGAAACAGAATGTGAGGATGATCATGAAGAACACCTTCTGAACTTTGTAGCTAGAATTGATCAAAAGGATGAGTCGCTTAAGTCTCAATCAAACTCAGAGTCAGACTCAGAATCTGAAGCAGATCCAGAGAAGGAAAGCACTGAACTAAAGGTTGAATACCAGAGTCTGTTCAATAAGTTTACGGAACTTAGTCTCGAAAACCTACAACTGATTAAAGACAGAGCTATGCTGAAGGCACAAGTGAACATCCTAGAGCTTGAACAAACTGAGAACAACTCAGACTCAGAGAAAATCGGCTCTACAGAGACCGAGAAGGAAGATCAGAACACCCTCAAGAAAACTATCTCAGAGCAAGCTTACTCTCTGAAGATGCTTGAAGCAAGCTTTGTCCAAACGAAACAGCTATTGAGTGAAGAGCTAGATAAAAGTCGCGTACTGCAACAAGAACTGACAGAAAATTACAAGAAGCTCAGAATGCTCAATACTGGATCAGATACTCTTGATCACATTTTGTCCTTGGGACAATCTCCGAAAATTAACTGGGGACTTGGATTTCAAGGAACTACTTCAAAGACAGCTGAGGGTAACGAAGGGATAAAGTTTGTCAAAAGCAGTGCAGCTACTAAATCTGTTGAAACTGACAAGAACAAACCACCAAGACCTACCTCTCATCCAGTGATTCAGAAACACCCTGTGAAGAAAAGAAACGGATGTCTGTTCTGCTGTAAACCTGGTCACAAGGTTTCAAACTGTTACTTTAGACGAAAGCAGTATCAAGAAGCATGGATGAGAAATCGCTGTCATATAGAACCTGGCAAATTTGGATGCGTTTGGATAGCTAAGTCGGATCTATATCTAAACTACAAGAATCGAGTATCAGCTGCTCCAGTTGAAATGCCACTACCTGCCATTCCACTTGCTACTGAACAGAGACAAGGAAAGGAAATCATGTGCAATCTAGCATTCACACAAATCTGTGTATTTGGCACAAACGAAAATGTGTCACACTCTATCAGTAATAAGTCAGCCACAGACGAATCTTTTGAAGAAGATCTCTTTGAAAATGACTTCTCGCAGATCTTAGGAAACGTTGCATACACCACCTCTGATAGCACAAGCCAGGATGAGACTCCTTGGTATTTTGATAGTGGGTGCTCAAGGCACATGACAGGAACTGCTGATTACCTTGTAAAAGCTCAAGAGATTACTGGTGGCAAAGTGACATTCGGAGACGGAGGACAAGGGAAGATCAGTGCTATAGGTGATACTGTGAGAGCAGACCTTCCACGACTCATCAACGTATATCTGGTAGATGGCTTAAAAGCTAACCTCATCAGTGTGAGTCAGCTCTGTGATGAAGGTCTACGAGTCATCTTTGATAAGAAAGAGTGTCAAGCTCTTGATGACAAGAACAACATTGTTCTATGTGGGTATCGCTCAGCCAACAACTGCTACATGTGGAAGCCTACAGGGCAATGTCTAACCGCTAAAGGATCCCAACTTGAACTATGGCACAAGAAACTGGGACACATGAACACTCATGGTCTCTCAAGACTTGTGCGTGCTGAAGTCATTAGAGGAGTCCCTCCGCTCGACGATAATCTTGACGGAGTGTGTGGAGCCTGCTGTCAAGGCAAGCAAATCAAGGTCCAGCACAAACAGGTCTCTCAAACCAACTCAAAACGAATCCTTGAGTTAGTTCACATGGACCTGATGGGACCAATCACCCCGAGCAGTGTAGCTGGCAAACAATACATATTTGTACTCGTGGACGACTTCTCTAGATTCACCTGGGTCAGATTTCTGAAGAACAAGTCTGATGCAATAGACAGCTTCCGAATACTTGCACTACAACTCAAACAGAAAAAGGGAGGCATTTGCCAAATAAGAAGTGACCATGGTGGTGAGTTCCAGAATAAACTCTTCGACAACTTCTGCAATGATCAAGGGATACAACATCAGTATGCTGCTCCACGCACACCACAACAAAATGGAATTGTGGAACGCAAGAACAGAACTCTGCAGGAAATGGCAAGAGCAATGCTAGCTGGCAATCAGGTACCATCTGGATTCTGGGCTGAAGCTGTGAACACTGCTTGCTATATCATTAACAGGGTTTACATCAAGCCAAAGACCAACACCACTCCCTACGAGGTATACACTGGAAAAACGCCCAACCTAAGTTACTGTCATGTCTTCGGTTGTTTGTGTTACATCCTAAATGACAAGGATAACCTGGGAAAGTTCGATGCTAAGAGTGATGTGGGCATGTTCCTTGGTTACTCTACAAACAGCTCAGCCTTTCGAGTCTACAACTCCCGAACAAAAAGAATCGATGATAAAGTAAATGTGGTCTTTGATGATCAAGTAGGCTACTACCAGAGAAATGCTACGCTACCTGCAACGAGTGTCGCACATGAACCTGAAACCAGTGATCCAGTAATCAAAACTGAGATCCCTCTAAGTCGAGACGATGATGAAGTCTCAGAAGTTGAGGATCAGATACTACCAACGACAACTACAGTACACAAGAATCACTCTGCAGATGACATTATAGGAGGAGTTCTTGATGGAAGGGTCACACGCAAGAAACAAATTGACTTCAAGGAAATGGTCAAACTAGCAAGCTTCCTGTGTGAAATGGCAAAAGAAGACTGCTACATCTCACAGATAATTCCCAAAAACATTCAAGAAGCCTTGGAGGATGAATTCTGGACTGCTTCAATGCATGAAGAGATGGATCAGTTTGAGAGACTGCATGTGTGGGACTTAGTTCCTAGACCTGATGATGCAAACATAATTGGTACTAAATGGTTGCACAAGAATAAGACAGATGAATATGGGAATCCTACCAGGAACAAATCGCGCCTTGTAGCTCAAGGGTATGCTCAGATAGAAGGTGAAGACTTTGATGAGACCTTTGCACCAGTTGCCCGTCTTGAATCAATTCGTTTGCTATTCGGGATTGCCTGTAAGCTCAGAATAAAACTCTATCAAATGGATGTTAAGAGCGCCTTTCTGAACGGACTACTCCAGGAAGAAGTCTATGTGTCACAACCTAAAGGCTTCGAGGATCCTCACTACCCTGATCATGTTTACAAACTGAGAAAGGCTCTGTACGGGCTCAAGCAAGCTCCAAGAGCTTGGTACGAACGACTCACTACCTTCTTGATGACTGCTGGATTCAAAAGAGGAGGAGTTGACAAAACACTGTTCATCCAAGATATAGACTCCCACATTCTAGTGATCCAAGTGTATGTTGATGACATTATATTTGGAAGTACATCCAAGCAGTTGGTCAACGAATTTGTGAAGACAATGACCAAGGAATTCGAGATGAGCATGGTAGGGGAGCTTAACTATTTCTTGGGTTTACAGATCAAACAGATGGATGATGGGATCTTCATCACTCAAAGCACATATGCTAAGAATCTTGTGAAACGATTCGGGCTTCAGACGAGCAAGATTGCTAGAACTCCCATGAGCACCACAACCAAGCTATCTCGAGATGAAGAAGGGAAGAAAGTGGATGATAAACTCTACAGAGCCATGATAGGAAGTCTCCTATATCTCACTGCTAGCCGACCTGATCTCTGCTTGAGCGTAGGCATCTGTGCAAGATATCAAGCATCTCCAAGGGAATCTCATCTGAATGCAGTGAAACGCATTATCAAGTATGTGAAAGGCACTTTAGACTTCGGTCTTCATTACTCCTTTGAGACAAATGTGAACCTGGCTGGCTATTGCGACGCAGACTGGGCTGGGTGTGTTGATGATAGACGAAGCACGTCTGGAGGATGTTTCTTTCTCGGGAACAACATGATATCATGGCACAGTAAGAAGCAAAACTGTGTTTCTCTGTCCACAGCTGAAGCAGAATACATAGCACTTGGAAGTTGCTGCACTCAACTCCTTTGGATGAGGCAAATGCTAATTGATTATGGATATACCACCGACTCCATGCTTGTTCACTGTGACAACATGAGTGCGATCAACTTGACTAAGAATCCCATTCAGCACTCTCGCACTAAGCATGTTGATCTGCGACACCACTTTGTCAGAGAGTTAGTAGAATTGAAACTTGTGGTTGTTGAACACGTCTCATCTGAGAATCAATTGGCTGACATCTTCACAAAACCGCTAGACTTCAATGCATTCCTAGGTCTCCGAAAGGCTCTGGGAATCATTGACATCACAGCCTAAACAGATCATAAACTGGAGAAGTAGGCGCACACGAATTGGTTAAAGTCATCTCATCTTTCCATGAACCTTTAAAAACCTTGTCTCAGCAAGTTGCTAAGTGTTGTTTCCTATTCTGTTCAAGGTTCATCTCAGTTGTAAGAAGCCCAACATGAAGGACACTCGTCTTGGAACAGGATGACAACACATTTTGAGTCTGAGCAGCGATCACTGTCCGGATTGGGAAGAGCAGAAAATATACTCAGCTCATGTGCCACATACACAGCTATGTGTGTTACACTCCACAAGGCCTTATGTGACGAGCACTCGTTGTGGGACAGGGTGCTACAACACTTTGGTTCCTGTGACGATCACTGCTCTGATAAGGCAGAGTCAAACATGTTGAGACACTCATCGTGGATCAGGGTATTACCGTACTTTGAATCTGGTGATGCTAGGTGCCTTGATATGTCACTGACTCTGTTGAAACCATTAAATCCAAGGCAAGAGAAAATAAAAATGCAGGTAAAACTTTAACCAGTGTTCACTGACGACGAAGGAGTGAACTCAGAATAGCAGTCCTTACAATCGATGAGATGTTCATGACATAATCCAGGAACTTCTACCTAGCAATCTGGTGTGTGACAGCTACTCGGCTGAGAAATAGCTACATACCAGAGCTGAGACAATGCATCGACTTCATCTACATTCACCTTGACTTTAACCTTTTTGTGAACCTCATGTCTACTCTCTCCAGCTATCACTACGTGTGGTCATATAATCCAGGCTACACTAGTCTAACGCGGTCCTTTTGTTGTACAGCTGTGTTCCTCTGCCCAAGTGCTGATCTCATACTTCTTCGGACATAAGTGTCAATGCTTGCGGTGTGCTAATGTGTTACTTACGAATCACGCATCGTGCTTGGGCCTGTCGCTATTGGGTCTACTTTTTGGGCCGTCTATGCCATTATTATCAACCGAGACTCAGGCCCACCATCCGATTGCTTTAAGTGTGATAGGGTTTCTCCCTTGTGTCACATTAAGTCTGCTTCGCCGCATAGAGGTCTCTCTTCTCCTCTCAAATATGTCGACTCCAAGAAGAAGTGCTCGTCTTCAACCCTCCGGAGATGCTCCATGCAACCCCTCTCCGAATCCCTCAGCGGCATCACAAGCCCCCTCGGCTTCTTGCACTCGCAAGTACGCACGGAAACGCCCTCGTCGCTCCACGCGGTCCACTCCATCTAGGGAACCGTCTGAACCTGCCGACGATTCCACCTCCGAATCAAATGACGACACCGCCGATGTCACTCCAGAACATGTTGCGCCTCAGAATCCTCCACAAGCCGGCGATGAAGCCGATTGTACCGAACTGATCTCAAAGGACATCAGACATGCAACCATTCGAGATGCCTTTCAAGCTAGAATCAGGGAGAACCCAGAGCTTCTCAAGCCCTCTAAGCGACCCTACAACCGTCTCTTTGCATCCTTCACGGCAACAGAAAGGTATCACTCCTTGGAGAACAGAAAGTTCCTGGAGCAACTGAGTCTCCCTCTCTCCGACGAAGATCTTCAGGATGTCAAGGAAGTGGCGTTTCAATCAGGTCTGATCTACACTCTCATCGACGTAGATCCATTCCAGCCAAGCGTGGTTAGAGAGTTCATAGCCAATCTTCCGGATGCTGAGGAACGTGATGATGGCTTAGCTGTATATGTCAGAGGAGCAGTAGTGAATTTCTCACCTTCGTTGATCAACTCCATCTACTGCACTACTGGAGAAGACAAGGAACCGAGCTGGATGAAGGAAAACATCGATGATGTATGTGGGTTCTTAACAGAAGGGAGAGTTCGACGCTGGGAAGATATGAGCTCCAAGTATCTCACTCCTCAAAATCAGGTCCTCTACAAGCTCGTGTGCTCCAACTGGATTCCCACTACTGCTTACACAGCAATGAACATTGAGCGTCTTCGCTTCGTCTATATGCTCCATCACCACACTCGCTTTGATTTTGGGAAGCTCGTGTACAATCAAATCACATCGATGGCAGAGAACATTAAGACCGAGCAGACTCGTCGCATTCTCTTTCCCACACTGATACAGCAGGTCCTGCTTGCTCAACGCTCCATACCTCCTGACTCCAGTGATGAAGACATGATTGAGTGTCCACGAGCTGTGGTTAAAGACAAGAAGGCTGGTCTAGGAGATGGCATCGTCTCACGCGCCCCTAACCTTGAGGAGGACGTTCTTCATGCCATTGCCGAACTCAAAGCCATTCACATTCGGCTCAAGAGTAAGCTTTACTGGGGGAGGTTAATGATTGGTAATGATTAACTGTGCTAACTCCTATGTGTTTTTATCTCACTGTGCTTCACTGCAGGGGGAGATTATGGAGACATCGGTGGCACCTCAGGCTCGGCGAACCAAGACAACGACTAATGAATGTGTGTTGCTGTTTAGTTGTTTAACCCTGTTTCAGTGTTTATTTGAACTCTCATGTGACCTCTATCTATCGACTGTATTGTCCTATTTTTCATGATGAAATTCAAGGATAATCTCTTGGGATGTTCTCTTTGAGTTGCTGACCACCATAATCATGTTGCTTGTCAAAATGTGTGTTTTCTAGTGAGTTACTTTTGCAGGTAGCAGAGAAGTCACATTGAGATAAAAAGGGGGAGAATGTTAGCTCCAGGAATGGAGCAGAGTTCGTGTGAAGCAGTGGAGTGTCACGCAGCTGAGTTGGTATATGAAATACCGGAGTGATGTATTACGCAGCCGGTTCTGTGTGTGAAATACCGGTTCAAGTTAAGTTGGATAAGTATGACGTGTTGCTGAGAGAAGCTTGGAGGATAAGCTTCTTGAAGATTCTGTAACAGCGAGATCGTGACTTAAGGATAAGTCTTGGAGGATCTTCAGTTGCAAGATATGAGGAAGAGAAGATTGCATCTAGGGTATATAAGGAAGTGAGAGGCAGTTGGCCTCGTTACGGGTTTTAGAGTTTAGAAAGCGTGTGCTTGAAAGTGTTCAGCAGCTCGCATAGGATCATTGTGACAGGGGGAGAGTAGCTCGACCTGTCCTTGGGTAGAATAGGAATTGGTTCGTGTCAAGTCCAGCAGGACGTTGTGTAATTCGAATTAGACAAGTCAGATTGTGATTGTCTAAGAGATTCTTAATAAAACAAGTGTTGTTTTGAGCATTGAACAAGTTCTTTAGGAAATTGGTGTCCACTGGTTTTTACATAGTATTGAGACTTACGTGTATTCAGATTTGTGTGAGGGCACGGAGCTTCGACCCATACCACGATTATCGAAAGCACAGACCTCGATACCTTGGCCAATTCCTGAATCATCGGTAACGACTCCATCATCATCATCATCTTCGTCGTTGGGTTTATCAGTCCCTGTTAATCCCATGATTTGAGGACCCCACGATTCATGTGTTCCAGCTAAACCTGAACGAAAGGGGGAAACATTTTTAAGCATTTAAATCGAAAACCCAAATTGAAATCAAGCTCCGAGAGAGTTGTACCTATGATGAGAAGAGCTTTGGTAGGACCATGACCGTACGTTCTGTAGAATATCTTCACCCCCGCATTGTTCAGCTTCGTCTCTGCGTCGACTTGCTCTTTCACAACCTCGCAATACGGCATCGTTTTTTTTTTTTTTTGCTCAATGATGTTTATCTTTCTGAGAAAATCTGGGTGGGGTTTGGATTCAGCAAGAGGAAGAAGAAGAGGAGGAGATGAAAATGAAGAGATTTTTCATTTTTTTAAAGAGAGAGAGAGAGAGAGAGATTGGACGGCGATGGATTAGGACTGCCACGTAAGATTGGTCGGCTGGGATGGCGGGTAATGTCTAGAAAGTCATAGGTCAAATTTTGTTAACGACAATTATTTTTGTGCGTTTGAAAAATAGAACGTGTGATAAGTAACACCAGAAGAAATACTACTATTACGTCAAATCGAGGCTTTATCCATGCAAAGATTCTCCACCATAATATTTTACAAAACGAAATATAATTTATTTTTTCTCCTATTTTTATGTTGAAAAACATTATCTACAAACATTTCAAATTTTATTATTTAATGTTATTTGAAATAAAACTTTTGTTAATATTTGGAATTATCTGTTTGATGAAATAATACTTTTTATTCTTTCTTTTTTTTTATAACTTCTTATTTCTTATTAATCTTGTGACCAAATGTAATCTTCATGAAGAAGATGAGTTACAATGTTGGGAACATACGAATGGAAAAGAAAAGAAACATTTTGTACATTTGATATAGCTAACTTGTCCGCCACTCTATTTGCTTCTCTGTTTATCCATTTGAATTGTACAGCTTTAATTCTCTGGCACCACCACTTTATCTCCAGTATCCAATTATACAATCCAAAGTGCAATGTTTTTGAGTTGAGGATGTCTATAGCCTTCTTACAATCACTTTTTATTCTTTTTATTTATGGGATATCATGATTAAAAAATCAAACCCTTAAACGAAGAATAATCATGATAGAATTTCTCTCAATAGCAATGTTGTGCTCATCTTTTTCTTTTGGTGCTCAAACGCGTTTTTTCAGTTATTGGACATATTTAACTCCATACAAAGGGAGCATTTTTTTATATTTTGGTGTTCAGATCCATTTAGATTCTGGTTGATATTTCATATTTTTGGTATTTTGGTTTATGGGTTTAATTCTTGTTCATATATCTTCATATTTGGATCAGCTTCAGTTTAGTAAGTTTTGGATTTGGGTATTTTCTATATCCATACTTTTATTGAATATTGATTTTTCATGGAACTCATATTTGTACCTGAATTCATATATTTGTGCCCGAACTAACACAGTATCTAAAAATAAATTAAATCTCAAATTATTAAAACACATAATATATCAATATATCAACAAAAGATTTAATACATTTGAAATTAAGAAAATAAATACATTTTTGTGAACATACTTATATAATTTTGGATATCTTTCATATTATTCAATAATGTTCGGATATCTAATATTCTCTAACTCAATAACCATTCAGAATTTTTGTATATCAGTTCAGATATTATCCTGAGCTCTATACTTGAGTTCTTCTAACAAGTAAAAACTCTGGCGGCCTAATCTGTAATCTAAAACAAACTAACAAACCGTGAAGTTCATTCCTTTTATTATGAATAATTGTAAACTAGTCAAAATTGATTGTTGGGCTTTTGTAAGAAATACACTTTATTAATTATTATAGATAGGGGTGGGCAAAATATTCGTAAATTTTGATTCGACCCGAAAAATCCGAATATCCGTAACTTAACGAATCGAAACAAATACTAAAATCAAATATCCGTCAAAGACGAAGCAAATCACAAATACTAATATTTTTAGAAACGAATATCCGATCCGATCCGTTATATATATATATATATATATATATATATATATATATATATATATATATACATGTTTATAAAATTATATAATATATATACCTTTATACCTTTATATAAGTTTTATAATGTTTTTATTCACTAAATTAATTATTTAGTTATTTAAAATTTGAAAGTATGTAATTTTTTAAAAAAAAAATTAATGAAATATTATTATTTTATTTCAAATTTTCTTTTTTTCTTTTTTTTTCTTTTTTTTCATTTTTTTTTAATTTTTTTATTATTTTTTACGGATCGAATCGGATATCCGGCAAAAATTCGGATATTCGCGGATATTCGGTGTTCCGGATATCCGAAGAGTTACGGATCGGATCAAAAAATCGAATATTCGTAAGGCACGGATCGGATCACGGATATCCTTAAAAACTCCGGATATCCGCTCCGTGCACATCCCTAATTATAGATACACAGATACATGACTATTAACTACCATCTTTGACCTAGAAAAACCTATTTAACATTTTCTTCAGAGCTGTGCCATACAATTTCAGCGACTGATTCCAAATTTCCAGACAAGTATTTCCATTCCCTTCGGCGAGTTTTACAGTCGTAAGTGATTTCATTCCCTTCAGTCGAAACATTCTTGGGTACAGTTTGGCTTAAAAAGAAACCCTAGGTTGACTAGTCTCAGTATGATTTAATTTCTCTCTCACAAGATGAATGTTTAGGAAGATTGTCTTTTTGAAACTTTGGTTTTCAATTTTTTTTATGCAGTCATGCAGACATGGCTAGTAGAGGGGAACCGGAAGAGTTGATTCAGGGGCTTAATGAACTAGATATGATAAGCGAGTTGCCTGATCCTTTGATCTGTCAGATACTTTACCATCTTCCCACAAAGGATGCTGTAAAAACAAGTGTTCTATCCACCAGATGGAGGACTCTATGGCTTTGGGTTCCTCATTTGGACTTGAATTATGGAGACTTCCAAGATTTAGATGTCTTGATTAATTTTGGTGACAGGTTTTTCAATTCCGATAGGGTTTCATGCATAGACAAAGTCAAGTTATTTGTTGATAAAAACCATGAAGGTGGAGATGATCCTTCTTATGTCACGTCATGGATTGATGCCACAGTTAAGCGTAAGATTCAACATCTAGATGTTCAATGTTGTCCACAAACTTATACTTACTACGCAACGACTAATTATTTTCATCGGATGCCCCTAAGCCTTTATATCTGTGAGACACTAATATCTTTAAAACTCCTCGATGTGTTCTTGCCTGATTCAGAGTTTATTTCCTTACCTTGTCTGAAGACTTTGCACTTAATGGGTATGCGGAATCTCAATGAGGCCACGTTCGAGAGACTTGTCTCGTCCTGCCCTGTCCTTGAGGAGTTGGACATTTATGGATGTCTTAATGATAATGTAAAAGTCTTACGAGTGCTCTCTAAGTCGTTGAAGAAGCTCAGTGTACACGGCTACTTCAGCGGGTGGTCAGAAGTTGTGATCGATTCTCCTCGACTATGGTCTTTGAGCATAGAAGCTAACCTATTCGAAAGATTTACAATAACCAATATCGATACCAACGTCGAATTAATTATTTATCCCATGTCAATATTTGGTAATTCTGATGAAGCAACTCTGTATTCAAATATAAATAGATTCTGCAGTTTTCTCTCCAGCATTTCCAAGATTAGGCATATGATGTTTTATGGAGATCCTTTCAAGGTATATACAATTTCAGTTCCTGTACATTTTCAATCCTGAAAGTTTCTTTTGGCCCAAGTTAATTTTCTTTCTTGTTAGGGCTATTTATGTTCCAAATGGTTACCAACCATTCTTAAGAGCTGCCCGAACCTGAAGTCCCTCATCGATCTTGGTGGTGATATGCTAAAAAACCCTACATGATTTTTTCTTCCCTCTCTAATTAACTATATGAAAATTCTGCTATCTTTTTTTGTTCATTGCGTATTAATCCTCTCTTTTATTTCGTCAGGAATGGAACCTTGAGGTTGATCAGAAACGGCACTTGCCGTATATGGATGAAATATCTTTTTCACATGTGCCTGAGTGTTTAGTATCGTCTCTCGAGTTCGTTGATTTCAGTGTCACATTCTCAAAGACTTGTTGGAGAAATGAACCTAGTAAGGTATATCCTTGAAAATTCAGCAATCCTCAAGAAGCTCACTCTACGTTTGCATAATGACTGTTCAGCAAAAAAAGATGACTTGGTTAATAAACTCCTCAAAATCCCAAGAGGCTCTACCAAATGTGAAGTCGTCTTTAATTGGAACAGAGAACAAGTAAGGTTTTGGTGATGATTTTGTGTAAAAACAAAGCGATTTTGCGTGGTAGCTTCATGCTGTTGGTTACTAGGTTGTAAGGCCATAATGATTTTTTGCTATTTGGATTCTGAATATTCAGCTCATGGTGTTAGTCAGATTGAGAAATTAGCGGACTTGCTTATTAATTATAGACATGTTAGTTTATTACTAGAGAATCATTTTTTCATTTTTTGCTGAACATTTTACAGACAAACGTAACTGTTGTTAAGAACCGTAAATTAATTATATTAAATCTTTCCAATTTGCTGAAAACGCAAAACAGCTAAAGTCATCTTGTCATGGTCATGATCGTCCAAACTCATAACCATAAAGCCTGTTCAATTTCGAACCTGGTTATCTATCTATTCTATTAATTCTTCAACATGTCTAATTGATATGGATTTATGTCCATTTTTTAATTTTTATAACTGCCACTAAATACATCTTTAATATACTTTTTTATTAATATAACTGTCAAATCACGTAACTGGTTATTAATCACGTAACGGCCCAAAAAAGCGTATGATTCAATATGATTTGATATCGTATTTTTTGTGAACGCCCATTACTGCATAATTATATTTTTTAATTTCTTAATCATGGTCATTAATCACGTAACTGGCTAAAAAGATATTATACAAAGATTATAATTATTAAAGCCTCTTATAAATCATTTTAAAAAGATATTATACAAATTAAAAACAAAAATAATTAAAAACAGAAATATAAAAATTAAACTTTTAAAAGATGTAAAACAAAAAATTTATCCGCCCTTTTAAGGGCGGGTCAAAATCTATTCTATTAATTATCATGTATGACCAATTAATAAAAGGTCTTTTAGAGCATTGTTAACCGTTCGTAACTTCCCTCGGCATATGAAACGATAATTTGGGCTTCGAGTATTGTTAACCGTTCGTAATTTCCCTATATTCCTGTTTTTATGTTCAAATAAAAAAAAACAAATAATTTGGACTGAATATTGACAAAAAGACGAAGCCTTACCATATGATACATGTACATACTTACAAACTTATCTATTCTATAAAATTCATATCATACAGAATATGATTATACAAACACACAAACATAAAAATTATGTTTCTTTAAAAAATAAAATTAAAACTAAAACTAAACAACTAAAATTAAAATTAAAAATTATTATCATGATCCGATATTCTACAGATTTTAGTTTAACGGGTTTTAAATAGATTTTTACATTTGGACCCGCCTTTTTATTTTTTTTAGTTTTATATTCTTTTAGAAATTTAATTTTTATATTTATATGTTTTAGTCATATTTGTGTTTTTTATTGTATAACATTTCTCTTAAATAATTAATAGGAGGTTTTAATCATTGTATTAAAATAGTTTTACCATACATATATCAATATGTTATGTTTCTATTTTAATAGTATTGACTAGATTCGGATTCGCCTTTAAAAGAGCTGGTATATTTTTTTGTTTTACATATTTTTAGAAATTTAATTTTTGTATTTATGTTTTAATCATATTTATATTTTTCTTTGTATAATATTTCTTTTAAATAATTAATAAAAGGTTTTAATAATTATCATAAAATAATTTGACCACATATATATCAATGGTCATATTCCTGTTTTAGTATATTGATATTATATAATGAAAAAACGTAAATAAAAATATAAATATAAATATAAAAATTAAATTTATAAAAAAATGTAAAAAAAAATATATCCGCCCTTAAGGGCGGATCAAAATCTAGTGAAACACTTAAATTCCAATCAGAATCACCAGTGTTACTTCTTAGACCATCCACAACGCTCATTTTTGACAAAATTCTTAGTATTAAAGTCATTATAATAATCCGTAGGATCCATATAATTTAAGAATACGTGCCATTTTAATTCTTAACGAAGGATCAATCTTCTGACAAATTCGTTACTGTGCACGGGTCCTACACCACGTGTGAACCCCGCGATTGGTTTTTTTTTTAACTGAACAAAATTAAAAATAATAAAATAATACAAACACTTACTTGGGTTATCGAGTCTGAGAGTTACGCCGTTGCTGATGCTCTTACAAACCGTTGACTTGAGCTTAACATATTCTCAACAACTCAACAGAAAATATAGCAAAAACACATTCGATGGTAGAAGATTTTCTGGATTAGTGTCGGAGTATCGGCAAAAGGATGGTTTTTGGTGGAGGTTTCTCACCGGCTAATTGGTATTATACATGAAACGCACTCAAACTTTGTTGCTCAAAGCATGTGATTAGAATGGATATACTGAATCTACTTCGGCTGCGATCAGAGGATATATTGGAAACCAAATAAGTTTATTCTATTTTTCTCAATTTTTAGAATAGGTATACATGATGAGAATGATATCTTGTAAATATTTCTCTCATGGAGAGAAATATGATAATGTGTGTGGTTTCTTTTTCTAGCGTTGGTTTTATTCTATTGAGTTTCCCATAACAATATTATACTTAGGCGGTGTTCCTGCACCGTTCAAATTCAGATCACATTTTGGATTTCAGTTCTATTTTATAACACCTCCCGTATCTCATTCTAATAAATTTATAAGTAAAGATTGGATTTGGATGTAATACATCGGTTTCGGATTAATTCGGATATATCTGAAGTAACTATGTATCATTTGGATTTGAGATCTGCCCAAAATAAAATTTAAAATTTAAAAACAAAATATAAGAAATATGTACTTATATTTTTATATAATAGAGTATTTAAGATAGTTATCGAAATTTTAAATAATTATTGGTAGATATCATATCCAAATAAATATGAAACTAAATATTTGAAATATATATATATATGTTTTAAATATTTATATTGTATATTAATTTGGACGTTTAGATCGGTTTCTTTAGATAATATTTTCAGTTTTTCGGATTATTCATTCGGGTTCGGCCAATACACATCAGATTCAGATATGTTTTATAAAACCCTATAAAATTCATTCAGGTATTTTTTACATTTCGAACCGGAGTAAGGATTGGATTTTTTGGTTTAGATTTGGTTCGGATTTTGGATCTAGATTTTATGACGAGCTCTAGTTATACCGAGGCATTAAAAATACGCAAATGATAAGAGGTTGTCAACACTGAATCCTCCCTTCCTCCTAACAAGAAGAACATTGGGCCTAACCTGTGATCTAAAACAAACTAACAAACCATGAGTTTCCTTCCTTATATTCTAAATACTTATAAATTAGCCTAATTTAATTGTTGGGCTTTTGTTTAAAGAAACACTTTATTATATATTAGGGTTAGATACACACGGACATGACCTAATAAAACATTCTTTGGAGCCATGCAACACAACTTATAGGCAACTGATTCCAAACTTCCAGACAATCTTCCCATTCTTTTCGGCGATTCTTACGGTAGTAAGTGATATCATTTCTTTTGGTCGAACGTTCCTTTTTGATTACGAGAAAAGAAAATCTAGCTTGGGTGACTAGTCTCGTTGTGGTTTTGTTTCTCTCTGTCACGATGAATGTTTGAATCATCTTCTAGTGGATGTTTAGCTACCATGGAATCGATCCTTATTGAAACTTTGGTTTTCAATTTTTGTTATGCAGACAGAACAGGGTTCTAATATCAGAACAAAAGACAGGTGGCTAGTAGAGCGAAACCTGAAGAGTTGCTTGATAATGAATGAACTAGATAGGATAAGCGAGTTGCCTGATCCTTTGATCTGTCAGATACTTTATCATCTTACCACAATAGATGCTGTAAGAACAAGTGTTCTCTCCACGAGATGGAGGACTCTCTGGCTTTGGGTTGCTAGTTTGGACTTGAGTTATCGAGACGATTTAGATGCCTTGGTTAATTTTGGTGACAGGTTTTTCCATTCCCATAGGGTTTCATGCATAGACAAAGTCGAGTTACTTGTTCCTTCTTATAAAAAGCATGAAGGTGGAGATGATCCTTCTTATGTCACACCATGGATTGATGCCGCAGTTAAGCGTAAGATCCAACATCTAGCTGTTGTGAATTTTCCAGCTGGTAGTTGTAGTTCTAATCATGACGGCTGGGTTAAGTGTTATCTTCATCAAATGCCCTTAAGCCTTTATATCTGTGAGACATTGGTATCTTTAAGACTCCTTGAGGTCCAACTGCCTGATTCAGAGTTTATTTCCTTACCTTGTCTGAAGATTTTGCACTTATCAATTCTGTGGAATCCCAGTGAGGCCACTTTTGAGAGACTTGTCTCGTCCTCCCCTGTCCTTGAGGAGTTGAACATTTGTGGATTTTGGAATGAGAATGTACAAGTCTTTCGGGTGATCTCTAAGTCGTTGAAGGATCTCACTATAGCAACACTTTTTCACTGGCTCGAAAGTTGTGATCGATGCTCCTCGACTAGGGTTTTTGAGCATCGATTCTAGCCTATCAGAAAGCTATGTGATAACCAATATGGATAGTACCAATGTCGAATTAGTTATTCACCTCGGAAATAATTTTGAGGATTATGATGAAGCAAGTCTTTTACCAAACAGTGATAGATTCTCCAGTTTTCTCTCTGGGATTTCCAAAGTCAGGGATATAACGATACTTGGAAACAGTTTCAAGGTACACTGTATACATATCTCAATTCATGCGAACATTTTCAATCAAAAAGTCCCACGCTAATTGTTTTTTTTCCCTTGTTGCACAAAAATCACAGGGATATTCATGGTGCAAATGGTTACCACCCATTCTTGAAAGCTGCCCAAACCTAAAATCCCTCAGCTTGGTGATGATCTGCTAATTAAACTCTAATAAGATTTTTTTTTTTTTGCTAAATAAAATTATCTCCATGAAGATTTTGCTTTATCTTTTTTTCTGTTGCATTTTACTCCTGCTTTTTTTTTTCCTCAGGAATGTTGTTACGCTGAGCATCCTGAGGCAGTACTGCCCTTGGAGGATGTGGATGAAATCAAGTTTTCACATGTGCCTCAGTGTTTGCTATCGTCTCTAGAGTTTGTTGATCTCCACCATGTCCCACTCTCAAGAGTTGTTGGAGAAATGCTAGTAAGGTATATCATTGATAATTCGGCAATCCTCAAGAAACTCACTCTACATTTGCATAAAGATTGTTCAACAAAAGATGAATTGGTTAAGAAACTCCTCAAAATCCCAAGAGGCTCTGCCAAATGTGAAGTCGTCTTCGTTGATTGGATAGCATAGCGAGGTTTTGTGGAATAACAAAGTGAATATGCGCACTAGTTTCAAGGGGTTGGTTTCTAAGTTGTATAAGGCCATAATGATTTTCTTTTGTTGTTGTTTTTTTTCTATTTGGATTCTGAATTCTATGGCAGCTCATGATTGCAATTTGTTATTTTGCTATGTTGTCATTATATTTGCCATAAAAAGAGCCACCACCAAAAATGAAATTTGAATTGTTTCATGATTAACTTTGTAGATTAAATTATTCTACAAACAAATAGCAAATATACAGTATGATTTATTGGAAATTATAGACCGTTAAGGTTGGTTTATGATGCAAGACATGCATGAGCTTATCGAACAAGCTGCTGTGCTTGACATCATTGCCTTAGGGTATACGGCTATTGGAGACTTGAGACCTGTTCCTGCATTCCTTGACATGGTGAGTCTTTTGAGCCAGACATTAGAAACAGAGTCCTTTTAAGCTTTTGCGCAAAGAAGGTAAAGCTGATGAAGCAGATTATGGGATCGTACGTTTTGGTCAAATCTTTTTTCTTGTAGGATTATAAATATATACAAGAAGACATCCGGAGAGAAGAGATGGAAGAGTTGGTATGGCCATGTGTTTCCTTGCTAATGCCAAGTTCACTAAAGGTTGTTAAATTCCTCATTCTCTATTGTTGTGGTAATGTAGAAATTTAGTTGAAGAAGGTGTGTTTTCTCAACAGGAGATGGAAATGAAAGATAAGAAGTTTCAATTAAGTTTAGGAGACAAACCTTTTTGAATATTTTAAATATTTTTGGAAAAAAACAAAACTGAATATAAAATACAGTTTATGGACCTATAAATATTAATATTATTTAGTTATACAATTAACAAATATCCCAAAATTCTATTTATAAACTAAATTATCCGGAAAAAAAAATTGAAAAAGAAAATGAACGCTATGCCTATGCTCATAAATCAACGCATCACAATAGCAGCAGACAAAACTGAAACAACTTCATCAGTTTCCGTGCGTTTCATAGTATGTAAAGCCTTGGACCATTCCACGACCCCATAAACCTCTTCTCTGCTTCGTCTCTGGAACGATATCTCAGCACACCAAATCTTCTCACGAACAAGAACACGACGAGAAGAAACCCACCAAACCGTCAGTCTTCTTCCTCCGTCCGGACTCGCCACAGACGCAAAATCAAGTGGCTTCCGCAACACTCCTTCAAGTCCCTTAACCTCTCTCCACACCATCTCTTCCCCAAGATTCACACCAACTCAAAAAACTACTCCCTACGTGATTAACTGCTCTGCACAATATCTTCTCTTCAGCTATGAACCAAGTGTTGGTTATAAAGTATCCTAAGTTCTCAACAACGACACCGTTTTGGATACTCATCGTATATGTCTCCCAAGCTCCGGTCTTCGGATCATAAACCTCTCCCAAGCTCTCGCAACCTCCCAACACGTGAAGTTTCCCGCCAACCAAACCAGCCGCGGGGTATCTTCCTCGAGAAACTCTCATCTGAGGGAGTCTACGCCATTGATGGCTACGACAGTCGAGGACAAACACTCTTCTGTTTTTCTTACGATTCACTAATCCGCCGACTGAGGTAAACCTCGGAACTAGTCGACACCACGGTCGGGGAAACCGGATGGTGTCTGTAAGGAAACGGAGGGAGTGGTTTCAGTTCCCGGTCGGGGCCTGAGGGGGTGAGCGCGAACCAGATAGGTTTTGTATCGAGAGGGAGTTTTAAATGGAGATAGATGTGCTTTCTCTGTTTTGTTCATTAGGGTTCGTGTGGCGTCGAGCTCACGGGAAGAGAGGATGGATCCGAAACGCTTGGAGACGAGAGATAGAGATGGGTGATGGGTTCTTGAGATTCGGGCTAAGATGTTGAGAGCGACGTCGTTTGGTAACGACCAGAACGACGAGGACATCTGAGGAGACTCCGATGGATTTCAGTCTCTTCTTTCGTCATCGTGTTCAACAAGCTAGGGTTTAATTGATTGATTTTTTGGTTATATAGATAAACTCTTTTACAATTCCGGTCGTGTTCTTCGATTCTGGTTTGGATCCGGTTATAAATCTGAACCGAGAAAAGAATTTGTATAGAGTTTGAGAATTTTAAGATTAACTAATAAAATTTAATCATAATTTCTATTAAATTGGTATATATTTTCAAATTCTAACTGTTTATAAAAATCGATTTTTTAAAAAAAATTGTTTCGAACTTTTTTTTTGAAGTTTTGAAAATATTTTGTTCAAACTATTTTTTAAAAATTATTTTCAAATTTTTAATATATATAAATTAATTATATATAGTAACATTTCCATATCTAACATATTTTGCAGACTAGAGATCTTCCAAGATTTATTCAAGATCTTTACTCTGCCGTGCCTTATATCAGCTATTCACCACAAGAAGGTTGTAGAAGCTCAGTTTTCTCAGCAGACAGATTCTCGGATTCAAATATACTGTGAAAAGTTAAAAGCCAATAAAAAACCGTTTGAGCATACATATCTCAAAGTTGTCAACCAACAAATGCTTCAGAAGAAGCTCACAATGTAGAAACATCGAACGAAGTTTGGGAAAAGACACTAGAGTTAATTGGTCTCCCCTCTTGATGCATTGGAAAGGCTTATAGAAGGAAGAGAAGAGGTCCCCATGTCGTTATAGGAAGGGATCATCATCAATAAATATGTGATAATACTTTTCGTTAATTATTCACACTTGTGTAAATTTACTTCTTTCTCTATGGATCTGCACACACCATGTTACTAACATCTTAAAGGTGATATTAATTGTGTATTACTAATAAAGTGAAAAAGATGATTTGTTAGCAGCGAATTAGATAAGAAAGTTGATTAGTTGTGAAGTGAGGTTAATCCAACTACAGTATTTAAATAAAAAAAATCTAAAATGCATGAGTACTAGTGCCACGTTGCATCTTCTGTTCGGTGCTCTCTCTCTCTCTCTCTAGCTCTATCTCCTTTCTCTCTTGGATTCTCTCAGATTCCATGGAAGCTCCCAAAAGCTGATTCCTGTAATCAATTTGTTCCTTATATCTCTCTCTCAGATTCCGATCCGTAGTGACGTTTTTCTCCGATCCGATTCGATTCTTTGTCACAGCTCTGAGAATCCTTACGATCCGTTGATTTGTTTGGATTTTTCTTCCCCGTAGGTAGATTCGAGAAGATACCTGATAGTTTTTCTCTACTTTGATCCGTCTCGTTAGTTCGAATCGGATTGTTGACGAACTCAGATTTGGATCGTCACTGTTCATGAATCGCGATAATTGAATTCGTGTAGATTCGGATTGGTTATCTTAGGGATCTGATATGTTGACGGTGATCTGATATAGCTCGTATCTCTCTCGGGATATATACTTTTAACTAATGAGTAATGACAGATCGATTTTTTTTTTTGTTTGTTTGTTCTACAGCTCCTTACATTGGACCTGCCTGATGGTATGCTGCAGCAGTCTCATAAGGAGGAGTCTCATTGTTCAGGCTGGTCGTATTGGGGTTTTTGCTCAAGGAAGACATCAGCAGCTTCACCGTATTAACAAGACCTTGAGTGTTGGTTTCGGGTTTAGAACCACTGCTGCAAAGATGATGGTTGATTCTTCTTCTGCTGGGGAGAAACGAGTTGAGATGGTTGATATGCCTCCTGGGAAAGTTGATGACGGCGGATACATTGGTGGTGGCTGGAAAAAGTGAGTAGATTTGTCTCTGTTTATGGTTTAAGAGTTCTTGGGAAAATACCTTGTTTAGGGTTATTGGATTATTTACATGTACTGAAGAAGAAGCCTTGTGTAGGGGCAGTGTGATTTTTTTGGACTAATGTGATAGTGTTGTTTTCTGCTCTTTTTTATTTTGTTTTTTTTTTAAGTGGTGCTTAATGAGGGTTATTATGTGTAATGGCAGTGATGATGGAAGCTTGAGCTGTGGGTACTGCAGTTTCAGAGGGAAAAGGTCTACGATGGAAGACTTCTACGATGTCAAAGCTTTTAAGATGGAAGGCCAAACAGTTTGCATGTTTGGAATTTTTGATGGTTAGATTCTATATCCTGCCTTTCTTTTCTAGCGTTGATCTGTGGAATATATTTGGTCTGTGTTGGAAGTTGTCTGGTTTTCAACTTGCCGTATCACCATTGTATCCATCTCAATGTAGACATGGCTCAGCTGAAGTACTGTCCAGCTTCATTTGCTAGTTTAGGTTGTTCGTTCTACAAAGAACTGGCCATACCTTATGTGATATGCCTACTATCTGCCTTAGTTACGGTCTGTATTTGTATATCCTTAGTGCTGCTTCTGGGTTTTCTATTAGACTGATTAGGAAGTTAATGTCTGCAGTGCACAACTGAACTCTCAATCTGCTTATGTATTATACTCAGATGGCAGAAGCATATATGTAATGTATCGTTAATAGCCCTCTAACTTCTGAAGCCTTAATCATCACAGGTCATGGTGGTTCACGTGCTGCTGAGTACCTGAAGAAACACCTCTTTAGCAATCTTATGACGCATCCACAATTTTTGACAGACACCAAGCTGGCACTTAAGTGCGCTCCATTTCTCTAGACATAATATTTTGTTATAATTCTCAGAAGTATGAGCTCATACATGCTTGTTACAAGTCATTGGCATATCTTTCTAACTTGAAGAATTTTCGCAGGTGAGACATACAAACAAACTGATGTAGCATTCCTCGAAGTCGGAAAAGGATACTTACAGAGATGATGGCTCCACAGCATCTGCTGCTGTGTTGGTGGGGAACCATTTGTATGTTGCAAATGTTGGAGACTCACGGACAGATAGTTTCTAAAGCTGGGAAAGGTCAGTAGTAAAACAGTGTGGCATATCATTTCAACGAAAATTTGTGAGCTTCCGTCAAGAATTGAGTTCAGGAAATGAAATGTCGAGTAAATAGTGAAAAAATCTTATGATTGGTCACAAGCGTTTGTTGTTTCTTTTCATAAGGACGTCATTTTCGAACTTAGTGTTTTATGTAATCTGCAGCGATCGCGCTATCAGATGACCATAAGCCAAATAGAAGCGATGAAAGAAAGAGAATTGAAAGCTCTGGCGGTGTTATCATGTGGGCAGGTAATCTGATATTATAAGAAATCATCCGCCTAAAAATGGTTGTAGAGATTTCCTTTTAGAGTTAGATCACTTCCTACTCATAATGCTTGATGATAAAATGTCATTGTTTTGTTTTTATCTTTGCTTTTAAGTCTAAACTATTATTAAGTTCCTAGGGAACACTGACCCACAAACCATGTTGTTTTGGAGGCATTCTATCCGTCTGGTTAAAGAATCACTGTCTGGAAAAAAAAAACTAGTAGTCCTGAGGCATGTCCTTTTAGTATATCCTCTGGATCTCTTTATCGGCCTGAGTTTAAAGTAATATAATCTGGATTTGCCTTGACAGGAACTTGGAGGGTAGGTGGAGTACTGGCAATGTCCAGGGCCTTTGGAAACAGAATGCTGAAGCAATTCGTTATTGCTGAACCCGAGATTCAAGTAACCGCTTCTAACTCCAGCATAATGCTATCCCCTGAGGGTGTTATGTTGTTCTCCAAGTCTCCATGTAAAATCCTTGAGTGTTGATTTTTTGTGAACACACTTGTCTATGTTTATTTTGGCAGGATCTAGAGATTGATCACGAGGACGAGTTTCTTGTTCTCGCAAGTGACGGTTTATGGGATGTAGTACCAAATGAGGTATAACTCCACATATAAACTCGTCCATGTACCTGTTTTCGTATTGTTGACGAGTTTTAAATGTGTTATTGTTTCTGCTTTGGATTCTAGGATGCTGTATCCCTTGCTCAAAGTGAGGAGGAGCCTGAGGCAGCTGCCCGCAAGTTAACCGACACTGCCTTTGCTCGTGGCAGCGCAGACAACATCACTTGCATTGTTGTTAAATTCCGTCATGATAAGACCGGATCCCAACCAAACCCCGAGGCTGAACCAGAACCTGAAATCCAAACCGAATCATCAAACCCCAATGATGAAACGGAAACCGAATCGAAGCCCCAAAGCTGAAGCGGAACCGGTTACCGAGGCTATACCGGAACCAAAACCGGAAACCGAACCAGAGACCAAAGGTGAGAAAGCGGGTGAGTAATGTGGTCAGCCAGCGGGAGGGAGAGAGAGATGTTTTTGGGGTCGAAATTGAGGCATGTGCAGACAGACAGATAAAATATTAAAATTGATTTAGTAGTTTGTGTGCTTTGTGGCTACCTGTAACGTGTGAGGATTTTAATTATTTTTGGTTTTGTGTTGCATATGGCACATGCCTGCCTGTCTGCCATAAGGACGGCGCCGCTTTGAACCTGTCCTCGATTTTTGTCTATTCGTTTCGCTCTATTCTGTTTGGTTGGTGCTTTCTCACACCAAAAAAAAAAAGAGCACACCATTTGTTGTGTTCCTCTCACTTTATTTATATCTTATCATTCAATAAACAATGTTTTGTATTTCCTTCCAAATCATTTGCCTTACCTCGTTCCTATCTGCGTTTGTTGTTGGAAAGTTACATTGTTGGACAAAAAACTGGTGGTGGTATTAGATAGTGCTTCCATAGTGTGCGGTTTGAAGTTTGATATCGTGGCTGAGGTTAATGAATTCTGTTATCATGTGTTGTTTGATGGGCTTATATTATGTGAATAAAGAACAGAGATGGAGAAGTGCGCAGTCTTTACTTATAAGGGCATTCACGTTCAGTTACACACATGATCCTTGCTTCTCTCTTTATAGTCCTTTTTTATTTATTCATCTCTACCTCACCTTTGTAACTTGTTTTGGGTCCACTCTTTTTCTTTTCAATTTAATTTGCACAGTAATTTTTTGGGTCCACTATTTTTCTGTATTTATACTATATATTCAACGCATGAAGCGAATCTAAACATTCCCACTCTACAAAGGTGATTGTCCTTTTAGTTTTACATCAAATCAATGGACTTACTATTTATGCGATACTTACTTCTTCTTGTCGTTAAGGTTCTCGAGTGGTAGCAATCAAATAAGTGACTTGTCTGAGAGGATTAAAGAACCTTAACTAATTCCAATTTTATTTCCATAGCGGCAAACACTACTTTAAAATGTTTTTTTGTTATCTATTTTGTTTATAGTTATTTTCTATCGATCATTTTAGAAAATTTATTTGGTAGCTTATTCGTTTGTATTTAACGTGTGGAAAAACTGTGGCAATTCTAATAGTAACAAAATATATGAATATATATATATATAGATGTTTCAAAAAAATGTATATATAACGATATTTATTACTATTAATTGCATTAATTGCGGTTCAAAGCGATATCATTAGAGCCTATTAGTCAAGTGTCACTACATATTTATTATTAGGGGTCCATGTAATTTAGGCGAAATCAAAATTCAAAAGTTGTTCTGTTAAAATATATGATTTCAAACTAAGTTTTTTGTTTCTTTGATGAAACTGGTTTAATTTATGTGCCCTCACCTATTTTACGATTTCGGTTCATTCTGAGTTTATTAAATTCAGTTATGTGAAAGAATATATTTTTATAAAATTAAGTGTTGGTTCAACGATTGAAGATTTCAAATTTAGAAGAATAAAAATCAAAGGCGAATGTAAGGTAAGCAATCTCTAGAAACTTACTTTAAAGTGTTTTTCAAAAGTATTTTATCCAAACTATGGAGTACCCTGTCGTTTATTTCTGAAACGACAATCAGCTTATTTTACATCAAAACATTGTCTTTTCTTGTCAATATCAAATATTTTCATAGTTATGAAGAACCTATAAGGTAGATAAATATCAATGATGCCAAAGAATATAAAAAGGACTGACGATTTGATAATGCACCAAGATATTTTAGAGAGAACGGCCAAGTCAAAGTAGCATCAAAGAACCGTTGATTGAATGATCACCGGATGACTGCTAATAACAACAATGTCATTGTAGATGTCAACTTGATAACACCGGATGATCGTACCAGGAAGATAGTGTGGAGTTACTTCTGGTTGGCATGGCGCCTAGAGTCAGGCGTCAATTGAAATTGGAAAAGAGGAAGACACATTATGCAATATTATGGTTGCTTACAACTCTTTTCAGAGAATTATTTGACATCACGAAGCAAATATTAGAAAGCACTTACAGATATTAGCCTAACAGATAATCTAAGAGCAACCATCCCTACAATATCTTAAATGGGATGTCAAAATTGGCCGGCCTTTCTTTTCAAAGCTAGTTTTTTTGTCTTTTGCATGAAGGTTAATTTGTTTGGCATAATTCTTAGAATTCACAATGTCCCTGTCGACTTTCTAGTTAAAAAGGGAGCATGATATATATAATATCTTAGTTTCTCATGTAAATTAGACATAGTCGGATATAGTATCTATTTGAAACAATTTTATTATCGTTCAAAATTTGATTTAATAAAATGTATAGTTGGACAATTTTGTTCAGAGAAAGTTACTTAATATATCCCGAGTAATACTAAAAATAGATTACAAAAGACAATACTAAAAATAAATTAAAAAAAGGTAATACTAAAAATAAACTACAAATATTTTAAAGCAACCCATCCCTACAATATCTTAAATGAGACTGTAAACAAAAAAGTAGTTCATATTTTAATGATTTAGTTATTTAACTAATTTTTAGCGTTTAAATAAGTTGAGTCATTTGTCTTATTATAATTTCTAAAACCTATTTCAACTTTTTCTGGTACAATTATCTCAAAAAAATTCATTTGAAAACTCTTGTTGTCTATTTTATTTATTTAAATAACCATTACGTATTTCAGGATGGATGTGTTCTAACTTGTGTAATTTATAAGTGTCAGAGTAGTATTAACGAGAGAATGCTTTTGGCACGTTACTAAGTTAGCAATGAATATTCTTGTTTTTCTTCTAGATATGACTTATAATAAGAGCCCAACCTTTTTGTGTTATAAACGTACCCTTTGTGGCGTAAAGAGTGTTGGAGAAAGCACGTGGGACTATTGGCTCTTCGAGTCAGGAAAAGTTAAAGACGTAAAGCAAACCCTAAAATGATCATTTACAAAATCTATTCTAATTTACAAACCACTTGTACGTAAAAAAACAAAAATTTATACCAACAAGATGTGTGAATCAATTTTATAATCTATCTCGAGTGAGTAATAACTGTAGGTTTGCTCTTTTTACCATAAACCTTAGTTTTTCTTTATTCGCATTCGGTATATTACAAGATAACAGCATATCCAATGTAAAAACTCCGTTTTTTCTTTTAAAATAAAATAAAATAAAAAATAAAATAAAGTTACTCCAATTTAACTCTGTATCTTACTTTAATAGAATAATAAAAATAGATTATTTTATATATGGAATAAAATATAAAGTTGAACTAGAACATTTTTTACTCTATACTCTATTTTATTTCATTGTAAAGTAAAACATAAAGTGAGATTGGAGACATCATTGTCAATATGGTTTGTGTTTTGTTGAAAATATTTTTAGGAGTTTTTTTACAAAAAAAAAAAGAAAATATTTTTAGGAGGCTATAGTCTTAAGTTTTGATTAGAAGAAAATCTAAGCACAACTTATAATATAGAGTTATAATTCAAATTACAGTCTTACTTACTTGTTCGTGTTAGTGATGTCATGTGTCTCACCATTCACCATCCGAGTTCTCATAATACACAGTGTTCACGAAGAAAATATATTGATAACAGAAAGAAATAACATATAAAGATAGAGAAAATTCATGAAATTTATATGTATAAACGCGTTATTTGTTTGTGCCAGGTTAAAATTTACAAGTTTTATTTCTACATAATTGTATATGGCATGGGTTGATAGCAAATATATCAACAATTTGTAATATATTTATACAAGAGAACTAAAATATACATGTGTGTATGTTTGAACTTATGCTGATGATTAGTTAGACTGTGAATAGAAATTTTGTTTTATAATTGAACCTGTATAACTTTTTGTCATAGTTATATATATGACACAATTGTAAGGATTAAAAGAAAGAAATTATATTCATATTTTGTTACATCTTAAAAAGTTGTAATAAATATAAATCATATTACACTTTTAATTTTAAAATGTTATACAAATAAGTATAACCGATAATTTTAGAAATCGTAGATAATTAAGTTAAAATAATTTATATCGCCAATTCGTCCGGACTCTACTTTGTGGTTTAACCAAAATCTTAATTTGGAACATTTATACAAAATAAATAAATAAATAACAAAAAGAGCAATAAAATTTGAAAATTTTCAAATTAAATAATATAACAATTGTAATTTTTAACTATGTAATCGTGGTCGAGTGGTATCACGAACTTGAAATGGTGGTAAGTATTCCATATTCAAAACATGTCATCTCATATTATCTTTTTTTTTGTGTGGCCGACCAACACAAATATCTAATTTTTATTGCGATTAACCAAATTTATCTGTACTTTGTATGATATTGGTGTATATTTTTTCAAAGGTTAATCGGTTGAGTCTCGATTCACCGATCAATTCTAAACTATAAAAAATATTTTTTTATCGATCTCAAACAAAGAGAAAAAAGGTTTTCACTAATTGACTCAGAGCTCGTAGGTAAAACAATTAAGAATCGTGGTTTTATACCAATCAGCAATTTAATAATTTAACACATTTAAGGGGTAAAATCGTCAATAAACAATCGAGAAATCGACAAGAGAATGGCATTTCTGTGAAATTCTGAACTTGGGGGGGATTAAAAATCTGTCCAATAAGAGTAAGTGAAAGACCTTCGTCTATCCAATCAATCAATTTTACTTTTATTTTTATTTTACTGTTTAAATATCTATCAGACTATTTAATTAGTTAAGATTTAAAAAACATTAAGAAGATAGAGAGAGAGAGAAAAGTTTGTTGGAAGGAGTCTTCTCTCTTCATCTAAAGAGAGAGATAGAAAGAGACGGCGACTCAAATCTATCTTTCTTCACATTCACGCCTTTACAGGAGGATCTAGATCAAATCTCCGACGAGTGAGAGTCGCAGCAGTGATTACTTCAGAGAAGCTTGATCTTTACGTTTCTTGGTTTTTGTGTGTCTTCTGCTTCCACTCTCCTGACGCGAGAGGGTGTTTAGAGATTGGAGGAAGAGGAAGAAGATGGAAGCTAACGGGACGGAGAGAGAATATATAAGGAGGCACCATAAGCATGCGCTTTTGGATAATCAGTGCAGCTCTACGCTGGTTAAACACATCCAAGCTCCTGTTCATATAGTAAAACCTTCTTCTTCTTCTTCTTTTTTTATTCTACATGCACTCTGTTTTTTCTCTCTGTGATTAAGGTCGTTAATGCATATATGCTGACTCATTAGTTCTTTTTTTTTTGGTCAAATCCTTATCCAGAATATATGAATCTCTCATATAGTTCTTACTGATTGTTTTAGTCTTACCGAGTTTAACTTGGTTATAGAAGTTTTTGTTGATCTGTCTTGAATATTGTCGGATCCGGTTGCATTAGTTAGCCGATCTTGTTTATTTCTTACATAATCCTTCTCTTTCATAAAAATGTATGTTTTAAAAAGAAATGTTTCAAAACAATATATTTTTTATATTTTTCAATGTATTTTTATGGATTAATAATGACCAATTGTAAATTTGAAAGTATATTGATTACATTTCTTAAATTTTCACTGGCTTAAAATTATAAGAAATTGATAATAAAAAAATCGATATATTTATAACTAAGATTTAATATGATTTTATTAATATGTCTAAAAATTCTAAAGACATGTATGTTTTGAAACAGGAGTAAGTATATTTTTGCTTGTTTTAATAATATTCTAAAATTTGAAGTTGTCTCTAATAACAAGATCTCTATAACTAATTTGCTAAATAACATTATATATTTGTGTTATTTAATTTATTGCATTTATCATCTGTTTTTCAAAGTTTTATTCCTCATTTAATGCTTGATTGGGGCCAATATATTGATTATATGATCTACAAACTGGTTATGATAACGGTTTTCTCAATCTCTTATGATAAATCTAAGTGAAGTAGAGGGAAAGAGATGATTTAGAAATTTTTAGGAAAAAACTTTTGTGCACTTAGGTTTTGATTATCTGTTTGGTTATATTAGGTATGGTCACTTGTGAGGAGATTCGATCAGCCACAGAAGTACAAACCATTTATCAGTAGATGTGTGGTGAAAGGGAACATGGAGATTGGTAGCTGTAAGAGAAGTTGATGTGAAGTCAGGATTACCAGCTACTAGAAGCACTGAGAGGTTGGAGTTGCTTGATGACAACGAGCATATTCTTAGCATGAGGATCGTTGGTGGAGATCACAGACTCAAGGTAAATGCACCAGCCTTTTTTCTTTTATTCAATGTTTCATTCGTATTAAAAACCCATTTGCTAATTGATGTGACTCTGTTTTTTACGTGAGAAGAACTATTCTTCAATCATATCTCTTCACCCTGAGATGATAGAAGGAGGAAGAATAGGGACACTTGTGATCGAGTCTTTCGTTGTGGATGTACCGGAAGGGAACACAAAAGATGAGACTTGTTACTTTGTGGAGGCTCTGATCAAATGCAATCTTAAATCTTTAGCCGATTTCTCCCAACGCCTTGCGGTTCAAGACACAACAGCTTCCACATGAACAGAGTCTACGAGAAGAAAGAAGGATTCGAAGAAGAAACTACTAATTGAAATAAGGAGTCAAAGAGAGAGAGAGAGAGAGAGAGAGAGAGAGATTTGGTGCCGTGGATGAATGCTTTCAGAGGGAAAAGAGAGTCTCTTTGAGGATGGACAAGGCAATATAATAATCACCATTTTATTACCATTACACAATAATAAGTTTCTATATTAAACTTTTTAATTTGATTGAATGTTTTTGGTTTCTTTATTCTCTGAAGAACCAAAAATATGATTTTGGAGATTTGGCTTATTGCCACCACTTGCAGGAATCTTTTACAATTTGCAGAGAGACATGTTAAAAGATGTGATCATGGGGTTCCACTCTTCCTTCCCCCTTTTTTGTAACACTTTCTTCTTAATTTTAATTTATTTTCTATTTTTTTTTTGTTTTATGATCACTAACTTTATTGAACCAATAGCATCTGTGGGATGTGAAAGATCTCCACAATGGACCATTAAGGAAAGAGATCTATAGTTTTTTAGATTTTGTCTTGACTTGTGATTGATGGAAATGTACGTAGTTCCAGTTACCTGTAAAAGGTCCTTGGTTTAGTTTTAGTTTTTTTTTTGAACACAGAGTCCTTTGTTTAGTATTTACTATTTTTTACATTTCTAAAGTGTTTTTTTCCTTCTTTTTTTGTTATAGGAGGATTTTTGTAATCACATGAGTAGATGAGTTTACTATACGTTTGTCCGTCTGGAATGATGAAACTCAAATATTCGAATCGCTCACATGGACAGGTAGTCAGGTAGCTCTCCATTAGAAATGCTTCCATTTACAAATCTATACTATTAAAGCAAAATACCTAATAGGTATTTGTTCTTGATTTTTGAAGTTAATTACAATGGTATGCCATTGTTTATTAAAAAAATTAAAAGTTAAAATTGCCATTAGTTACAACCAATTGAAAACAAAGATTTCTAAAACCAAATATGGAAATTATAGATTTTCAAAATATAAGAGATTTTAAAAACTGAATTTAGTAATATAAGAGAATTGAAAGCGACATCAGTTAATAGAGATATATTAATTCGATTTTCCTAAACATGGTAACCAAACTTTACAAATCAATAAACTGCATCCATAATATTAGGTGTATTGTTAGGCTGAGTGATACAATATCTTTTGGACTGTTTTTAAACTTTTTTAACTTATGATGGTTCTATCAAAATCCAAAATTATTTAGTATAATGTTACATGGATCTATACTATTAAAATCACTTTAGTTCATTTACACTAATAATAAGTTAAACTTATTTGAAAATAAATATTATCTTCTTGATTTTGTTAACTATTTTTTTAATTATACAAATAATCCTACAAGAATTCAACATAGGTTATACAAATAATCTTACAACATATATGACTTTAATATTATTAAAACTAATTTTTGTAATGTTTTATGCCAAAAATATTTCATTCTGAAAACTTGGTGATCAATCAGTATCATTTAAAACAGAAACTAACAAAATATTACCAAATATATTTTTACACTTAAGATTATATTTCCAAGCTTTAGAATATTAAAAATCATTTCAAAATAATAGAAGACGGGTTAAATAGACAAATTATAATATTTTAATTTTCATATATCTATCTATTCTACTAAAAAAATACATAACTTATTGATAATGTTATGTCTAACTATATAACTATGTATTTCATTTATTTAAAAGATTATTCTATCAAATTAAATTAATATCAAACATAATATGATTAGAAAAAACTTAAATATAAAAATTATTTTGAAAAAAAATTAAAACAAATAATATACCCGCCTTTTCAAAGGGCGGGTCAATATCTAGTAGAAGTTTATAATTTTTTCCTTTCTAAATCTCATCAGCCAGTTTCGCTTTAAAACTGACATCAAGAGGGCTTGTAATAAGATTTTCGCCTTTAAAAAATCACAGCAGAGGATAAAAACCGTAATAACATTCCTTTCAATGTTCTTTAGCATTTTATCATAGAATCGAACAAAATGTTAAATCGGGAAAAAGGTTCCAGGTCTAGCAAATGAAATTTCTTTTAAACGACATTATTTTATAACATAAGCAATAACTTCACCTGCTCTTTTATTTTTTGGTTGCACAAGATGTTTTGTTTGTTTTGTACTAAGCTTACCCTTGTTGCCCACTTTTTCACCCAAAGGGTGTTTATGAATGAGATCACTAGGCCAATACCAATCCAAGTCTCCTTCTTCTTTTTGTTGCTCCTGTAACTTCTCTGCTTCTTGGTTTGGAAGGAGAATATACGTTTTATGTCCTCTGCGGACCTGCGGTTGACGTTTTCATACGCTTTTGCTAACGTGTGTAGCTGCTTCTCATGCCTGGATAAACACACACAAATACATATCTGACCATTTTCAATATATATGAAAATCCACACTTTAGTATTACCTCACACGATGGGGAAAAAATTCAATATAAGAGAAGCTTACCATGGTAACATGCAACGGTTGCTTCGCATATATACCGGGGTTCACAAATGATTCGTCCATATTGCCTGATGCACGATGCTTCAGCTCTTGAAGCTGCACAGCAACCGATGATTATTACATTTACAACAACAATAACTTAGAAATCGAAGACAACTATGAATTTTCTAACATTAAGATGTATAAAGGTCGAAGAAAGACGGTAGAAAGTCGAGAGAGAATGAGGATTGAAACATAGAAAAGAAGATGAGAAGAGAGGGGGCGATGAAGAGGTTGAAAGGAAGAAGAAGAATGGAGTGGAGAAGCTTGAAGAGTGGAACAAGACATTGGAGTTAATTAGTTACTTAGGGGTTTTCGAATATCTTCTTCTTCACCCTTACCCCTTGCTCCTTTTTTATTACCAGAGACAAAAGAGACTTTACTTTGGGAAGTTGGGAGCCACAAGATAAGGGTTAATTAGTAAATATAACCTTATCCAGATTCTCAATGTTAGCCAATAATCATAGTTAGTGAGTGAGTCAGAGAGACAAAGATTAAGTGATCACATTTCTGAGAAGACAAATTGTTGATAAAACCGAATGGTTATGAATCTTATGATAAGTGATCTTTTTGGACACAAGTACAAGTCGTGTTCCATAAACAGAACAACAACAAAACTAAGAAAACAGAGGAATGTGTAAAAGAGATGGATTAAACACCTTCTGTCTTTCGACTTATAAAAAGAGACTCGTTTTTTTTTTTTCATTCTAATGCATTGGACCAGAAGGGCCACTACCATAATGGTGTGGCGGCATATAACCACCCGGACCACCTTGATGCATCGACGGTGGTCCTCCCATGTAGGGATTGTGACCTTGCCCTCCTGATTGCTGCCCCCATCCCCCTTGTGGCTGCTGCTGCTGGTAATGGCTCGCATCTGCTCCCTGGTACTGCGGTGAATTACTCGGGTATGGATTATGCCCGGGCTGTGGAGCCATCGCAACAGCCGGGTCAGGCATTGTGTAGTCTCTGCTTCTATCGTTGTTCACCTGAACAATCCAAAAATCCTTACTTTCGAAACTATATATAAAGAGAGAATATAAAGAGAGGAATACTTTTGCTGAAACTACTTACCTTTATGCTGAGGTCGGTGTGGCGTGAGTATGTGATGTGTAGCTTACAGAACCCACCCTCATAAATACAGTGTCCTTCCAATGCTCCTTTCGCCACCACAGCTGTTTGAACATCTGATTTTAACAGAAATAAATAAAACCCCCACCAGCTTATTTGAGATTTTGCTCTTACAGATCAACGTCAATGAATATTATTATTTTTTACCTGGGTATTGAATCAATGCCTGTACCCCACCATTCTTGTCAAACATTGCAATCTTTTGAACATGCTCCAAATGCCACAAAAACCTACTCGTTCATATATTGAAAAAAAAATGGGTAAGAGCGAACTAATATTTTCATAACGAAAGATTCAATGATGAAGCGAGTATTACCTGTGTGTAGAACATCCAAGGTTACTGCATACTGCATGTTCTCGATGGATGCAAGAAGAACATTACTTTCAGGCTCCATCTTCCTCCCGTCTACACCCACAACCACCTATTACCAGCAAGTGGTTCAAGGTAAGTAGCAAGGCATATTTTTATTAATTTCCAAGTAAAGAGAATGTTCCCAAATTGCTTACCTGACCAGTGCTATCAATGGCTGAAGGAGCAACAGGAAGGTAAGGATTAGTATAGTCCCTGCAATATTACAGAGGAAAGAATTAATTTATTATGATCATGGCAGTCACCAAGTAAACCAAAACATGTTTCAACACACCGTGTGAATTCACATACCTGCTCCGATGGCTCTGGAATTTGACAGTCAAATCTGTATGAGCTGAATATGTGATTTTAAGAGAGCATGGGCTGACTTCCTCAGGGAGTAGATAACTAATGCCAAGAAAGAAATGTAGGTAATAAGTAAGCCTGTCATATAACAAGTTAGCAGACTAAACAGTGTCTAAAAATTAATAACAACTGGGCACCTAGGGATGTTTCTTCCGTCGAGGGAAGTTCTTGCAGAGGTTGCAGTTTCAGCGTCAGTAAATTGAACAAGTGCCTAAGAGCAATTAAGACAATAAACAACATTAGTACCATGAAATAAGAAACAAGTGAAGGGCTAGGTAGGTAATAATACCTGATATCCAGCTGTTTTCTCGAAAGTAGTAATCTTGTGGACGAAACCAAAGGCTGAGAATACCTGCATTTGCAAACCAGTAATCAGAACAACAACCACAAAAAAACACGAAGGGTCGACTTTAAAGATTACAGTGCAAAACATTTGTAATTATTCCAAGACAAGCTCAGTTCACACTTCTACATATCAAATTCGCAAAGCATCACGAAAACTTGGGATAGCAAATTAAACTAACATAATATGGTGTGGTAAAGTTTGAGGGATGTCTACACTATATGGAAGGCAAATGATTTGTGCCTTCTTCGAAGATATCAAACAATCATAAATGTTAACTACACTATCACAGAGATGTGCAGATAGATAGAGCTGCACCCTATCGTACCAAAAAAATAATATTTACAATGATTTAAGATCATATCTTAGAAGGCCTATCAGAAGTATTTGATAAAAAAAAGGGAAGTGTGAGGTGGGGGAAAAGAGTAGGGAAAAGAGAGAGAGAGAGAGAGAGAGTCAGTGTTAGGGAAAGGAGAAAGGAAACAAACACACATGTGCTCTTTCTCCTAATGCAATAGACTGCCACTGAAGATATTGCCTTTGACATGGCCCTGCCGATCCATTTACATTCATGTCAAAAGAAAGTTTTTCCAAGTACCTAAAATCTAGTTTTATCAGAATGTCTTAAAATAACAATCTTTCAGCAAATATGTATACTTCTTCAAACGAAAAAAAAAAGAAAGGTGCTTCCTTTGATCAACTTACCAGATGCAAAACATCAATGCTGACCATGCGAGCATCCTCCCCTTCCACCGTCACAAGAAGAACATTCCCCACAACATCCGCAGCCGTCTTGTTGTTCACGATCTCCTGCCTGTTGGAGTACTGGAGGTACACAGTTTTGCCTCGAACCTGAGCAGGCTCTGACGAAGACGCGTAGAACGAGATCATCTGAATCGCTTGGTTCAAATCTTCCTGTCAAAAGAAACAAACTTTCAATGACTACCATAACTCAATGTAAGATTAACACATAATCTCTCTCTCTCTCTTGACTACTTACGAACTCAATGAAAGCTTGATTTTTATTAGCTCCAACATTGCACTTTGTATTCACAACAGTGCCAAAGGGCTTCCCGAGCTCGATCAACTCCTCTTCCGTGCATTCCCACGGCAAGTTTCTCAAATGGAGAACCTTTGAAGGAGTCTGCGTGTAACGGAACTGTTGCTGGCTTGATACGGAAGACATCGGGTCTAGAGCAGCGATCTACGATCAAATCAGAAAGAAAAAAAAAGCTGATGGCAAAAAATCAATATCGCGACGATGAAATTAAATTACGGTTTCCGTTTTAGATGATATAATACAAATCGAAACAACAGTGTTACCTGAAGAAAGCCTCTGCAGAGAGAAATTAGGGTTTCGTGTTTTGGGAAGAAGATGGAGAGATTGGGGGATATTATGGATTAGGAGGAAAGGTTAAACGGATGTCGTTTTGAAGAGGTGTCTTCGTTATTGGGCTGAAAATAGCTGTGGGCCAATTGTAAGCTTGAATTAAGAGTACGACAAAAGCCCATGTACGTTTTTTTCTGTAAGATTGAATTAAGAGTACGAGCAAAAGCCCATGTACGTTTTTTTTTTCTAATGGAGGATCCGAAAACTTGCCACATAGTTGTTCTAAACACTTTTTTTTGAGTGATCTATGATTTTTGATGAGAGCGTTTAAATATTTTTAGGCGAATTAAGAAAGTGTTTTTCCTTCTGACTTAAGAAAGTTGTATTTATATAAGTAAAAAAATTCTGAAATCCCATCTGGAATTATGAAACCATGTCTCTATAAAATCTATTCAAATTCATTGTTTTACTAGGTGATTTTCCCGTGTTCATGCACGGATATAAATATTAACAAAACAAATATATTATTAAAATTAGTTAATATGTATTTTAATTTTTAATTATTATGTAATTTGTAAGTATGATTATTTATAAATAATAATATATTATTTTAATTATGATGTGATTTTGGATATATAATATTTAATCAGATTGATAGTTATTTAGGTATATTAGATTGAATATAATTTTATAAATTCAACAATAACCTTTTTCATTTTTAGCAGATTAAAATTTTGATTAATTTAATTATTTGCATCTAGTTGATTGTTTTTTAGATTTCTAAATATAGTTTAATAAGTTTATGTAGATTCATATAAGATAATAGCTTAATATACAAAGAAAATATTTTTATTAGTTTTAAAATATATATATATATAATATGTATCATATTTCTGTTTATGTAATAAATTGTATTTTCTTGTGTTGTATACCATTCTTTAACTCTATTTGTACTCTAGTATATCAATGAAACTTGTTCAAACAATACATCCCCTAATTATTATTTGTGAAGTGATTTGTATATGTATCATCACAACATTCAATTTCAGCAAAAAAAAATGATGACGTGACCTCTCAAAAATGATGACATGGTCTCTCAAAAATGATGACATGTATTATTTTTCTTACAAAGATTTATTTTTTCGGCATGTTATTTTAATATGGTAATGACTATGAATATTACCATAAATATAAACTTTTATAAGTATTTACTTTGACAAAACTGTTTAAATACAGTAATAATTAATAACTCATATATTTACATTAAAGTAATGTATATGTCACATTAAAAACTATATAAAGTTATAAATATATCTTTAATCAATTTATATTTCTTATTATATATATGTATATATATATGTAATCAAAATTAGTTGTAACTTGTAAATGTGCATCAACAAATACAAAACTAAATTAACACTAATCAAATATTTTTTGATAGTTGAACCCAATTGAAAGGAAAAAAAATTCAAAAATACATTTATGATTTTATTTTTTTCAAATCATAAAACTTAAAATGAAAATAATAATATTTCAGTGTAAACAATTGTTTTTTGAAAAAACAAAAATATTGTATCTAAAATCATTATTTCTGCGTGTGGCGCAAGAAAACTCCTAGTATGTATATAAAATTATTTAAGATTATTTTTAAATTAAATATATAATTTTAATATCAACATTAGTTTTTGGGAACTTTATATTTTAAATTATAATTTGTATAGTATATATTTTTTATTTATAAAATTTATCATTGTTCATTCAATAAATAATTTATTTTCATCGTATATGTTATTTAGAAATAATATAGAAAGGAAAAAAATTAATAACAAATTAAAAAATGATAATAAGAGTTAGATATAATAATTTAATTTATTAAGTTTACCTATGTAATTAATCATCATAAAAATTAAAATAAGGGATACACCTAGAAAAATGTTTCTCTAATTATACACTTTGAATTATTTGGTCCAAACTAACTTATACTAAAAATATGTTAGTTTCTTATAGATAGTTTTATCTATGTGATTTAAAAATATATAAAGAAAGTATAAATCAAATTTAAAATAAAATAAAAAACTATTTTGAAAACATAAATAAAACAGCTCTGTACAATTAATTCTAACTATTTTTAGCTCATTAAAAATATTTTGGTAATGTTATTAAAGTTGTTTTTAATCATATGAGAAAATATATTGATAAAGAAAATAATTATATAACTTAATATACATATTATGTTATTTAATATTATATTTTAAAAGAAAGAAATTAGTTTTAATCCAACATTTTTTTTGGGAAATTTCCTTACTATGAATACATAATATTAATTTTCGTTTTTAAAATGATAAATGTTTCTTTGATAAATGGTTTACTTTATTATATATGTTATTTGGAAATAATATAAAAAGAAAAAAAATAGAAAAGTTGATAATGGAATTTAGATTTAATTCTCTAATTATACACTTTGAAATATTAGATAAAGTTTAATCTATTTATTTTGTATAAATATATTAAATCAACTTATATATAATTAATAAAATTGATATAAAATTAATAATATCAAAAATTAAAACTAAACAATATTTTTAAATTGGTAGATATATAAGAAACTAATGATTTTAAGTTTAAATTTTTTTATATTTTTTAAAAAAAAATTGTAGAAAATTAAGAAATTTAAAATAATAAAAATTATAGTTATAAAATATAATTAAATAAGATTTCGAAATTAATAATATTCATATTTTTATATATTTATTTTAATGAAGATCTATGCGTTATTACCATATTGTAAAAAGTTTACCAAAAATATAAATCAACATAAATGTAATGTATGAGTTATTACTATATTTAGGGCTGGACGTTCGGGTACCCATTCGGGTTTCGGTTCAGTCCAATCGGGTTTCGGATTTTCGGGGTCAAAGATTTCAGCCCCATTCGGATATTTCTAAATTTCGGTTCGGGTTCGGTTCGGATCTTTACGGGTTCGGTTCGGGTTCGGATAACCCATTTAAAATGTTTTTAAATTTTCAAAATTCATTATATACTTTAAATTTTCAAAATCTATAAAAAATATAATATATTACATATAAATTTTCATAACATATATGTCAAAATACCTTAATTTAACATATAAATTGGTTTTCTTTGAATATTTGGATAAATAATCAATAGATATTTAACTATTTTGGTGTTTTCAGTATACTTTAGCTATTTTAAACATTTACTTTTGACTATTTGCATATATTTTCCGAGTATTTTGGAAAACTTAAAGGTATCTTATATATTTTTAATATTTTTAATATACATTATATATAAAAATAATGTATATATTTAAGTATATAAATTTATTTCGGATACATTCGGGTACCCTAAATATTTCGGTTCGGATCGGGTTCGGTTTCAGTTCTTTAAATACCGAAATTTTGAACCCGTTCAGATATTTAATCAATTTCGGTTCGGGTTCGGTGCTTCTTTTTCGGATCGGGTTCGGTTCGGTTTTTCGGATTCGGATTTTTTGCCCAGCCTTAACTATATTCTTAAAAGTTTACCAAAACTGTAAATTGATATTAAATATAGTTGTCCATGTCATATTTTACCATATGCCATGTCATCAAATTTAGTAGTCATGTCACAATTTTTTGGTGAAATTGATTCTTAAGAAGACATGTGGCAAAATCATTTCTCAAATATAGTCTAGGGATATATTTTCAATAACTGTGAATTTATTTTACAATTATTTATTTTTTATATTTTCAGTAACTGTGAATTTATTTTAAAATTATAAGTTTAACAACACTTAATTTTAATTTATTTTAAAAATTAGTATAAAGAATATATAGTTTATCACTTTAATATTCAAAGTGATTTGTACTTAAAGTGATAAACTATATATTATTTACATATTTATAAAAAAGTTCAAAGTGAACTGTCGATAGTCTATAAGAAAATAACTGTGAAAAAAAAAATCCAAACAAATCAACGAATATTTCATGAGATGGCGAAAAAAAATATCATGACAACTAAGCAACACAACTTCTTAATATTATAGTCAATTTACAAAAATAGATAATATCAATCATAGACTATCGATTTATCATTGGTTTTTCTTTTCTTATTTTATATTTCGTTGACACATTGGATACTTTGTCGGGGGAAACAAAAACTCTTCTTGTGTTTATTCACATGCTCGACAAGTTGAGATGTAACATCAAGCACATGCACAACCCACGAGACCTTGAAGTTTACATGAAATCTCTGGATTCAGAAGGAGTTATTGAGAAAAAACACATCCAAGAAAATTGCAACTTTGACCTTGAGCCTAACTAACATTTATTGTTGGCCAGTCTAGGTTTGAGTTTGGACGTAGGTGGTTTACATGACCGTAATAAATTATTGGTTCATTTTTGGTATTAGTTAGAGGACATTTCAAATTTTAGGTCAGACAGTCTGATACGTTTTTGAGATAGTCTATTTTGTACTATTAAGTACGTTCTTCTTAGGACCGATCGAGGAGTGAAATATAGGGGCATGAGAGGAATTGCCTCGTTGGAGAGTCCCCAATGGAGTTCCCACCATATTAGGTGGCTATACATATTGGACTTTCTTTACAAAATTATGTTGAATTAATAAAATAAATTAAAGAAAGAGAGTGTATTAGGAAAACGAACTACAAGAAAGAGACCATGACTGAGTAAACCGTAGGCCATCCAAAGGGAGCTAGCCAGAAATGAGAAGAATAACAAGTAAAACAGCGTGTATTCCACACCTTTTTTTTTTTGCTAAACTTTGGTGTAGCAACTTTTTTTTAATCTGTACCACTTTTTTCTGCACACACTTTCACATTAATTAGCTTCATCGACAAATATTTACTCTTGTCTGAACAATATCTCAAATTAATGGTTGGCTTGATTTCGGTAGAAGGTAAAGATCTTTTAAGAATGTTATAGATTTAGGCTATAATCTTATTGGATGCCAGACCAGGTTCTCGCCAAAATCATTCACAACTGAATTCTTTAAAATTAGTTCTTTCCGTAGTGGGAAATTTGCCTTGTGACTATATAATTGCAACGATGCATATATATAGCTTTTTACCGTAACAACGAGAGGAGAACAATACATGGAGACATAAGACATATATTGCAATTAGCATGTAGTTTACTGTAGTTAAAGTTGTGTCGTTTTTTTCTATTTTCTTATCGTTTTATATCCTGAAACCATATTTTAATTTTTAATCAACTATATTTATTTGTTGGATTTATCCTTTTTGTCAAAGTATTGAATTATGTTTTTAATTATTTGGCCTATATACTTGGAATTGATTTCGAGTTTTACTATTCAAGTTTAACTTTGACATTTACTCTGGGTTTGTATGAATTCGTTATTCGTTGCCTGATTTTGATAATTGCCTCCTATTTCGATAATGTTATTCGATAACTGCTGTCATTTATATGCAAACAGTTAATAAAACGAATATTTTGGTATTGTATTCATATTGGTAGATTTTAGACTCCTGAAAACTTGGACCAGGAATAAGACACACCATCATGGCATGTTAGTTTAGATGAGTGTCACAATACAAAAAGAGTGGGTCACGTTAATCAAATAATATTGCAAATTAGATACTTTTATTTAGGTTATCTATAATAAATGATAAAATAGTAACATATTTTTAGAATTAACATTTATATTAATTGATATAAAAATTAACACTATTTTTACAACCGATACACATTTAAATCGATTACAATGATTAATACAAATATTTTCACTAAACTACTATAATTTTTGCATCACCATTATAAAACTAGTTTTATAAATAATGTAAATTTTGTTTTCATCGATAATAATATATAAATAAAATATGTAAAATAATCATTATATGTTCTGTGTAACTGGAAATGAGTATCAATATAGCAACTTCAGTTTTAATAAATAAGTATTAAAATGAATTAGCTTTATTTTAATAATTCGTAATTTATGTGTCTAGCTACCTATTTTATAAAAATGTTCCTTTTATTTTAATTATTATTATTTTCATAATATCGAATTGGACAGTTGTGATATAGAAAAGTGTGGTAACTGGAGTCTATTTTAGATTTTGGGCTTTTGTTGCATTTATCATCGAATTGATCAATTCAGTCGCTTCTAGTTTTGTATTTTGTTTTCGTGGTGCCAGAGATCTGAAACATGACTGATGTTAACTTGCGTTAATGAATCAGTTATTATAGAAACAAAAAAGGTCCATTTTCACCCACCCACGTCGAAGTAGACAAGTAATTTTTTGTGGGTTATAGACGAGCATAGATGCAGAAGATATATATATATGGTTTATGTTTGTCTTAACAGAAACTGAACTAGATATTTCATCTTTTACTGCAATATTTTATATCACTCATGTCCCTTACATATTTCCAGTGTGCGATTTTCTCTCCAAACACCATGTGCCCCCTGTATAGAACGCAGGAAAAAAAGATGCCACACAAATGATATAGGGACACAAAGAAAAGAGACCAAACCTCTGATCCTGGCAGGAGTGGACCTGATTGTTTAGCATGGAAGACTCAATTGAAATGGACCAGGCACGAAACTTTCGACAACTGGATGTCTAAGTTTTTTTTTTCTTTGTCAGCAGATGACCCAAGTTGTTATGGAACTGCTAAATAGAATAACATTTCCTATAAATAGTAATAAAATATTAATTATTTAATATTTGTAAGTAAAAAGCATTATTTTCTAGTATAGAATACTTATTGGATATTTTGTTCTACTTATCAATTTTATTATTTAATACATATGTATGTGATATATATACTATTCCAGCAAGAAAAAAGAACTACGTATATATCATGCTGAAATATACTAAAGTACTATTTATATATTTTGTTCTGGAACAATTTATGAATGTCTATGTTGATGAATAAAGTCGTAGTTGGAAAAATAATTAAGTAATATATAAAGGGTTAGGGCCAATCCACTAATTGCCAATTGATTTTAAGTTGGAAGTCCATAATTAACTTGAATCTAATATGGTATCAGAGCGATCGATCCTTGTAGATCAAAGTTAAATTAAAAAGAGCCACCCGATGTTGGACCACTCCGTAGATGGTATTCCCACAGTTGTCCACGCATGTGCGTGAGGGGGAGTGTTGATGAATAAAGTCTCACATCGGTAGTTGGAGAAATAATTAAGTAATATATAAAGAGGTAGGGCCAATCCACTAATTGCCAATTGGTTTCACTGTGGGACTTTATTCATCAACAGTCTACGTTAAATGATTTTATGATCAGTATATAAGTCTGGAGATTTAGTTTGAACACTAGTGAAATGAGACAAACCAATACAGTGAACACAGAAGCAGTATTGCACCGACGGAGTACGAAAGTATGGAAGGAAGGTTACCGAGAGAACTGAATATCTTTTTTTTTTGGGTAAAAGAGAACTGAATATATGAATGTTGTTGTTGCCTATGAGAGAACTCATGAATATATTAATTTTCTCTCTATAAGTTCCTTCTCCTCTTGTCGAATGCTCAAAGAGAAGGTTTATAAGAAATACTTGGCTTTCGGATTGGGATATAGACCTTCTTTGGGTTGGTCTAACTCTAAAACCCATCCGTTCTCTCACATCCTCTAAAGTATGTCGTTGGCAAAATTGGCATGCATGCCTCCCTTCCGTCAACTATCGTCATCATCATTAGTGATCATAAGTTTAAAAAAAAAGATAATTGTGAAAGTTAGTTCGGCTGTAGTAAATTTGCTTTTGCTCCTTGGATCAAGAATGCACGCATGAAATTTATACGGACAGATCTCTCATGGGCCTAATTGTACTATACAGTACAACATTTTATCACATGTCTTTCTAACGTTGTAAATACAACCATAGAAAACAAAGTATATTAGCGTTTATGACTAGTGTTGGTGCAGGTCTGTTGAGAGGAAGTTTATGTGTTCTTCTCTAACTGCACCGTGCTGATCTTAGAAAAAATCATTATTTTGCTATGTTTAAGTACCTTTGTAGAGTGCAGAGTCTCTAAGGTTAGATGCACCATACGTGCTTTGCTTTCTGTAAAAATGTTTTTGTTATATATGAATGTTTGAAGTTATACCATATTTTTATATAGGGATAATATGTTCATGACAAAGCTTGGTCAAAGTTTTTTTTTTAGCTTGGTCAAAGTTAACGAATGAATTAGTTGAAGTCTTAGTTTAGAAAGTCAGATACTCAAATCTTTGACCAAGACGTCTATACTACTCTTAATACATCATAATCCTATATATATAGTATGAAATTACGTAATCATTTTAATAAATGACGTTAAGCAATAAAATAAATATATCAATTATTTAACTGATGCAAGTTAACATCACTTATTTTAAAATGATACAGTTCAATAAAATTTATATCATTTTATTGAATTGATGTTAAATCAGTTAATATTAGTATCACTTACATAAACTGATTTTAAATTTTATATATTTGTGTCATTTATAAATAAGTAATTTAATATAAAATCATTTACATAATTGATACAATTTAAGTGATACAATTCAATCATTTTTTTGTAGTGACATCCCATTACTGAGAGGTGTTAAGAAGCAAGGAGTTGACAAACTGTGAGACGTTAGAGTATTATGATACATCATAATAGCATATTTTATATGTTAAGGGTTCTCATCTTGTCTTTATATGGTTATTTAGTATATTTTTAGTAAATAATTAAAATTTTCTCTTTTTATAATAAGTTAAACAAATAAGAGACTGTCACTTGTAAAGCAAGTATGTAAAAATGTTCAAATCAAATCTCTGCACAGAAACAGTATGACCCTCTCTCTTCCCATTTTCCATTTTTCTAATTTGTTTTCTGACAGATACCCATCTTATATACTCATCTCATCCTATCAATAGAGCTGCTCTTAGTTAGTCCTAATCTGTTGTAAGTTCGAAGGTTCCAAGATTAAGAATGAGTCGGTACACTGTTCTTATGTCCCAACAATAAAGGACGCCAATTTTCTTTTTTTTTTGAAAAATGGGACGTCAATTTTTTCTCATCTGATTTCGATCGATTAAACTGGAAAACATACGAAAGCAAAATTCAAAAAGCTGGTGGAAGCAGAAAACACCTTAAAATCTCCAGAAATATATATACAGTATAACCTCTTTATTAATAATCGATAGATTAATATCTCTATAAATTAATATAATTTCATAGTCCTAAAATGAGTTTTTGGTTCAATTAATATCTCGATAAATTAATAATCTCTATAAATTAATACAAAAATATAATTTTGGTGTAGTCCCAACATTATTAATTTATAGAGGTTTCACTGTAGTTCACATGAGCGAATTGCAAACCCAAACAACTAGTAAGTAGTTACACATACAAAAACTACATCATCGAAGAACGTCAAATAGTCGGGTCTGTTCCGAACTATGAGAAAATATTGTGTTATATGCATATCTTTTTGTAAACACAGTGTATCGTGTGTTTAGTTTCTGTTGTAAATAATATGTATTATACGCTTATTTTGATTATCAGTCTATTCCTATGTTTTCTTTTAAGAGTTTTTTTGAATGTTTTATTATTTTAATACTCTTTTCATATATACTTTTAAAAGTATTTACATATTACATATATTATTTATTTGAATATTAGATTAAATAGTTTTGGTGTGATGATTTATCATTTTATTTTTGCATATATGTTTTTATTGATTTCATTTTTAGTTTTAAGCTGTTTATTTATGTTCTTTTCTCTATTTTCATATTTTTACTTTTGATAATAATGTATTCTTAAATTATTTATTGAACAAACTTATGTGTTTATGATTTTACAGTTCAATGTTTTCTTCTTTAGTTGTCTATTTTAAAATTATTCTTCTTAATTATGATCTTATAATGTGGTATTTTTACTAATAGCAATGTGATATAATCATATAACTGATAAATTTATTTATTTTATGTTTATATTTAATAATTTTCAAATAGTTAAATTCAAAGAAAATAGTTTTATATAGTACATACATTTTAACTTCTTATTTAATAAAAATGTTGATGTATCAATACAGAAATTCTTCTTTTATCATTAGTATATATTTATTTTATAAAATCTTATTTTTTATTTTCATAATTTAAAAAATAAATAAGATATTTGAATATTAATAAAATACAAAGAAGTGATGTTTGGATAACTAACGATTGAATATATATTAAAAATCATGTTTCTATAAAGGAAAAATAGTCCAAAAATTTCCATGACTTGATTGGATTTTACATTATTCTGTAAGGATTTAATCTTTTGAATTTTTATTTAATACTCCATATATTTCATAATAAGTATCATTTTAGATTTTTTCTTTCATTTCAAAATAAGTATCATTCTACAATTTCAATGCAGCTTTGTACATTAAATCCATTTTTATCTTTTTGAAAACTAATAGATTTTTATTTAAATCATTCTCATTTAATTAATCACTAGATTTTGACCCGCACTTTTGAAGCGCGGAATATTTTACGATGAAAAATTTCACTAAATTTAACAAATATTTTGGTAATTTTTAAAGAGTGTGTATTTAAAATATTTTTGCATTTAAATCAGTATTTTTAAATTCAACCTGATTGTGATTATACCGGTTAATCAGAAGATCTGACAATTCAATTTATGTTTTTAAAATATTCATATTAAAAAATCACTAAAACCCGAGACTAACCGATTGAACTGATGGATGACCGATATGTAATCTAATTAGATTTAAATTGTAATAGTTTCATAATTGGTAATCTTATAATCGAAATTTTAAAGTTCACTATTTTGCAATTTATGAAATTATGACGTTTCTACAAAATTTTAAAGAGAAAATGATAGATATAAAATAACTAAGATTAATTATTGTATTATTTGGAAACATTGATAGTAGTATAAAAAATATATTGTTTGGAAACATTGATATAGTAGTATACAGAAATAAGTATATTGTTTGAAAACATTGATAGTATTATAAAGAAATAAGTATATTGTTTGGAAACATGGATAGTAGTATAAAGAAAGGAATATTAGTGATTTAATGTATGTTTAAATATAAAGTATAAAAGTGTATTTAATTTAAAAACTTACAAAATAAATGTTAGGTCCAACAGAATGTTTCTGTTTTAATAAGATAGATGCATTAAATATGAATATAGTAGTCTATTATACAATTTTTAATCTCTCTGAAAAGTGTCAAAGTGACACTTATTAAAAAACGGAGGGAGTATATAACTAATCTTGATAAATTTTAAATATTAGAAAAACATTGATAGATAATACTTAATGTTTTATTTTAAGAGAAAATAACAAAGAAGTTTGAATTATTATTATTATTATTATTGTTATTATTATTAATTGTAAATTTAATTTTTTTTCTGTTCATAGTTATAGTTACAAACATTTTTCTAATGTGAAGAAAATGATGCATGGTTAAAATTTATTTATTTCGTAGTTAACGGTAATAATTATATATTTTTCTGAATTCTTAATTTTTCTAATGTGAAGAAAATGATGCATGGAAGAGAAGGATTCCAGGTTTTGCAAAAGATTTGTGAGAATTCGCTTGCAAAACCATTGAAAATTCATAAATGAATATATTTTAAAGTTTTGTTACGTTTTTGGTGGACAAAGATATATTTTTTTAATTTAATCTTAGGAAATTTTAGTTAACATAAAAATCTGTATAAAATTTTTTCCAAAAAATAATTTGACGTATATTGATTTCATAATTATAGTGTATGTATGTTAAATAGTATGTAATACTAATTTAAGTGTCGGAATGGAATTCATAACCGTAATTGATTAAATTTTCATGAAGTATGTCGACATACAGTCTAATCATTAAATGTTTTAATAAAATGTGTCCTCCACCACCAAAATCATTGATGAAAGTGTCTGAAACATGAATTTGCAAAGAAATTGAAAGCGATCTCTCGAAAATCCCCTGCAATTTCCGAGGGATTCCGTTTAATTTCCTTGCAAAATTTGCATGAGATTTGCGAGGAATCCCTTTCAAATTCCTTGCAAATTCATAAGTCAATGTCTTTAGGATTTCGTTTGGGGTTTTGTTATATTTTTGGTGGACTAATATATATTATTTTTTTTTTTTTGAAAAATTAATTACCATAAACATTACAATTTTTATTAGAAATTTATTCGAAGTATAGTTATTTAATAAATTATAGTGTTTTGATGTTAGTACTTCGTAATATTAGTTCAAGTGTCGAAAAATATTTATCTCTTAAATATTTAGTTGACTGATATTCATAAAGTTTTCAAACGTATTTTTTGATGTACTTGTTAAACACTAAATATTTTAACTAAATATATTTATTTATTAATTTATTTGATTTTGTGAGAGAAATGTAATAATATATACATATCATGGATTTTTTTGTAAATTCATTATAAATTTGCGAGAGAATTGTAAGGAAACAAGATAGACATACAAAATTTTTGCACATCCTTTGCAATTTTGCAAGGGAAACATTTTCTCGCAAACTTGCGAGTGATTTGGGAAGACTCTGTAATTTTTCTCGCAATTTTTTCATAAATTTGCGAGAAATTTGCAAGATTTATATTTTTTCTTGTAAATCCATTGCGAACATATCACAAATTTGCATGAAAATTTTTCTTTAACAACAGGCATGTTTTCTTGCATATTGAAAAGAAAATTTAATTCAACTACATATATGTGTCATTCAACGTTTAGGCTCAAAACTCATGACCCATTAATGACAGCGTCTGTGTCACATCTATGTTTATTGTTTAGGCTCATAACTCATGATCCATTTAATGAGAGCGTCTAGGTCACATCTATATGAATATACTCACTCATATATTTAGTGGAAGAGGCTAAATGAATCTACTCACTCACATCTATATGAATATATATGTTGTCTACCGAAAACATCAGAAACATTCATTGCATGGAGCCATGGACCACCTTTAACAGTCGTAAACAATGTGGTTAACCAATCAAACATCTCCAGTTCAAAAAAATTTTAATAGCTTAAAACTTTATGGTATTTCAATGATATTTTAGTGGCCAGATTTGACAAAATAGTAAAATACTATATTTACATATATGGGGGCCCGTACACTTATATGTGGACTCATTCGATAAGTTATAAGCTATGATATAGTCATTTAGGACTAAAACCGTCTTCAACCCGTCTCTATTTATATTTCTATATATTCTTTTAAAAGAAAAAAAATTATTATAAAAATAAATTTACTTGAATGTATGCATCTATAATAGAATTTTCTATTTACTTCTATAATAAAAACAAATTATTTTAAAAGAAATATATAAATATACATGTAGGTTGAAGATATTTTAAGAATGTTAGTTAAAGTGACGTACCATCTCGGCTGCAACCATGTTTCAATTCGGTTCATTTTCTTCTATTTGAACTTTCTTAGTTCCAAAACTATTTTTTAGCAGTTTTTCCTTTTGATGATTAATTTATTGTTCAACAACAGAAAATAATAATCTGCGGAAGTCTTTTAATATTAAAGTAGAAAGAGAAAATGACCCATAAGTCTTTTAATATTGTTCAACAAAAATTGAATAATTAATAAAAGAAATGCCAATTGTGAAATGAAACACATGCAGATTTATAAAGACAATACCCTATAATTTTTTATACATTCTTTTATGTACATTCACATGTGCGTAATCATGTAACCAGTTTTATCTATCAAATATATATAACCAGTTTGAGATCAACTTTTTCACATAAATATACAACAAAATATTGTTTAATATGAAAACAATATAAATGTGAAATTCATATTCAGTATAAAAGTAGGTCAACATAATTAGATGCCACAATTTTTAAAGTCTTCCAAAACCGATTATGTCCAAATTTTTCGATAAATAATATATTTATCCATTATAAACAGTTAAAATAGCATTCTTATTCCAAACAAAATTGCAAACTGTCTTGATAATAATTCACAGGGGATGCCCATAAATGCTATGGTAGGAATCGTGAAGTTCTTGCAAAATTTATTGAAAAGCGTACTTATATGATGTCTCACACTCGAATTTAATACGTTATTTTTTTACATCATTTAATACGTTATTTTGATGGCCCCTTTCAAACTTATCATAGATTCTGAAAATAATTTTTAAAAATCAAGAGATTTTAGTTGTATAATGTATGAGAGAGATTAAATTTCTCCAGAATCACTGTAAATCGTTTGTGTAAGTGGTTTCAGTACTCCGCCAGCGAAGGAATTATATTGCCATACTGAGTCATATGTACTGTCTTAGTCATAGTAGATTCTAAAATTAAAACACATTTGGTTGTTTTCTGGATCATGCATATATATAATATTGATTACTATCATTCTATTTGAAGGTGAAATTTGTTTTGTATTTTTTAAGAGTCTTAATTGTAGTTTGTTATAAGTTTGAAACTATAAAAAAATATTTGTTATGATTTTGGTTTCATTTAGTTTAACAAAAGTGAACTTTTATTTTAATTAAATTTAGGTCTTTAATAAAAGTAATGCTAATATATTTAAATAATACTTTTAGTTTGTATCATACTTATTGAAATAATTTTTAGCCGAAATATATCGTTTTGTATTACTACATAGTTCTGGCATAAATTTTGTACAGTACATGAAACCCAAGATCCAGTTTTTTTGGGGTCATTCTTACAAAAAAAAATGCCATGAATAACATGTGGTGACATTGTCGACTATTTATATTATTTATATGAATAAAACGATATTCATTCTATAAATAAATATAAAACACGAATAAAATAAATCTAAATATTTACAATCATTTCAAATAATTTTATACTATTGATAAGTTTAAATAATATAAACAATATTAAAATTATAATTAGGTGAATTTATACTATTGATAAATAACTTTATGTTATTAGTTTATAAAATTTTCATTTTTATTTTGTATAATTTTCCAAATAGTTAAAAACATCAGTCTAACTTTCTTGGCTGAAGTTTCTTTTAAAATTTCTAAAACAATTATTCATATAAAAAATTAGAAGCATGAAATTAGTTAATTTACGTTGGGTCGTTCAGGTTTTGAATGATAGCAAAATAAATGTGAACCAAAATCAAAGGTTAATAAATCGAGTATTTGTGGAAGTTTCGTGGTAAAGGGTTTAAAAACTTTTGCTTCGGGTTTGGATCTTGACTCTTACATGATGCAATTTTTGTATAGATGGATGAGAGAATACAAAACATATTGAAAGTTTCAAAGGGTCTATCTAGGATTTCGTATATACATACCGTCAATCATGTCAACTTATACATAATTCATGTGAATTTCTCTAAACATATTCTTTTACGGTTTACTTTACATTTTCTAATCGGAAAAATGCCTTTTAAATTATGAAACTAGCAAAAAAATGTACATTCTAAATCTTGGAACTTAATCATTAACACTTTAAAGATTGAAACTTATTTTAATAACATATTAAACATCGAAACTAATTTAATTATTTCACACGTCAAAATTGTGACTGGTACTGTTTATTAGTAGATCAAAATAGATGACGTTGTAATTTATTTTTTAATATTTATTTTTAATTATTTAATTTGTAGAAAAAAATAAAACTAGATAAAAGTTCAAAATAGTATCTAAAATTGATACAAATTCAGAAAATATCAATAAAAAATTATAAATTCAAAATATAATAAAATAAAATTAAAATTAAAAACATTAAAAAATTAGAAACAAATCAGAAAATAGAAAACAAATTAAAATTTAAAAATTCAAAAAAGTTTATAAAAATAAAAAAATTTTAAAATTTTAATATTCATCAAAATTTTAAAATCTTACTATATCTCATAATATATTTTTAGAATGATATGATTAGATTTGTCACCATCAATGCTATATCGAACCCGAACTGAAAAAAATTTTAAATAACTTGTTGTGTCCAAATCTTTATGATCCAAATCCGACCAAAGATCCAAACGCCCATGCGACCTAAACACCAAATAGATTTGGGTTTAAGTACTTTGTCATTTTCAATTTTTTTTGAATTTATTAATTTTCGAATTTTTAGAATTTTCCTAAGTTTTTAAAATAATTTTATCAATTTTACCATGTTTTAGTTTCTAAATTTTTTTCTGATTTTTTCTATTTTTATAAATTTCTTAATTATTAGAATTTATTTTAAAATTTTATCTAATTTTATTTGTTTTTGATAATTAAAATAGTTAAAAATATGTTTTTTAAGAAAAATAAGCCGCCGCTTCACCTTTTTGATCTAGTAATGAATATTACCGGTCATAATTTTAGCGTATGAAACAAGTAAACTAGTTCCAATGTTTAATATGTTATTGAAACAAATTTCACTGATTAAAATGTTAACAGATAAACTCCACGATTTAAAATATAAACTTTTGCCAACTTCATGATTTAAAATGCAATTTTCTCTTTTCTAATCTGCATTCTTAGTTACTTTTATTTTATACTTGCAATAACAAACTCATTTTTTCTCAAATATATATTTAAAAAATATCATATTGATACATTGGTAATTGTGGATTCTGAGCGGATCTTGGTCCAATGGTAGTAGATGGATTTTGGATGCAAACAAATTCGAAATTCAATCTTTCTGCTATGAAAACTAAGCCACATATGCTTACCACGGTTGTCGATACGTCCGACTTATAGTAGATTGCACCTTCCACAGATTAAGTATGTGTCTTTAATAATTTTAGGTTTAATCCTTTAAAAAAATATATTTATGGATTCGATCTATATAATACTTTGGGTACTCTGATACTTCATTGTTTATTGTCTGTGGACGTACAAAGAATTTATAGGGTTTAAAACCCTGCATATCAGACATCACTATTGGTAGAGAAAGCCAGAATTGTATTTCTAAGTTGGATAAGAAATGTCTTTTACAACTTATGAATTCGGTAATTAGTAGTAAACTTCTGGTGTTGAGTGTTGGGATTTTCCAAAAAAAACAGTTTCATGAGACTGAAGCTTTATTTGAGCGTTTTTATGGATTGTTCACCATATCAGAAGGGGAAACCTAAAATTTCGTGGAAGAAAGTTTATAAAGCAAATCGTGAACGGGGGTTTAGGAATCAAAATATGTAGAATCTATGCGTGTCTTTGCTACAAATATAATTTGGAAGATGCCTATCAGAACCATGTGTTGAAGAATTACTCATTTTCAGAAGCCAAATACATTACAATCAGTGCCGTGCGAGGGATTTCTGAGGCCTAAGGCAAATTTGAATTTTTTTTTTACAAATTCTAAATAGTAGTTATAAAAAATTAAATTATACATAGTTAAGAACTACAGAGAAAAATTAAATATCAAAAAAATTCTTACAAAACTGTTGTTTTTTTCTTCTACAAACAACTATTTTTTTGGTATAAGAAACAAATATAGTTACTCTTAAAAATAAAATAAAAAATTGTTAGACTGTTTGTTAAGGTAAGAAACATAACAAGGAAAATATGAGTACAAAAAGTATTGAACTCAGGTGAAAACATATTTATAAAGACAATAAAACCATTATACCATAAGTGATTAACCATCATAAAGGGCTCTAAAATTTCATAATCTCCAGGGGTCTAAGGCAAATGCCTTTTTAGTTATACTATAAGCACGACTCTGATTACAATATGCTCTTTGGTTTAGAATAAATTGCTGAAGTTTCCAGATTAAGCTTTCCTTAAGATGGAGCTAAGCGGTGAATTCATATTTTCACCCAGTTGTGTGTTGAGAGACCAGCGAGAGTTTCAAAAGTAGTTACAAAGCGAGAGTTTCAGAAATTGTTACAACGGGGTGATTGGTTGGGTTTTAACTAGTGATTTTAATTTTAATTTCTATTTATAACCACTTAAATTACCAATCGTGTTCTAAGTAATTTTTAAAGCTAAAGTTAATAAAATAAAAAATTGGTTGTAGAAACTTTATTTTCTAAAGGAAAAAAATATGGATGTATGAAACTATTTTCTTTTTAAAATATTGCTCTAATAATATATTTTTTTCATCATTTCTCTTATTTAATTTCTACAGCTACATTAGATACAACTACGTCAAAAAATTATACGGTATAAATTCTACACTACATTTTTTACAGCTACAATCATATCATTATGTCTAGTTTTTTTTTTTTGACTAAATCATTATGTCTAGTTTTGGTTTTATGTATGCCTAACCGTACAAAAGAAAATCATGAGAAAACCAATAATTTCATAAGAACTTAATTTCTTAGAAAAAGAAAGTAGATCTGACAAAAGATGGAAACAACAAGAAAATTACAATAAAGTCGTAGATGTTGCTCTGCCAAACTCAAACAATAAATTGTATCTATAAATATACATAAGAAAAGAAGGTTCACAAATTTGGATTTATGTAAAAAATAAGTTTGCCAATACCTATGATTGAGAAAAAGTTGGCTTTTAAATACTTACAAATCTATTGCGAAGCAAAGAAGATTGATCGTTTCAAATTTTATTAATTATAAATAATCGTGAAATATCTAAAAACTGAGAGGAATATCCAAGATAGGAAATAAATAGCTAGTGCAATATGAAAAAGGTATATAATATTTTTATTTTTAACGCTTTGTATCATTAATAAGCCATATGAAATTAACTTGTTTTAGTTACTCTTTAAGTCTACGCATCTTAACTGTCACTTACCTTATATCTTTTATAAAAGTCGAATAATAGTCGGATAATCACTACATAATCCATAAGAAGCCCTTAACAGACCATCAATCCCAGGTCCATGTCGTCAAGTGACTTATGAGTTTGATTATGTATTCTAACTCTAATAGCATGTTAAGTTTATGAAACTTCTAACCTAAACCAGTTAAAAATGATTGTGTCTACACCTCTTATATACTATTCCAAGTTTTCTAAACTTCTAATATAGAATATATTTTACGCATTCTTTAGAGATTAAGAGTTATGATCCGTTAATTCTTACTTAATCCTCACAAAACTCAACAAAAGACTTCACCATGTGTGTTCAAAAACAAAACAAAAAGACTTCACCATGTGTACATGTAAGTGTCAACGACAAGTCTACATAAAGGCTAATAGGTCAACAAGACCACATAACATTTCTTACTATTAGTTTGCAAAGGCTGTTCGTTGGGCATTTCCTCGTCGTCATCTCTCTCTCCTCCTCTCTTCTTTTTCTCTATATAATTCTCATCTCTCACATTTTTATTTTATTGCATTCTCCAACCAAACCTCAAATTCCATTTAACTTACCTCTATTTTCTTCTTCTTCTTACTACCTTCAATAGCAATGGATAACACCAACCGCCATCGCCGTCGTAAGCAACAGAAAGTTACTCTCCAGGACTCTGAAGGTCCCTTCTATTCCCTACCCTTTCTACATCGAATTTTACTTGTTGCGTAATCTTTCATGGGTGGGAGAAATAATAATGCTTTTGCATATCTTGAAAGCATTTTTGGCTTCGACTATAAATTTAGTTCCTGGGATCCGAAATGACCTTGTGGTTTATTTAGGAGAGTACATGTACAAAACAAGGCAATCTTCACTTCTATATATTAATTGAACACCTCGTGCTAAGTACTTACAAAAATCGTAGGAGTACACGTTTCTAATTTAACAAAAAAAAACAAGTATATTTTTTGTTAATTCATTCATCATTTGTTTAAATGGTTGAATATAAATATCTGCAGAAGTGAGCAGCATCGAATGGGAGTTTATCAACATGACAGAACAAGAAGAAGATCTCATCTGTCGAATGTATAGACTTGTCGGTGACAGGTAACACTTCCTTCTTTTTCTATCAATTATCTCGGCACAAAGGAAAATGATATTGTATACATTGGTTGGTTCTTAATTCCATTTTAACAAACGTTAATCTAGGCATGTACGTATTTACTTAAGTTTATAGTTGTACAGTGTACCATGTTGTAGATGAAGCACATGGCGTCCACTAATTTTCTTAAAACGTTTAATAAAAGCTATGAAGCTATCGCGTTCATTAAATTATACACGTACACATACATTCATTTAAAAAGTTAAAAAAAAAAAACTATTTTGCTTTTCTTTATCGCTAGGTACTTATGAATAAATGCTTGGTTTGCTCTAAAATGGAATCTGAATTGAGAAATAGATTCAAATGCTAACAAATTAAATATAATTTTTTATTATTAGGTGGGATTTAATAGCAGGAAGAGTGCCAGGAAGACAACCAGAAGAAATAGAGAGATATTGGATAATGAGAAATAGTGATGGCTTTGCTGAGAAACGACGCCAACTTCATCACAGAAAAAACAAACCACACCGTCCACGTTTTTCTATTTATCGTTCTTAGTTTTTGATGTCATTATATTTTATTATTCTGTTTTCTGCCCCCGCCACGAAAAAAAATTGATAGATGTTTAGTTGTAGTATTATCTAGCGTAACGTTTTCAAAAATTAGCGTAACGAAATTATTATGTCTGTATGTCTTTTTGTTGCGCTTCTTGTTTTAATAATATAGGTTTCAGTTCGTATCTAGAAATTAAAAGGTACCATTTAGCAATCATCTGTTGATCAGTGTGCTTAAGGTTGTTTAATCCATTGACAATCAGTTTAAATACTAACAAAAAGAAAGGGCTTGAGGTGTGGTTTTGAGCTTTTAATGGATTTTTGATGATTTCTGGTGAATTTGGGTCTGTTGTTATGAATATTTTTAATAGAAATCTATCAAAGTACCACTTAAAACCGTAGAAAAGTTCTCCAAAGTATATATATATTAGTTTAAAAAAAAGTATATATATACATTGCCAAAAATCAAACCTCCATTATTTCGTATGAGCAGTTAAGATCCATGTTCTAAAACGCGGCCGGAGCGGCCGATTACACGCCGGTTATATGCTCGGCGGAGCTCCACCGCCGCGAGTATACCATAATCGGTGAAAAACGCGGTTCAAACAAAAAAACATGTATATTCTGGTGATTTTGAGTCGAAATCGGTAAGTAAACCATAGATCTATCAGATTCTGATGTTAGTAATAAAGAAAATAGGTTCAATCGAAGAAAATCGACCAAAAATGATAATTTACAGTCAAGAACTGTGAAAACGGCCGCAAAACATCTCACGTCTGAAAAAATTAGGTCGAGGAAGAAGGAGGACAGAAAATTATAATTTACCCTTCTGCAGAAAAATGAAGGAAAAATAATCGAAACAGCATTTTGCGCGGTTCGAACACAGGTCCGGTGGTAAAGAGAATCTAAGCTTACCGCTAGGCTAAGGGATTTCAGTTGTTTATTCTCGTATGAATAAGTATTTAATGTATACTGTATAAAATATTTTAAATATTTATTTTTTAAGAAAAACTACTCCCCGCGTATTTCCCGATTTTTTCCGTTTTTTTAATAACTCGTTAGTCCCGGACCAGCCGCACGCGTTACGCCTAGCAAGTTTTCGAATATGGGTTAAGATGCCTAGTTTTACAAAATTATTTTTGTCAACAACATGCCTTGGATAGTGACTAAGACAGTATTTAAACTGCATTAAATGAGATATTTTTCTTAAGGTCCTTAAATAACGTAAATTATCTAGGCCTCTTTGATAAAATAAAAATAAAAATATCTGGGCCTCTAGTTTTTACAAATCAGTCGGTTCGTGTTAAGAAAAAATCAATAAAATAGCTAACTAAATTTTAATACTTTTTTAAAATAAAAGCTTTTCTGCTACTTATTTTGATATTGTAGATAATTATTCTATTTTAATCAATGCATAGCAAGTTCTTTGATTACTCTGTTTTGAGAGTTATGAAATAAAATCCTTGACAAAAAAAAACTAATTATTTGACTTATTTTAATACATAATTTGTTACAACTGCGTCAATTTAACACTTTTGCCTTAATAAAAACTAAAAAGTTAACATTCATCATCTAATTAATTAAATGAAAACAAAATTTTCAAAAAAAATAAATCTTAAAATTAATAAAAATAATTATTTATTTAAACATTCAATTTAAATTCAGAGAGAAAATAAAAATTTAAAATAAAATTCCATATCTTAATCGTTAAACAGAATTAAAAGTTTCTACAAATTCAATCGTTCTTATAGTTTTCCATCTTTAGTTACAAAAATTTATATACTATGCTAAACTATGTAAATTTAGGTATTATAAATCCTATCAAAATTTAGTTAGGAATTTTTCAGACATTTTATTTTATAAATTTAGAAATGTTCAAAAAATAAATTTCTGAAAACTGTAAGAAATATTTTTGAAATTGTTATAACTTTTCCGAATTTAAATAAACTAATAATTATTTAAATAATTTATATTTTGAGAATTTTTTTAATTTATTTTATTACTAACATAACGAAAACTAAATTTTTGAGTCAAAAATGAAAATATTAAATGGGTTTATTTTGAAAATATATATATTAAAGTATAAAAAATAATTAGTTGTCGTTAAATGAAAAGAAATAAAATTTGATATTAAAAATTTATCAAAATTAATTGACAGATGGAAGCTTTTGTGGTATAAAATTTAGAATATACTTAGAATATACTTAAAATTAATTATGAACTTTATAAAGAGTAAGATCATATATAGATTACTTAGGGCTTAGAAGGATTCAAGGTGTTAAAGAATTACCTATTTACTTATTATATATTTCATATATATAGTAGAATTTTAATTTTATGTTTAATTAAATGTACTTTAAAGATACAAAAATACAAAAATAAAAAAAGTAAAATATGGAAAACTTGCAAAATTGTTTTTCCATTTAATAAAAGTTTATAATCCAAAAAACATGTAATTTAATATCCACTGTGTCTGTTTTCATAAAATATAAAATCTAATGGTACAAATCTCAAAGACGGTAATTTTAGTTTTTTCTATTTTTATTTATACAATCAATAAAAATTGATTTATCCGTAGAAAAAAATTGAAACTTTTACTTAACAAGTTTTAAAACAAACAAAAAACGATTACGTTATATGTATACTTTTCAATGTTTCTTATTTACTAATTTTGGATTTGTAAAACTATTTATTTCACTAATTTTGATAAATAGAAAAGATAATAAAATTAAATATGAGACTAAATGATTTTATTCTATTAAAACAGGCATGCTAAATTAGTCTATATTTTAAAATTTCCCTTATTATCTTTATTTTTTGTTAATATTCTAAGGAGACTAATTTTTCTAAGAACAGCCAATAAACTGACCAATGTTTATTTTTAATTTCTTTTCATGTGAATTCAATTCTTTTCCATCACGGTCTATTCGTTTTCTACAATTTGTTAAATTCAAAGAAATAGAAAACAATTATGTAATGTTTGGAGTTTGGACTTTATCTATAACTATATTTTAGTATTTTCCAATAGTTTGTATCAACTGAAGTCAAAATTGTTGTTACAATTATGTAATAGACGACTTTCTTTTGTTTCAAAGCTTTGCAAGTCGTGGCACGGCATTATTTTGATACATCGATGATAAAGCACAAATCACTGTCCTACATGTCATAATCTAATATTGCAAATACTTGTATATATATATCCTAACACCTTTTTAAAAGGTTGGCTCATTCCAGCTTGTATCTCCTTCTCATATATCCTAGTTACGGAGGGAGTTATAGAGTATATTTGTCTCTATTGTCCATGGGACCGCACTAGATGTCTTAACATTTATTCTAACCTCCAACGTGAGAATGCTATAATCTTGTTTTGTTAGAATAGGTGACTCTCCCAGATTCCATATACAATTTCTTCTCCTTTTTTGTTTTCCAGTGTTATTTCATAAGTTCTTATTATTTACATCACAAATTTTTGGAAATCTTCAAATTTATTGATATTTAACAAAATTTATTTATATTGTAGAAACAAAAATTTGAAATTTTTAACAAAATGAAAAATCTCCCAGAGGTCTACTTGCAGAAGTCTGCAAACTTTTAAAAAAAGTTAGAAAGTGGTCGATGTTAACAAAATTTAATTAAAACATAGCAAAAATAGTTATAATTAAAGGGCATCACTTTTTGGGTCTCCTTTAAGCGTCTCATATCCAGACCGGCACTGCATCGAGTTTCCACAATCGTATAATATTAAGTGATTATTATATTTTGGTACAACTGGTTATAATCTATATATTGAAAATTAATTATTGATTATTAATATTGTATAATTTTACAGGTCGCACACCTAAGCAAACTAAATCAACCATAAATTTGAGTTTGAAAATAATGATATAAGCTGGTAATATCTGCGTGCTGTTATTAATGTATCTATATTATAAAAGCTGTTGTATATTTTTCGAGCATATGGTTTGGAGATAAGGAATATCTTGAGCATGATTGATGGGTGGGAGATTTGTTCTGTCAAGAGAGAAGTAAATAAGGCGGCCTATTTGATTGCAAGGAGTGTGACTAAAGAGAGAAGATTGCAGTCATATGTCGCACAAGGTAGTCCTACATGGTTGAGAAGTTTACTTGCGGAGGAAGGCACGAGGTCTGGGAGGTCGTAGGCTTCTCTGCTGCGAATGGTTTCTTTTGGGCTCTCGCTTTTATGAGGGACTGGTTTGATGGGGGCGTTGGTGTTTCAGGCACTGCTCTTGTTTTTATTTCTGCTCTGTTTTTCATTTGGGAGGCTCTGTTTTTATTTTGTTCTTGTGGTGACTCAGTTCCAACCTCGTTATTTATATTCAAGGGTTAAAAAAAAAGATAAATAAGAATTGTTTGGAAATATTGAGTACTTATTTATATTTACATAATTAGCCATTACATTTACAAAAAGTTAAGTATTTCTTTTTGTATTTTTTATTTAAAAATTCTGTCACAATATTTAAAATCAATTTAAATTAATTAATTACAATGGTTTTTATTTTTTTATGGTGAAAATAAAAACGTAAACTGAATATATAGTATATATTTTATAAATAATTTTAAAATATAATATTATCTTATTTATTTTAGTCAAATATAAAAATTTAGAGAGTTCAATTTTTTTTAAAAAAAAATATCATAAAATTAATAATAATTCATAGAAAACTAATGCAAAAAAAATTAAATTTTCACTATGTTGTTTTATTTTGAAACAAATTAAAAACAGGTTATATATGAATAGTATAATTACATCAAATTACTTCAAGTTATAAAATTATTAATATAATTTTATGTACAAATAAAAAATATTATCAAACATTTATATTATAAAATAATATATTGTATTCTATATGTAAATTACAAAACATAAAAATACACATGAGAATTTTTTTATAAAACCAGTAATTTATTCATTTATGTTGAATATAAATTAAATCAAATATATATATATGTGCACCCGGGGACGGATTAAATTATAGTTAGATGTTGCATATGATGGACATAAAAGAAAAAAGATGTACACATACACGATAAAGGTTGCTGTAATTGTTTGGGCTTGGCGCAATAAGTCATAACTATAACTCAAAAGCAATAAGACAAAAATGTAGTTTGCTACGGCCCTCACATTCCATTTCGATCTAGTTTGTATACATTTGGAATGCTAAAAAACATATATACGAAATCTTAAGATCTATATTTATTTTAATATTTAATTGAGATTCTAGACATAAATTTATAGATATATAAATTGTTATAAACCGATATGAAATCCTACAATTCACACATAAACCGGAATTGTAAGCCTAATAGTAAATCAGTGCCAATTAGGATAGCCCGCTAGATAACAAGGTACGACCGATCAATCAGTATTGGGCTGAAATTATCTGTCCAAATCATTTTTTCAGTTGAAAGTTCACCAGTATCGGGCCACATTGCGCTCCCCCACCAGGGTTTTGAATGAAATGACTGACTTATCACACTAACTCTGATGAGATCGGGTGAGTTCGGACAATAGTAGTCTAGTTGTGGGTAACTTTTAAGAAAACCCTTAAACTTAGATTTAAATTTTTAATATAGAATACCCGATATTAGAAGAGAATAAAAAAGATTAATGATCTTATACACTGTCGTTTTTTCATTGCATGAAGTACTGTTACTGTATAATTCTAAACTTAAAAAAAAAAGTGATGACGCTGTTATATTTGAAGCTGGTAACTTTATAAACTCACTTATATTAGTCATACTTAGTAAATATTTGTTTTCAATCTTCAATAACAATTTTATTCAATATCTGCATATGTGTTCAAAAAAAAAAATTCAATATCTGCATACATCTGTAGAAAGGTTTGAAAATAAATTAAAGGATAATAAGGAGAGGAAGTGAGTACGTACTGATTTCGTGTTAGGGTATACGTGGAAGATGTATTTAACCCTTCTTTTACTAGCAGAATGTTTGCTGAATTTGTTGAGCCAATTCATCAGCACTTAGTTGGCACTCAATTCCAATCTATCAAAAGAAAATAGTGAGAGAGATATATATATTGTCAATCATACCATAGCAACATATAAAACTGATATAGAGTATTCGTTTTCAACAATTGTGTCAAGTCTTTACTGTAGGAATTTGTGCATCTAAATAATACTAATATTATAATTAATATAATTTATTTACTTAAATAAGTCTAATTTATAAAGAAACATGTGTTATACAAAAATTTCATAAAGAGGTTTTAAAGTATTTTAACATGCTTCGAGTCTTGACCAATAAGCAAAACCAGTAAGCCACATCAGCATGTGAGTTTTAACACACCCTTATGTTCATGAGAATTTTTGTGTATATACAATATATGAGAATTATTAATTTATCTTACACTGATTTTCTTATATTCTATGAACTGTGTATAAATTTATGTGACTGAATCAATTATTAGTTTATTACTTATTACAGTACCTTACCGTTTTCCCCCAACTATATATTACACTCATTACAAATTAAAAACAATAAAACCAGTGGAAGTTAATTAGGATGATTATTCGAACGTACCTTGATGGTGAAAGAATTAAGCATGGTTTCATCGACGGTGTTAATATTAACCTGAAGAATCTCGAGAGACAAATCCTCAAGAGCAGAGAGTATCTTCAAAACCTGTCCAGGGATCTTATGCGACGCCGTTTTGAGCAGAACATTAGCTCCTGAGAACTTCACTTCCACGTCAGCCGAAGCCGACTTTGAGTTAGCGACGAGCTCATTTATCACACTACTCTCACGGTTACTACTAACTGAAGGAGAGGAAGAAGATGAAGCTGGAGAGTATGGAGGTGGGTCCCCTAAGCTGCTACCACCGGCCAATGAGCTATAAGAACGATGGGGAGGCTGTGGGATGAGTGGTAGTTGCGGAGGATAGGCCAGGTATGGGCTTGTAGGCTGAGGTGTTCGAGGGCTTATAGGAGGGAGAAGGAGATGGTGGTGGTTGATGCGCGGGCTAAGAGGTGGTTTTCGTGGGCTTAGGACAGGTGGTGAAGGACGAGGACTCGGGACTAGTCTCGGGCTTAGGACTTCCGCATATGTCTTACGTTGTTTCTTGGCTTCTAAAGATTGAAGAACTTGTTGCAGCTCGCTAATGTATTCCACAACTCCTCCTATAATCGATGCTTGGTCCCCCTTTTGTTATGATTCAAAGGAAAAATAATAATATAAGTCAATATAGACATTATATATCTGCGTTAAAAAAAAAGACATTATATATCTATCACATTTCAACTTAAAAGAGAGAAAAAAATAGAGATGATTAGTTGGGACCAAATATCATTATAATTGTCATTGTTCCTAAAAAGCACAGATATGATACTTTGTTGTAAATAGTAGTTGATGTTTCTAAGAACTGATGTGATAGGTAAACCAAAAAGATTTAGTGACCAAATGTTTAACAATAATGACTAGTTAAAGCTCGTATACCTAAGTACTGACTCGGAAAAATGTATGGATGTACAAAACTGTACCCTTTTGACGTAGAAACAAGGCATAAGAGAACGTAAAACGGTTAAGTGCTCGTTCATTTGCTTTCTCCTGTTGCGTTCCACGGTTACGTGAGACATCTTTTGTTGCGTATTCTCTTCTTCTTCTTCATCTTCTTTCTCGGTTTCTAGTCTCTTCCTCTTCTTCTTAGGAGATGAAGTTTCGCAGTTTGGATCAGTTACTAACTCTTTGGAACTTGTGGTTCCATCTTTATAAGGTGTAGATGCAGCCGTTGGAGATATCTCTCCGGCGCCTTCGAGACTCTCTAAGATGGCAAACAGATCATCTTCGGCTAGTGAAGTGTCGACAAATTCACACTCTTCAAGAAAATCCGGCATCGTGACTAGATATTTCTCACTCTCTTTCTTGTTCTTTTTTTCTGTCTTATGCTTTTGGATACAAAAAGTATAATAAAAGAAAGATTTACAGAAAGAAGGAGACGCAAAGAGACATATCAAGTTGTGAGAGAGAGAAAGAGATAAAAAACAGTGAATGCCAAAAGGAGTAAATATGAGGGACTCGCATTCATAGAGGACTAAACTATCGCTATCAAATTTCAATATTTATGTATTATATTTTTTAGGGTTATTTATTATGCGGTTTGTGCCGTTGGATGAATTTGGGAGAAAATCTAGGTTTTTGGGTGTTTCATTTCTATTAACATACATATATACATAAATATAGGGTCCGTTGATTAATACTTATATTAGAGAGATAAAGGTTGCATATATGCAAAGGGAATGATACATAAATTACTTAATTATGAAATTATTTTATGGATTTTGGGTAAAATAATGAATAATTAGAAGTTCGGTATTAGGCCATGTCCATTGTTAGTCTCACGTTAGAGTATCTAAAGAAGAGAATGAAGATTTTGTGGGAATCGGTATCTCAATTAGGAACTCCATCACAAACCATGGGACACAAATGTCATATTTCAATGATCAATTTTATTAAAAAGGTAAGAATCAAATATATAGCTGAATAATATTACAAGTATTGATAATCTTTACTGAGATACTTGAGTGAGTATCTCCACCGTTAAGTTAAGTATGTTCTATTTTCTTTTTCTTGGTGTACAACACAGACATGTACGTCTTGGTCGGGGAAACAAAAGACGTGGAAATTACTCTGGACGCGGTTAGACTTGTTCGAGTGCGAACACATAAGTCAATAGAAGCGTTAAATCAGATTGTTTCTGATTTATGTTATGTTTCCTTTTATTTTGTAAAAGCTTTCAAAAACTGTTTGACTTAGGATACAACTTTTCTAATTAATAGTAATTAAAAATAAGACATGTACGTCTTTTGTATTTAATTTAAGTACATATATTGGTTGCGAATGGTCTGACCAATAACTCTATCCACAAATATTACAATGATATGTCACTGATATTAAACACAGTATTTTGATTTTAAATTATACCGACCCCAACGATTTGACTTTTAACTAACCGGAGACCAAACTTTTATTAAAAACATTTACTTACTTGGTTTCCTACATATATTAAACCGATTGATCATTAATATGGGATACATTTACTTCGTCGGTTTCCTATATATCGTCAAATAAAATTACAACCTATTACATAACCAAAATTTTTAAAAAAACAATCCAAATATAATAGCTGGCTTGCTACGTATCGTTCTATAGCATTGATAAATCGTTAAACTATCTACATTCCTCTTTGTTTACATCACATTCAAGATGAAACCTCCTGTCTTTTTTGTCTGCAGAATCAAAACCAGTATATTAGTTCGATAGAAAACCATGTCACTGATTAAAAAAAATTAAATCAGTATGTTCTTCAATACAAACCAGTAAACCAGTAAACCATTATATTAATTATTTTCGACATAAATTACAATCCTAGAATAATATTCTTTCACTCACTCTAATCTTGCAAATCACGTTTAAAATCAGTTATGAAACCAAAAATAAATATATTCCTATAAATCTATTCGTATATTTCATAACTAATCATTTGTTAATTTCCAAAATGTAATTATCTTCCGAAAACTATTCCTCTGTTTTAGCAACTCTACATAGCAATTATCTATACTATTAAAGCAGGATCCTATCTATACTATTAAAGCAGGATCCTATTGTGCTTTTTACTTAAACATACCATTTCTTTAACTAACATTGCATATTTCATTAAGGGCAATCAAATAATATTAATAACAAATCTATATTGGGTCATTTTTTGGATCCAGCCCACTGCCCACATCAGATTTCTCTTGGGCCATTTGAACCGATTAAGAAATCAGATCCAATTCTTATTTTTTTGGCAAGTTCAAATAATTTATTTTCAACAATTCTTAATAATTTGTGTAGTGAACAAAAATTAATCACTTAATTATTATATTTTTTTTCTTTTTAATATAATTTAAGCATTCATAAAAAATTTGAATTTTTTCATTGGAATTTTTTCATTGAAAAATATAAATCTTTATTAAAAGTTTATAATTTTTTATTAAAAAAATTAACCACATAATAAAATTAATTTATCAGAGTTATACCAACTAAATTCATTAAAAGATAAAATTTAATTTTCTAAACATAAATACTCATTAGACCTGGACGTTTGTGTACTCATACGGGTACGGATCGGTTCTTTCGAGTATCGGATTTTTTGGGTTTTGAAATTAAACCCCATTCGGGTATTATAAAATTTCGGATTGGGTTCGAATCGGGTCTTTCCGGATCCGGGTGAGTTCGGTTCTCATGCATAAGAACCATAAAATAATTAAATAATCAAAGTATCTAAAACGGGTTCGGTTATTTGTACTCAAAGTAACCAAAGTATCCGATTCAGTTCAAATTCAAAAGTAACTAAAAGTAACCAAAAATATCCATTCTATACAGTTTTTTGGGTAAACTTTTATCCAAACTATCATATTTTATCCAAAAATATTCAAAAGTACCGAAAATAACTACTATAGTTAACTTATAATATTAATTTAAAATATTAAAATAATTATAAATATAATTATAACATATATTTTTAGATATATATTCACATTTCGGATATCTTCGGGTACTCATTCAGTTTTCGGTTTGGATCGGATTCGGGATCGGTTCTTCGTATATAGAAATTTAGAACTCATTCGGATATTTACCCCGGGTCTGATCGGTTCGGAACCCTGATTTTCGGATCGGTTTTGGATTGGTTCTTCGGGTCCGGATATTATGCCCAGGCCTATACTCATTTAAAATGAAACACGATAAAGAAAGATAAAAAGTTTAAATCTTTTATAGAAAAAACAAATATATGAAAATATGACATATACTAAATATTTGTCAATTTAAAAAAAATAAAGGAAAATAAACCCGCGCTTTGAAAGCGCGGGTCAAAATCTAGTGATATCATTAAACTAGAAGAATATTCTTTCTCGCACTCTAATCTTGCAAATCACATTTAAAATCAGTTATGGAACCAAAAATAAATATATTTCTATCTTTTAGCAACTCTTCTTAACTATTACTATATCAATCAACTACAACATAATCGTTTTTTCTTTTATAATGCATATCACGCTAAAACTATACTCATTAAAAGCCTAGATTCGGGTGATTGCATTAACTTGCTAACAAAGTAGTCAATTTTTGAATTAAATCGACTAATATATTCCTTATATAATGCTAAATAATCACAACAAACCAAATCGTAATTAATTATATGGCATTTATCCCCACATTTTCCTAAATATATATATACATACCTTTACTCTAAACTTTCAAAGCGATATCATTCTACGCCAAACCTCCTAAAATGTCTACAATGACTACTTTTCATCCTCTTACAAAACTTCGCCCTTATAAGAATAACTGGTGCTTACATTCTTGGAAACAGAACACACCATTCGGAGATGCATTTGAGATGTTTTAGTAGACCAACGGGTAAATCAATTTTTCTAAACGGTCAATAGCTTTTCTATATGATGTAACAACTGATTATCATCTCTATTTCTCCTTCACCATGTCTCTGCCTGAGCTTTTCTATATATCACTGTCCCCTCCCTTCTATTTTTCCAAAAACAGTTGTTGTTCTATATTACTAATATATCAAGCCAAAAACAATATTTTTAAATAGTGAATTTAAACAGAACTCAGTCGATCGGAAATCTCTAAGGGACATGATGTCTATGATCTTCATATTTAATCAGAAATATAATAAAGAAGACAATTTGTTATCTCATTCAATCCTGTTCTTGAGCTATATTATTGGACTTATATTTATTCTTCGTTATATCATCTAAAACTATTTTATTATACAGAAAATTATATATTATAATTACCTTACAAGGAAAAAAGAGATATGAGTTGTTTACGAAGTGATCAAATACTGTAACGAACCATTCCGTCAACAAAGCAGAACTTATACTAAGTCTTTATAGATCTTCATGATTAAACCGGGGACGAGCTATATCTATCCGACAGAAACCTTGCTGTATGATCCCTTGAGACGATTTTTAAATAATCAGAATACATAATATAGAAAAATAAAGCGTACAAAACAAGTTTCAACCTAAATCTACAAAATCGTAACCTGTTTGCAAAATATGCTGTAGTTGACTGAGAAATTCACCCGATGTTTACCCTCATATCGCATGGAGACGACGGCACCGACAAAGAGATCTGAGAAGTACGGGAACTAAAACGTCGTACAAGGAAACCTGTTTCTTTTCCCGAAAAAAAATTATGGGCTTCCGTTAATATTTAAAGGCCACTGATTTTAAATAGTAAAATACTATAATTTCAATTCATCAAAATGGACTTAGATTTATGTGCTTCGATTAAAGACCCAATGTTTTTTCTGTCTAATCTTCAATATTCTTTCATTTATGCTGTTTGGAAAAAAAAATACTGTTTCAATTTTTTTTACAGATATCAATAAAATTTAATATTTAAATACAATTTAACACATAAATTTTATAGTATAATTTAATAAAACACACACAATCTAAACAAAATACTCTAATTTTTATACTTAATTGTTTAATTTACCAAGTAAAAGTAAAAAAAAAGTACAATTTAAAAACAATACAACTAATAGTCTAAATTTCAACACTAAGCAAAATGAACAAGATATACTATATATCTGAACTCGATAACACATGAAACATTAACATGAATGGTTTTTACAACTAACAAAAATCTATAATTATGCACAATATACATCCGCGCGGGTACGCTGGTCGAAAACTAGTGAGACAATCAGTTGAATGATATCTTAACTAGTGAGACAATCAGTTGAATGATATCTTATCTTGTACATTGGCATTATGTATCAACTATTTAACATCACTAACCTTTAGACACTTTCTACAGTTGATAAACCAATTCCAAACCTAGTCGCAGCTGAGTCAAAACTAACCTCCGCTTCTTGGTCGTTCTTTTCTATTTTTACACTCCAATACTTAGTTCGGTTATTACTATCTTTGTTTCATAAATACGTTATCAGATGGCAACCCAATTTATTTTCTTTTAAAAGCAACCCCCAAATAAAACATGAATTTAAGAACTATATATATTATTAAGCAAAATGAAATAAAGTATATTGTATATATGAACCTCTTTTGTAAGTTCGTTTTTAAAGTTATAGAAGGGGAACTTGATCCAAGGCAATAAATAACTGATGCCACTCAATCTGTTTCAAACTCAAATGGTTTCTTGAGGAGCCACTCTTTGTTTGAATTTTCGCTTTCAAAAATTTGAACTCTTTTGTACATGAACATTTACATAATAATCCAATAATATTTTAGGAAAATAAACAAAAATTTAAGAATATAGAGGCAAGACAAGACCAGGTAGACGTTAGGTTTGAAGTTAATATGTTGGCTGTCAGATATTGTTTACCGACATGTCTTTGTAGTAACGGGTGATCTGTTCTCGTTTTAATTTTGTTTGTAGCCGAAATTTATAGAAATCAATATTTTATATAAAAAATAGTTCGATAGTTAAAACAGCATCAACTTATTAAGGAGATAATATATATTTTAGTAACCAAGAGCTCTTGGTCTAGTGGTAATGGAACTCCAGCTGGAGTGCCCGCCCTGGGTTCGAGTCGCCTTGGCCACCTTCCTGTCTATAACCGTGCGTGCTCGGATGGAAGGCCTCGTGGAGATTAGTCTGGACTTATCGCCTGGGAACCCCCACGGTTATCAAAACAAAAAAAAAATATATTTTAGTGAAATGCTTATATAAGTATATCCCATGAAATAACTGCCTTGAAATAACGACCATTTCTTCTTACTTTTATACCCTAATACTAATTAACATGATATTCAGTGTCAACTTTCGAATTGATCTCGAAATTTTAGTATGGTTTCATTTGTTAAAGGTATAGAGGTCTAGATATATATAATGTAGAATTTGGTTTTTCGACTCTAAGCAACCAAAACAAAATTGGAAGATGTACGAATCAGTAATTTTGTATATCAAACATAGTAATGTAACTGAAGGTTACTTATGCATGCATGATATTAATTTTAGATATGACAAGGATCCAAGATGCTATTCAGTTTCATCTATATACGGATATATATTAAGGAGACTATGACATGCTCCTAATGTTCGTACGGTTTTGTCTTGGTCTATTTATTTCTTAAATTCACCAAAGACAAAAAATAGATTGAAAGAAATATATTTCATATGGTATGATATAACGAAACACTGATTATATTCTTCATGTGCTCCCAATTAAGAAGTCATGGGTTGGCGTCGATAGTTATTAGTAATCAGAAACAAACAAACAATAAAACTTGAGAGACTAAGAATGTACAAAAGGTAAGTTCAAAAAAAAAAAAGAATGTACAAAAGGTGAAATTTATTTCCATTTAAAAAATACTAATTGATTTTTAACGAAACTAATCAAAACAGATTGAGATTGAGAAAGAGAGCAAAGAGAGTAGTTCACGAAACAAAATATCTGCAAACTGAGCATAGATCAGTACTTGGGCTTTGGGAACCAAATAAAAGAAAAATGGTGGGCGGCTTTCAATGATCGGACACGCCTTCTCCGTGCCCGAGATTCTACTTCTTCATTCACCCACATGCTCACTTGTCATGTAGTTGTAAATTTTGACACTAATTAAGAGTCGCAATGTGGAACAAAATACAATATGCCTTAAATTGCTAAATGCTACATATACGTCCTACGATCGGTTTCAGAGAACGAAACAAGCAAAACCCTAAGTTTACAAATACGAGCTAAAATAGTTTGAAACCTAGCATTAAATGGTTCTTTGATATACGCAGGGGCTTGCGTTGACGATGGCATTCCTAAAATAAAAGAATTCTATAATAGAGATGAAATATGTTTTAATGTATTTTTTTTAAATAATAATTTCTAAATTATAGAGTAAAAAGTAGAGAAATGTTATTTTTTTCTTTATAAATAAAGGAAAAATAGAGATATCTATTATAGAGGAAGAAATAGAGGTGAATTGAATCAATTTCACCCTTAAATATTATTATAGAAGTAAAAATAGTAATGGGTTAGAAATGATCTAAGAGAGAACTCAGTAAGAATGATGAAAAATCATAAAGATAAGTAAAAGATAAAACAATAATAATACGTGTAACACTATGTTTTAAAAAAAACGTGTAACACTAACTACTGTTATCTTTATTGCACCCCCTGATTATATCTGTAATTACTGCTTCAAAAACGTTTCTAGTTGCTTGTATCTCTCTTTTCTTTCTTAGTTTATCTTCATCTTCATGAAGATCTCATTTTATAATCATAAATAAATGACGTCTCTCCTTTAAGAGGAAATGCCAAAAAATACATGCAAACAAAACTCAAAGTCAAATTTTCAAAAAAAAGGATTAAAATTCAAACTCTAAAAGAAAAATCATTGCTAGGTACACAGACAATACGGCACCTAACCAGATATTTGAATGAAAATAATGTATTAAAAACTATGCAAACTATATTAATTTTATGAACTACTATGTGTTATATTGTTAATATAATTTCGATAGAAAGAAAATGTGTTGGATATAGAACCCGTCAGTTTTCGATGATGTTTAACATATTTTAACATGTTATCTCATGTTTTTTTTTAAATTTTTTTTTTGTTATCTCATGTTCTTTGATGTATAATATTGCAATTTAAATATTTGATTTATGTACTTTATTTTTGCTTTTGATATGTAATCATCCGTTTTTAAAGAAATTTTTATTTGGTAATACCAAATTCTAAGTTCAACATATTTTCAATATCAAAATTATATTTATGGTGTTAATAACATTACACATTTTAATTCTTTGGTGTTGTGATGTCATTCATACATCTCGTATAAGTTTTTAATAAATTACTTTTATTTAGATGTGCGATCATATAGTGGTGTATATATTATTAATGTAGTTGATAATCATTTTTTGACTTAAAATATTAAAATAAGGGATTTTGGAGCTAACAATCTTTTCGCCATTTAAATTTCAAAGTTCTTTAAAGAACTAATTCTATTACATATTTGTCTTTTTATATGTGCTTTTATTACATTTGCATGACGGTAATTTAATTTCATAATTTCTGCCTGCACCCTACTTACGTATTACATGCCTGCACGTTTTGCGTCTCAGTAATTCGGCAGTCGCTACTCACTAGGACACGGCTATATCGTTGTGTATTTAACTATGTCTTTTTTTCTTTTCTTTTTTTTGGCTAAATGGTATTGTATTTAGCCTTGTTCCGAAATGCGCTAGGCGCTATGCGTGCGGTGCACTGGAGCCTAGCGATTTATTGAAAAAGCGGGAAAAAATCGGGGAGTACGCGGGGCGGAATTATTTATATTTTATATGTATAATACATCATTTGTACGTATGTTACCAGTTTTTTATGTATAATACTTGTTTTTTTAACATAAATGATATATAATATTATATATTAGTGATCTTTCGGTAAGAAAATACTAGTGATTGCTGTGGCCTGGTGTTTATTGGGCTTGTTTATCATGGTAACAACCCATGTTCTAATCAAACTACAGCACGTTTTGGGTTTTTTTTAATTGTTTATGTAATGAGTGGCATAGTGGTAATTATATCATCATCTTCCTTTACGATGCTTAGGGATTCTGCAAAAAAAATTTGGTTGCCGCCAGCCATTATATATGTCAAAAACCTCGAATCTATGTGTTTTCTTCTTGTTTCTGCATCAATTTCATACGTACGTTCTTCTCTAATGATTTAAAATACTCAAAACTTCAGAAAAATAATTTTTTTTGTTGAGTCCGATTTCTTCACCGAACAAGGTGAAATCACCACGGTTCCAAGCCAATTCACGTTTATCCGCCGCGTAATCGTCCGAATCGGACACGTTTTAGAACAAGGGTATTTAGCTATGTCAAATTAGTTAAATATCTCTGTTACATACCAATGGTAAACTGTGAATATATCCATAAACTAGCAAATATTTTGTACTATAGAAGCAGAATCTAAGGATTTTGAAGGATGACATTTTATTTATATTTATATTTATATTTATATTTATCTTTATATCTTATATTTCTTTTTTTTTGTATCTTAGAAATATATCTTATATTTCTGTTTGTTTATGTGGGTTAAAATTAAAATCGATTCTAGTAGAAACAAAAATGTAGAAGTAGCTGAAGACGTGAATGAGATGGGTCCTCCTCAAACTTTAATCACTACGAAGGTCTGAAATATCATTTACTCTTCCCACGAAATACATGAGGACACTTTATTGCTCTTTCCCTCTTCTCTCTTCTCTCTTCTCATCCCAATGTGCCATATCATGATTATGTACAGGTCATGAGTTTCATAATCTATGAAAGACAAATATCGTATTCGTAGGTAATAATAATGTTTCAAAAACGAAGAGGTTTCCTGCTCTCTCTCTTCGACAAAAAAATAGTGATGTTCACAAAAGTAGTAGGAGAGGTTTAGGGAGCTTTTAATGTACTTGTTTTTTTTTGTAACTGAACGTACTATCTACTCGATAGCAAATAACATAAAATATACTCTCTCCATTTCATATTAAGTGTCGTTTTAGAGAATTTTTTTCGTTGTAAAATAAGTGTCGTTTTAGAGTTTTAATGCAAAATTTATTAACTTTATTCTCCATTCTATTTTTCTATTGGTTGAATTGTATCGGTAATGATGTTTTTATATTGAAAATATGCAAAATTAAATGCTTTCTTAATCTGTGTGCACAAGTCTAAAACGACACTTATAATGAAATAGAGGGAGTATAGCGGAAACTGGAAAGTAAAAAAAATTGCATAATCAAGTTCACCGAAACGACCAATTACTTCTTGATGACAAATTGGAAGTGTAAAACATTCAAGAAAGCTAGATAGTAGATATGAACACAGGATCAATAGCAATTTTACTTTGAAAACTTTTCTCCTGTTGATTATAATTCTCTTTATTTTACATGTTTACTTTTAGATTTCATTCAATCATTTTTTCTCAACTTCAGTCAATCATTTACATAAATCTCGGCTTGCAAGATAAAGCATACTGAATTTTATAAATTATCTTAGAGAGTCCGTTAGACGTTGCAACGAACGGACATTATTGCATGATACAAATGCCATGCATATTTCATATCAAACAAGAGATCCTCCTTGGAGTCTCATCAGTCTCACGGTTGATTGTCAAATATTATTATATCTTACATTTAATTTGTATGAAAATTTTACGAGTGTTTAATCTTTTTTTTTTTAACTTTGGGACATATGGGTCAAGCTTAACTAATTTTTAATGGGACAGTACATTCACAGCTAATCTGACACCAAATTTTTAATGAAGTTTAAGACATAGTTTCATCTCGTCTGCTCAAACAGTAGCAACTTACTTTCTAGCAGGATTAGAACCTAATACTGACTATTTTTACATGTGTCTAATTTTATAAGTCGCTTCAATGACTTGAGCGAGCCATAAATTTTGGTTCATAAACGCTATGTACCATTTTGTGTGACGTCGAATCAAAGAGCAAGAAATGAAGATATACTCTTTTATTCATCAAAGGATGATTTGTTAAATCCAATGTTCAAAATTACGCTAGGCTTAACGCGTGCGGTAAGGTAGCGCCTAGCGCCGAATCTATTATTCGGAGATTATACGGAGATTAATCGGGGAGTAGTTTTATAGTTTTTTTATATTATTTAAGCCGTTATATATTAAATATGTGCCAAAATATAGTAATTGATACTTGGTCCAGTGGTTAATATCAGTTTGTCTACTGCGCCAGACCTCGGTTCGAAATGGGGAGGGTTCATTTTGGACTTTTTTTTGTTTTTTAGGTTTAATGATGTCAAATGACCAACATGTCCTCGTCTTCAACATTCCACCTGCAAATTCCAAAGCCGTTTTCCTTTTTTTTTACGATTTCTTTGTTTCTTCTTCTTAATCTTATTAGTTCTAATGAAATATAACAGATCTACAATAGAACATGTGATTTTGAGCTTCAAATATACAGAATGACGAACTTTTTAATTTTCACCGATTGAGTAACCGAATAACATCAAATCGCTACGCTTGGTGACCGTGGAGCGTTTTTCCGGCGAGTATACGCCCCTCGGCGCCGCGTTTTCGAACATGGGTTAAATCAGTACTGATCATGAACCCTAAAAGTGTTTTATTTACTAAAATCATTTGGGCGAAATAATAATTTCGGCTAAATTTGGAGAAGAAATGGCTTCCCCAATTTTGTGGGGACCCATGATACTTTTGATAGCAAATTAGATTCGGAGAGCCCACAAGTGAATGTCATGTCTCCATCTTCTACTAAAACCATAATGAGTGGTTATGATTATGCACTTTTTGTGATGTGGTGCGTGTATCTTTTCAAATTTGTTTTCCAACTAATAATACGATTTAAACAAGATATATATTTGAAAAATGATCACTTATATTCGTTATACCAGTATATAAAATATACCCAAAAAGTAAAATAACAACACCAGAGAACTATATATTATTATACTAACATGAAATATATTGTTATACCATTAGCATATGATGTGTATTCTTATATCACATATGCATTACCCTTTTTTTTTGCTAAACACATATGTATTACCCGACAATGCTATTTTTGAAATACACGTTTATAAACCTATAGATTATAATATATTGTTAAACCTAATTTATTATATACTTCAAGAATCTAAAATCATATTTGAACATAATCATTTAAATGAAATATTGTTTTCGGCATCCTTATAAAACTATTATTAAAAAAATGTATACTACTGAAATGATTTAGTTTTAATCAATTTGAATTTTGAAATTTCTTAAAATACACTAAGTTGGATAAAATTTTATAAATACACTCAATCAAAAATATCACAACACTTGAATTTACGTTTTAGTGATTATTGTTTAGGGTTTAGTATTAATTTAGGGAGTGAGTTGAGTTTATAAATTTTTACAAATATATTTTAAATATTTATAAATGATTTAGGAAGACTAATTTGTTAATTTTTTCATAATAATTTTAACGTATTTTAAAAAATGATTATCATTTAAAAGTAAGTTTAAAATATGGTATCAAATTTGATGTAAAGTTAGAACTCTCTCTTTAATTCTTTTTTAAAATTTAGTTGATACTTTTATGTGTAATATATCCAAAAATCTAATACATTTTACTAAACCTTTTTAACAACAATCACATATACATTTTTATCTATTTTATTATTTCAAATGAATAAGTTTTTGTGCCGAATATTGTAAGAATATACTGATACTAATTACAAACGGATAACAAAGTAAATTATTAAAAAAAATTAGTGTCACACAAGATGGCAACAACGTTACCAGTTAACAATATATAACACCAAAGTTTCAAAATAATATTTAATAATTTATTATTTAAACCAAAATTTGACATAAATAATATTTTTTTTGTCAACTACCAGTTAACAAAAAAAGATGTAAAAAATAATATAAAATTAAATTATATTTTTGCTTTTTGTTTTAACTTTTCTAAGAAAACAAAATAATAAGAAAAGTATTGGTCTCTAGAAAACAAACTTTTAAATTTTGAAAAATAAGTAAAGTAGAAGAAAAATTATAAAATGTTGAAACATATCCTATCAAATCTATATAGAATTTATAAGTTATGAAATAGAAGAACAGTGGTATATACATGTACCTTATATGTTTATGATTTTGTTGCGTTATAATTTAAATGATATAAATTTTTAAGTATGATCTTTCTGTAAATGTTTTAGTTTATTTTTATCAAAATCAGTTAGTTATTGTTATCGTATGTGAAAGCTTGGGTTTAGTTAAATAATCTAGAACGAAAGAAAAAATTTAACCCAAAATAGACTTATATTCAGAAAGAATAGAAACCAGAATAAATTACACAAAAAAAAATTAGTAAAAAAAAAACAAGGGAAAATTTGGAAAAATACACTCCCATAAAAAAATAATTTGAAAATTATACCTTTATTTAAGATTTTGGAAAAATACACTTAGATATATATAAATTTACATAATTGCCCATTACTAGTATTTCTCTAATTCAGATATATTGTTTAAAATTGATTTTTTAAAAATAAAATCATTACACAATCTACAAAATATATTTTAAATATTTTACTGTTTTTTTTACTTCAATATTTTACTGTTTAAAAAAAAAACAAAACAAGATGGCGTCTTCTACTCTCGTCTCCTTCCTTCTAGTTCTTCTCCATCTTTGAATTTTTTTTTCTCCTTTCACAGATTCTTCTTCTTATCTCTCTAGAGGTTTGTTGCTTCATGAATCAAATACCAGTTTGTAAACCTAATTTGTTTTTATGAAAACTAGTTTGTAAACCTAATTCAGATAGATAACAATTCCAAAGAAGATGAAAATTTGTAAACCTAATTTGTATTTTTAACAACGTAACTCGCTCTTTCTTGTTTATATAGATTAAAAAATAAAATAAAGGAAAATATGTATAAACTTCATGATAAAGTCAAAACAAATCATAATTCACATATTGTAAAATTAAAATGATAAAATAACATATTTATTTCAACACATAATTATCTTAAACAAAATAATTTTAATGATATTTTTTTATTAATTACGAATTTCTATATTAATTTCGAATTAATATATTAATATATTAATTACTGAAATATCTTGAATAAACAAGTCATTTCATAATTAAAGAAGTGTATTTTTCAAAAAATAAAATAGAAAATGCAGTTTTAAAATTTCAAATCCTAAATAGGGTATTTTGCAAATTATCTCAAATAACAATGCTGAAATATTGAAGACAAAATTATTAAATTCATGCCGCAAGACCCCTCTGATCAAGAGAAAAACCATTAAACTGAGAGAATAAAAATTAAACCAAAAAAAAAAATTGACAAAAAAAAACTTTTTATCAGCACAAAAAACCACCACGGAACCACTAAAAACTGAAAAAGAGAGCTAAATATATTCACAAGGTCAACTCAAATTTACTAACTATCCACGACAGAAAGTAAAGTAGGATCCATGTAGGTTTGGTTACTTTCTGGTTCATATACATCAACACCAAACTTCCTTGGATTTGATTGAATTGTTCTTTTTATAATAGCCGAATGAGATTTTTTTTTCAGAACTTAAAAATGATTCAATAAAAAAAATCGATATATAATACGAATAAGTATCTGAATGCTTATAGCTACCCCAAGCTACGAAATTAAGTAATTTTTTTTGGAAATGTAATCATTAAGAGTTGTCAGATTATACAAAATGTTCTCTTGGAATTAACCAACGGGTAAAATGAGCAATTAAAAGAAGAGTGAATTCAAAGAGCACAATCTCATAAAAGAATGTCTGCTCCTTGATCTTAAGACTGTGGACCAATACAGTAACCCTCTTGTCTTGTTTCCAGTTACACTCTCTGTACCCTCCAGAGGTTTCCATTCTATTATCATCAAGAATCCAATGCCACCAGACAAGAAAATGGGCCAAAAGTAAATTAACTTACCCCTCTTATGCCATAGGTGCCGATTCTAATGTAGCAGGCAAACAGCAGGGCTCATGAAACGATGTGCATTTGAATAATCAATAAGAGCTAATAATAGATGCTATGCATTGATGACATCCACTTAGAATTCGTTTGATAATATATTGGTTCAAAGATTTTTTTTTAATGAAAAAGTATTGGTTCAAAGATGGTTACAGGTCCTTTTGATAACAAATCCATCAAGGTTGGTTGGTACAAAGCAACGCTTTGACACTACCCCAAAACTAATTATAAAAATCAGAAGGGATACACCGGCCCGGACCCTCACCAGCAATTATGCTGGAATTTGTATTTTGGCAAGACAAGAAAAACAACCGAAAGCAAATTAAGTTCTTCTCCAATTAAAAGTCTATATTCTCTATTAAAATATTCCGACGATCTCGTGATTTTTTTTTGCTTTTGTCTAAATTCTGGTTTTTCTGAATTTGGAAATAAAAAAACTTTGAAAATTTAATGAACGTTTTATTTTCTGTCTCCCCATCTGATTTTTTTCGAGACTTGTTGATTCTAGCAAGAGTTTTTTAAACTATAGTTTCAAGAAGAGAAATATAGGCCGAAACCAAATTATCTTAACCTTCTTATGGGCCCATAACTAAGCCCACTAAGAATTCACAATCGTCACACGTGGCATATCTAAAACACGCGTCGTACTCCTTGAGTTCGTTTCATTAGGGCTTGTGTCCGTCCGTTACAGTTCACTTCCAACATCAGAAACCAGAAAGACGAAACTGCGCCGATGAGTTCGTGATTCTTGAGGTACGTGTAAGTAAGATCTCTGCCTATATTTGTAGAAACTACAGAGAGACTTTGTTGATTGATTCTAGGGTTTAAGAGGATGAAAATCTGTGTGGGGGAGGGAGGTATGATTGTGAAGGAGATGCAAAACGGTCAGTGTCGTGAGTTAGAAGAAAGGGTCTCGAAAGCCGAGGAAAGCGAGATTGTTTTAGAATCATCAAAGCTGAAGAATCCGAAAGAGTCTGACGAAGATTCGTTGGTCGAGCAGATGATGATGGTGAACAAAGCGTTGGAGGTTGAGAAACAGATGGCTGAGGACAGAGCCGAGGAGTGGAAGAGAAAGTTTGAGAAACTCGCTGAAACGGTCCGAAAGTCAGATGAAATCGGTGCGTTTAGAGATTTAGAGTTAGATGAGGATGTGAAGGTAGGGTTGGAGTTAGCTGGTGTCACGTTCCCATTAGGAAAGGACAAGGAAGAGTCTTTGTGTAGGGAAGGGTTAGCTAATAATAATCATCAGGTTTCAGGTGAGATTAGTGAATGTAGAAACTTGAATTATACTTAGATCAAATATTCTTCTTTGTATTTTAGTTTATGTATGTGTTCGTTTTGTTTCATGTAGGTTGTTCGCCTTGTGTTACCACACCGGTTAAAGACTACATGGCAGGGAGAAACAGAGATGATGGCATGTCTTCTCGTAGACGAGTGAAGAAGATGTTGGTGTTTGGAGGTGATGGTGGCAAATCCACCGATGTAGTTGATTTATGTGATAGTGAAGAAGAGGAGAGGATCGATGAGAAGGATACTTTAGAGGAGAGAGGTGTTGGTGAAGAGGAATGTGAAGATGAAGACGTGGGAGCTTGTGAAGTTGACACAAACGCTTCTGGTCGTAAGAGGAAACGGGTTATTACGAGTGATTCAGAGAACGATGATGATGATGATGATGATGATGATGAAGATAACATACCGATTGCAACGCTCAAGAACCTGAGACCACAGAACCATGAGGTTGTTGACGCACTTAGCGCAGAAGGAGAGGGGTTGAGGAGGAGGCAGCGTCGAGCGTCGTCAAGACTGAGAAGACAGAGAGATCTTGAAGAGATCTCTGCTTCTAGCGAAGGACATCCAACAGAGAGACTTACGGGAATCCCTAAGGATGATGAGAATGAGACGGAAGAAGAAGAAGAGTCAGAGAGCGAGAGTTTGAATGGGTTTATCGTTGATGATGATAAGTATGCAAGCGAGGAGGAGTTTGATGATACCGAGGAAGGCGGGGATGCACCAGAGGAGGGATCTGATGGAGAAGCCAGTTATGCTGACGTCATTGCGAGACTGAGGAGGGACAAGAAACCCGGGGAACGTAAATGGGACCTCCAGGGAGATATGCTAGCAGCGTTCGGGAAAGACCCCGAGCTTTGCATGAGAGCGGTTTGCGTTCTGTACAGGTTTCAGACGGAAGGCGAGAAGGCTACGAGATCAAGTCATGTCGCTAACGGTCGTGGTTTCAACATGGCTGACGCCGACAGGTATAAAATAAAAAACTAAGAAACCTCACACAGTAACTTAACAAACCGTTTTCTTGACTTACACGTTCTTGAATGAATGATATTATCAGGGGCACTCGCATAGGGCAGTTCCTGACAGATGGAGATCCCGAGGGTGATTTGAAGAAATCGGTTGAGGAGTTGCGTAGTTTCGAGTTCAACGCGGTTGAGATTTGCGAAGACTTGGCAAGACATTACTCGAAGCAGCTCTTCGAGATCTATCACAACAGGGAAGATCCATTCTTCGCTGCTCCTCCATCTCCATGACTTTGGTGAAACATGTTCGTTAATACCGGTAGTTACAAGTTATAACTAAGAAGCTAGCTCTTAAAGGTTTGGTTTTCTTGTAAATTTCAGACCGGTTTGAGATGAAAACCGGAGCTTAATTAGGGGACTTAATTCGCCTTTTTAGGTGTAAATCTAAGGGATTATCTGGATGGACCATGATGATAGACTGAAACATTATTATTTAATCCGGTTTAGCTCTTTTTTTTAGACAAATCGGGTTTAGCTCTTTAACCGGGTTATTATAAGTTAGCACACCAGGAAAGATTGAGAGAAACATGCCAGATATTTCTTTTTCATTTTTATATAATCCTTCTCGAACACAGCTTAATAACAGAACGAACCTTAACTAACCTTTTTTCGTTAAACATCTAATTTTAAAATTTAATAAAAAAATAATTAAAAAGACAACGCAGAGAGTGAGACGGACATGATCTGTGAGATAGGTGTTGGTCCCGAGCCGTTTGGGGGCCCCACATTCCTCGAGGCATGTCCTTTAACTATATAATCGAATCTTATAGCTTTTCTTGTTCTTTCACCAATCGGCATTTTACTTATCTTGGTTGAGAAAAAGAGATTCCCTCACCACAAGGAGATTTACAAAAAAGGAATGGCGTCCTTGAAGTTTCCGTTGGAGATTCTTGCCGATTGCTCATGCGCAATCACCTTCGCCAGCTCCCGCACCAACCAGCGATGGTACGTACGATATACAAAAATAAATCTGCGATTTTAAATTTGGATTTATAGAGTTTTAAGTTGATTTTGATGTTGGGATGTGTTCAGGAACATCGATAGATCAGGGGATAGCGTATGTTCTAATGATGGTGGCTTTGGCGTTGACTTATTTCATTCACTGAACTTGATGAATCACCACAACCACAAACAATGGTTTTGTTTCTTAGTGTTTGTGCTTTTTTCTTTTGACGTGAGAATTTGTAGAAAAAGAGGAAAAGAGAGTTAGGTTTTGGACGTCATGATTTGTTCTGTTTTTGCTGGTTGGATTATTCGTTATAACATTTTGAATTGGTTAAAGTTGACCAAAATAATCAAATTCATCTTAACAGATATCCCACCATGTGTTGAGTCCACAATAGTGTAGTCCATATAGAGTTTAATTAACTGTTCCAATCACTCACCCTCTTGTTTAACTACCCTGAGGCAACCCCACCTTCTCACTAGTTGCCTCATGATTGTAAGTCTGCACGAGTATTCAAAGCGACCGTGCCAATGGAAGAAAAATAAAATTGGAGACAGTAACGCTACTTCCATCAGTCAAAGTTATAACCATTTCATATGAAAAGAATGCACCTACATCTCTTAGATACAGAATTGTAAATATCTCAACTATGGCAGATTTTGAATTGTATATATGCTTGAATTCTAAAAAGGAAACAAACTAGCTCCCTTATCCTCTCAACTCGCCGCCGCTTCTGAAAAACAAGCCTAGCTCCGGTCCAGCGTTTTTGTCAGTGCTGGAGGCTTCGATCCTTTTACTTGTCTTATTTTCTTTTGCTCTCTTCACCTTTGTTCAATCTTTTATCAAGATGCTCGTTCTGTGGCTGGAGAAGCTTTACCCGTTTCATTTCGACGGAGAATGTCATGACTTTCCATGGAACAACGGCGAGACTCACGGCACGATGAAGAGGGTCAGCGTTTAGGACTGAAGGGCTTCGTCAGACCGATTTTTCCCTTTCAGATCTGTGGAACTTCGTTCACGGCGACAGCTCGAGTCCCGTGACAGAGCTCAACATCCTGCTATCGACAAAGATGCTTTGGTTCCGATTGATGGTTAGTGTTCGGCACCTTTGGAAGAGTGGTTTCTTTGGTTTGGTTTCGAGGCTGTCGCCAAAGTCTGCTTGTTTAGTCGGGCCTGTTTGTCCATTTCATGGCTAAGTTTCGTGACTTAGGTTCTGCTGAGGCATGAACGTAAGGCCAGTCTTTTGGACCTTTATGATGTGTTTGTGTTGATAATATTGGTTTTGACGGCAGTTTTATCTGTTGGAGATTGATAGACTAATTAGAAATTGAAATTCATTTAGTGAGGGTTGTTTCTGTCTTCTTTTGGCCATGTTCAATACTATGTCTGTTTGTCAGGAGTATGACACTTGAATTAGCAGTCTTTCTTCTAGGGTAATGTATCTAATGGCTGCTTGCCGTTGGTTTCTTCCTCCGAGTGTGATACCGGAGAGGTTCGGTTGGCAAGACTTCATCTTCTTGGTGTGTGGGGGAAAGCTTCTTTGTAAGGCATTAGACACTTATGATTACGTCACATCAGTTTCCAATAGGTCTTGGTATAAAATCCGAAATCCGAACCGAACCCAAACCGAAAAACCCAACCCGTTATCTGATCCGAAATGTAAAATATCCGAACGAGTCTTATAGGATGGTATAAAAAATATTCGAACCCGAAATGTTATTAACCGAACCCGAACGGGTAATCCAAAAAATCCAAAATTAATAGTTAATATAAATATTTTGAAATATATATATATATATAAATACTTCAATTATTAAATTCAATATATATGGTAATATGATATATTATAATAAATATTAAAAACTTTATAAATGCTTTATGTACGCAATTAGTTATAAATAGATACTTCATAATTTGCTCATTGAAATAACAAGTTTACTCTCTACAAAGTAATGTATATTGTTTACAAATGATCGATTTAACATTTTATTATTATTTTATCAATTTTATTTGGGAAATATTATTTTTTATTTAATTTAGGTATTTTTTATGTTTTACTTTAAGTTTTTGTTTTTTTACTTTGGTTATATCCGAATCGAGTCGATATAACTCGAATCCGAACGATATATGGTTACTTTATGGGTTTTAGGAAGCAATATAATTTTAAACCGAACCTGAAATGTTATTATCCGAATCCGACCCGTACTAATAAAATTTTAGTATGGGACCTAGAAGCATAATACGAAAATCCGAAAAACCCGACCCAAATGTCAACAGATACCCGAACGCTCAGATTCTAGTTTCCAAGGCGCGTGGAATGCTATGAGCAGCAGCTGTAGCTCCTGATCATTGGCCTTTGCTTAGTTTTAAAGATTGTTAATTGCTATGTTATATGTTCGTGCTGGGTATTTTTTAATTGTTTGTGTGGTTTTAGTATTAGTGTTGATTTTGTGGGTTGAAGTCGTTGTTCAGTGGATTTTAGTTATCATTTTTTTTATGAATTTTTATTTTTGAGGTAATTTAGTTATCATTGGCATTTTTATGTATTTTTTACTATGAATGAATTTTAATTTTCAAAAAAAAAAGCTTGGATTCTAATGTCCCAGATATTTTATTTAATTCTGATATAATTTTGAAATATATATGCTTGTTCATTTTGTGCAAGTAAAGAGAGACATGGTTATATCAGAGAGAGGGATACATTGCAAAGTAAGTAATATCAGATAGAGGGACTGCGATTTAATTTACAAGCTGCAGCCACAGACTCAGCAACGCCTCCAGGAATAACATGGTTATATGGAGAATGATTGAGCTCAGCGTCAACCACTGCTTCAGCGTCTTCACTTGTCACTGCTCGGTCTCTCGCCACCTTCACATCAATCTCAGCAATAATGTCGCGGAGATGAATCTTCTTGGCATCTTCTTTACCTGCTTTTTTGTTACGAGCAACCGCCTCGCTTGCCACGGCCGTTACACTATCTCCCCTTTCTATATCGCCATCGGTAGCTCTAGCTTCCACCTCTTTTATCGCAGCTAAGTCAGTCGTTTCCACTGGCTTATGGCCAACGTTTATGGCCGCTGCTTTGAGAGCCTCCGTCAGTGTCGCCGACCTCCCTATAAGTGCATCAGCCGCCGTTGGAATTTCTTCTGTGGGACCTACAAACTGTCAAAACATTTGCACATCGTCATATTTTTTTCTGTCGTCACAGCATTATATATTAACATGGTCACAGTTTTTTTTTCTTTTTGAACACCTAATATGGTCACAGTTATTTCAGTCACTTAATATATGAAGTATTAATTATTACCTGCCCACCAGAACTAGATTGGGAGACGCTAAAGTGCTCCTCTACAGAAATGTTGGTGAAACTACTAGCACCATCCTTTGATGCAGTCATCTCTGGTAGGTTCGATCTTTATTATTGGTTTCTTTTTATAAGCTTCTTATTCTTTTTGCTTAACTTCGATTATCTTATTGCATCCCTTTGTTTGCCTCTTCCCAAGTTTAAATAAGAAAACGGAAAGTGACGAAACAGTTCCGTAACGTTTTACTTAACCTCCACCTGATGAAAATACATTCGACACGTCAGCTGTACAGTCCACGTGTCACATTTGACTAGCTTGCGTGACAGTGACCCATCGATGCAATGGTGAGGTGAGAGACCAACCCGGATGATGATACCTTTGGGCCTCATCGAACGACATTAGAGCCCAAACAATTAACAAATTTTGAGAGACGTGTCATGCTCTTGCAAAATAAAGTGACTATACGTGTAGGTACGGACGGGCGTACTACTAACCAAACCAATATTCGAAATTAAAAAAAATATAAAATTATATTATTAATTTAAAACCTCACATACTTTTTAAATTTATAGTTTCTCTAAATTATTGAACCATCCAAAAGTAAAGAGAAATATCTTTAAAATATCAGTAAAACATTTTATTATTTCAAAATCGACAAAGAAAATAATTAAAATAATATTAATAAAATTTAAAATACATATTTGTTTCATATTTGGATTGAGTGATTGAATTTTATGGTTTAGTATTTACAAAGTAAAATTAAGGTAAAGAGTTAGGATTTAGAATAATTAAGTTATTTGTTTTGTAATTAGTGCTAATTTAGCCATTTTCTCTTTATATACTAATTTTGTTATAATGTTTTTTCGCTATATTTCATTTGAGCAAAAATTAAATACATGTATATTTCTATCTGAAGTATCTAAAACTATTTAATTTATTTGATATTTAATCTAATCATTTATATTCTTTTATTTAGAATCACTTAAATTATTAAAAATAAATAAATAATTAAACACAGATTATTTTAGCATTAATTGGTTTTTCAGTTTTATTAGAGTTAAAACCAAATTTCATAAATATTGATACAGTTTCTATTTTGACACGTGCATAGTCCGTGGCAGAAATACCGTTTAAAGTCTCAGGGTCGGGTGGGGGCTTTAACTCGTTTCCGAAATCAAAATCACCCGAGCGCTCTAATCTGAGTGAGTGAGTCCAAAATTAAAAAAAAAAAGTGGAAGGAAGGAAGGTCTTTCCCCAAAGAAGAAAAGAAAGGAAACCCCATTCCTCCTTTATAGACATGATTTTGTATAATTATTGTATCAAGGCAATAATTATACATGCAGATGTGTGTATAGTTTTAATCCGTGGGATAAGGATTCAGTAACCATTGAACTTGGTTAGTTTCTTCCTCAAAAGGAAAGAAAAACTTGGTTAGTTCAAATATAACCTCAACTCTCTGCAATTTGTATATTTTTCTTTAAACAAGGTTTTGTGAGTTGTTTAGTCACGTGAAGTGTCCACCAAGTGGAATATATCTAATAGTGTAGCAAAAGACACAATAGCAACTCCTTACAATTATTGATAATGGTGATAACAAGTTCATAAAAATCACCTAGAAGTTTCACTCTTATTGAGAGTTTTCACATGTCAAAACAAAAGACTTGACATCCTTGAGCCATCGAAGATTTTGCTAATAAGATATATTAGGAAATTGCCTTAGAGAATATTTATGTAGTATATATTCGATGCATATGATTATTTACATAACAGATATAGATATCTCGAATTTTACTTTCAAAGAAAATATTTTATGGAAAAATACATTCACCAAGTCATTACAATTATACATAATATCTCGGTAACCATATACTGTGATTTGGTATTTATTATAAATTACTTAATTGGTTTAGTATATATATCGATGGTACATTATTGTTACCCTAAAATTAAACTATAAATACTGATCTTCTACATCATCTTTACACACCCACGATCACTTCCAAAATAATAATAATAATAATAAAAATGACGAAACTAAACACTTTTTGTTTATATATCAGACACATGTAATATATTAGACATTAGAATATAATAAAATTCACCGAGTAAATATGTAATATTTTTTTTTTAAATAATTAACTTTATAATGTACTAAAAATCAAAAAAAAAATTTCATAATAATAAAAAAACATATCTCATGCTTCCAAAAAATATGAAAACCCGTTCGACCGGACGGGTCATGATCTAGTTTTTCTTTAAACAAGGTTTTGTGAGTTGTTTAGTCACGTGAAGTGTCCACCAAGTGGAATATATCTAATAGTGTAGCAAAAGACACAATAGCAACTCCTTACAATTATTGATAATGGTGATAACAAGTTCATAAAAATCACCTAGAAGTTTCACTCTTATTGAGAGTTTTCACATGTCAAAACAAAAGACTTGACATCCTTGAGCCATCGAAGATTTTGCTAATAAGATATATTAGGAAATTGCCTTAGAGAATATTTATGTAGTATATATTCGATGCATATGATTATTTACATAACAGATATAGATATCTCGAATTTTACTTTCAAAGAAAATATTTTATGGAAAAATACATTCACCAAGTCATTACAATTATACATAATATCTTGATAACCATATACTGTGATTTGGTATTTATTATAAATTACTTAATTGGTTTAGTATATATATCGATGGTACATTATTGTTACCCTAAAATTAAACTATAAATACTGATCTTCTACATCATCTTTACACACCCACGATCACTTCCAAAAAAATAATAATAATAAAAATGACGAAACTAAACACTTTTTGTTTATATATCAGACACATGTAATATATAAGACATCAGAATATAATAAAATTCACCGAGTAAATATGTAATAATTTGTTTTTTTAAATAATTAACTTTATAATGTACTAAAAATCAAAAAAAAATTTCATAATAATAAAAAAACATATCTCATGCTTCCAAAAAATATGAAAACCCGTCCGACCGGGCGGGTCATGATCTAGTTTTTCTTTAAACAAGGTTTTGTGAGTTGTTTAGTCACGTGAAGTGTCCACCAAGTGGAATATATCTAATAGTGTAGCAAAAGACACAATAGCAACTCCTTACAATTATTGATAATGGTGATAACAAGTTCATAAAAATCACCTAGAAGTTTCACTCTTATTGAGAGTTTTCACATGTCAAAACAAAAGACTTGACATCCTTGAGCCATCGAAGATGCTCTCTCTCGTCTTTGTTGGCCAAATAATCTGCCAAAAAGTCAGTGATGGTGGGATTGATCCCTCTGATCTCCAAAAACTTGTGGAAAGCCTTCTGCAAATTCTCATCCAAGTCACTGCATAAAACCCCAAAATTGTCACATACCAATTATTCATTCTCATTAATATATATATACATAAGAAGCGCCTGTGAATCAAAACATACTCAAAGTCAGGTCCTTGGTAGGGATAGGTAGGTTCATGGGGTTGTTGGACAGCTAGACTGTCAATGACAATCTCATTGGAGAAAGCGTTGACTCCAAACTCGAAACAGAGACCATCATCATCTTTCCACACACTGATGACCATGGGGATCCCAGTTAGTAGTTCTTCATCATCTTGAAGAACTTTTGGTTGTTCATCATCAATAGGCGTAGAAGGGTCAATTTTGACAAGAATGGTTTCATCACCAAACTTCCTAATCAATTGCACAACTCGTTCAGTTGGAAGATCAATCATTTGGAAAGGAAACCATTCGGGCAACTGCTCAAAATTCAATATACATACAATGAAGAGAGAGAGAGGGAATATTGCAGATAAAAGTATAGAACTTACCTCGTCATTGTTAGGAGCGTCTACGTTAACAATGGAGCTTTGGATCTCAGATTCGAGGAGGCTAACCAGATTCGAGGAAGGGGTGATAGCACTTAGCGCCCAAGTGCTCGAGAATGAAATCAGGCTGCTGAACTGATGGCTACCACCAAAAGTCACTCTCTGGGCACCAGGTTGGAGCCTCGCCGGCGGAGATCTAGCCACACGGAAAGGAAGAGTGGCCACTGAAACTTGACAAAACAAAGACATCGCCGTTCTAGGGTTTGTGGGAAGAACACGGGGCTTGCTCAATTAAGTATTCCAAAGAATTCTAGGTTTTTTTTTCCAGCAAATGTTATCTTATTAGATTTAGTATTTATTAAACTCTTTACTAATCCATAGTTGGTGAACTTATCATTTGTATAAATTCCATTAAATCCTTATTTACTGGAAAATTGATTAACAAAAGAAGACTTACACTCAAATCAACCAAGCTTAAACAAAGAAAATCGTGATCCTTCAGAGATCTAGCATGAGTTATGAGATTATATAACATAATAAAATACAGGTACACCAACATAATAAAAAATATAGACATGATTTTGTATAATTATTGTATCAAGTCAAAACTTAAAAATAAACCATTGTTTTTGGTTACGAAAACCTTCCAAAATGAGGTGTATTTAAGGCTTCCAAATATCAAATAATTAATGAATTTGTGTAGGAATTTATTAGAGATTCAAAGTAACAAAATAAATTCACGTTTCAGTTTTGATAAGAAAAACCATGAGTTAAATGAGATATTACTATCCAATACTCATGTATCTCTTTTCAGAATGTAAAACATAATATCTAATAATTCATCAAAAACATAACATGACATAGTCTTTTATATAAATTACAAAGATTACAAAAACACTAAAATAAAAGGTTGATATATTTTCCATGAAATTATTCATATAGTTTCATATTTTTTTATAATTTTTCTAAAAAAACCACTGAAAAGAAGAGTGTTTCATTTACTAACTTCCTTAAAAATTAACTGTTAGCCATTATAACTAAATTATTATCTTATCAGAAAGAAATCACCGAATTTTATGAAAGCCCAATTGTAGATTTAGCATAATCATAACAATTTTGAATGTCATGATCTTTGCATTTTTCATAAGATTATGGAGAAAACCACCAAAACTTTTTTTTTTGAAAAAAAAAAAGCCAAATAAAACTTCAACTCATATATGAACAATTTAAATCTCCAACTATTTAATATTGGCCATCTTAATCTTGTTTTTATGTTGACTTCAACCAGTTTAACTTAGCAACAGTCAACTGTTAACTTTAAGTAATAAACATTTAAAGTCTGTTAAGTATAGTAGTTTTGACTAGTTAAAAAAAATAGTGAAATAAAAGTAAAATGGAAACAGAGGAAGAAACCTAATCTAGTGAAGGGTGTGGCAGAAGAAACAAACCGAAATAGCACCGTCAGGCTTGCTTGACCCTGCGTGTTCTTAGGAAAACACCGTCAGGCTTGATTAGACCAGAGAAAAAGCACAAACAACATAAAAACTACTCAATATTAATTGTTAACAGAGTTTCATCAGTCTCCCAAAAGACAAAGTAGACAAAATATAAACCAAAAAAACAATTTACAATACCATGAAACCGGGAGAAAAGGGGTGAGGAAAGTTCATTGTCTTCTCCAAGTCAGCAGACGTAAATGTCCAAATCGTCAACTTTCTAAATGTGCTTGACGTTTGATATAATCAAGCCTGACGGTGCTATTTCGGTTGTTTCTTACGCCACTCCCTTCACTAGATTAGGTTTCTTCCTCTGTTCCCATTTTTAGTTTTATTGCACTGTTTTTAATTAGTTAAAATACTACACTTAACAGACTAACAATGTTTATTACTTAACGTTAACAGTTGACTATTGCTAAGTTAAAATGGCTGAGTTAACATAAGAACAAGATTAAAATGGCCAATGTTAAAAAGCTGGAGATTTAAATTGCTCATATATGAGGTGAATTTTTATTTGGCTTTTTTTTTTTTAAAGTTTATTTTGGTGGTTTTCTCTAAGATTATGATACATTAGGGGATTATTTCCGGAAATTAAATAGCAAAAGGAAATCACAGATTGTAAACAATTTAAATACAAGATACGAAATGAAACTAAAGATTTGACTTATTCGTAGCAGAATTGAACCATTCAACTCATAATACTACTTTCCTAAACTTCAGGTCAAATGCTACTATCTTATAAACAAAACATAAGAACTCCAAGAGCAAAAAATAGAAATGGGACCAAAGCTTTATGCTTTATGCTCCCATGGTTTTGGTCATATGAGTGCGTTTCTACATCTGGCTAACAAATTAGCTGAAAAAGGGCACAAAATAACTTTCTTCTCCACCAAGAAATCTCTGGAGCACCTTTAACCACTCAATCTGTTCCCAAAATGCATCCGCTTTTTCACTTCGATTAGGTAAAACAGATCTTATTTTCTTCGATTTTCCTCACTGGATTCCGGATATGGCTAGGGAGTATGGAGCCAAGAGTGTGAATTCCGTAACGATCTCCGCAGCGTGTGTAGCTATCTCATTTGTCCCTGGTCATATAGATCTCTGATTGATGCCTTGTGTGTACATCTCTTTTACTCTCGTCTACTAATTGATTTTCTTGTGCAATACAAGTTGTCTATGCTGTTAGTTCTTGTTTATAATGATTGGAAAATTTTAAAAAGAGGTGCAGAAAGGAGATTCGAAGTCGGGTTGCACGGTTAAAGGTGGGTCAGACAGGGAAGAATCAGACCAATTGGGCTACGGAATTTCCATTGCACACTATCAAACTTGCTCAACTATAAATTTAACCTGTAGCAGCTGGACCCCCTTTGTTCAAGGTGGGTCTGCCTCTGCTGATCAGTTGTTATCTACTTACAATAACTTGATATTGCTGGTGAAGATGTTAGTATTATTTAATAGTTTTCTAGCGGTTAAATAACAAAAGGGTCTGGTTATAACTCCTTGCAATTATTGATAATGGTGATAACAAGTTCATTAAACATAAAACTCACCTAAAAGTTTCACTCTTATTTGAGAGTTTTCACATGTCAAAACAAAAGACTTGACATCCTTGAGCCATCGAAGATGCTCTCTCTTGTCTTTGTTGGCCAAATAATCTGCCAAAAAGTCAGTGATGGTGGGATTGATCCCTCTGATCTCCAAAAACTTGTGGAAAGCCTTCTGCAAATTCTCATCCAAGTCACTGCATAAAACCCCAAAATTCAGTCACATAACAATATCTAATCTCATAAATATATAAGAAGAGCTGTTGAATCAAAACATACTCAAAGTCAGGTCCTTGGTAGGCATACTTAGATTCTCGGGGTTGTTTGACAACTACACTGTCAATGACAATCTCATCAGCGAAAGCGTTGACTCCAAACTCTAGACAGAGACCGTCATCATCTTTGGATACATTGACACCCATGGGGATCCCAAATACTAGTTCTTCATCATCTTGAAGAACTTTTGGTTGTTCATGCGTAGAAGGGTCAACTACGACAAGAATGGTTTCATCACCAAACTTCCTAGTCAGACGCACAACTCGTTCAGTTGGAAGATCAATCATTTGGAAAGGAAACCATTCGGGCAACTGTTCAAAATTCAATATACATACAATGATTCAAAACACATGAGAGAGGGAATATTGCAGATAAAAGTATAGAACTTACCTCGTCATTGTTAGGAGCGTCTACGTTAACAATGGAGCTTTGGATCTCAGATTCGAGGAGGCTAACCAGACTCGAGGAAGGGGTGATAGCACTTAGCGCCCAAGTGCTCGAGAATGAAATCAGGCTGCTGAACTGATGGCTACCACCAAAAGTCACTCTCTGGGCACCAGGTTGGAGCCTCGCCGGCGGAGATCTAGCCACACGGAAAGGAAGAGTGGCCACTGAAACTTGACAAAACAAAGACATCGCCGTTCTAGGGTTTGTGGGAAGAACACGGGGCTTGCTCAATTAAGTATTCCAAAGAATTCTAGTTTTTTTTTAGCAAATGTTATCTTATTAGATTTAGTATTTATTGTTGAACTTATCATTTGTATAAATTCCATGAATTCCTTATTTACTGGAAAATTGATTAACAGGAGAAGACACACTCAAATCAACCAAGCTTAAACAAAGAAAATCGTGATCCTTCAGAGATCTAAATATTTATAAAATAGTTAATCGTGATATATATATATATATATATATATATATATATATATATATATATATATACCGGATATTCATGCTTCAACACACTTATGAAAAATCGAACAAGAGTATAAATTTAAAACTAAACGATTGTCCCGCCCTCTAAAGGGCGGGTCAAAATCTAGTGTGTTGTTTAAAATAGATGATTATAGCAAGAAGACATTTTTCTTAAAATATCGTATTCATTTTTTCAAAAACATTTTTTTAAAAAGTATTAAATAGAAAAGACATATTAAAATGTTTTGGTGATAAAAACATATTTTAATTTGGCAAATTATAATAAATATATTGTTACAAAACATTTAAACCCGCAAAATTACGGGCATCCACCTAGTTTCAAATATAAGATATATATAATAGTATTTTTTTTGATCAACTGATTATATTAAAAGAGAATGAGCTTTAGCAAGTTAAGCCCAGAAAGAGAGTTTGTTACAAAGGGAAGCCTTTGCAGACATATCTTCAGGTCCGTTGTGATTCCTAAAAACGAAAGAAAAATGCAGGAAAAAGAAAGGAGAGGAGATAAACGAATCGATGTCCGCAAGAACGCTTGAGAGCTCTATAGATCGTCGATTCGTGTTGATGGCTTGTATAAGCCCTTTGCAGTCTGATCAGAGCCAGATGTGGGTGAGATTGAGGGTGGCCGCATGTTCGAGAGCGGCTCTAATTGCTAACGCCTCTGCCATTAGGGGAGAAGCGACGTGTTCCTGGAAGCGACAGCCCCTGGCGATCTCTGTTGAAGATTGATCTGAGATGATCCAAGCTAAGCCTGCCGATTGGGAGTCAGATGACCAAGCCGCATCGGTGTTACAGAGAAGGCTCTCCGCCGGTATAAAGCGTGTGGGAGTTTTGGGAGGTATCATAGACAAGGTGATCGGATTCTGTGGCTGAGCATCCTCCCATTCCTTAATCGAGATGAGGGCCTTGATGATGATGTCTCTCGCTGTCATCTTTCTGCTTTGGAAGATCCGTTGATTGCGAGCAATCCAAAGATATCAGCAGATCCAGGGGAAAAGATTGGAGCTTGTCCCCGTCGGTGGTAGATTCGTCTTCGTGATGGATGCTTGTAAAGCTATCTTAATAGAGGAGCACGTTGTGAGGTCCAAGTTGGAGGACCAAGGGCAGAGGTCCCAAACTTCCTTCGCTAGACTACAATGGAACAATATATGGTCAATTGTTTCTTCTTCACCACAGCTAGAGCAAAGAGTGTTAACCAGAAGTCCGCGTTTGCGCAGATTCTCTCCTGTGGGCAGTATATTTTATATACACTTCCACAGGAAGAATTTGATCTTTGGTGTCATTTTCGGAGATCAGACGAACTTCTGCCAGTTCCAGCGTTCTAGATTCAAGAGTGGTGAGGTCGATTGAATCTTGTCCATTCTTGCTGTGAAGTAACCCGACTTAGCTGTATAGACTCCTGATTCTTGTTGTGTCCAAATGTAGGTGTCCAGAACACCTTTTTTGCTAGGGTGAATGGAAAGAATAAGAGAGGAGAGTTCCGGTAGTAGGTTATCAACCTTGGCTTTATTCCACTCCTTAGTCTCTCTTGACAGCAAATCAGCCACCATCAGATCCTGATCCCTCTCGAGTGTTGGTCTGAAGACTTTAACGTCGAGCTTAGGATGAATCCAGGAATCTGTCCAGACTTTGGTGTCTTCTCCATCACCTATAGTCTTACCAAGATGAGTGAGGAGGAGGTCTCTGCCGTGTAGTATCCCTTTCCAGCTATGCGAAAAAGATTGAGGTTGTGTGGCCTTCAAGAAAGGTGTTTTGTGGCAGTATTTGCCCAACAGTACTTTTGCTAGCAAGCAGTCCGGTTTGGTTATGAGGCGCCATGCAATTTTACCCAGTAAAGCTTGGTTGAAAAGTTGGATATCCCTAAATCCAAGCCCTTCTAGCTGTTTTGGCAGAGTGAGTTGATCCCACGCCTTCCAGCATATTTTCTTCTTACCATCAGGAGAGTCCCACCAAAAGCGTGTTAGTTCTGATTGGATTTGTTTGCACACTCCTACATGTAGCTCGAAAGCAGACATAGCGAAAGTGGGGATGGGGGACAAGACCGACTGAAGCATTGTGGCTTTCCCTGTTGTGGAGAGGAAGCGGTTGTTCCAGCTGATGGCTTTCTAGTGCATTATGTCTATCATGGAAGCAAACATATCTTTCTTCTTCCTTCCCCAATGTTCAGGTAATCCCAAATATTTACCCACACCTCCTTCTTTCTCTATTCCCAGTTGCTGTTTGACTCGAATCCTTATCTCCTGCGATGTTTTTGCAGAGAAAGAAATAGAAGATTTTACAGTATTGATCATCTGGCCTAAAGCTCTCTCGTAGCTTTGTAGTATGTCGAGTAAAGTAGTACAGCATTGAGGGTCTGTTTTGGTGAAGAACATGGTATCATCAGCAAAGAGGAGGTGATTGATGCGTGGGCTGTTTCTAGCGACTCGGATTCTAGCAAGGGTTCCATTGGCTTGGACATTTCTACAGAGACCGGACAAGACTTCCCCACAAATGATGAAGATGTATGGGGATAGAGGGTCCCCCTGGCGGATTCCACATTGAGGGTGGATGTTTCCTGCCACTCCGTCATTGAATAAGAAGGAGTAGGTAACCGAGGTAATGCATTCCATTAACCAATGTACCAGTTTCTCATGAAGTCTCAATCTCTGTAGGGCTGCCTTTATAAAACCCACTCTAGCCTATCATAGGCCTTACTGATATCTGTTTTTACTGCCATTGAGCAGTGAATGGTGGCTCCTGAAGATTTAAGGAAGTGCAGCATTTTGTGGGTGATCAAGACGTTGTCAGTGATAGCTCTACCAGGTACAAATGCCGACTGGTTTTCAGAAATTATATCTTGCAGAGCCGGTTTTAATCTGAGTGAGAGGATCTTTGATATCACCTTGTAGTAGATATTGCAAAGTGCAATAGGTCTGTAATCCGAAACTACCTTAGGACTGTTTATCTTAGGGATGAGCCTGATGTGTGTGGCATTTATATCTTTTGGCATGTTACCAGATATAAAAAACTTCTGAACCTCTGATGATTGCATGTCCCACTATGTCCCAATTATATCCCTTAAACTATATTTGAGAAGTGATTTTGCCACGTGTCTTCTCTATAATCGTTTTCACAAAAAAATTGTGACGTGGCTATTAAGATTGATGACATGTCATATGGTTAAATATGACATGGACAAGTACATTTAATAATGATATATATTTTTGGAAATCTTTTTAAAATATGGCAATAACTCATATATTACATTTAATATTAATTTATATTTTTGGTAAACTTTGTAGAATATGGTAATAACTCATAAATCATCACTAAAATAAATATATTCAAATCTGACATTTTGAATTTCGAAATATTATATAATTTTACTTCTATAATTATAAAAATTTTATTACCTAAAATTTTCTGAATTAAAAAAAAAAATAAATCGTAATATCATTAGTTTGTTTTAGATATCTACAAATTATATAAATATTATTTAGTTTTAATTTTTGATAACTATACAATTTTATATGATTTTTAGTAATATTGTACAAGTTGATTTAATACATTTAACCAAATGAAATAAATAAAATTTTATCTAAGATTTTAACTTTATATATATACATATATATTTCTTAAATATAATTTAAAAAATATATTTTCTCTTAATGTTATGCTTAATTAGTGATATTTATATTAATTATTGGCCAAAATAATAAAATATATAATATTAATAAATTACATTTTAAAATATAAAATATAACTTTTAAAAAATTCATCACTACACATAGTTTAAGAAAACACCTAGATTAATAATTGTGACATGACTACTAAAATTGTTGACATGTCTTATAGATTAATACGACATGGTCAATTATATTTAATGTTAATTTATATTTTTGGTAAACTTTTTAAAATATGGTAATAACTCATATATTACATTTATTATCAATTTATATTTTTGGACTTTTTAAAAATATGATAATAACTCATAAATCATCATTAAAATAAATATATTCAATTATGGTATTTTAAATTTCGAAATATCATTTAAATGAAAAATATTTCTAAAATATATACATATTTTTATAAAATTATAAAAATTAAATCATAAAATCAAATTAAATCGTAAAATCATTAGTTTCTTATATATATCTACAGATTTTATAAATATTGTTTAATTTTAATTTTTGACAATTATGCAATTTCACATATTTATTTAATATATTTAATTAAAATAAATATATAGAAAAATCTACATAAGATTATAATTTTAAATATATACATGCACGTTCTTAAATATAATTCAAAATAAACAAAATTATTTTTATCTTAGTTTTAATGTTCAGTTAAATCAAATTTATATTAAAATATTGATAAGAAAAAAGAAAATTTATAATATTAATAAAATTTAAATATAATTTATATTTATCTATTAAAAATATTTTAAAATTCTTTTACTGCACATGGTGCAGGAAAAAACCTAGTACAATAGTATATATAATAGTATATCACATCTAAACAAAGACTCATGTATACATAAAATTATATACAAAATATATATACACATTTACCTTCTTTACAATTAAAAAGGTGGAAGGGAAGGAAGGTCTTTCCCAAAGAAGAAAGGAAACCCCATTCCTCTTTTATTCTAATGGAGATTGAAGAGATCGAAGCAGTTCTGGAGAAAATCTGGGATCTACACGACAAGCTCAGCGACGAGATCCACTCGATTTCCCGCTCTCACTTCCTCAAATCCGTCAAACCAGCTAATAGATCGGAGAAGAGGAAGAAGAAGAAGAGCCGTGGCGGCTTAGGGGAAGAAGAGAAGCGGCAGGGTTACGTCTTCATCAAAGGACTCGATGACGAAGAAGCGACGATTCAAGAGGCGAAGAGCCTGTACGCGATCCGCACCGCGCTCGAGCACCTCGAAGACCAGCTTGAGTTTTTCCATGTGAGTTCGATTAAGACTCTATATATGATTACGGTTCGAGATTCTGAGCTTTATTAGGAATAGGGATTGAATACTGTAGGATACATTTCGCATTCGTATATTTCAGCAAGAGTATGAGAGATATATAGAAGATTCTCTTTGCTTACTTACTCATAGTGTTTATGGGGTCAGTTTCTTGGTTTTGGGACTCGTAAGTCATTTTAGCTAGGGTTTACGGATATGAGTTTAGGCTCTGAACTACAGTAATTGGCTTTTAAACTCTTTTACTGTTGCTATAACAATGGTTTCATTTGCTTTTATCTATTTGAAGTTGCATAGCTTTCGTTTTTGTAAGACTATGTCACATCATATGAGTCCGAGCATTGTTTATTCGCCCACTCGTTTGTTCATGGGATCAGAGATTAATTTGATAAGTGGGAAGGTTGTCAATTGACAGCTGATAGTCAGGAGATGCATAACATATGCCAAATATTGAAGTGTAGAATCCATTTCGCATAACATTTATAAGATTCGTTTATTTACTCTTTTAGAGTGTGTCAGATCATGTTAAGATGTGGGAATGTGGTCAAATGACAGCTAAATTTACATTCAGGGGGGGGGGGGGGGGTTGCATATGCATAACATGCGGTGAGATTCTTATATAAGATCCTAACCAGTAGAGATTTGAAAGCGTAGAATCCTTTTAGCATCACATTATAAACACTTGCGTGTTTGTCAGTTAGACCCAACAAAAGCAAGAGTATGAGAGAGCATGTTTGCATATATATAGAAGATTCTCTTTGCTTACTCAATAGTGTTATGGGTTCAGTTTCATTTTATCATGAATTCTCTGACAGACGATATGTAAAACTTCCTTTTTTTCTCTTTGCTTTGCAGACTATACATACACAGCAACGAACAGAGAGAGATCTTGCGGTTGCCCGGCTTGAACAGAGCAGGATACTACTAGCTATGAGATTGGCTCAACACCACGGCAAGAGCTACCGTGTCCTAGACGAAGCTCTCGCATTTGTCGGCAGCATTAAAAGCGAAGACGCTCGTTTCGTTTCGCCTGATCACCTTTACAGTTCCTCTCCAATCCCAACGGGAGAAAACCCTACACCTTGTGATGGAAACAAGCCCAACTTTGTGATCAGCGCCTTTGAATCGGCTTTCGGGTTTGCCAAAAGAGCATTTGGGTTCGACCATGTGAGAGGGGTACTTGGAAACGCCGCTATATTCGCCATAAGCATGGTCGCTATGCTACATCTTCATCAAGTGGCCACCAGTGAACGTCATCATCTACGGACGAAAGAAGACAGAGAAACATACGGAAGAGAGATGTCTTCATCTGACATAAGCTTGGACCACTTGGACGTGATGATGGCTCGTGGTTAAAGAGACTAGGGATCGAACTTGTCTACACGTGATACTCAGATGCATTTTGCTTGAAGCAGAGGAATCAAGTACAAAAAGAGAAAACCAAGAAGAGAAGGGATAGTTGTTTGCTCTCATATGGGTTTCGACAAAAACAACAAAAATGTATTTAGCTTGTTTGTTTGATTTGTTGATTTCAAGTGTGGTTAGGCGTCTATTTCTCTTCTCTAGTGACAAATTCTCTTAGGGGTGAAAAAAAATCAGAACCAAATCCTATCCAAAAAAAAATTAATTAAATATTCTAACGAAATTTAGATTTTTTTAGAAAACTAAAACCGAATCTGACCTAAATCGAAGTACTTCAGTTATTCGAATGTATCTAAGTATATCCAAAATAGATTTATATATCTAAATATATTAATTATTTTAAGATTTAGTTTATATAAGAAAAAGCTCAAGATATATAAAATATTTTAAATTATCTAAAGTATTTGAAAATATATATAAATAGTTAAAATTAAATGTCTAAACTAGCTAAATTTTATTCAAAATACCAAAAATATTCAAAATATCTATTGATTCTCTATCCAAATACTTAAATCAAATCAATTTATATGTTTAAGTTTATGTATTTTGACATATATTATTTAAATTTATATGAAATAAATTATTTTGTTTATAGATTTTGAAAAAAATAAATTATAATGCATTTTAAAACAATTTAAATGGATTATCCAAACTCAAATCGAACCTACAAATATTCGTAACAAACCGAACCAAAATTTGGAAATATTTGAATGGAACTAAATTTTTTTACTCTCAGTGGAAGTACCTTAGCCTAATGGTTAAGGTCTAAAGGCTTCTACACACAGGTTTGTGATTCGATTCCCAGACTATGCAATTTATTGCAGATTTTCTCAAATCCAGGTTTCAAGTCCCGGAGAGAGCGCGATTTATTAGGCAACTATGCAGATTATGGAAGGAATGATTACAGGCAACTATGCGATTATGGAAGGAAGGATTACAAGAGATCTTCAACATGATGCAAGTAAATCTGGTCAGGCGTGGATCTTCATAGGACGGCTCAGATGATGCAGTTAGGCGTAGATTTTCATAAGACAGGTAGTATTGTCGGTTGTCGAATCGTCTATGTAATGTTCCTAATAATTGTAATATCATAATAAATCACCGTTAAAAAAAAAAAAAAATTTACTCTCCGAAAGCCGAACGGATATACGAATGCGCACTCTAAATTCTTATAACAAGCATAGCGACGTGAACACTGACGTATGAAATAGGCCACTATTGGCCCATCTGTATTCTAAAACTCTCCGGCTCTTGTTTGCTCCATCTTAGGCCCATTTACCTTGATGGATCACTCCATTTCTCATTTAAAGGGGAATTTTGTTTTTATCTCTTTTTTATCATTTCTCATGTTTATCTTTGTTAGAAAGACATTTCCCAAATATTTAAAGAATGAGATTTCATTGAAGAGAAAAATATATTTTATCCTTACTTTTTATATATATAAATATAAATAATTATTTTATATATAGTTATTTACATAAATATAAAAGTATAAATAACTATTTACATAAACAATAAAAAATAATTTTTAGAAAGACTTTTTCAAATTATACGTTTTAAATTTGACGTTTCTATAAAAAGATCATTTTTTCTTTTTCTCTTTCTGAAACTCAAAAGATTCTTTTGAAACTATTTCAAAATAAATAAATTTTAATTTCAATTATTTATTTATTTTTGAAAATTTTATACACCACCTTCTAAAATTTAAATGCTGAAATCTAAACTCTAAGACTATATTAGTTAAGGATAGAGATATAATTTTTTATTTACCTTTTTAAAACTAAAAGTAGATGTAATTAAGGGAAATATGACATATGGTAGAAAAATGTGATACTTTAACCAATTCACCATTTATAAATTCTTTGCTTAGCTTCAAAACCTAAAGAAATATCTCTAATTTTGTTTCATTTTTAGCTCCAAAATAGAATAATTATATTCATCAATTTTTTTGTATTCTACACACTCTATTTTAACTAAATTTAAGTAAAATTTAACTCTATTTTAAATATTCAATTTAAAATAAAATATAATAATACACTGAAAATTTCTTAGTAGATTTGAACTTTTCATAGTCGAGTGGAACAAAATATTTATTTATTTTAGTGTATTACTTGTATTCTGAAATAAGTAGAATTGTTTACAGTGTGTAAAATATACAATATCTGCATAGCTTGATCCTAACAATAATAACTGTGAATTGTTAAAAAGGAAAAAAAATAAACTGTGTTTTATCAAAGAAAAAAAAAATAAACTGTGATTTGTTTTGTGTTATTTTTATATGAATTGTGATGTGAATAGAGCAAAGATAAACGGGAGGATAAGGTATCAAGATGACAAAAAGGGGATAATGAAATGAGACCAGGCTTGGTATATTGAAGGAAGCTTTCGTGTGAATGAAAATTTTAGCAAAAAAAAAAAAAGCTTTTGGTGTGAATGTAGCAAAACTTCTGTTCTTAGCATCTGCTTTGTCTCTCTCTCTTTTTTTGAAATTTTCTTTTGTCCACATAACTTTTATCTCTACACTCTTTAACGTTATAAATATCACCTTGCTTTTCATTCTATATATGCGTGCTGCCATTTTATTTTCACTTTGTGAACATGTTTTTCAACGTTTTTTTTTTTTTGAACTTTGTTTTTCAACGTTATTAGACGAATATATAGAATACCATATAGACTATGCAAATATTGTTTTGGCACACCTTTGTAGGTCCCGGTTCGCATTATGGGAAATGTCACCCCGGGTTTCCTGTTATATAGGTCAACCCGATATATATATCGTCTAAAATGGTCTTCGCAAACAAATTTAGACTAATTATGATATTACATAATACCAAATAGTATACGATAATATAAATCTAGATGATAGATTGGCAAAATTAATACAAATAAAAAACTTAAGCTAGTTGGTAGATTTGAAAAAAAAAACATAGTTATCATTAGAACTGAATGATAATATAATAAATTCACTTACGATTTTATAATTGATAAAGAAAAGAAATTATAAAACCACGCTGTCTTTTCGTCAATTTGTCATTTCACGAATAGGAAGTAATATTTCAATTTGGAGACTTTCGTTCTAAAACAAGCGAAAATATGTTAGTCAAACGACAAATAGTATGCATGATAGCCAAAGTCATACTTTTTTTTATCACACAACATAATTATTTTTCTGTCTTAATCATTTTTGATCTTTCTGTATTTAACTCGTTCAAGAAGATAAGAAAATGGGGGAAAAAAAAGATAAGAAAATGATCGCTCGTGGTAGCTCATAAAACTGGATAGTCGAGAATACAAGTTAACAAAGTTGATTAATCACAACGAGAAGGTTTGGACAAACTAATAATTATGAAATAGCCATGTTGATTCATGGTTAATCATAAGCGACAGAAGCTGATGTACGGGTAGAAATTTTTTTGCCACTTCTAAATAGTTATTAACGAATGTTAATATATTCTTTCATATCATTCTTCTTTTGTTGCCATTTAGGGAAAAAATAACAGTGTAAATCTTGACGCAGACAGACTATCCTTCCTAGCGGTTAAAAGTCATAAATCTAGCTTAGCTTCTCTTGATCGAACTCTTAGGGAACATATATTGAATAAAATATTCGTACGAATAGTGTCTGATTTGTGACCATCTCTATAATATAGTATAAAACATATAACAAAAGTAAGTTCTTAGATCCATACAAAATCGACTATGGTGGACGGTAGATGTGTAAGCTAATTTCTTATGAGTAAAATTTCACGTACATCTGTTTTAGTTATATGAATGTGTATGAACATAATTCTTTTGAACCGTCTATGGGCATATAAATATAGTTAAAAAATGTTTTCTATTGGACAAAACATTATATGCATATTAACTATCAAAGCCCATAAAAGTAAGTAGCTCTGTATTTAATATGTCTATAGTGGCCAACCATAATTGAAATCATAGGGGAAAATATCAAACTCTAGTACTAGTTTCAATTCATAAAATGAATTTTTAACTTTTCGGTTAAATTATAAATTCGTAAAGCATAAAATAAATATTCATGATCTATTAAAAAATTCTTACTTAAACAAGATTTAATTAGTGTCATGAATTCTTACTTAAACAAGATTTAATTAGTGTCATTCCATGACACTAATTAGATTATGCAAGCTATTGTTTTCCATTTTATTCATCATATATTAACATTTTTTTCTTACTTTAACAAGATTTAGTTTCATTCCATGAATACCAACGAATCATCAAATGCCTTTTTTGAATTGGACAGCTATAGTTTGATCCCATACTTCCACTATCATTAAAAGGTTTTTTTTTTTTCATTTTAGACAAAAAAGCTTCACGTTACGTTTCGCTGCAATAGCAAACCTAAGGACTGTCGTGGATGGTAAAAAAATACATGTGTGTGCAGTACAAACTGCAGGGCCCATAATCACATCATGTGACCTTGTGTGCTCTCTTTGTCTCTCAGCATTCTTTTTGAACGAAAGAGTTAAAAATGCATATAACAAATATGTAGTTTATTGATTCGCATTGTTTTCACCATAGGTATTCAAACCCATATATTTTGTTGACATAAATACATAAAATCAACAATTTTACGATTTATTAAGGTTTTGTTATGAGGATCTTTTTTTAGTTTTGGGATTATCGCTTGTGAAGGGGAGATAGTTTAGTTTGTAATGTGGTTTCGGTCCCCATTGAGCGGTAGTAGTTGACAAAAATAGAAGGAAAAACATAGCGTAGTTTATTGTTTCAAAACTTTCTATTCAGCATAAGGGGCCCTCTTTCACGTATCACAACCACCTCAAAACTCAAATTTAAACCTCGAGACATTGTGTGACTACTCACCAAATCAGAAGCCGTGATTTGGTGCAGGGTAACTAAACCCCACGGCTACAGAACATGTCACGTGTCACTGCAACATTCGCACTTGCTGCCTTGATTAGTCAACGTTCTCTTGTATCTATGTGATAATATTGTTTATAATTTATTTTTACAATCATAATACTTATTTTACCGACAAAAAGGTAAATGAGAAAATAAGGCATTACTGTAGAAGGGATATAAAATCTCAATAAGGTAAAAGAAAATTTCAGAAGAAAAATCTTGAAATACAGAAAAAGTAGATACTAAGTTATGATAAAAGCAGAGAATAGATAGGGGACCGTAACAGCTTCATCAAACCCAAAATAATTCGTAAAACAACTGAAATGAATTTATGAAATGCGGCTACAATTTTCCAACTTGCGGAAAAAAAAGAATGAAAAAAAGCCAAGGCTTATATTATTGTGATTATTATTGCAATATATGTCTCCAAAAGAAAGAAACAAACACAGTATACTGCAGTGCGTGGGTACAGCCTATATAGTAACTGACTAACTGTAGGCTTGAGCCTGTTATGTTCGTTATAACCAATTAAATCGTTGGGATTATTTTATTTGTTAAATATTTTTCATTACTGACGGTTGAGAAAATAGAAAATGGACATGCAAAATTCACGTGGAACGATCGAACATGGTCCAAGTCAAAAATAAAAAAAAATAAGAATTTTTAAAACTAAATATAAATTATGATATAAAATTTTAAAATTTTAGATATAATGCTAAAATTATAGTTTATAATTTCCAAAAAAGGTTATAATTAAAACTATATATTTTTAAAAGTATTCAACTACATTGTTAAATATACTATTAATATTTTTTGAATAGAGTCCATAAATAATTTGAGATGAAGACATGAAGACTAACTTGCAGCAAATCGACAGTTTACTATATATGTATAGTATCCTAGATTTGGTTAGTCCGGTTACAAAAGACTTGTTTAATTTAAGTTCAAGCGAAACTAATAAAGTTGTATAGAAATCATAGTATTATATAAACTTTGAATAAACTATAACAGGGTTGGTCCTAAGATTTAGGATGTTATAGGCAATTTAAAAAAGATTTCAACTAAATTTCTTCTTTTTTATAAATTTGAGAGTCTAGAAAGATTTTGTGAGAGCCTTTGTCTATATAATGTTTTCAAAAATAAATTTTAGAGGTTTGGCAAATGTTTCACTTAGTATTCCCTAAGACCGGTGATGATGACCAAAACAACATTACACTCTAGCTAGCTAATAGCCTCAGCTTCTGTAGAAATTAGCAAGAGGGCTATGTAACCTAATTAAAGCTGAGACAATTAAAAGTATATTTACCTTTACTAATAGTACTAATTAGTATGTAATATTTTTTGGTAACAAGGGCTAGTAGAATTTTGTTTTGGTCATATACGTTATCCAACGTTTATATATTATTGTGGGATCTATTTAGACAAGCAATAAATTAATAGAAAATATTAGAAAAAGAAAAGTGCATTTCATTTACTTTGCCATGATCTGCCCGGTAGAATTAGGAGCAGAAAAACTTGGAACTGGTTGGAAGTAATTAAGAAAGGGGAAGAGGGGGGGGTGGGGTGGAAGTAAATTACTAGACAATGAATTTCATATACACAAGTGCTCTTGTTTGCTTTGTTTGGAAATGACACTAACAACAGGTGCGTATATGAATATTTGTACATGCAAATATATAAAAACTTTAATCATGCATGAACGGTGCTTATATTAAAAGTTTAGATGTCGATGTGTTTATTATCTATTTCTGGTGGAACCATGCGGCCAGAACATATATTTTATTATGTGTATATATAATTAGAAAATATATATATCATTTAAATAAATGTTTCTGGTTTTTGTATGAAACTTTAGTGAGACAAAAAATGACAAAAATGACTGTGACAGTCAGATATATATTTCAGGCTGTCATTCATAGTCTTTGGAAGGAGAGCAATAGAAGAAGATATGGAGAAAAACCTTCACCATAAGCATTTTTAATCAAGCTGATTAATAAAACAGTGAAGAACAAGGTTACCATTGTTCAGAGAAATAGAGATAGAGGTCTTGAAGGAGGGTTAGTATACTGGTTCTCAACGAGACAGAGATGAAAAGAGGATGAGGTGAAAAGTTTTGAAATTTTGGAGTAAAGAAAATAAAAAATAGATTCAGTTTAAATAAGTTATAAGTTCCTAGGAAGCACATTGATGTAAAAGGGTTTTTTTTTAAATTAAATTTAACAGTCAATTAAAAAATAAAAAACAAACAATGTGAGCGTCTGTTGCAAGGGTTGTATGATGAGCCTATACCTAAGAGGCTAAGACCATTTACAATGACATGTTGAATTAAACTGTTGAATTGCTTGCAGAACCTGTTGAAAAAATTGGATGCGTTATATGTGTTATTTGGTGTTGAATTTTTTCAAGAGGTTGAAACCACAAAACTGGGGTCCACAAAAATGTATTCTGCTTTCTTATTGGCTATTATTGATAATAAAGAAATTTTTTGTATTCACTTTTATTGTTTTAAGTAATTTATTCTACATAGATTAATTTATTTCTTTTATTATTTTCTATAAGGATTCTTTATTTTTTATGAGCTACAAAGAGAGACTAGTTTTATATAATTTGGACATATACAAAATATCATAAGTTTTTCAGTATTTTCAATAATTTTTTTATATTTTTAATACTTTTTGTAAATCATATCACAGATTTTCAATTCTAACTATTTTGATTTAAATTAATAATTATTTTATTTTAGTAGTTTTTATGTCTCTATCTGTTATTGTTTAGTTACTAAATATTAAAATATTAAATATGAAATAAAAATAAATATTTAGTAATGATGTGGAAAAAAAAAGTGAATGACATAGAATGGTAAAAATGAGAAATAGGGTGTTGAAAAAACTCAACCAATGTACATAGGCTGTAACTGGTTATTCCTAAAAGGAATACATGAAATAAAAGGAATGATTATATATGGAATGGAAAAAATGGAATGGTAAATAAAATGGAATAAAAAACTTAAATTGCTATGAAATTGGAATTCCAATCATTCCACACATTCACCAGACTTTTTAGTATGGAACAAATGGAATAGATTTTACAAAGAATTTGTTTTTAGGTTTTATTCCATTTTTGGAATATGTGGAATTGGTTTCAAAAAGTATTCCATGTAACTGGTAAATATTTTTGGGAACTCTATGGAACGATGCATTCCAAACAATTCCATTCCATAATTTAGCATTCCAGTTGCAGCCATAGTCTAAGAGGCCAGCTCACTTGAGGCTTTCACGTTTGTCAATTTCTAAATGTGTCCTTCCATCTTTTAAACAAACTAAATCACTGATTCTAATAGAGAAACTTGATACTGATTCTGATCTTCCGGAAACTACATTATGAAAAAAAACTAAACGACATACAATATTGGTGCTCTATAAAGCCGTCAAACGAAAAACATAGATTCGAAAGATTAGGTTCCAAAAACGTTTTATTAGTTTGACGTCAAGCTACTACATCAAACGTAGTATGTATATCATATTATGAAAATTATCTTCTATTGAGTGTCAACCATTTTCCTTTCTAGTGTATTCCATACTTAAATATTTAAACGACAAACAAGTTCTCTCCAAAATATCTGCACTGGTGTGGTGACCAGAGTACCATATATTAATATCTAATTAGAGAGTTTGTTAAAAAAGTTAAGAGACTTAAGTAAAGTTTCTAATTTCTAAGAAATTTATCAATTAAATATTAATATAATTGGTAAAATATTTTCATGGTAAAATATTGATAATCTCTTGAGCTAACTACTACGCTTTTGTAAAGACAATAGTGACTGTAAGTTCGTTAAATTTAGTGTTTTATTATTACTCTAATTTGTAGTATGTTTTGTATTTTCCAGGTTGACATTTCTATTGGTTACGTACTATACAAAAGCTTACAAAGTGGGTCAATGAGGTACGGGTCTAGTTTTGCTACTCATCATGCCAACTAATAAGTTCGGTTCAAAGTCTTTGCCAATCTCTGTTCAATACCAAGTTGCGTTAATGTGTTTTTCTGAGTTTTGTTTGAATTTTTACATTTGTTTGTGATTGATTATATGAAGATTCCTGAAAGATTTTTTTTTCATTGTAGCCTGTTTCGATACGAAGTTAGGATCTTCCGGAAAATGTTACACTAACCGGGTGTGTTGAGTCTTGAGCTTTCTTACTGTTGGCGTGAAGCCAAGGTCATAGGAACGTTTATAAAGCAGAAACAGGAATAAAACTTAAGATTAAAGTTCCTCAAAGTAATTTTAAAGGTGAAGGATAAAGAAAAAAAGTTACCTCAAAGTGTAGGAATTTTTATATCAAAACTTAACTAAACCAGTTTTATGGTGACTTTTTCGATACTCCAAAAAGGGGAACTAACATATTGAAAATGGTACAAAAGGAAAAAGGATTGAGTTTAACGAACACGGACTCACGTGAGAAGAGAGACATAATGATCCTTAGCTTCAAATGTTATATAATATACTCGAATTATCACTAACTTAAGATATCCTTATCAAGCATGAATTATAAATATAAATATATTATGTGTGCACATATATATATATAAATCCATACATGCACACATATATAAGATATTGTATGAATATTATGAATCATAATACAAGAACATCCGTGACTATAATCACTCTGTGGATATGTTAATTTTAATACAAGATACAATGGAAATCATCATGACTACTGCTACATTGTACGTACTACAAAATATTGTTTCCTTCGGTAAATATGGATACTGGTGGTTAAATTGATTATGGACACCGTTATTTTGTCAGAGTCCAATATAATAGTTATAATATTTCATCCAGATTACGTAGATGTTAAGTGAAATCTAAATAATTATAAGTGTCGTCAAATTGCTTAACAATACATGTAAGACAAAAAGGCCAATACTTGAACGAGCTATAGTTCTTCTCAAACCGGACTGCGATAAGACAAATACACTTTTCTTGTTGACTTGTTTTATATACAACTCATATGGAGATTTACGATCACCATGTTATTTATGTGTTAGTCTGGTCGTATTAATTTTCATTTTTGACCAATAGGGGCATACAATGTAATTAGCCGACAACTATTTTGGTTTTATAATGACGATAGAGTATGTATAGATATATAATATTTATTTTTATCTGGGGTGATCATGATGGTGTGATCATTCGATATAAAAAGTTTACGGGTGGAGAGATGAACTCCAACTCATATATTAATGTAAAATAGATGTAAAATAAAATAACAAAACAGTGTAATTATATTATTGAATAAAATAAACGCAGCTAATATACATATATATATATTTAGGGACAATATGATAATCATCAATTTTTTTTTTGAAACTGGCTTCGATAATCATCAATTTTTTTACCAAAAAAAAATGATAATCATTGGAAACAAATAAGGCGTACGCCAATTTCAAAAATAAAATAAAATAATAAGGCGTACGTAGGATGTCTCTATCTCGGCGATAACAGACCAAGTGGTAACCTTATTCAAATCCTATTGCGACATTGTCCTTTCACGTCACAATAGCGAAAGCCAAATCCATTTAACTACTCTCTTCTACAAAACCAAATCTATCAGTATTTTCGATTTATATTAGAGAGAAAAAATATTGTAAATATATATATCGTATTAAATGTGGTTTAAAAGTTAAGGTCTATGTGTGTGCTTAACTATTTTCCACGTAAATTTATTTTTTTGAAATGTTTCATGTGCACCTACTTTTCTCCGACATTTGACCGAATTTTCAAATAAATTTCTTATACTTTTCACTTGTTATTGTGTCTTTAATAATAATTAAACCAACCGGCAAGAAGCCAACAAGCCAACACGACGGAAGAAAAAAGCGACGCCCAAATTTTTCTTTTGCTGCATTAAGTTCGATGATAGTTCTGACTTTAGACCAAAAGAAAGTTAGAAGATGGTTGAGACAAAAAAAAAGTTACAAAACTCAATTACTTTGATAATTGTTCTATTATTGATATTCTACGCATGATGATATGCTGATCGAACCTAACTTTAGAAATGCTGTTAGAAATAGCTCGTCTATGGACTATGGGTCTATCGCATATGTAACTTGTTTTATTTACTGAAACACACAACTGGTATATAAACAAATAATGAGATAGGTTGGACTCCAGTATATTTGAGGTTTTTCTAGTCTCAAAAAGTATATTTGTTGATTTTCTGCATGATGCTCAATATGTTAAAACCAAAAAGAACGTTTAGCAAAAAAAAAAAAAAAAAGAAGATGATTAAACTGTTTAAACACGAGGATAGTTAGGAAATGAATTTTCTACAAAATGAAAATAAACATTTTGATAGACAATAAAACAAGACAAATGAAATCAAACGTTTTACCCTTAGACTGCATCAATCTCATTCAGTTGATCATCAAATTTGTTATCATCAATGGTGTATCCATTATATGCTTGGATTAGTCGCTATTATGCTGCTCACTATAGCAGTAAATTCTTCAGCCATTTTGGCCTTTTAAAAAAATTTCCATTAATTCAAAAAAAGTTTTATTTATAATAGTCAATTTTATAATATGAATCAAAGTATAAACTACTTGGAGTAACGATGCGTTCGCTTGGAGGTCTCCGGTGGAGAGGGAGTGGCTTACATGTGTAGTTGGTGTGGTTCGGGAGATGGGGGCTAATCTAGTTCCGTCGTCTCCGTCTTTTTGCGGGGGGTGGAGGCTCACTCAGATCCACCGACGCCGTCTCTAGTTTCCGGGAAAAGGAGTCTCTTCCGGCTTCGCCTTTGCCGGCTCTTGGTCACGGAGAGTAGAAGCTCACAAAGGTCTACGCTGCCGTTTAGGAACCCGGAGTTTGATTGGGTTAAGGTTTCTTTTTAGTTTAGTTTCAAGTGCGTTTCTTTTGCCGTAAAGGTGGTAGATTGGGTCACGGCGTATCGACTCTCCGCAGATGAGGAGTGCCGGTGATGGTGGTGACTTTCGAGGGAGGAAAGTGATGGGTCGTATCTCGCTTGTCTAGGGTTTAACGCAGTGCAGAGCCGGTGGAAATCGCGATAGTTCGATGAAGATATCCGGCGTGAAGACAGCGAATCGAGAGAAAGAGTTGGGTTCGGTGGAGGCTCTTAGGTTTCTGAGCTCCGACGAACGTAGTGTGGCGGTTGGTGTTCCGGCGTCATATCAAAGCGGTGACGATCAAGTCGAGGCTAGGGCAACGCTTTGCGTTCTGACGGTGAGGATTCATCCACGTGGCAAGCTTCTTTGAGACGTCGATCATCCGATGATGGCCAGTTTAGATGGTTTAGTGGTTTGGGCCAGTGAGCTGGTTTTATTTATTTTTGGTGTAGTCTGCTGGGTGCTTGTGGGCTTTTTCCCTTTTTTGCATTGGGTTTAGTGTACTGGGTTTGACCCGTTTATTAATTAAAAAAACAACTTGACGGAAAAAAAAAGTATAAACCACTTTAGTATTAACATCCATATTATTACTGTGTGCTAATTTTCTGTAATCGTATGCACACATTTCTATGAGTTAATATTCTTACCAAACATAAAAAGTTAAAACTCAACGCCTTCTCTTTTGGTGAAAAGCCTGCCTGAAAGAGAACACAAATAAGACCAAAGCCAAAAGCCATTCACTTCACAGGCCACGACCGTAATTTGCGCCTCATAGTATGACATTGACAAAGAGAATGCCACTTTAGCTATTCTAAATTAAATAATTAACAAACTGAATAAATGCAAATGCTATAAATATTAATTAAACACGTTCGTGCAACTAAGAACACATTTAATTATTGAATAAGAACAAAACTCATTAACTATTTTCCCCACTATTCCTCCAAAAATTGTTTTACAAGCTCCTGACAAAACTAAATTATTAAATATTAAAAAGCTCATTAAATAAAAACATCAAAATTGTTGTTTGGTCGCACCATACATATTTGCTACGGTTTCTCTTATTCTCTCTCACTCATGATACTAAACGACCAACAGATCTGATATCAATGAATCATCAAATTCACTGAACACTGAACCAATATCTTTGATACTGGAAGTAGTAAACTCATCATCTCCAATGTTCATCATACTTTCACCATCCAAGAAAGCATCACCGAAGATATCATTTTCCAAAAATACTTCACCCATTGGTTGATCGAGCATTGAAAACTCCGGTAGTGATTCGTTGAAATAGTTGTCTAGAAACGAACTATCCAACATAAACGAATCATCTGATTCACCTGAACCGGAACTAACCCCGGTATGCCACCAAACCGCATCCGAAATTTCCGGTTCCGGTTTAGCTGATTTAAACGGTTGTTGTATTTCTTCTGATGATTGGAGATTGAGAACCGATGTCGGAGACGAAACATGTTGAAAATCTTCAGTTGATTCGGAACAGGACGTTGTTGTCGTCGTAATGTTGCTTTCCGGTTTAACAATAACCGACTGTTCCGGTTCTGACTCTTCAGGCGGTACAGAGAAGTTGGTTAGAGCGTCCGGTCCACGGAGTCTAATAGCCGCGTTATCATAAACCAACGCTGCTTCCTCCGCCGTCTCGAAAGTCCCGAGCCAGAGCCTCCGCTTCTGCTCCGGATCTCGAATCTCCGCCGCCCATTTTCCCCACGGCCGCTGCCTAACGCCGCGGAACTTCCTCCCGTTTTGTCCCGACGTGGTCGACACTTTGAGAGCACGGCGGCGATTCGACGCCAACGCCGGAGTCGAGAGTCTCTTCCTCTCCTTCGTCGAGACTCCTCCGGCAACGTCGGTATCGCTGCGTCCTGGCTCGACTCTGATCTCGTTGACGAACCTCCTGACTCGCCGGCGAGGAAAGAGGAAGTCTTCTTGTTCTTGTTCGTCTTCGTCGCTTGATGAGTCGGTTGCGTAAGGATCGGTCACAGAGACGCGAACGATTTTTACTGAGTCAGGTCGAGTTTCCGGTGAGGTTTTGGTGTATTTGGTGACTGATGTTTTGTGCTCTGAGTACTTCAATGGTCGGAAGTCCATGTACTCGTGTAACTCGTCCATCACAAGTTTTTTTTCCTCTCTCTCACAATATTCGCATCAAAATGAAAAGAGAAACAAAATAAAAAGATTTATAAAAGGATGATAAACTTGAGAATCAAGGTAGGTTTCTCGGTTTCTTAGGAAGAGATTTCGATAGAATCAAAACTAAAAAAACACTTGCGAGAGATTTATCACGAGAATTTAATTTAAAAACAAGTGAGAAAATATCGAAAGATTTTTTTTTTTTTCTGGTGAAAGGAGAGAAAACGTGTTTTGGAAACGCAGTGAAAGACTTCTTCTCAAGCTCACTCTTAACATTCTCATTTATAGCATTGATAGTAGGAGAGAGAGAATCTAAACTGTAATTATTTTAATATTATAAATCGTTATTTATTTATTTTAATTTCTATATGTTCCACCAGATATTATTCACTAAAACTGAGGGGTGTTTTCGGAATACGAAGTGAAAAATACGGTACGCCGCATTCATAAGAGCAAGTTGCATGTTAACACATGTCGATATTAGAATATTTGGCCTTTTTGTTGTTGCTTAGTATGCTGAGTCAGCGCGTGGCTATCAGTCTCGAACTCCGCGATTCTTATCACGTGATACCAAGATACCCGGTCTTGTTTTAACTTTTTAAAAAACTTTTTATCAGTAATTATATAATACTAGTTAAAACAATTTAGTTTTTTCGCAACTTGTTTTGTTTTAAATGTAAAACTCTGTTTTACTAGCTGTTATCACTTCAACAGCTTTGACCGACATGTATAGGTAAATAATGACGAAGGTCGAGGGTGATTTCGTCTTCCTAAATTATATTCACCTTGTCACGTACTAATGTTTTTTACTTAAATACGGTTTACCAAATTTATAGAAAAATTTAATAAAATGCTCTGTACATGTTTGGATACATTGTACTGGAATCATATTGTTCCTAAACAAGGAAACAAATAAACTTAATTAGTATTGAATAAAATTTTATTTAGGAAGTTATGTATTTATTTCTATTTGCTTAACTAATTTAGAGGAAAATATCTGTTAAAATTTTTCTATATGTTAGATAAAATATCATTTTCCTTTTGCAAAAAAATATCTTTACCAAAATACAGCTATGAAGTAACGTGGCAAGCAACCTAGGATTTGCCGCCATTTATAATTAGTTGTGAGCTATTCCTTGTACTATCTTTTTTAACGCCCCCCCCCCCCCCCCCACCAGTGCTTTGTCTGCGTGTTTTTCACGCTCTTCTCAAATATTATCTTACTTTAAATATGTTTAGAAGGATTTATTTGGTTTTCCTAGTTTTACTTGGGTTCAAAATATCAAAGCTATTCCTAATTTGTAGGAATTAGAGAAATGTTCTTTCTGTTTTCGTTTGATACAATGAGATTTGGTACCCTTTTATTAATTCATGATTGATGTAAAAAGTGCTAGTACTACATCGAATGCACTAAATATATAATCTTATAGTATCAAAATGTAAATATTACAGGTCATTCACAATCTTTTTTTTTGTGAAACGGTGATTAAATTTTCTAAAAATGATAAAATTTAATATTTGGGCCATTTTAGTTTCCAATTTTATGAATGAAAGAGAAAAAATCTGTTTGGATATTTGTGTAAAAAAGAGAGGTAGAAACTAGTTGAACTAGCACCATCTTTTTCTCCATTAATTACTGACAAAGAGAGATTATTTCTTTTAGAATTTTATCACCTATGATGCTAGGAATGAAAAAAAAGAAGAAAAAATACATGTACATAAACATTTACCGAATAAAATTATATTACTATTTTCTTTAGAATATTTGCAGTGAATGCCTATAACTTTTGTCATATTTACACTCTCTACCTTATTTTCCCCCAAGTTCCCCCCCCCCCCTTTCATCACTATTTCCCCACAATATTTAGGTATTTTTCTAATTACTACATTTTTTTATATTTTCAGCTAATTCACCATTTTTTTACTCAAATTGTTTCTTTACCTACACCTTAGTATATTTTAAACTCCACTACATAATTTATTCGAAAATAGAATAGAAAATATAGTATCAACAAAAAATAAAAAAATCATTCTAAAAATAAAGTGAAATTTTATCTTTTGTTCATACTCCATTTCTCATTCTATTTATAGAGTAAATTATGGTGGAGTAAAATTTTATTTTTGTTCATATTTCATTTATCACTCTATTTATGAAGTAAATTATAGAAGGATGGAGATGTCCTTACAAAAAACACTAATATATAGATGGAGAAATCATGTACAAATGAATCGCAAAGATTAGTAAAGGAATGCAAATTCGATGTATAGTATAAAATGTTTCAGTTAAAACAAACATAGTTTAACCAAAAGTAGCTGAAGTAAACATCTATGCATGACTTGGAACATACAAATATCTTCATATTATACATGTTTGTCTCAAGATTTTTGAAAGTATGTTCATATTATACATGTTTGTCTCAATATTTTTGAAAATATGTGATTTTGATAGGTCATCTATCCAATATGTTTTAAAGAAATTAGGGATCACATTTTATATATTCATAATTTTTTTTAGCTAGAATCATGTTGGAATGAAACATGTTCTATGTTATGTTGTGTTATATAATACACTCATGAATCATCTTGGTCCAAGAACATTTCTCATAACCTTTGTATTATGATCAATGTGTGTCCATTCTTTATCTTTTTTTATTCTCCCTTCCCTTTTGGAACACATTTATGGAATGCACTAATGTATTTGGAAAACAAAAAAAAATGTTGAGTTGACTGCAAAAATCCAACATATTTTACAATACATATTTGTGTTAGTTTATACGTGTGTTTTTTTTTTTTTTTTTTTTTTTTTTTTTTGCTAAAATATTTTCTAATTTATACGTGTGTTGGTTTATACGTGTGTTGTATTGTCTCATGTGGATGAGTGAGATAAATAAGTTAATACACATCTCTTTATTCCCACAAAAAAGTTTCCAATATATAGAGTTTTTTTTTATATTGAAAGTTCATGTTGCTCTTTAAAAAACCATATTCACTATCTTAGAAATTGTATTTATATTAACTTTTTACCGTGAGCTGTGTTATATTGATTGTTCTATTTCGATCTTGAATCCAAATCACCTTAAGCCTGAGTAACAGAATAACATTTCGTTGTCAAAATTTTTTTTATCAGAGCATGAAAAGTGAATTATAGAGATCTCAGACTGTAAGGAGCAGCTTCTACATGCTTCCTCAAACCAAAAATCTTCAAATTACTTTTTTACATGTTCTCTTTTTCCGATTAACTCTATTTACCCTGCTCCAAAAGTCCCAAAACATAAATGAATATACAAAAACTCTAAATATATTTATGTGTAAGTTACATGGATTTAAAAAAAAAGGTTAAAACTATTAAAAGCTCAAGATATCAATCTCGTTGAGATATGGGTTCTTTAGAGGTTTCATACTTAGGCATTTGCATTGCATTCGACGTTGACATTTTAAAGAGTGTGTAATAGGATGTAGCAGTGATATTAAATTGTAGGATCATGGAGTTTTGGTTATTTGATTTCTAAGATGTTATCTGGTTGTTTTAGGAGAAAGTGGTTTATCAATAGTTTGGCAAGAAAATTCACGTTAAAAATCTTTCATAGAATTTTTATAAACTTAAATGGTTGTTCGGATTCAAGCCACTTTGGTTATTTTACTATTTCAATACATATCAATCTATGTTTGTATATTGTCGTATGCTTCTCTTGTTTAAAGATCATTTTATCGACATTTTTGCCGCCAATAAGTCTTATATCAGATATATATAAACTTTCGGTTAGTCTTGTATATGATTACGTCAATGTATAATACAACAGTTTGATAACATAAAATGGAAATGAAATCAAACTCATTTTCACATCCCTAATTGTTCTAAGTCAGTAATATACTTAGAATATAGTTATCAACTTATCAAATGAAATCAAGTTCGTTTGATATGTTGTGGTTGTGTGTTATGACTTTCTTTGCGGATTATGGAAGATGCTTTGAGATGTTTGTGGCGGTTAAATCAACCCATTTTTCTGTATGGTTTCTGGTGGTTTGGAGGTGTGTACAGTTTGAATTATCAAAGATCTTCTTGATAAGAGTATCCAAAAATCTTCATTTTTTTTGTCTGCTTAGCACTTGATTGATAATAATGGTAACAAGTTCCGACGAGTTCATCGGAAAGTAGTTACGCTGGAGACGAGTTGAGAGTTTCTAGAATCCGAGGTAATGAGGAAAATCTATATTCCCGAAATATCATTGATGGTTGAGAGCGGCAACTGGTTCCTAAGAATATTAAAAGTTGATTAGCATAATGGGTCGGGTTTAACGGGTGGACGAAACTAGGAATGTAAAATTTTGAATTTCAAAAAGAAAAAAAAACTTATCATAATGCCATTTGTTGATTCTAAATGTCCAACTTGTCACATTTACTACCTACTTTGCATAATATTCAGGTCGAAGATATCTTTTTCGTTAATTAAATGGAAACACACAAGAAAAAAGAGGCGCGTGGGGACGCGTTCGGAGAAGAGCCACCGTGAGAAAAGAGAGACATAAAGAATCCTTTGGATTGGCAAAGACAACCCCCAAGGTTTAGCGCAGTGTTCTCCCCCATTGAGCCAAGTGACCAATAATCCCGCGTAGGAACATAAATAGTGCTATAATTTATATGATATATTTACAACTGATATGTGTATCTATTAGAACGACATTTAAGTAAATACAAGGAAACTTAGACAAACTGAATCTCGCTTCGCATTCATCGATAAATACAAAATTACGTACTTCAGATTAATATGTTTCTTGTTATCACGTTTTCCAACCATATGATATCTTAACAACCACATTCGAAAATTTCAATTAAAATCACATGTCTGTTAAGTATCTTTTCCTTTCTAGCAATCGATCTTAACTTTTTACATAAAGAAAATTTCCTACATGTAAAATACGAAGAACAAAAGAGACGACTGATTAATTGTCTGAATATTTCATATATATAACTGATACAAAGTTGTTGATGCAGTCATAATTAACGTAAACATCCACTTGGTGTTTGGTAAAATTAGTCAAGACCTGAGAATATATTGCATTGCTCATCAAGTCCAAGATTCTCAAGATTCTTGCATGTGGGCATTTTCTACACGCACACACGTAAACATACGTAAATACATTGATGCATGAATTATATATCTTTTTTATTATATATAACTTCTGTTTTCTCAGTAAGTGACGAATATCGCACAGAAATAAAACAATAACAATACCATAAAAAGATTGGATCCTATTTATTCGTATTCCTTCCATTATTGGGTCGAAACTATTGTCCAATGTCTCATCCGAAGAAAATTTATCAGCCATCGGGAAATAGTGTGGTGTGAATGATTCAGATTAGATGCAAACGATAACAATAGTACTATCACACATAAAACGTTTCTAACTGATTTTATGTGTTTGACACAGTTTCTTAACTAAATTCCTTAAAGATCAGGGTTATTGATTCCAGCACCAATATTGTTTTGTTTCGATTAGAAAAAGAATGAACAATGATTCCTAGTATGATAGCTCCAAGTAAGATAATTAAGACCTCTTTGCATGGGTATAATTTAGGGATGGCAAAAATATCCGTAAGATTTGATTCGATCCATTATATGTTTCGATTAGATCAGAAAAATCTGGATATTCGTAACCTTACAAATCGAAACAAATACTAAACTTAATATCCATCAAATAAGGAGCAAATCACAAATACTCATTTAAAAAAAAAACGAATATCTGATCCGATCTGTAATATACATATGCATATATATATATATATATATATATATATATATATATATATGCATATATAAAATTATATATAATTTAATATTTCTATATAGTTTTTTAGTTATTTTATCACCTAAATTAATTATTTGGTCGTTAAAATTTTAAAAGCACCTAATTTTTAAATAACTTGTAATGAAATATTATTATTTTATATTAAAATTTTTCTTTTAATTTATTTGAAAATAAATATTTTATTATTTTTAGCGGATCGATAGATCGAATCGTACATCCGGTAAAATATATTGATTTTCCGAATATTCGTAACATCAAATATCCAAAGCATCACGGTTTGGATCAGATCAGAAAAACGATGATTTGTACGGAGCAGATCAGATCATAGATATCTTTAAAACTCCAAATATCCGCTCTGTATCCATCCCTAAGTATAAGTCAGACCGTTTAGTTCTCGTGACATACATGTACTGATCACAATGGGTTTAAGTCAGACCCTTTAGCTCTCACATCTGTAAACTGAAACTATATAAAAATGGTTTCGGTCAAAAAAAAACTATATAATAATGGCTTATGAAAAATCGAATACCGTGGAGCCCTTTATATTGAAGGTTTCTCGATTAAGGCATATGCATATGTTGCACAAAAAAAGGCATAGGGCATATATATATACACGCAAAATATACTTTGCTTAATGGGTTAGAATACGTGGTTTTCATTTTTTTTTTTGAAAATATATATTTTTTAATCTAGTTGAATTCATGAAAGTCGTAAGCCCGCAGATAGACTTTTTATCCAGAATATTTAAATGAGTTTTAAAGTTCAGATTCATATCCGTTTTGTGTGAACAAAACAATATAATTTAGTTTTGCATAGTAAGAGAAACGAACCTTAAACGTGTTAGTGTAGCGTACCAAGACCCGTCCACTATCAATTGATCGCGAGACATGTTCCTCATTATTTTCCTTTAAAGGCTATTTTACTGATTTTTTTCATGTAAAGTTGTTGATTCCTAATTAACTAACCTACACGACAAAATTTGTATAACCATCTTAATAATATATGGAGTTCTTTGATGTAAAAATATATTATGATGAACTTACTCAGTGGCGGATCAAGGGAAATGTTTTGCATTTGTCAAACATATAAATAGGTGTCGAACATGAATATGACCTGATTCAGAATCTAAAACACTTAACTACAAAGAAAAAAAAAACAAAATCTAAGTTCTGTAATTTGATCCCCTTAGTAACAAATAGGTCCGTCTCTGGATAAACTTTAGTCATATTCCTATAATTATGACCACTAATCAAGTTTTTTTTTTTTTTTTGGCTAAATTCACTAATCAAGTTAATATCACAAATTTATTATATGTTAATGCATTCTATTTATACGAACATTGTTTCCTTCTAAAAATTTTTTTTTGTTAAATGGCCGTTTGTTTTTCCAATTGAAAAGCACAGTTGATTTACTTCTCTTTTTTAATTGAGCAGGAACAAATGATATTGGACACCCCACATGTCGAGCAACAAGTATAAGGCTTAAGAATATCCCGTTTTTAATTGATTAAAGCTTCTCAATATCCTCTCTTTTTTTTGATAAATAACCTTGATCAATATCTTAAGAAGCAGCATCTAATTATGTGTATATCGTTGTCTAAAATCGTGCTTCGCACGATCGGTCTGCCTTGCGTCATTGGAGTAAGTAAGAAATCTAGAACATAACTTGGAAGATCTCATCAGAAAACTCAGTTGTATTATATATATATTTATAGTCTCTTTATACTTTTTAACTTCATCATGCCTTCATCGATTCGCTTTAGTAAAATATGATGTAAATTTAAAAGATCACAATATATATAGTTTTTGACAGATAATAAAAGAAAATATTTACACATAATATGTATATTCTAAGTACGTTTTTGTGAATTTTTACATCAATACATAATATGTATATTCATAAACATATTAATTTATAATGACATTACATCTGCCGCTGTAAGCTCGAACATTGGATCACATAATTAAACTATTTTACGTGGGTTTTATATAGATATGTTAGCGAACAACTTGACTAGAATGTAGGATTATATTTTAGTGGGGCAATCCTATATAAACTCAAAGAAAAGTTTAGAAAATGTTTTTCATTAAAAGAAAATAATTAAAATTTAGGTGTATTTAACAAATTCGGAAAAATTTTATGGTGGCACTTGCTACCTTCTTGGGCAATGTAGGTTCGCCGCATGGCTAGTAACCATGCAGTTTATATTCATAGTTTGAAGCTCAACTTGTAACCATTTATATTAACATACGCATAGTTTATTTTTTCACACCTATTGCTGATCATAATTAATATCCATACGTTTATTATATGTGGGTTGAAGTAGTAATTAGGTAAGGATATATCTTTTTATTGATATTATAAGAGAACAAAGTTAAAATTAGGGACAAAGATCCATTCTAGAAAGAAGGGCCACGTCCCCAAACACAGAAGCTTTATCACCATTAACTACGTGATTAAATTATGTGAAATGGATACATGTACATTGATATGTGTGTAGAGCGTAATCAAAAGCATAAGCTCGAATCTTGATGGGCAAATAGAGAGACTAGAGAAAATAAAACCTTGTTATTTGTCATGACTAGATTTGAATATTCCAAAAATCATGAAATATCTCCCTATCACACTTGCTTCATATGTTACTAAATAACAATTTTCAAAAAATAATAATATATTTGTTATACCTTTATTATGACCGTTTTAGGTTTCTTCAACAAGTTTGGACAACGTTATACAAACCAGAACAACTAAACGTTGCCATAATTACTAGGGGTGATAAAAAAGACTTCAATCCACATGAGTAGTAAAGTAGCACTCGAGTCATTCTCAATGACAGTCTTGGTTTAGAAGCAAGCGATGTTGGTCTTATGCTTACTGTTTACTTCTCGTCACAACTCCCGTTAATCAAGAACGTAATATATATCTTACGTACACATGCACACTGACACAAGCTACATATATATATATATATAATTCGATTGTCTAAATTTATCTTGATGGATATACAACCATAAATTTTTTCTTTCAGGTGACTATGAAAAGTAAGATACAAAACTACTTTTAGCAAAAAAAAAAAAGATACAAAACTACTAGTATTAGGCTATTAGCTAAAAGCCTAAAAGGTTATGATAATTGAAAATAGACGTTATATGGTATAGAAAACAGAATATGATATATTTGTATTGTTGATTTTTTTTCAGTGTCTATTTATATTATTGAATATTGAATTTTCTTCGGTTTATAGTATTAGCAATTAAACTATCAATATTTAGTGTAAATTTCTATTGGATTTTTATTACACTGAATTTAATATTTGAGCTAAAATTTAACCTTTTGTCTTTCAAATATTATTCAAAAGACTACAAGTTTCTTCTTTAATTGGCAGAACACATTCCATTTATAAGAAAATCCTCAAGATATCTAACAATTTGAGGTAATATACATTAAGCCATGTAAATTAAATCGAAACGATGATTATCTTGAGTGGAAAACTGGAACTAGACATAATTATCTTAGATGTCTGTTATCTTAATTATACTTTCACACATTGAAGATAATACTTGAAAGATTAGAATGGTATTAAGATAAAAATGTAAGATAGAACTAGATTTACAAATCGATAGTGAGCGCTTTTAACTAGAGTAGTTGTACTATATATTCTTTGTTACCGACTCTCTCAGTCCTCTATAGTGACTTTTAGTGAGTATAGTGACTAGCCCATACTCCATAATGTCACACACACCTGCGACGACTTCGCAACTCTCTACTGACGGTTTCGGTTTTGTCACGTGTGGCCATCTGACAAAGCCTTTTGATCATAATCTGAGTATTCACTCATTCCAGGAGTTGATTCGGAAAATAGTGATATTGTTGAATATCGTCATTAGTTAGCAATATTACTGCTGTTCTATTTTTGGCGCAAACTTTGCTTAGTAACTCATAGGTACATTCATAATAAGAATTGAACTATTTTACAGCAAATTAAATATGGTTTAGAAGGTCTCTTCTATTTCTTATTAAATATTTTGCATAATCGAAATCATCGATACCTTATCTATATTAATGTTAAAAGAATTAACTTTTTCACAGCTAGTTATACAGAGTTTAGTTACTATTATCGTCGCAAGGTTTTTAGAAACAACTGTAAAACAATACATATAACAATATCGGATTTTAAAATGATTTTATGGGAGGATTTAATGGATAATTTTAATTTCTGGGTTGGTTTTAACAATTTACTAACAAACATTTTGGTAGCAGTGAGCAACTAATATATTGGAAATTTACAATCATGTTTTCACTACTAATCAGTTTATCAAAAATAACGGGACATTTATTAAGATGTTCTCGAAATTGTATATATAGTCGGAATTCAGTTGCTTTTTATAGTGCTCCTTAAAACTAAAAATTTATCTAGTTAATAACACACAAATTCTTTAGTAGCTAAATTTTGAATAACATAAGAATCTTAGTAAAATTAGAAAATCATTCAATCAATAATACGAACAATCATAGGAATATTAATTTATGAACGAGTAATAAAAGACGTTTCAGAAAGAATAATAATAATAATAATCAAATTCTAGTTATTTTTTGCAGTGCTCTTTAAAAAGAATTAAAACATGATTAAATAAATAGCAAACAAAGATAGAAAATCAACAGCTATTTTTTATGGGAAAGTTGCTAGGTCATTACGAGATTCCTGTGAATCAGTTTATTGAATTTGTATACTCTTAAACGAAAAACCCTAGTAATGGGGTATTACTCTGAAGACTACTTTCTTCCGGGAGACCGTTTTAATTTTTAAAGAAAAAATTAGACTAAAAGGTGCTTTTCTCTCGCTTTATAGTTTATACATTGTAAATTACACAATGACAATAATGATTTGATACCGAGGGAAGCCAATGATATCATGTTTTTCAATTTAGGCAGTTATCATCGTCACAAAATCATATATGTGTCAATCATGCTCTTTCAAAAAGATTTATAAGTATTAACAGTTTAGAAATTTTATCATATTTTTGTTTGTTAACAAATAACAAGCTGTTGTTCAATAACATGTTTTACAGTCTCTTTTAGCACGTGTGCTGATTTCTTCGACGGTTTCAGCTTTGAACAAAATATGAGGAAAAGAATACGAATACTTATTAATTATTGAACCAGCTCTTTTAGTTTTATAGAAACAAGCTATGGTCCTTTCCTTTGTTTCGACATTAACCTTCAGCTAGTAACTCAACTAATAGCAATAATTAACATTAATGAACCTTCGATCATTAATGACAACTAGTGGAGGCCACCATCCTCATGATTTTGTGTTTCACTAGATACAAAAAGGGAGATTAGTGTTAGAAGACTGTCTAAATCTCAGGCTGTATGTTCTTTCTTTCAGACTTAATTATGATTAAACCAAGTTTAGTGTTGTTATTTTAATAAACCTGGATTTCAGGACCATGCTACACTGGCCACGACCTCTTTAACAAAAGAAAATATTTTATCATCTAAGTTATGGAGACTCTGGACATAGATTTTTCATTAGTCCAATCACTGACACGTGTAGTTGGAATTCTTATACATTACTTTATATGGTTTTCAACTTTCAAATAAAGGTTTTGCATGTTCGGAACATTTAAATAATATAACAAAATTCGATTGTCATATAGAAAAAGGTTAAAACTTATGTTTAGATTCTTTAGACAACGTATTTTAATTTAATGATGTCCATCTTCGAAGTGGCCTGTACGAGATTTTCATTTTTGCCTTTTGCTTAAAAGCTGGTTTTTATGGTTATTTTGCCACACGAAAAAGCTTGAGTTGTGGGTTGAAAATTAATATTAAATCCCTCATTACAAAAATTTCATTAAGATATAACACTACAAAAATTGATACCAGTCGCTATTGGGATTAACAATACAAAATGTTCTTCTTTGACATCTACAAAATGTTTGTTTTTCGACAGTAACCATACAAGATAGTGACACGAATGTCTTCTTTTTAAATAATGACATTGAGCGCGAATTCGAAAACGGAATGCTATGTATTATTTTATAATAATATAATGCAGTAGTAGTTATTACTAATTTACTATGCAATATTAACAAATGAAGCATTTAAAAAACATATTAACTAATGAAGAATTATTAAGTAAAGACAAAGTTACTCAATGCAAACTCTAACGAAACCCCAAGGGAAAGAAAGACCTTCGGTGGTGGTGCTGCGCTATTTCCATGTGCCTGGTAGGTGGTCCATCATACGTAAATTAAATTGTCCCTTGCAAGAATAATAACCAGTTTTTTCTTAAACTATAAGTGGTTTGAGATAGTGCTTGCGTAGTGGAAACAATAAAAGCATTCGGAATAGACCTCGAAAGAAGAAGCCTCGGTAAGCCCAAACCAGTATACACTTGCATAGCGTATGTGATCTTATACTCTTATTGTTATCATAAAATATAAAGAACCGTCTCTCATGAACCTGTATATGATAGAAAATATTGTTTTAAAAAATAAACTGACAGAAAATATTGTTTCTTTTTAAACTTTAAACAGAAAAATATTGTTGCTGAATAAGACGTAAAACTAGAATTATTCATCAGTTTATATACTCCCTCTGTTTTTAAATAATAGTACATGTTTTGAGATTTTCACACTTTTTAATAAAACATATTAAAATTTACTTATTAGTGCATAGTTTTTTGTTATTTTATATTTCCTATATTTCTAAACCAATAAAATTTCAAGAAATGCAATTAATGTTTTTGAGATTCACAATTATTCATAATTAGTTGACAAAAATTACATTGAAAATATGAAAAATACATCTTTTTGAAACAAAAAAAATTCCTAAAACATACATCTTTAAAAAACAGAGGAAGTATGTTATAAGTAATATATTCGATTGATTAATCATCATTTACAATATAATAAATTAAAAATGAGATTATTGATAACAATCCCATACTGTATAAAAATATTATTATGAACGTAGTTCATATGATGTATAATTTATAATACTAGCTCTTAAGGTACCTTTAAGGAAAACTTAAGATGTTCATACAAGTTTTGTTGTGAACAACCGTCGTTTATGTTAGAAGAAGAATAGAGAAGAAAATGTATTGAGGCAAATATCCGTTTAGGGTTTCTTATTAATGATGTGATAATAATTTACAAACCTTTAGACCCATATTTATACAGCCTCAAAAAAACCCGATTTCCTTTTCCTAATAGAAATAGTAACTTTCATAAACCGAAAAGGCATACTGTACTCACGAGTGCTGGACATTTTACTGGTACAACAGAGATTTAAGACACACAGATGCAACAAACACCACCTTGACGAAAAATCTCTACAAAACTCCTTATCCCGTCTATCTTCTGGGGGAAACCTCCATTGCTTCTTAGCATTGGAAAACACGGAGCAGATTCAAGCAATGCTTGAACTTTTCCGTTGTAACAGGCTTGGTCAACATATCAGCTGGATTCTCCGACGTATGCACCTTCTCCAATAAGACTCCTCCAGAAGTTGCTAACTCCCTTATCTTGTGAAACCTTATACGTATGTGCTTCGTCCTTCCATGATACACTTGATTCTTAGCCAAGCATAACGCGTTTTGACTATCACAGTGTAGCTGAACACCTTCTTGATCAACACCCAACTCGGATACAAGTCCTTGTACCCATACTGCTTCCTTAGCTGCTTCTCCAAGTGCCATGTATTCAGCTTCAGTGGTTGACATCGCTACAATACCTTGTTGTACCGATCTCCAGCAAATAGGTGCTCCTGCAAGAGTAAATACATACCCCGTAGTTGACCTGCTATTATCAAGGTCTCCACCATAATCTGAATCCACGAACCCAATAACTGAATCCTGCACTTCTCCACCAAACATAAGCCCATAGTCACTTGTACCTCGCAAGTATCTTAGGATCCACTTCACAGCATTCCAATGTCTCCTCCCAGGATTCGACATGTACTTACTGACTTGACTAACTGCTTGTGTTAGATCCGGTCTTGTACACACTATTGCATACATCAAACAACCAACTGCGCTAGCATAAGGAACCTTCGCCATATCTTTGAGTTCTTCAGCAGACTTTGGACTTTGCTCTGCTGTAAGTATGAAGTGTTTCGCCAATAGTGTAGAGACTGGTTTTGAATTCGACATATCAAAACGTTTTAACACCTTCTCAATGTAGCTCTTTTGAGAAAGCCATAACTTCTTAGAGCTTCTATCCCTGCGAATCTCCATTCCAAGAATCTTCTTTGCAGCACCAAGATCCTTCATCTCAAACTCTCGTCCCAGTAACCCTTTCAAACGATTTATGTCATCCATATCGTTTGCAGCAATGAGCATATCATCAACATATAACAGCATGAATATGGGAGAATGGTCAAGGGACTTGACATACACACAGCAATCATACTCGCACCTTTGATAGCCTATTTTCATCATATATGAATCAAACCGTTTGTACCACTGCCTTGGAGCATGCTTCAAACCGTATAAAGACTTCTTCAATCTACACACCAGATACTCTTCTCCAGGCTTAACCAAACCTTCAGGTTGCTCCATATATATTTCCTCCTCCAATTCTCCATGAAGGAAGGCCGTTTTCACATCCATCTGCTCAAGATGCAAATCCCAAACAGCTACCAAACCCAACACAGCTCGTATGGAAGTGTGTCGTACTACAGACGAGAATATCTCGTCGTAGTCTATTCCTTTCTTCTGCGAGTACCCTTTTGCCACTACTCTGGACTTGAACTTCTTAGGTTCTTTCACAGACATTCCTTGCTTCTTCTTGTAGATCCACTTGCAGCCAATTGCTCTCTTCCCTTCAGGTAACTCCACAAGATCCCAAGTCTCATTCTTATCCAGACTTACTGCCTCTTCCGTCATAGAACCAATCCATTCATCTCTCTCATCACTATTAATAGCTTCATGATAGGTGGTAGGATCATCCATTTCGATCATAAGAGCATAGTTGATCATGTCTTCAAACCCAAACCTGACTGGAGCCTTTATTGCACGTTTTGGTCTTCTAGAAACCAAATTCTCCTCTGTTCCACGTTGAACCTCTTTCTGTGTTACTTCCACAGACCGCTCATCACTAACTTCATCTGATTTATCTGCACCAGACTCCTCCTGAGTAACTTCAAAATCTCTGATAGTCTCAATGGTCACAGGCACTCGGTCTGATATCGCCTGCTGCACCATATACTGCTCGTCAAAGACCACATCTCGATTAAACACCCTTTTCCTTGCCTCAGGATCTCATAACTTGAATCCTTTAACACCTTTCTCAAAGCGTAGAAAAATGCACTTCTTGGATTTCGAATCCAGCTTTGATCTTTCATCTCCCGCAACTAGCATGTAAGCTGGACATCCAAATATCCTCAAGTTTGATAGATCAATATCTACCCCAGTCCACACTTCTTCTGCGACATTTTCTTCTAAGGAACTTAATTGCGATCTATTGATGAGATAGACTGCCATGTTTACTGCTTCCGCCCAGAACTGCTTTGCTAACCCTGCATTCAACCTCAAACACCTTGCTTTCTCTGCAATCGAACGGTTCATTCTTTCAACGACACCATTTTGCTGAGGTGTTTTACGCACTGTAAAGTGTCTCTGAATGCCATGCTCCGCACAAAACTTCTGGAACTTCCCATCAGTATACTCTGTGCCATTATCCGATCTCAAGTACTTCACATTTCTCTCCGTGTGATTTTCTACTTCAGCTTTCCAAACCTTGAAGTTTTCGAACACCTCAGATTTCTGCTTCATGAAGTACACCCAAACCTTCTTAGAGAAGTCATCGATGAATAAAACGAAGTATCTTGATCCTCCCATAGATTGCACCCGAGTTGGCCCCCACACATCAGAATGGACATAGTCAATAAGACCTTTTGTCGTGTGTTGGCCCGTCTTAAAAGATACCTTGGACTGTTTTCCCATCACACAGAACTTGCAAAACTCCATCTTGCAATCCTTCAACCCGTCCAGAAGACCCCTTCTCAAGAGCTCTTTCAAACCTTGTTCCCCAATGTGGCCCATACGCATATGCCACAAGGTTGTACACTCTAACTCAGAAACTGCAGCCGCATCACCACCTACAACAACGTTCCCTATCAACCGATATACGCTTCCAGCTGTCATCTGTCCCTTCATCACCATCATAGAACCTTTGAAAACCTTCAATACTTCATCATCATCTGATTTGTACTTGAAGCCGTTTCTATGTAGCAACCCCAGAGATATCAGATTCTTCTTCATGACTGGTATGTGTCTGACATCAGTTAATGTTCTGATAGTCCCATCATAAATCTGAAACTTGACTTGTCCAATGCCCACAACACCACACGCCTTGTCATCCGCAAGTCGAACAGAGCCCATGTTTCCAGCCTTGTACGTTTCAAACCACTCCCTGTTAGGGGTCATGTGGAATGAAGCGCCCGTATCCATTATCCAGGTATCCGAGTGATCACCTGACGTAACAGCAAGCATATCCGAATCAGCTGATCCTTCCGAGTCTTCCACCTTCTGAACCATGTTTGCAGAGTTCGATGTCTCCTTCGAATTCTGCCCTTTGTCCTGGCAGTCTCTCCTATAGTGGCCAGGCTTGCCACACCTATAGCAGACTACTTTCTTCCCGAACTTTGACTTTGACCTTTTCTTGCTAGTATCATCCTGCTGCTTCCCCCGCTGCCTTCCTCTATCCTGACTGACATACAGCCCGTCACCTTGAGAGTTGTCACTCACGCCTGTATTCTGCCTTCTCTCATGGTGAGAGAGTAGTGCTGCAGAAACTGTCTCCAGCTTTATGGTCGTTTTATCGACTGTTAGAGCTGTTAACAACGTCTCATATTGAGGAGGCAGATAACACAACAAGATCATGGCTTGATCTTCGTCCTCAATCTTCACATCCACACGAACCAGATCCCGATGATTTGATTGAAGTTGTTGACGTGTGCAACCAGATCCCCGCTCTCAGACATTTTCAAACCGAACAACCTCTGCTTGAGGTATAGTTTGCTAGATAACGATTTTGACATATACATCTTTTCTAACTTATCCCACATCTCCTTATAAGTTGTGAGGTCCATCACCTGATGTGTTATGTCATCCGACAAACAGAGTCGAATCGTTGAGACGGCCTTATCATGCATCTCTTCCCAATCATCCTGATCCATCGCTTCCGGTTTCGTCTCCAACAGAGACTTCTTCATCCCTTGCTGCGTAAGCAAGTCCTTAACACGCCGTTGCCACAGACCGAAATTTTCCTTCCCATCGAATCTTGGAACATTGAACTTAAGAGAACTTCCTCCGGTCATCCTTTAGGGTTCACAACCTAAAGCTCTGATACCACTTGTTGTGAACAGCCGTCGTTTAGGTTAGTAGAAGAATAGAGAAGAAAACGTATGGAGGCAAATACCCGTTTAGGGTTTCTTATTAATGATGTGATAATAATTTACAAACCCTTAGACCTATATTTATACAGCCTAAAAACCCCGATTTCCTTTTCCTAATAGAAATAGTAACTTTCCTAAACCGAAAAGGCATACCGTACGTGAAAACGGCCTTCCTCCATATCTACGACCCACGAGTGCTGGACATTTTACTGGTACAACTGAGATTTTTTTTTTTGTCGGGTTTATTATGCTATTAGAAACAATTAGAAACATTACATAGACGATATTACAGCTGACCATTCTACTTGCCTTATGAGAATTCATGTCTGACTGCATCACCCTGAGCTGCCCTATGAGATTCATTCCTGACGGGTATTCCTTGCGCCATGCTGATGATCCCTTGTAAGACTTGTCTCCAATATTCTGCATAATTCGCTTTCTCCGGGAATTGAAACCCAAACCTCCTGGTGTAGAAATTGCGTCGTCTGGGATTCGAACCCCAGACTTGAGTGTAGAAGCCTTTAAATCTTGACCACTAGGCCACGGTACTTCCACTTACAACTGAGATTTAAAACACACAGATGCAACAAGTTTCAATAAGAAAATTTAGTGACAAAAAAAGAAAAAATTTCCGTTCGTTCTTTTTTACATATTTTTGTCAACTAGAGTAGACTTTCTTATTCAAACCTGTAGGAACAACTTCACAAAACAAAAAAAATACATTATAATTAAATTAGGTTTTGTGGAAAGAAATTAAATTGATTACTGCTTACTAGTTTTAGGAAAGGAGAAACCAAGTAGGGAAGTTAATGCAGCCGACATATTTGACGGCGAACCGCTAAGTTTGTAATGTCTCTTTACCCGTGCATTGATTTAGGGTGTATTCTAGAGCTTTGGAACATGCAACACCTATATGATAATCATGTCTCCTTTGTCAATAAACCAAACGAACATGGAAGACCGATTTTTATTTTATTATTCTTCCAATCACCACAAACCTTTTAGAAGTTGGGTTTGAATCTATGGGAGTGTCAGCCCGTGGATATCCCCAAATCAAACCCTTAATCTTACAATATGTTATAGATTGTTAGATAGTAGAAATGACCGGTGGACATATTTTGAAAAACAGACGTCGATTCTGTGGTATTACCTTTTTTGGGAAATGATAGTAAGATATAATCAGAGGAAAAGGCTAATATTGTTAATGTGTAATGTCTTTTACGTACGGGCACGGCCATCGTAAGAAAATGAACAAGAGAGGTGATATTTCTAAGCTTGGAGGAGTTACGGATCTGAGGTCTACGAACATGAAGGCCCATAATTTGAGTTCAATCCACAGATATCATTTACACTATAGAACTAACTCTAATTAGTGCTGGTCTTTGAGTTTTGAAAGACTATGATGCAAAAGAAAAAAAATGGACTGCCTTTCATATTTTCAACTAAAAAAATTGAATATATCACAAAGAAATTCTTGACAAAAAAAAATCACAAAGAAATTCAATATAAAACAAAAATATAAATATTCAAAATAAATTGATAAATAAGAAAAGAAAAATTCCTTATGATAGCATTTTAGTTTATTTTCACAAAAAAGTCTTTATGAAAAATGACTAATAATGTTCATTAAAAAGTAAATATACATTTATAACTTTAGGATTAACTAATCTATACTTAAGATTTAGAGTTAAGAAATAAGGTTTCGGAGAAGAGGTTTAAAATAAACAATAAAAATGAAAATTATCAAAATAATTTCAAAAAGCATTTTTGAATTCAAAAGGAAAATTTAAATTTTCTTTTTAATTATAAAAATTGAATTTGATAACATATAATTCAAAATTAAATTAAATTAAATTTTATTTTTATTATTTATAGATTATAAATCAAATGGTAAAATAGTCTTTTGCTTCTTTAATGAAATCTCATTTGATCTTTTTTTTATTATAAACTTTTTTGGTAAATTTTTTTTTGTAAATGACTATTTGGGAGAACTACGCTTTTCATAGAGAACATAATCAATTTCCATAAGAAAGCAAAACGTTAAATTTCTACTTTTGTTGATTGGAAATATGTTTCTCTGCAATTAAAAAAAAAAAAATAAGACATTTTCATCTGAACAATAGTAATATCAATATTGCATATTTTCTGATCATAGGATTTTGCTTATCTTGTTAACAACAAATAAAAACTCATACCAAATAATCATTTTTAGGTATGGACATCCGGGTTTCCAAGTCGGATTCCGATCGAGTCTTGTTGGGTTAGAGTCTTTCTAATTTTTCAGATATTTAGATCCAAATAGGATAATTAGAATTTGTCAGTTTGAATTCGGTTCGGATGATGTCAAGTATACAGTGAAACCTCTATAAATTAATAATATTGGGACTATACCAAAACTATATTTTTTATTAATTTATAGAAATTATTAATTTATCGAGATACTAATTGAACCAAAAACTTAATTTGGAACTATGAAATTATATTAATTTATAGAAATATTAATTTATAGATTATTAATTTATAGAGGTTATACTGTATGTCAGTTCAAATCTTAGATTTTTAGACCCAATAAAATAATTAGAATTTGTTAGTTGGTTCGATCATTCATGTCTTATCGGATCCAGATAAGTTCGAGGATTAATAAACTGAGATCTAATTTTGAACATTTTTAGAATTTTCATATAAATATCCATATATCAGTTATTTTGTGCAATAACTACTAGTACTTTTAATGTGGTCCGGTGGTATTTCTATTAGAGTTTGGAGTTCGGACTTCACGTATTGGGTTTGATTCTCTTGGTTACATTTTAGTTGATATTTTTAATGAATTACTAATTTCAAACATCCGACATCGAAATATATTAAATTTGGTCAATATAAACAAAACTAGTAAAAATAAGTTGTGCTACTACTTTGAATCAGCACTCAGATCTGTTAAAATATGATATTTTAGTTACTCCAATGATCTTCTCTAACTAAATCTAATGGAATAAACTAGTATTACCCATATCCAAACCGAATTTTTAAATCGGTTCTAGTTCAGATTTTCGGGTCCGGATAAAATGGCTAAACCTAATCATTTTAATCGAAAATTTAAATCTTTTAGTCCCATAAATTTTCTTTACTGCAAGAGACTCTGCTTCACTTATTCATGAATCTACATTATTTTCAGTCAAGTAAAACAAAGCTTTTTGTATTTGTGAAATCTGAAATTGTATTGCTTTAATACTTGTGATGCAGTTTTCCCAACAAGCTTGTGATACAGTTTTACTGTAATACCGTTTACAATTTCTATGAAACTTCACTGTTGTTTATGAAATGGAAAACTCTATAAAAATATCCAAACTAAATTTTGTTAAGCTTTTTAATACCCAAACTTTTTCACTACCCAGTTTAATATCCCAACTAATTATTTTGTTCATTTTAATATCCAAACTTTTAACACAGTTCCCACTTTAATACTCAAACTTTATTTATTTTAATAAAAATACTAATAAATTTCAAACAAAACTTAAAAAATCTCAAACATCTATGAAAAAATATTAAAAATTCTAATTTTATTTTAATATTTAGGAAAGAAGGTAGATAAACCATGGAAAATTTATTTTTTAAAAATAAATGAATTTGAATGATAAAAATAAATTTTGTTTTTATTTCAGAAAACAAACTAAATACAATATTTAAAACTTAGAAATTTTATTACAAAGTTTAATATTTTACACTATTTAGTTACTTTTATTTCTCAAACACCAAAATTTTTTAGAATTTTCTGAGTTTGTTTTGTAATTTTTAGAAATTTTTTAAATTTTATTTGAAACTTATTAGTATTTTTATTAAAATAAATAACGGGTATTAAAGTGGATACAGTTTTAAAAGTTTGGATATTAAAATGAACAAAATAATTAATTGGAGTATTAAACTGGGTAGTGAAAAATTTTGGGTATTAAAAAGCTTAACAAAATTTAGTTCGGGTATTTTTATGGAATTTTACCTTTATAAAATAAGCAAATAAACAATAAATACGCTGAATATTTCCAAAAGAAATGATATTGCTATTTGATGAATAACCTAAGTACAATCTTGGAACAGAGCTCGCATAAGCTTTGTGGTTTAAAACTATGTGCCAATAGTAGAAATTTAAATCTATGGTAGACAAATAAAATAAACAGTTGTTTGATTGATGCTCATCATATCAAACAGCAAAAAAACCTCAAATCATAATTGCAACACAAGACAACACCGGAAATATTCTCAGTTTCTTGTTTTCACAAAGATGTTTGGTTTTAAACAAGACCCAATTCATTTGGTCTTGTTTTACAGAATTTTTAAAAGAACACAAAGAGATTGTCTATTGAATCATACATAGAAATAACGGCATATTTTGTTTTCATTAAAAAGAGATAGTTTTGAGGTCTTCCTTTTCATCCCATGGCATACTTCTGAGTCCAGCTCCGTGCAGTGGACTCATACTTGTTCTTGTCAGTCTTGTACATATGAGCAATCTCAGGTACCAAAGGATCATCCGGGTTTGGATCGGTTAACAAAGAACAGATCGATAGCAGCACCTGTCCATTACAAACATTGGTGTTAGAAACTGAAACAAACCGTTTTTTTGTTCATCCTAAATGAGTCTAAGCTTAGCAACTAAAGAGAGGGCTATGAATCCTCAATTTTAAAATCAATTAACCAATAATTAAAAAAATTGTGAAATCTAATTGGTTAAACAGTTTCCAATAAAGTCAAAGTAACCTTAAAATCTCAAAACTTCAACTAATTTGAAACAAAATTATCTTTCTAAAACATCAAGTATTATGAAACGGAGGGAGTATGTTTTATGGGCCATAGTTGTTACTGTTAGTTAAGTTGTGAACTTGTTCAGATCAGATCAGATCAGATCATGGGATCCATGTGACTAAAAGCGCGCACTTGAGTATGAACTTGTTCTACTTCTCTCTAACATGTCGCAGTTTCTTAATAGTAAACCTCAGCTTTGGTGTTTGTAACGCTAGTAATGGACTCTCCTTGTGTTCATTCCAGCTACATTAATGCTTCTGCTGTCGTTAATATAGGAAGCTGAAGGGTATGTATGTATGAATAAAATTTTGAATCTTTCTAAGTTTGTGCTTGTGATTGTTTTCTTCTTCCTTAGATAAGAACTATGTTTTATATATGAATTGAATTCTTTTTTACTGGTTCTAGGAAAGTGACATGTCAAATTACAATCATTCACGATAGTCTTTCCTCACAGTATATACGGCGATCCTGATAGACTCCCTATCGGAGTCGACCCTGTGGAAACCTCCGATCTATACCCACTCGCCAGCTTCTCCGGCCTTATCTCCTCCACCATTCTCACCACCTCACTCATCTTCGGCCTCTTCTCCGGCACCCTCCCCGTGCAAACCATCCCAACCTGAAGCATCTCCACCATCTCTTCCTCCACCTGAGTGCACCTCATCAGCTCCTCATCGAACACCTCCCCCGTCCACTCCTCTCTCACCACCGAGTTCACCCACCTCACCAGGTTACCACCCACCTCTGCTTTCCCCGTCAGCACCTCGAATATCAACACTCCGAAACTATACACGTCCGACTGCTGAGTCCCTTTTCTCGTGTCTGCTATCTCTGGCGCGCGGTAGCCAGCCGCGTGCCGGGGTAGCGAATGCATCAGCGTGGCCATCCCTGCTCCCGAGACGCACCCGTATCCTTTGGCGTTGAGGAAAACGTTCGAGGATTTTATGTTTCCATGGACTAGTTTCCCTCCTAGGCCTTGTGAGTGGATATGAGCTACTCCTCTTGCTGCTCCATACACCATGTTCAATCTTGTTTCCCAATCTAGAGGTTTCCTATTTTTAAGACATCTCTGACCTGATGGTAAACACATAAAGATATAAGTCTTTAAGCTTTTAATTCGGAGATATATAGAACAAGATCATAATTTGACAGACATTTGATGCTATACGATATTTTAATTCGGAGATATATAGAATAATTTGACAGATATTTGATGCTATACGATATTTTAATTCGGAAATATATAGAACGAGGTCATAATTTGAGACATTTGGTGCTATACGATACTTCTGACCCTAATAATATAAGGGTTACCCTAATAATATAAGGGTTCGTAACGTACCGTGTAGTAATGTGGAAAGACTTCCATGTTGGTAGTAATCATAAACCACAAGCTTCTCATCCTTAGAGTAGAAGTATCCTCTCAAAGTGGCAACATTCTCATGCTTGATGTTGCCAAGCTGTTCGATCTGCTGCTCGAACTCTCTCTGAGGGACGCACACTTCTTTGATCCTTTTCACGACGATGGTGGCCGAGTCCTCGACATCAACCTTGTAGGTCGTCCCAAACGGTCCTTTCCCTAAGACTTCTGCAGAAGCTCTCAGCAAGTCTTCAAGGTCGAATACGAGATTCTTCCCTTGGAAGAACACAATCTTGTTGTTGTTACCTCCTTCTTCGCCCAAGCTTGGATCTGAATCTTTCCTCATCTTGCTTGGTTTCTCCTTTGTGGATCTTCTTTGCTCGTCTCTGTTGTGGATGATCACCAGTAAGATAGCGAGGAGAGCTAGTAGGGCGGAACACACGCTTAATGCTATGACAAGAACTGCACGGTTGTGGTGGTGGTGGTGTTTGGTGTGTTGCCTAACAGGAGCCAGCTTTTCAGAGGAAACATTGTTTCCGACAAATGCTGAGAGTGGGAACCTCTGCAATGACTCGGGCACGGTTCCTGTCAGGTTGTTGTTAGCTAAGTCGAGCAGCTTCAGACCAGGAACATGGAGATTCGGAATCTCACCGGAGAACTTGTTATTCGCAAGATTCAGAGAGTGTAACAGAGCCAGCTTCTCAATAGAAGATGGGATGCGACCATCAAACCGATTGTTAGAGAGATCAAGAACTCGTAGACGCTCCCAATAAGAGAAATCAGGCAAAGGACCAGAGAAGTCGTTGGAGTCGAGTCTAAGCTCGGTCAAGTTCTTCAAAGCTTGAAAACTTGAAGGAAAAGGTCCAGAGATGTTGTTAGAACTGAGAACGAGAAACTGGAGATTAGTTAACCTGGCTATGTGCCTTAGCTGGAGATCCCCGCGAAGACCCGTGGCTGCTAGGTGAAGACCGACGACGCTGGAGTGGTTGGAGTCGCACGTAACACCGGTCCATTTGGTACATATAGAAAGAGTTGGTGACCAGTTGAGTGAATGAGAGTGAGTGATGTTGCTAATGAATTGAAGAAGAGTGTGTTTATCTTGTTTGATCGTCTCAGCCTCTATGCAGAGGATTGCTCCAAAGAGTAGTAGAACACATTTGATTACAGCTTGGCTCTTCATTTTCATTGTTTCGGTGGAGAAAAAAAAACTGGTTTTTAAGGGTAAAGTGACGTTAATAATGGATGAAGAAGAGGGTGTGTGTATGTGTGTATATAATAAGGTTAGGATTATTGACTTTTTGTGGGCTATTTAGAGACTATAGGATAAAGTTTTATTTATTAAACGAAAGTGGGTTGCTTTAGGTTAATGTTAGGTTGGGCGAGTTGTTGACTTGATGCCTAACAACTCTCTCTATGTTTTTGTTTCTTTGTTGGCCAGAGAAAATCGCGGTGAAAGCAAATAGTTTATTTTTCAACTTTTCAACAATTGATTTTCAATGTGTAAACCAAAGTCTTGTCTTTTAACAGTTGAAGTTAGAAAAAAGGAAGTTCACGGTTCATGCTTATTGTCGAGTCTCTCTCTCACATCTACCCACCCCACACACACAAACTCAATTTAGAATCAGTTCATGTTTTATTAGTTGACTTGAGAGATATGGTTTCAGTTTTAAAATTTGTAACGCTTGGTTATAACTTATAAGTACATAGCATGTGTTTTTTGTTCATGAGGGTATCTTTTCTAGGACATGCGCTATGTAGATATTGTACTGTTAGTCAGTTATATGAGCCTCGGATTGTAGCATTACAAGAATTTCCATAAAAGAGAAAGAAAACGTATAAGGATTATCAGATTATGAGACAACAGCTTACCTATATTACAAGCTTTTTTTTTTTTTTTTTTTTTTTAACCTATATTACAAGCTAATACGTTGAATGTATTCAGAGTTATGAGAAAACACTTTGCTTAGGTTACAAGTTAATGAGTTGTTTGAGGCGTGTATAAGATGAAAGATCCCCCATTAAAAGTGTTGTGAAACATTTTAAATATTTCTGAGGCGAAAAAAAAGAAATATCGATAACAAAGATAAACCAGTACATGTGGAGTTTTATAGTTCTTTTTAGTTTTTGAACCTTCTCTATTTTTTTTTAAAAAATGATATTATGTTCTATATGGATTGTAGAATTATATAAACTTATAAATGAGAGAAAGAAAAAGTTATAACCAAGGTCTTAAATTTTAAAATATTTCTACTGTCAGAAAATCATTATTATATTAGTTTGAATTCTTATAATTTTTTATTTTTGTAACGTCTTATAATTTAGAAATAAAATAAAATTTGATACCAAAAGTATATAAATTAGCAAACAATAACAAAATTTAAGTATTTTGTTTATACATACAAAAGTTTTTTTTTATCATAAGTTTAATTATAGATATGTGTATATCATGATATTTGTATGTATTCTTTTAATAATATTAAGCTATTTTTTACCAAAAAACAAAATTAAAACTATTGTCAGTCGATAAAAAAAAAACGTATATAGTTGTTATAAAATAGAAAATAAGGTATATTTTATATGAAGAATTGAACAACCGAAGAAAATAACATGTATATTTGACCAAAAAAAAAAAAACAACCGAGTCCAAGCTGGGGAAGGAACACACGTATCCTTATATCCAAACACATCTCACCCCCCTTCGAGACTTCTTCCTTCTTCCTTCTTCTTCTTCCTCGCCGATCGCAACTTCCGTCTTCTCTCAGCAAATCCTTTAACGACAATGGATTACGACTTCAGAAACAAGTCAGGTCCCTCCTACGGCCGTCCTATGTACCCATCTCCTTCTCCATCATCTATGTACACCGGTCCTCCCGGATACCCAAAGATCGGTGGCGGCCAACCGTTTTTCCCTCCGCCGCCGGAGAGAACCCCGTCGTTTCAACACAACCCTTCTTCATGTAAGTCTCCTCTGATCTGATCTGATCTCGAATTTGCTTTTATTACGATTCTGTAGCTCTCTGATACTCGTTTTTTTCTTCTTCTTGTTGCTGGGTGGTTAGCTGGATTAGGAATCAAGGTGACTCTCAAGCCTGACTATCTTATCACTGCCTCCGGTGAGAAAAATATATCAACTTTTTGAGATTCTCATGTGAAAGTTTTCATCTTTTTTAAATTTGGGATTGAATGATTTGAAGTCTGTGTTGTGAAAATTGTGATGTGTGTTTTCAGCCTCCGTTGTTGCCTCGAGTTGGAGATGTTCCTAGGAGCAGCTTTCAGTTCGATTTCGGACTAGAAAGGAAGGTTCTTGCTGAGGCAGGAGAAGGATAACCCGGATTGGAGCAAGTTTGGGTCCGACCATCCTCCTCCTCCTCCTCCACCGGCGAACTTTTCACAACCGCCGCCGGCTAACTTTTGCACAACCACCACCGGCACATTCAATGGTACGTAAGGCTCTTCTTCAGTTCTTCTATCCGAATTTTCTCTATGGCAAAGCTTCTTAAGAGTTAGTATGAGTTCTTGGAAGAATAAGTGTGGATCATCATCATCTATGAACTTAATTAACATAACAGGTTTTGTTTTGTGTATACACTAAATGAGAATTGGGTTCAAGTTTAGACTTTGCATTACAATGTAGTAGTATGATCCTTAGATTTTCTGTATGGAAGCTTCTTACAGTTAGGCCTGAGGTTGTTAAAATGATTTCTTGGTAGAACAAGTGTGGATCATTATCATCATCATATGTGACTGTGAACGTAATTAACAGAAGAGGTTTTGTTTTGTTGTGTAATACTTAATGGGAACTGAGCCAAGAAGATCAAAGTTTGCATTAGTATGATCCCATCCTTAGATTTGTTCAACCTCTATTATTGATACTGAGATTGGGTTTCAATTGCAGGGTGTAGATCCTGTAGTGATGAAATATGCTGGGCTAAACCGAGAAGCTGTCAACATCGCTGTTGCAAACTATGGTGATAATCCCACAAAGGTGCATTTTATCTTATTTCCATCTATCCACACATTCTATTCATGTATTAGCTATAATAGCTACACGGCATATACTTTCCCAGAGGAGTATCTAATTACAGTTGTTGTTTTTTTCTTTTCTGAAACGTGTTTTAGGTTCATGAATTTGCAAATGGGTTCAGTGCGATAAGGGAGATGGGGTTCCCAACGAACGCTGTTGCAGATGCTCTCTTCATGTTCGAGAACGACACTGAGAAGGCATTGTCACATTTGCTCCATGGTTCTTCTTGAACTTTTTTTAGACTTTCAAATTATCCTCCTTCTATAGTGTGTAAGTAAAACATCGAATAATGTAAAAGATTGACAAAACTACAGACATTGTTTTCTTTTACTGTGTAAATGGGTGTGATTTGTTTTGGGTGGAGACAAAACTTTGTCAGTAAAGATATCTATTTCACTGCCTCGACTTAAAAGCAACTGATGTTTGATGAGTAATAACAACATTGCATTTTACAACCAGAACCTAGAAGACTTTTGCATGATGCAATGATTGATACCACAACCCAGCAAGTGTAAAAAAAACTAGATTTTGACCCGCGCTTCGAAAGCGCGGATATTATTTTTCAATTTTATGAAATATATTATTTGTTTGTAATTACTGAATTTATTTATTTTAATAAAAAATTTATAATAAATTTGACACATAGAGTGTTTTTAATAAACTATGTATTTCTCTCTAGTTTTGTTTTATTCGCTCTTCAATCAACATATTTATTTGACTTGTTGTTAAAATAAATGATTATACACTTTGACTCTGCACCTCCACGGATGTATATTTTAAAAAATATGATGATATTTTTTTCATGTAATTATTAGGGTTTGGAAAAATGAATCCGAGGAACAGAACTGATACCAATCCGTAAATATAGTACCAAACATGAACATAAATTGATTAAATATTCGAATTATTCAAAATTTTGTTAGTTAGAGAACCGAATCGGATCCGAACCGAAGTATTCGTGTACCTGAATTTATCTAAAAATAGATTTATATACTTATATATTAATTATTTTTATACTTAACGTATATAAAACATCAAGAATGATACTTTTAAATTGGTTTAAAATACTTGAAAATATATATAGATAGTCAAAAACAAATATCTGAAATAGTTAAAGTATACTCAAATCACAAAATTACTTAAAATAATTATTGGTTTCGTATCCAAAATTTTAAATCAAACCAATTGATATGTTAAGCTTAGGTATTCTAACATATGTTATTTAAATTTATAGGTAATATATTACTTTATTTATAGATTTTGAGAAATTGAAAATATATAGTGATTTAAAACTTTAAAAATAATTTAAATAGATTATCCAAACCCAAACCAAACCCGCAAATATCCGAATCAAACTTAAACAAAAATTTAGAAACATCTTAATAAGACTGAAATCTTTGACCTCGAAAATCCGAAACGCAAACCGATCAGAACCAACCCCGTATGGATGTCTGAAAACCCATCCTTAGTCATTATTATATATCGTATATTCATCATATAATTAATCGTATTTTATATGTACCATCATATAAGTAATCATATAATTAATAGTATTTAATACGTATCATCATATAAATAATTACATATATTATATTTTAAAATTTTAATATGAAATATAAAAACCATAATTTGAGTTGGTATTTCAAATTGGGCTTTGTATAGTATTTTTCTTATATATATTGACAACATTCTTTTATAATGGACATAATAACGTAAGCCCATTACTTTTTCTGTTTAATACTACTATCTTTGTTTCCAAACAAAATTAATTTTTTTGAAAAAGACTACAATCCATGTTTCCAAACACACCAAATTTTTTTAATACTCTTATCTAAGTATCCAAACACACCGAAATTGTACTTCAGCTTTAATAAGATAGATGGTGCAGAAAGCCTATTTTCAGACAGATATGTTCTGTATAAGCAGCAAAGCCTCACACTTGAATTCTTCTCTGTACATTTTGGGTCTCCTAGTAGGCTAGTACACTCCTCCTGCGCATATAGCTTCTGAAACATTGAAAACTAATGAAATGGATAAAGAGTATGATAAATTTGCAGATAAATTAGGATTATCAATCTGTAATTAAGCTCGATCAGCAACATATCAAATCAACCATTTACATCTTGAGCTAGATTCATAGGAGTCAACCGGATGTTTTAACCCGGTTCGACACCCCTGACCATGCTATGCAAAAGATCACTTCTGTATTTATTCTGTTAAATCCAACGGTTGGAAAAGAACCAGATAAACGGACCGAAGACGACGACGTTTCGAACGCCATGAACCGTCAATGCTCTCGTCAAACTATTACCAGAAGATGAAATAGATATTCTCTCTTCCCTTTCGAATTTGCGTTTCTTCATAACATTCATCATCATCATCTCTATCAAAAAAGCTTCAGTCTTTGCTTCATTTCTCACAAACCCATCTCCAAAAATCTCATCTTGAAATCGGATCATGTTGATCAATCGCTGAGATTATACCTTCCCCCTCCCGATTGAATTCCCTCTGAGAAACCCGCCATGGCCGCGGCTCTGAGGTCAAACACCTCCCGAGAAACCGCTTCTCTCACACACTCTCACTTTCTTCACTTCATCTCCAACCGTCTCCTCACTCCAACCACAACCACCACCGTAACATTAACAAGATCGCGTCTCTCAACCCCACTACGGGAGGAGAGAGAAGGTGCTACGCTACGGAGAAGGTGAGAGGCGTAGTAAAGTCTGCTCTTTTGTGCTCCTCCTCTCAAGGAGGAGACCCACCTGATCTCTGGCAGCCTCCCGCAGATGAAGTTTCCTTCCTTCGGGTTAATCCCGTTCGTGGCGGTGGTGGTCCTGGTGCTGGTGTTGGTGTTGGGACAGGTTCGGATTCGAAAGAGGATGCTTGGGGTGGGTCTAACCTCGGGTCTAGTTTTCCGACACCAAAGGATATTTGTAATGGTTTGGACAAGTTCGTGATCGGTCAGGAGAGAGCTAAAAAGGTGAAAAATGATGTTGTTACTTGTTAGTAAAGTTTTGCTTGTGGTTGTGGATGATCGTTTTTGGCTAGTGTCTAAAATATCTTTGTGATGCTTTAGGCTTTGAATGGTTTTATAACGTCAAACTTCCTATTCAGAGATTAGTTTCTAGTTGGATTGTAATTAGAAAGTTTATATATTATTTTCAGTGTCATATTCCTTGTTTAGTTTTTAATCCATTCTTTTGTTACTTAAGAGCACACTGTTGAATACTTTGAATTATGTGTGGGGTGGATGCAGGTGCTTTCAGTGGCAGTCTACAATCACTACAAGAGGATATACTACGAATCATTACAGAAACGGTTATAGTCTACAAACCTTTACTAGTACAGCTTATTTTACCTATAAGCATCTGAAAAAATAGTTAACATATCTTGTTCACGTATTCCATAAGAGAATATCATTAGTTTTGATGCTGAAACTTGTGTGGGGAAAGCTAGGTCCTCCTCAGGAGAAACCGATAGCACTGCAGCAAAACCAGGTGATGATGATGATGATGATCTGGTTGAACTGGAGAAGAGTAACATTCTCCTCATGGGACCAACTGGCTCAGGTGATCAATCTAGCATGGTTGCCAAAACTTCAAACTCAGCTTGTCTCACATCTCATCTGTTTTGTTTGTTTTTTCTTCAACCACAGGGAAGACCCTACTTGCGAAAACCTTGGCGCGGTTTGTGAATGTACCTTTTGTCATTGCGGATGCAACCACCTTGACTCAGGCATATTCTCTTCTTGTCTTCTTTTTTTGCCGCATGCATGTATGTCTTTTTTCGTGATGACCAATTCAAAAAAAAAAAAATGAAATAACTTTTTGTCAGGCTGGTTATGTGGGAGAGGATGTTGAGTCTATATTATACAAACTTCTCACAGTAATCTTTCCTAAAACCCAACCAGTTTACATTTATTATAAATCAATTTTCTTTATATTATTATTTGTGATGAGTGGGTTTTGATTGATCTCTCTCTCTCTCCAGGTTGCAGATTATAACGTTGCAGCTGCACAGCAGGGGATTGTTTACATCGATGAAGTCGACAAGATAACAAAGAAGGTTAGAGACTAAAATAAACATTATCCTAGTGCCAATTTTGGAAAACTACTTGATTATATAATTTTATGTGCTTCTTTTTTGGTTTTGCCAGGCAGAAAGCCTTAACATCAGCAGAGATGTATCAGGAGAGGGTGTTCAACAAGCATTGCTGAAAATGCTGGAAGGAACTGTAAGTTTTGCAGTTTAAGTCATGTTTTTGTGGTTGATAACCAATATCTAAAACTCTCTCTCTCTCTCTCTCTTTCTCTGTTTGTGTAAATAGATCGTTAATGTACCTGAGAAGGGAGCTAGAAAGCACCCTAGAGGCGACAACATCCAGGTTTATTTCTTGTGCTCTACTCTTAATGCTCTTTGCATGATGATTGGAGTGTTAGAGAGTTTAATGTCTCTCCTCTGTTTCTGCAGATAGATACAAAAGATATACTCTTCATATGTGGTGGTGCTTTTGTAGACATCGAGAAGACCATCTCTGAGAGGTATCAAATCAAATCCCCTAAACATTACCTTTACAAGAAGTCAACTGAATGTTTTTTTTTTTTTTTATTTCCAGGCGCCATGATTCTTCAATAGGGTTTGGAGCTCCTGTACGTGCTAACATGAGGGCGGGTGGTGTTACAAACGCAGCTGTTGCATCAAACCTGATGGAAACTGTAGGTCTTTAAGCACACATGTTTGTGAGATTCTTCTGCTTGTTGTTCGTAATGACATTGTGTCCATTGTTTGGTGTTGGCAGGTGGAAAGCAGTGACCTGATTGCTTATGGTTTAATACCTGAGTTTGTTGGAAGGTTTCCAGTTCTCGTCAGCTTGTCTGCTCTCACCGAGAACCAACTTATGCAGGTGTAAATTGATTTTGATATTAAAAATTATTAACGTGATTCTAATTTCTAAATCAGTTGGACTGCAGGTGCTGACGGAGCCAAAGAACGCACTTGGAAAGCAATACAAAAAGATGTATCAGATGAATAGTGTAAAGCTGCATTTCACGGAACCAGCTCTGCGGCTAATAGCTAGAAAAGCAATAACCAAAAACACGGGAGCTCGTGGTTTAAGAGCTCTGTTAGAAAGCATCCTCATGGACTCTATGTACGAGGCAAGTTCTTACCTCTTATAGTATTAGTTATTCGTTATATCTGGATTCACTCTCTTATGTTTTCATTCAGATACCGGAGGAAGGTACAGGGAAGGATATGATAGAGGCGGTTGTGGTGGATGAAGAAGCAGTTGAAGGAGAAGGGCGTAGAGGCTCTGGTGCTAAGATTCTCCGTGGTGAAGGAGCTTTGTCTCTGTATCTCTCTGAAACCAAGGAAGGACCTGAAGGAGAAACTGAGGTGGAGCCGGTTGTAGCCAATATGTAAATGTATCAATATATCATCATCATCATCATCGATCCAGAACATATGGTCAAATGTAATCTCTCAACGTTCTTTGTACATAAATGAAAGAAAGAAAACAAAGTTGGATCAGTAAGTTTAAAACAACACAAGGATACATGCACAGTTTCCTCGTTGATAATCATTACTTCGTTCAAGATGGCCTGTCTTTTAATAAGCACACTTGGAATATAGCTTGAATAACTATTTAAATAGATTTGTACATGCCCATGGAACTAAAACTGAATAACTATTTAAATACGATATGCTGAGACAACACAGGGAGTATTTTCACTAAACCTCCATCTCATATAACCCTCTTTCTAGGACAGAGGATTTAATTAACTTGAGAGACTCCACAAAATCATCACACATCTTGTGAGGGTCAGGAATGATTGTTGGATCGGCCGTAACTGATATTATGACCTTATTCTCATAACTCTGGAAATGTACAGTAAGAGCCTCCACGCACATGCAAAAACATAATTGGAAAAACAAGATAAGCAAAAAGAGTTTCTATAAATGTATCTAATGGATTGTCTATAACTCTACATATAAATGTATACACTTACATGTGGGTGGCCAAAAACACTAGGGGCGATATAAGATAACGGGTGGCCGTGAAAGGTTATTTCTTCTTTTGGACCTACTACATTGGAGAACGTCAACGTTGTGTTATGAATCACTTTCCTTACAAGAACTACACTTGCCTGCATTTTCAATTTTATTCTTCATTAGTTAATTAATATTCATGTACTTAAAAATACACAAAATCTTGACATTAACCTTGTCTGTATTAGCAACTTAGAGTTTACCTTGAGCCCCAAAACTTTTAGTATCAATTTAAAGAACGCCATAGAGAATACAGCCTCAAGGGAATGTTTTTTGCGGTCGACCGTAAGTTTAGCTCGGCGTACGTATTCTAGAGGGTCTGTCTCCAGCCCGACAGAGAATGGTAGGAGAATGTAACCGAAGAGATTTCCCCATCTGCATTTCGATTTCTTGGCCATCATATCCGCTAGAGCCTATATTGGCATCATTGAACAATAATGAAAAGAAACTCATAATGAAACCATACAATCAGCGTCAAAGTATATAATCTCAAAGATTCCAAGATTAAACATTTTGTAACCTCTATTCCAGTGTTTGGTCTCAAATTAATCATAATGGCTGAACGAAGTCGGATTCTCCTCATTGACTCTTTCGATTTCGGTGTTGCTTCTTGATCTATTTTATAAACATATGACAAGATCGAGATCCTTTAGTCTTTAGATGACACTATATTACTATGCAGAACTATCATGTAAAAACAAACTCTTATACCATATCTCCGACTAAGGTACCGAGAAAGTCCGGCTTGTGTTACTCCAAGAAGAACATCATTTACCGTCTAACAAAATAAATTAAAAGCTAAAAATGTCAGTGAATATACATAATTCAAGATATACTTGAAATTATGAAATAAAACTACTTTTTTTACCAGTTTCATTGCATTTTTCACCACCTTAACATCGTCGAAACTGATAATCCGGTGGACGAACCTCTTAGGTATAAGTTCAGTACCGGGTTTGGCCAAGAGAGGAGTCACCGTATCCCTCAAGAAACAAATTGTTAGAGCAAGCATTAAGACATCAACAAAAGTGTTGAAAACCAGTCTTAGGATGAACCAAAGTCCCACAAATAACCACCAAATCTTGTTGAAAAAACCGGTGTAACAGCTCGGACCAAACTGTTTTTTCCGAACCGCGACAGTAGGCAAAGCCTCGGGGTCTGATGTTTTGCGGGTGCAAGCGAGGAAAAGAGACATGAGAGACATTCCATCACCCAAAGAATGATGGATCTTGAGAAGGCCAATGGACTCAGCGTTTGATGTTTTGAGGCAGAGTAAGTGAATTTCCCATAATGGTTTAGACAAATCCATAGGAACTGTCGTTAACTTAGAGATATAATCTTCAAGGTACTGATCAGGGTTTTCAATGTTGGGATCTATATCAGGAACAATCACATGATCTTCTACTCTAACTTCCGTCCGAACCCAACTCGGTTTCCCTTTCTTCCCATCGTTCATCTCCTGAATTTGTATATATATTCATATAAATAAACCCATTGTTTTATATTTTGATTTCTATGATTAATATTTTCTTGAGAAAACAAAACAGTTATTTTATCAACCATATAACCCTCGGCGACATTAGTCTTTTTATGATTAATATATTGTAAGAAAATAAAAATATATAGAGGCTTGCTATACCATTTTAGGTCTGATTACTAATGACTCTTAATTAAGAGCATGCTATATAACTTCAGTGATAAAACAGGATACGAGATAATGTTCTGAATTGTTTTTTCTTTGGTCTGAATGAATCTCATGATTTTGTATCATGTTCTTCTATACCCCCTCTCGTTTTTACTATGTTGTATAGGTGTGTACACACAATGGTGAAAACTTTTTATAATAATGAGTATATATTGTTGTTCATATAAAAACTATGCATGTGTTTAGACTTACTAAAATGCTGGAGAAGCGAGGATGATTAACAAGGGTGTGTTTAAGGCCGTCGATGATGGCAGGTGCGTTTCCTTTGACTTTGCATCCCATTATGACGATTATCGCACAGTTAAAATCTGGCGAATTGAACAGCCGTGAGCATGGGCTGACTGGCTCCTCCCCCACCGTGTTTTTTTCTCCACCCATTCTTTGACCTATTTGTGGCTCTTTCCTAGTCTCCATTCTCTGTATATATACATATATAACTGAGTTCCAAGATTTTTCTGTGGTCTCGTGGTCCCTTTGGCTTTGGTTAACCTGGCTATTACATCATGTGGATGTCTATTCATTTCCATTTAGTTTATGGGGTTTAATGACAAATCATGTGGTTATATTATTATTCTGCACACATAACCTGTTTTCACTGTAGAATTAAAAAGTAATCTCAAGACTTGTTATTGTTATTGTCATGAAAAAAGTAAGTGAATACTCTACCTACTATACTAAATTCATTCACCATCAGAATTCAAACATGCTAATTCAATTCTTTCTCTTTTCTTGTGTTCCTGACACCCTGTATTTATTTTACAATTATTATTAGATTATTAGTTTTCAATACCATATTATTATTAATTAATAAATTAATAGGTTTGAAAAAATAACCTATAGCCTCCACAAATTTTCGAAAAAGAATATGATTCTATGTATGATTATTCAGTGTATTACTAATCTAAGCGCCATTAGAAAATCAAAAGTATGCAGAAATTTATCCAAAAATGTAAAGCAGAAAGCAGTGGTTGCAGTTTGTTTCTTTGTGACTTGGTTGCAGCTGTTAAGAGAAAAATTATCTTATAGTTTTGGTCAAAATGTTAAAAACAGTATAAAATAATAAAATAACTTGGTTGCAGTTTGTTCTTTTACTCTTTGGTTTAAGTCCTTGATTATAAATTAGATTTGGATCAGCGTTCCCAAATCATAGACTATTTTCGAAACAAATTATATTTATATGATATAAATTTGTATTTTTATTTCTGTATCCAAATTTAAATATTACACATGAAAAGTTATATTCGGTGGTATAAAACTCTGTTTAGACCCACGGTTAAACCAGAAAAACCAGTGGTCCTATATGTAATCTGGTTTTTTTAAAACTCATTACTTAAAATTTCTAGAAAACCTGCAAGAACTCCGGCTACCGTTTGATCCATTATGTAATACAGTATTATTTAACTTAAATTGTCATATTTAAAATATTTTAACTTATAAATATTTAGATGAGTGGTGGATATATTATGAATGTGATGCTCCAATTTCACAAAAGTTCCCCATACAAATTCTTAGTCAAACTAATTTATTATTTTGTTGTAAAAGTAATGAATCAATATTTGAGAGGATGCATACTAAAATAGAAATAGATTTGAGCATAAATGATTTGTATACGGTTATTAAATTTAGTGATTTACGTTTGAAAAAAATATAATCGTTTATTTATTTATTTAGTTTACATTTATTGTTCACATGTTATTTAGATTTTTTTTGTTGTTTTGTTTTTGGTTTATTTTAAATTTTAAATTAATTTTCATTATTAATATTAATTTTAATTTGTTATATATTTTTATCATATATTTTAATTTTATTTAAAAACATATTTACAAAATTAGAAATCTTGTGGATTACATATGTTTCTTTATAAAATAAATTTTTTTTAAAGTATATATAGTTAAATTAAAATCTTATGAATATAATTTTATGAAAATAAGATAATTCATTTATATAACCGCCCGGCTCATATCAATTTAATTATATTTTAAAACTTTAAATTATATTACAAATTTAATTTTATTTTTAATATAGGTTAAAACTTATTTTATTATTACATTTTTTCAGTATTATGATATAAATTAATTATATGTGATTCAGTCTGTCTCATACTTGATAAATATATTAAATTATTTTAACATTCTAATTTAAATATATGTATTAAAATATTAAATTATTTATTAGTTTATACATCTTACTTTAATAGTTGTCTTAATAAATTGAAGTATGTTGTAAAATTCATTAATATATTTTATTCTGTTATTTTATAATTTATAAAATAGTTAATAAATGGATTAAGTTACTTTTATTTTATTAATTTAGTTATGAATATAAATTAAGAATACAAATTATGCATATATAATTAATTATGATAAATTATGTTTATATAAATATTATAGAAATTTTATTTCTTACTAAGAAATCAAAATGAATTAATGTTTATTTTTAATTATAGTTAATATCAATTATGAATTTTACTGTTTAAAACTAAATATCAAAAAGAAATGTATATTTACATTTTAAATAAAAGGTATTAAAATATTATTAAAATTTAATCTTAGAAAAATAATTAAGAATATTTTTTTAGATATTTTATTTTAAAAACATTAAAATAATTGATTAGATATGATATATATTTAATAATAACTAAGTTAGTTGTATAATAAATAATAAGAAGTTAAATAAATGCAATGATACAAATTAAACTATTCTTAAGTAGATAAAAAGCACTCTAGTTTTAATAGTATCGATGCTCAACCATTTCTAAATCCATAACTTTTTAATCAATATAATCTATATATTTATAAAAGGCAAAAAGAATAATAAACATTGATCTCTCCCGTCAATGCCACGATGCATGAGTTAGGTACTGTTTAATTTATTTGGCCTAACCATATCAATCAGAGATCCCATAACTGATTTCATATGCAAAATTTATTTGAAATTTTTCTGTAAGGACTCATTTAATGTTCCCTTTTTACGTAAACTCTAATAAATTACTATTTACTAAACATAGAAATTGCTCTGACCACCGGCTTGGTCATTCATTCAACTAAAAAGCTTCTTATATGTTACAAGAAAACGGAAAGTGGAGTTGATGTCTAGACGTCTAGTATGTATTGCTCGTAGATGCATAGACAACAAACTTTTCCTTCTAGTTCTTGTCGAAAACAATAATAACAACAATACATTTTCTCCTAGAATTTAGTATATAGCGTATTGCTCATAGATATCTGCACAGACCGACAAAGCATTTTCTTCTTCTTATAAAAATACAACAATAATAATAATAAACAATAATAATGCATTTTCTTGTTCTTCAAATTGCTATTTAAAATATTTTGTGTTTTTGTAACACAAAATATTTATTCTCTGCGACAAAATACTACATACTTAATCATGAAAATGCAGACAACTCCTTTAGATTAGTTAATGCATGTGTGCACTTTTTCTTACCTCTCCTCTACAGGAACTACAAACTCGCCTTCATCGTTGAATGAATAAGTTACTGGTACCGCACTAACGCCCAACTACTACGTACGGTTGGGGATTGACCATTTTAATGGATTGATATTCTAATAAAGACAGTAGATTTTTACTATGATAGCTTTGATCTTTTTCATGTTAAAGTGTTTGTAATTGTAACTCAAAAACTAAAATCATGGAGCAATTTGATCGATAGAAATCTTCACGCGGCGTAAACAAATACCATGGTTAGTGGCTTGACTAATCACAGAAAACGTTTAATGGATAAAGAATATCCGTGGAATGAAAATCTGATGTTATATAAGTACGGCTCTCTCATTGTCATTTTCATCTTTGGTGACGGTGAGATCGTAGGAAATATTGATTTGGTGGTTGCATGTTATTACTCATTCTTATTCTCAAGCATTTAATATTCAGTTGCACTTGAATTTGTTGTAATATGGCATTCGTGTGGGAGCCTCTTTCCTTCGTTTTTTGTATATTTTCGTCGGTTTTTTAGTTACCTCCAAGTTCTACTATGACCCTCTGTAAAACTACTTAATCAAGTTCTCATTTTAAAATTAACTTTACAAACCTTGTAACTAACTAATAGATGAGATACATATTAACAGTGAGAAAGAAGGCCTAACCCTATAGTTTCAATTTCAAATCGTTTTCGATGACAAATTTAGGTAGTGAACAGTGAGACATTCACTATTTTTAGACCAGATAAATTGCGCATCAACCAAATTCTGCTAGAGTCAATTGGATAGAAAAAGATTTTTTGTTACACTATTTTCATTGGGGTTTATTGGGTTCTTCTAGTTTAGTCACAGTAGAAAAACTTTGGCCCATGCCAAACTCTAGCCCAAAATTGAAATGTGCTTCTAGTAATTATTTTTTTTTTTTTTACAAATTAGATATATGATAAATTATTAAGTTTTAAATTTATATTGTTTTTGAAAGCAATATTATAGCTATAAATATGAAACTGATAATTATTGATGTAATTGTCTGTCAAATTTTTTTATAATAATTTAAGAAACTAATGTATTTAGCTAAAGGGTGTAAACTAATAATTTTTTATTCAATTTCTACTATTTTATACTAAATGATATGTCTATAGTTTTTTCTTACAACTAAAATACAAAAATTCATTTTTCTTGAATTTTTATTTTGGTCAACTTAATTTATTTATTTTAATTCTTTTTTTTTGTTCATTTCCCTTCGAGCAAAACCCTAGAAACGAAAAAAAAAACACAACAATGGCGATCATCTCCGAGGTTGAAGATGAAAGCAGCACCCGACCCTCGATCTTACCGTTTAGGGCGACACTCGATTCTTCAAACCCATTAGCTTTTCTAGAGAAAGTCTTCAACTTTCTCGGCGAACAGAGCGATTTTCTCAAGAAACCCTCCGCTGAGGAAGAGATCGCCGCCGCGGTTAGGGCGGCGAAGGAGAAGCTGAGAAAGCCTGAGAAGAAGAAAGAGAGTGTTGAGAAGAAGAAGCCTGTGGTGAAGCCACCAACCATGGCTGCTTCAACCTCAGAGCCCACTAAAGTGGAGGAGAAGAAACAAGAAGCTAGTCCCATTGGTAAAAAAAATATCATTTTTTAAAAAATTAAATGATTAAAATTGAAATTTGGAAACTTTGATTAGAACAATGTGGAAAAGGATTGATCTTTTACATGTTTTATGATATTGTCTGAGTTTGAATGAGTGTGTCTGTTTCTTTGCAGCTCCTAACAAGGGTAATGGGTATGATCTTGAGAGCTACTCATGGGTCCAGACCCTTCAGGAGGTTACTGTTAACATTCCAGTCCCTAGTGGCACTAAAGCACGGTCTGTTGTATACGAGATTAAGAAGAACCGTCTCAAGCTTGGTCTTAAAGGCCAGGATCCAATCATTGATGTAATAAAGTTCCTCTGCTATTTTGTTTATGATATGAACTTCCTTCCTTTGCTAAATTTGCTAACTGTCAATACTTATTTAGGGAGAGCTCTACCGATCTGTGAAGCCTGATGACTGCTACTGGAACATCGGTATATGCTTCTAAATTACACATAAGAGATTCTAACTTCATTGTGATATTTAGGCTTTGTGGGATTTTAAACTTTGCAGAGGATCAAAAGATGATTTCGATTCTGTTGACAAAGCAAGATCAGATGGAGTGGTGGAAATGCTGTGTGAAAGGTGAACCTGAGATCGATACACAGAAGGTTGAACCAGAGAACAGTAAATTAGCTGACCTTGACCCTGAAACTCGCTCCACCGTTGAGAAGATGATGGTACTTAATTGTCTTTTTTTTTTAGAATCCAATCACCTTTTGTGAGACTTAAGTGTTTGTTCTGTATCTGTAGTTTGATCAAAGGCAAAAGCAAATGGGTCTTCCAACAAGCGACGAGCTACAAAAGCAGGACATTCTCAAGAAATTCATGTCTCAGGTAAAACAAAACATTGCAATCTTTGGTTTCTTATCACATTATTTTATCTTTCCACTAAACGGCTTTCTTCTTTTGGATTGTTTTACGCGCAGCATCCAGAGATGGACTTCACAAACGCAAAGATAAACTGATGTTCCTGTTGTCTGGTCTCTCTGCCAAAAGAAGAAGAAAAAAAACAGTTTTGTATGACCAGCTTGTTTTCTTTCCGTTGCATCCTTAAAAACGTGTTCCTGCTTTAGTTTTGTCTTAGTGGAAGACACAGTTTCATCTCCAAGGATATGTTCGGTTTGATATTTGGTTGGTTGAAACTTAAAAAATCCGGTTTTCTTTATTCATATTGAGTCAGCTCTTAAACCGGACAAACTTTGGTATCCGTTGTTGTACTTGTGTGTTCGATTACGTCCTATCTAGTGTAATGATTCGTCTGTCACGTGTCCGTGGACACCAAGCTGCCGTTTTCGGTAAAAAAAATAAGAGAGATAAAACCGGGACCAGGTGACACATTTGGGTCCAGACCGGTTTAGTTGGGAATGTGGACCACACTCTTTGTTTTGTTGCTCGACAACTTTCTTTCTTCAACTTCACCTAAGGAATCATTTAAACAAAACCCATCAATCTACTTACCTGAATGCAAGCCCAACGTTCTCCATTTGCCTTTGAAAGATAAAGATCCTCTCCTCTCATCGTTGACATGAGTGCAAGGGTGGTCCTGAAACAATAAAACATTGGACTACGGTTTCCCGATCTTTTTTAAAACAATTATACTAAAAAGACCATCTAAATTTGTAAAAATATATTCAAAAAAAAATATCTTACTAAAATGTTTATAGCTACAACATTTCAGGGATGTCCCTGCATAACTGTACAATTTGCTACAAGATTTTATGGTGATTAGGTTTCCCGTAGCAACCATATTTAGACCGTTATTCGCAAAAGTATATGGTGTGGTCCTTGTGGGAGATGTTTAGGATGGCTTCGTTTATTAAAATCTGTGTTTTCCGGATTAAACAAAACTATGAAAAACGTGAAAACAATTGGCATTCATTTCATGAAGAAATGGTAAATAAGAAAACATTTTTCTGTCAACTATAACAGTTCTACTTGATACCATGGATAGATTTTCTAGTGGCTCATATGGGAGAGACATTTCAGATCGTTTTAGTGTAAGCATTCATGAACATAATAGTGGCTGGAGGTTAATTGGCTATATATATGATTTTGTAGATATTCATCAATTATTTGAAAGAGACAAACACAGTATACACCAAAATGAGTGTTATTGTCATTTGTCACTTTCAGTATCACATTATAACCCAATGTAAGAACACTTTCTTTAATTAGGTCCATCAATCTTAATCTCCTTTATTTATTTTGGTTGAGAGACACAACCAAAGATATGAACATAGACCGATTTGATCTGCCATGTGAATTTCAGCAGTCGCCAAAATATTGATGATGACACAATTGTCACTAGTACAATGATGCCAATGAACCAAGAACATAATTTTACAGATATATAGGAGTTAGCTCTTAATAACTTTTTCATTTGAACTGCGTGATAGATCAGTGTCATTTTCTTAGCAATAATTATCCTATGTAGTGATTAAGAGAAATAATACTGCGAATGAGAACATTGGTGATTGGTCAATGTGGTTGGACACAATGACAACACCCTTATCACATTCTTGTTTGGTATGAGTTATGACGTTTTGGTGGTCGAATAGAAAAAAAAAACAAATAGGTTAATCATTGTAACTTTAACTGATCCAGAAAATAAAAGAATGAAAAAAATATATTTTGTAAATAAAAACAATATATCTCACCATATCCCAATGTTTGTTTAGAACGTATGTGCAAATGTAAAACACTTAAAACTACCGGGTGGGTTGATTAGTCTCACAGGAAGCACTGGGAAATGGGAATAAACTATGCATCCATTGATAGTATGAGAAAAAACAAATGCAGGAATATTCACTTTCAGGAAATGAAGAGAAGACAAGATATCATACCATATATAAAGAAACGGGAAAATGAAAGAAACTAAAAGACACCAACATGAGTTACATGATGGGGGCTCAAATTCAAACTATGATGTGAAATAAACCAAAAAGCTAAAAAAATGAAAATACCCACTTTCCACTTAATTAAAAGAAATATATATATATAACCTATTCAAATACGCTCAAAAAGTTTGGACTATATATATATAACTAATGTCATTTTATCAGGTTGTTGTAATTGTCTACATTTTTGTAACATGAAGAAATAATGGCTCTCATCAATCTTTGCTTTTTTTTTTTGGTAACTGATCAATCAATCTTTGCTTTGCTACTGCAAAACCGTAGTTGTTGATGTAGATGAAAATAAATATGCTGATTATACAACTTAATTTAATTAAAATATGCTTTTTTGGAACATAATTAAAATATGCTTAAAATCAATATAAACTTCTTACAATACCAATTTATAATTGATAAGTGTTTCATAAGATTAATTAAAATAAGATTTTTTTGCTAAAAACGTAGTCATAAAAGTTTATATTTAAATGCTACCAATAGTAATTTGCTTTAGTATTTTTGGGTTGCAAACATGTTCTCTTCTATAAAGTTTATCAGCATATGCCAATAAAACGTCGCCCGCAAAATACATGTCGTATGACTCATACACTCTATTACTTTTTAGAGAAAAACATTAATCTCAGATTCCAAAGTTATTTTTGAAGTCTATGGAGATGGTTGGTTGTGGCTGTAAATGTTATAGACAGGCAAAATTTAATATAGAGCAGGATATGTCAACCAATCGAGTTTTCTTTTCATTAAAAATTCACAACAAAAATATCTTTATATAATCAAAATATTGTTGTAGAAAACTTTATTTTTTAAAAAAAAAGTGATTTAGAAAACTACAGCAAAAAAATTAAAATAAATAATTCTACAGACTAAATTTTACAGTCAAAAACATAAAACTACAGTCGTTACCAAAATCCTCTGTAAAACAATTTTTTTGTCAACTGTCATCATACTATCTTTCGCTATGGCTAAAGGAAACGAAAAAAAGCGGTGCTGAAATTAAAGAAATTGTTGTTTAATGGCGACGCAGTTTCTTTATGCATAAAGGCACATATATCTCTCCAGCTGTTTTCTTTTATTCTTCCATCTCTTTCATATTCATATTCTTAACTGATTCTCTCTTTTAATCGCTTAAGAATACCTCTTTCCCCATTTTGCTTTTATTTTACTTTTCAATGAAGAATCCTCCGAAATTATATACACTTCTATATTGGAAAATAAGCATATCTTAGATCAATCAATCATTGTTGATACAAAAACCTTCATCTTGCTAATAGATTTTATTACTATTACACTAGATTTTATTAATATTATTACTTATATTTTCCTATTTAGGATTGTTCTGCTCTACTCAACTTTTTAAAACACTACACAAATTGCTTAGTACAGAAATTCAAAAAAAAATTGATAAAATAAATTTGGCATCTATCTTATTAAAACAGAATCTATCTTATTAAAACAGAATCATTATGTTGGACCTAACATTTATTTTGTAAGTTTTTAAATTAAATACACTTTCATACTTTATAGTTAAACCTACATTAAATCACTAATGTTCCTTTCTTTATACTACTATCCATGTTTCCAAACAATATACTTATTTCTTTATACTACTATCAATGTTTCCAAACAATATATTTTTATACTACTATCAATGTTTCCAAACAATACAATAATTAATCTTAGTTATTTTATATATATCATTTTCTCTTTAAAATTTTGTAGAAACGTTATAATTTCATAAATTGTAAAATAATGAACTTTAAAATTTGGATTATAAGATTACAAATTATGAAACTATTACAATTTAAATCCAATTAGATTACATATCGGTCATCCATCAGTTCAATCGGTTAGTCTCGGGTTTTAGTGATTTTTTTTTAATATGTATATTTTAAAAACCTAAATTGAATTGTCAGATCTCCGGATTAACCGGTATAATCACAATCGGGTTGAATTTAAAAACACTGATTTAAATGCAAAAATATTTTAAATACACACTCTTTAAAAATTACCAAAATATTTGTTAAATTATTAGTGAAATTTTTCATCGTAAAATATTCCGCACTTCCAAAGCGCGGGTCAAAATCTAGTTTCAACAATTAAAAGTGTTGATTTGTAATATATTTTGAAACACATGTCATCTAAAATAGTATCAACTAGAATTTGACTCATGCCCCATATTGATATTTGATTTAATTTGTGTTCAACGTAAACTCATAAACCACTGGTTTTATAAAAAGTTCTCATATATAGTTTCATGTTTTGTAATTTCATATAATAAAAATATTTTATTTTAATAATACAGATATTTGATAATAATTTTTTGTTTGTACATAAAATTATATTAAAATTTTATAAATTGATGTAATTTGATGTAATTGTACTATTTATATATTAACATGTTGTTTTTTTGTTATTTTATTTTTTGCATTAGTTTTCTATGAATTGTTATTAATTTTTTGATATATTTTTTTTGAAAGTTGAACTATCAAAATATGATATTTGACTAACTAAATAAGATAATACTATGTTTAAAAATTGTTTTATATAATATATACTATATATATTTCAATTTGTGTTTTTATTTTCGTCACAAAGAAACAACAGCCATTGTAATTAATTAATTTAAATTGATTTATATACAGTAACAGAATTTGTAAACAAAAAAATACAAAAATAAATTTCTTAATTTATTGTAAATTCAATGACTAAATTTGTAAATAAATAAAGTATTTAACCTTTTATCCATGTTTCTAAACAGTTCTCGTTTAATTCTGTTAATACATGTTTTCAAACAGTACAAAATGTACTTCACTTTTAATAATATAGATGATGGATAGGCAGGTGCATTGATCTCTCTCTTTTGCCAAACATTGTTCTTTTTTTTCATCTTCTAACCATAATTTTATTTTAGAAGTTTTCTCTATTTACATTTTTGTTTTCATCATTAATATTAATCATTTTCAGGCACATTGAACTCCTTTGTAAAAAAAGTGCTTAGATGCAAGTGAAACCAATGTTTTAGAAACCGGATTTGACACCGACTAGCTACTCGTTGACTGATTGGACAGGTCTAAACCGAATTTTCTATTTTCTAAAAATTTAATATATATAGTCATATATACATACTATATGAATCTAAAAATATAGTTCTACATATATATTTTCTTTATTTACTAGAATATAACCTATAATCATTAATCAAGGAAAATACAGTAAATAAATTAATACTATGAAAACTAAAATTGATAAAAAGAACAAATTTTTAACCGATTTTTAGCCGAATTTACCAATTTTTCTTAAATTCGAGTTTTAAACCAAACTAGATTCGACTACTTCAACGAGCTACGGTTGGACCGGTTCGAATGACCGATCCGATTTATAAAACATTAAGTGAAACTTATTGAGTTTTAGGCTTTTGACATTTAATATTTAAATTAGTAATCGGGGAGCACCACTAATCTTTGTGTTGTGTTCGTCTCTTCTCTGCTTCCCTTACCCTTGTAGTGGGATTTGGAACTAGTGGAGAGTTATTGTTTTCAAAGAAAATTATGTATATTTCGGTTTTATAATATCCGAATAATTCTAGAAATCATTTATTATACAGTAAACTTCTTACAAATCTAGGTTTAGATAGACCGGTTTAGCAAGTAATACTATCCCGTTATATCTTATTTATTGTGGCACATAAATTTATTTATGAATTTCTAATGATTCTTGAAGGATTTTTTTAACACATATGGGATGGGACGCCGATTCTTGAAGGATATATGATCACTTTTATACTTACAATATGAACACGAAATAGGTTGGAAACTGAAAAGTAAGTGGCTAGGCCTAAAAAAAGCATGGAGGCCGTATCTGGCATGCACTTTTAAGCCTTTCTCGCATAATTATTTATTTTTCTATTATTTTATTGTTTTATTTCCAGAATAGGGAATGTTAAGGTTATAGTGTTTCACTTCACCTTTATTCACACAAAATCAGCTTTCTTATGATTGTGCTTTATTCTTCCACGGGAAGCACAGGAAGTAGCAGACCTCTCTTGATTGCGAAGACAAATCTGCTTCTACAGGGTTTTATTGGTTTCTTCCTTTTGGGTTTTGTTTCTATTCAAGTGTTTTTAAGTTAAAGGGAATGTTAAATTTTCAGGTTCAGTTTGTGTTGACAAGAGAAAAGGTAGAGAATTTATCTTTGCAGCTGCAAATTCTGATTGTTAAATAGGTTTATCAGTTAACTTTAGAGTTGAGATTCGCTCCATCACTCAATTGAAAGCTATTGGATCGTTTGTCCACTACAACGTAAATGAATTGGTTAGAGACACATATAAAACTGAAAGGATTCCATAAAGCTTTCAGAACTAATGTAACACATGGATTCCTTTCTTAAAAAGCTCGTAAAATTAGTTGTATAATCTTTCAGATTCCCACAAAAAAAAGTTTCATGTTTACTGAGGATATTTTTGTCAGTCCTTTACCTATAATTTACCTATATTTTGACTTCTTTTTTTGTCAACCACCTATATGTATTGATTAAATATAGAAGATGATTGAATTTTATCAAAGTATGCAAACACATTTTTTCAATTATTGTAATAGAAAAACCAGTGGTTAGGTTCAAATATCAACGAAGTCACTCTTTCTAATGTACATTCAGTGTGATAAGTTTCTTGGGCTTCCACTTAAAACCAATTGGCAATTAGTGGTGTGACCCAAGTCTCTTATATATTATTTATGTCCCTTACATATATTCGATGTGGGATCTTCTCTCCAATACCCTCCCTCGAGATAATGGTGCGTATAACCATTAATCTCGCAGAATCCATCATACCCCTCCGAGATAATGCTCTTTTCTAGCTATCTCGAAGAACTGAACCTTCTATGGGCCATCAGCTAATGGGTTGATCGGGCCACTGTCCGGGCCGGATTAAAGGGTCATGGTATTGGGCCTACTCTGATACCATGATAAGTTTCTTGGGCTTCCACTTAAAACCAATTGGCAATTAGTGGTGTGACCCAAGTCTCTTATATATTATTTATGTCCCTTACATATATTCGATGTGAGATCTTCTCTCCAATACAGTGTATTGGCATCAATCATGCAGAAGAGAACTCCATCAAATCATCTCTATAAAAAGGATAAAAGGAGTTCCGAAGTTAGTTTCTTCTCCCTAGAGGATTTTGCACATTTAATGATATGCAGATGAGCACTCAGAAAAAAACAAATGCGGTTCAATCAAATTCTCCGGCAGATAGAAATCCCAACCTATGAGAGAAATTCCGTAGTAAATCCAAAAATTACGTCAAAAATTATTATAATACAAGGTACACCGCAAAAGATGATTTCTACAAAAATATGTTATTTACTATAATTATTATAAGAAAATTACAAATATTTCTTTAAACGGAAAAATCAAGAACCCATAGACTTGATGAATTAGCTTCACATGCACTAAGATTTAATTCAAGATCTTAGAACTTCTCCCTTTTAGTTTTTTTTTTGTGTTTTCACTCACCTTATACAAACTATGCATGAAAACCCACTTATGTCAAAAATACACTTGCAAGTGCTAATCTAATACACATAACAAAACGTTCCTAGCTACTTATACAAGGTAGGATACCGACTAACCCTATTCACTCAAAGACATATTCCCAAATATCTCTAAGACTCTCACTGGTAACCACAATAGGAATAAAAGGAATAGGAAAAAAGGAATAAGAAGGAATAAAATAAAAGGAAAAGCCATTTCTCTCCTAATTTGATAAAGAATAATTGTAGTCTTTTATTCCTTAAATCTTAAAGAATGTTAAGGAATCATAGATAACAAATATTCCTTGTAAATGGTGTAAATTGTAAGGAATGTTAAGGAATTAGCTATTCCATTACATTTCAGGTCACCATTTGGAGCCTAAGATATTTCTTAAAACCCTACTAAATCTTTTGAAAATCTTCGTCCTCATTGATTTTTCTCCTTTTCCTAGGTAAATCTTTGACTGCTTAGCCTTTGAATAACATCTAAATCAGCTCTAGCTCAGTTCCAATTCCAGTCTCCAAAGTTAGCTAATGATCACTTTATTCGGCACACTCATTGTAGCAGATCATATTCTAGATCAGCTCACAGCAGCTCTAACTCTAGTTTCCAAGTCAGCTACTCAGCTATATATTGATCACTTCATTCAGCACACCCGTTGTAGCAGACCATGTTGTAGATTCAACTGGTTCGAACTGTTCATTAGAACCCAACCTTGCAACTTCACTATATTCAGTTTCCAACTTATATACTCAATTGATTGATGTCTAACTTAGGTTTTAGAATACTTTCGAAATAACTTAATTCCTTCATTTTGTTACCCTTAAAACCCTTATTTGTGCATACTTTTCAGTTTTCAACCCAAAAAAGAAATCAAAGTAATTTATAAAGACCAACATAACCGATCTTCTATGAGTTTTTTTATTCCTCTAAAACGACGAACACACTTACTCCGCTGGTGGAACCATATTCCTCAACTCATGTAGAACCTACACACATAACAAAAAATGTTACTATTGTATATCATGTGGGGGTACTCGCACATGAAAAAAGTTCTTTTTATTCTTTAGATATTACATATATAATATAATTAAGTGATTGATTGTGAATTATCATCAAATTTGGTTGAGATGAACAAGATCGTGACGTAAGAACAACAAAACAAACTTAGCCTCCATAGGGAAACTAGAAAACAAAGGCAAAATATCTCTGTCGTCTTTTATCTTCAGTGAGTTATTGTGTGTCTGATTAGAATATGATACACTGATACAGAGGCTACCTATCCAATTAAATCATTAAAAATTAACGGTATGTGATTGGTTTTTTTTTCTTTGACTAAATTTGTGATTGGTTTCACCTTCATAACTGAGTGATCTTTGTGGTAACCATGCACTATGGCACATAAAAGAAACTTGCAAAAGAGTAATTGATGTCTTTAACTAGACAATTAACAAGAAGATATTCGTGTCCAACCAGTATCAGCTTCCTAAGGCTATTTTGCAATTGTTTTGTATTCTTTTTACTGCTAGTTTTGTTTACAGAATTAATTATTACCGCAACAGTATATCTTTTGCCAAGTTCCTTGCTATCTTCCCTCTTACCTTCTCCTTCAAATCTTCCCGATATATTTTTTCCTCTGGTTGATCGGCCCCGACATCACTGCTTGGGTTGTCAGAGCCTTTAGAGTCCAGTTTGTGCTTCCCTTAGGCTCATATCTCTTGGATTTCATTGATACTAGTCTCTATTATGTTTAATTATTTTTGTGTCCATAGCGTATGTATCCGTCTGATGTAGATTCAGGAACTTGGATCGTAGTAACTATTTATTGGAAGCGAATTTAGAGAGGTCAAAAAAAGATCGGTCTCTCTGGTTTTTCTTTGATAATCTCAGTTGTTTCTACCTCTGTATCCGGATGAATCTCGAATATCTTTAGTGTAAGTCTATGTCCAGCTTCTTTATTGGTATCTCGGGATTCGTCAGATGATGTGTTTTATCAGTTTTGTATTTCGTTATTGTTTACCTTGTTTTAAATTTATCTGCTACTTGTGATCTGAGTAATTTTGTAAAAAGATATTTAAAATGATATAATATTTAATATTTTACTAAAAAAAAGCAAAAAAAAAATATTACTATTTCCTTTTGGCGAGAATCTTATTATACTTCACGCACTATCACGAGCGTGGGAAAGTAAATGAGGAAGTGGCAGAAGAACAGAGCAATGCAGGGCCCCAAGAAAGATGTGCTATAAGTAGATTACTATTATAATGTGTTAACAGTTAACAGTCCGGTTACGCAAGTTGCAGCGCAGTAATATACTTCTTTTTTTTTGATAAAGGGCCTAATATACTGGTAATTTTTAGTTACACTCTTAAGTCGTATTCAGTTAATCTCTTATTGCTACGTTTACAAAAGTAAACAATGTAAAGCAAACAAAAATTGACAAAAATCTAACCTAACCAACATCAGTCGCTTGTTTAATATTTATTTCAACTTGGCAGCTCTTATCTTATCCCAATCCCATATTGATTCAGATTCATGTTTGTTTTTTTTTTTTTTTTTTTTTTTTTGGAACTTATTCATGTTTGTTTAAATCTAATTTTATCGGAACGAATGGTTTTAGGGGATGATATTTGCAGCTATATAAATATGGGTGGCATGATCTAGAACTTTTGCCAAAAGTAATTTAAATTCTATGTTGAAGTGCTTTCTTCATTTTGTATACGTTGGGCGTGGATGGTGATAACAAAACTGAATCAGTGGATTATGTAGAACACGCAGAAATATAATGAATGCAGAAATCTGTTGAGTGGATGGATAGAGCAAACCGTTTAGAACGAATATAACAAAATTTGAGTAAACAATTTATTTGCAATCAAATCAATTAGTTTCCTTTGTAATCCCTTTCAGTTTTAATTATATAAAAAGCAGAACAACTAATGTAAGTATATGAGAATTAATTAATTTGACTATTTTCCAATATTTTTAACAATTAAAATGGATTCTTTTTCAATGATTGTATTGAATAAAAATATCTCATATACTAGCATTTTCCGATAATTTCTGATCTTAAAAAAAAATTAAGGTAGGTAACAGTCTATATACTGATATACACACTAATTCGTGTGTGTTCCATGCAATTTTTTTCTAGATTTATTATTTATTAAAAACAATATATATAAGAGATTTATATATATATTTTTTTTTAGTTTCTAAATTAATGTGATATTTTTTTAAAGGCAATCTCAAGTACGTCTGTGGAACGAACATGCAACCTACCACAAAAAATCCAGTCGTCATTTAAGCACATAAACTTATTTTATTACTAGGGCCGGCCCGCCCTATGGGCGGAATGAAAATTAACAAATAATATAAATAATTAGAATAAATATTTAATATAAATTGTTATTATTTATAATTATACATAATAGTTAAATTTTGTACATATTATTGTATATAAAAACTAAATAAACCATGTTATTTCAAAATCAGTTATGATTTTTTAAAATAAATATTATTGGTTATTTTTTAAATTATGATTTTCTTTTTTCTTGTTAAAAGATTGAAGATGATTTTCTTTTTGGTAAATAATCTATGTTTTAATTTTATATTAAGAATTAGAAGGGCATTACATCATTCCTTATGATTTTCTGTAGTTGGATGATCATAAAAAACCCATGAGGTTCTTTTTTTTTTATTGTTAGTAGAAAATAAACAAACTTGTAAATAAATTTACATATTTTTGTTTAATTTTATATACTTTAGTGGATTATTTATGTTTTACTAAATTTAGTGTTTACAGTAGATTATTATTAAAAATTTGTATGAGTTAAAATGTATAATTGATTATAAAATTATTTATGTAATATTAGATATGGTATATTTAGTTTCTGGTCTGCTTTGATCGGTCACTGATCTGATCTTAAACTTGTTTGGCTATCTTATTCAGTTTGTAAGCTGGCTGTGTGACTTTGTTTATCTCTATGACTTTTATAATTGCCAGGATTACGAAGGAGTATCATCTTTATGTAGTGATGTGTATCACTTGTTTTGGATTATTAATAAAATTCCATGCCATTGGCAATGACATATTATAAGGTCGAATAAGCTAAACTCAAATGCTCATCAGAATACAACCTTTAACACACCAAAATTATGGAATCTCAAAGTAGAACAGAACACAGGAGTTCTTTTATTTAACCTTTTTTTTGGACAGCAATTCTTTTATTTAACTAAAATACTAAAATGTGCTTATGCCATCAAAAATAAAATTCAAAAGCTTTGAATGTTTTGTTTTAAGACCTTGGCTTATCCTTCTTGTCCTTGTAGAGAGCAGAGTAAAACACGAGAAACTTTGACGACCTTGTACCTTACTCCTGGAATATCTCCCACAGAATGACTCTTACGCCCAAATCCAGAGACTAAAACCTCTTCCTGCAAACAACATTACACAAAACATGAATTCGACCTTTGGCAAAACTAATCATAAATGGTTATAAAAGGCTTCATTCATTCAACTTACATTTGGCTCAATGAGGTTCAAACAACCATCGTTGGGGACAAAAGCAGCAACCTTCTTTCCATTCTTGAGAAGTTGTACTCTAGCACACTAACATATACCAGAGTTTGGCTGCTTAGCCTCCATTCCTCTGCATAATCAAACAGACAGAATCACAATCATCAACAATGTCCACACTCCACACCAAAAAATAAAAACAGATGAAGAAGCATATTATATGTCTTACATGAGCTCAAGGACGATTCCTTTGGCGTGAGAAGCTCCGGCCAAAGGCTTATATTTTCTAGGCGAACCTTCTTGTAGCTTTTGTCTGACAACCTCTGTTTTTTCCTATGCATTTTTTGAAAACATGCAGATCCCATAGACCCATACCTCTTGGCTTTCTGTATCATATCATCACCAAAATCCAACATATAGAACAAACTAATTAACAACACAATAAGAATACAACTACCACACATGAAATTTTAAAGATTTATCTTCTGCTAAAACATTACACAGAGATATCCATTCCGTCATGGATAAAGCATTACACAGAGCAAACTTCTCCTTCATGGTCCTGAAAATCAGAAAGAGTACATTATTGGACAGTTTCATCGTTGTTCCATTCCGTCAGGTGGGCTCGTAAATGCTGTAGTTAATAGGATCTGGGGTAAGAAATGCAGAATCTTTTCTAAGAAACTAGGCGATTCTTCTTTTTTGTTCCACATTCCAGATGAATCTTTACGTTCTTGGATTCTTCAGAGGGGATTATGGCATGTGGATGACTGCTTGATGTTTGTAGCTCCTTGGGGTCCTGCAGCTTCATTATCTATTCCAGAGATATCCACTATTCCAGTCTGGGTAACTCTAAAAAATATCCCTAGTAGGTTATACTCTATTCCAAGAATAAGCCGAATTGCCTCTGCCCTGGGAGCTCCAATGCTGACAAACAGGCCTAGACTTGATCCTACTCTAATGAGTGAGGCAAAAATCTTGGTGGAAGTTGAATTGGACAAACAATTCCCGCAGAAGATCGCTTTGAATGACAAAAGAGGTACTATATCATTGGTTGATGTAGAGTATTCATGGATCCCAACTATGTGTGGTATTTGTGGACACTTAGGCCATAAAGACTCGAGATGTCTGCAAAAATCTGCTCAGCCTAGGAACTCTACTAATTCATCTACAGATCAAGTGGGAGCTTCGCTTGCTTCTGCAAGTGTTTACCCTTCTGTTTCTGTCTCTGAAGTTAATCCAGATGGTACAAGTATTTCTGCTTCTGTTACTGTGGCAAGGATTGATTCATTCACTATTCCAACAGTCTCTACTCCAGTTGCTGCCCTTGCGTCAGTCACAGGAACTCATGTTGTTGCCGTTGCATCAGTTACAGAACATGTCCCTGCTTCAATGGCTCCTTCACCGACTGTGAATATTGGTTCAGTCCATGTCCCACCCACTCCAGTCTCCACCACAGTCATTGAAGCCATGAAAGCATTACCTACTACATCAGTTGCTACTTTAAAGTCTACATCAGTATCTGATGGCCAAGTACTAGCCTCTTCACCTTCATCCTTTGTTGAGATCCTCCTAACAACTACTGAGTCAGAACCAACTACTCCAGCCACCATCTTTAAAGCAACAGTAACAGCCACTCCTCCTAGCAAATCAGCCTTGTCTGAAGATGCTCCGCTTAATACAGACCATGCAACTACTTTGGAAGATTTTCCAGCCACTGGGAGTGTTTTCTTAACGCCCCCACCCGAAGCTTCAAGTGAAATTCCACCACCCACTTTTGGAGGTTTGCCTTTTACTCCTTTCACAGGTGATTGCACAGGTTATTTTAATGAATATGAAATGGCCCAACGATCACGACATGGAAGAGAGTTGAAACCATCCCAAAAAGTCCAAGATATGCAATGGCATACAGTAAGAGGTCGCAAAAGCCGGGGCTCTCGAGGGAGAGGTCGTCACGGAGACCAAAACTAAAGTTATTTAGTGAGCTAATTCCTCGCTCAATTTCTTCAAATGCTCAGAGATTTATGATGTAATTCTCTAGCTCCATATGATTTTGTCAATCATCTTTCTTTCCCAAGCTTTACTTTGAACTCTATGATGTCAAAACTCATAGCCTTGTAATTTTATTTTCAGCACTGCAATTTAAATACGAAAGTCCTTTTTCAAAAAAAAAAAAAGCATTACACAGAGAGCAAAAACAAATGAAAAATCTTTAAAAAATCTTTAAAAAATCTCAGAGGAAAATACATCTTAGCCGCCTAAACAACTGGGATTTCTCTAGCCGCAGCCTGCAATCATGGCAATCTGAGTAACTATGCTCGGCGCAGAAATGTCACCGGACCGGTACATGAATCTGGACAACACAACTTTCTTCCGGCTACCGGAACATCGGTTCACTATTTGTTCATCTCTTTTAACCGGTTCGATCTTTCCGGGAAGAACCACAAATATGGCTGGAGTAGATCGAAGATTATCGGATCTAGACGTTCTTACCACATCGAACCAGAATCTATGAGGAGGACAGAGGAGGCTGCCATCTTAAAAAAATATTTCACTGTTCCAAGAGATCGAGAATATGATTTTTGAGAGGAAAAAAACATATCTATTTATACTCACACAGAACGCCTTTCAGAAGCAATAATCGAATTAAAGGTAGAATTGTGGTTGCTGGATTAAAGGTGTTTAATGCAATGGATCTGTAACTGACTCGATTAAGAGAAGAGAATACGTCCATTCGAAGAGAAACGAAGAACACATCTCAGTTAGGTCGTCGCTGGGCCGCATACAGAAATGCAAGGAAAAGCCCAATCCCAGTCCCTACGACACATACAGCTCAAGACGCAGAGTTTTATTTAATCTGACGTGTCACGCCTGTAGAGCTCGACTTAATGACGTGGATGCTGAGTTAGACGCCCCATGAGAGATGTAAAGACTTCTTTATATATAAAGATGTCTTGTACATTATTAAACTTTCTTTGTTGCATGATTCACTTTATTTCTGAAAGAAAATTTACATATACATTTTTAAGAAAACTATTATTTATATCAATTTTATAGTCTTACTAATTTCATAATTTCTTTACAAAAACAATTCTTTTCAATCTTAAATTTCATTTCTTCCCAATACAACAGTGATTTACTTTCTCACAAAAACTCTTAAGCTCATCAAGAAGTCATGATGTTGGCATGTAAAATATGTAAGCGCGTTTTGAGAGTATATATGGACAGTTGTCATGTTGTTTTAGTTAAATGGAAAAAGAAGCAATATGATTGAAAAAATGGAATATATAAGAAAAGACAAGGAGCACTGTGCTATGGATTTTTTCATTGCAAGTTGAAGTCGCCATCCTTCACCTGTTCTAATTGCATGCTTACATATATAGCTTTTACTCATTATAAATTAAATAAAATTAAAACTCAGAGCAGATTGAAAGCCGTTTTAACCAATAAAAATCAGACCAACATATCAAAAGTTGTCTTCATTTTTGTTCTTAACCTCATGTGAAGACTCATTAATCTAATTCTACATTTGTATCATACTAAGTGATGTTTTACCTTATTTTTGGTTTTAAGTGATGTTTTATATTTTAATGCAAAAGTATGAATTATTTTCTAGATTAATATTACGACAAATGATTATTTTTGTGTGTTTGATAGTAATTTATATGAATTCTAAAGTAGGAGTAAAACCGATATCATGCGAGACTTTTTTAGTTTTAACTTTGTATGCATTATGTCAAAAGAGCATCTCTACGAATGTGAAGACAAAACACGTAAAAACAATTATTCTCGTGGTGATTAACAAATCTATTTTTTTTATTAACAAATCTATTGATTTAAAAGAAACAGGAAATCCAACAGAAGTAAAGGGTGTTAATAAAAAAAAATAAAAATTTAAAAACGTTACATAAACAACTGATTACTGACCAAGTCAGAACTTATTTTCTGTGGTGATTAACTTTTTTTTTTTTTTTTTTTTTTTGTCATCAACAGCACAGACTCATATAGACTCTGCACACCAAACTGGTAGCTCCGCATCCATGTGAACGACGAAAGACGATTGTTGTCTGGCACTGCGTGCTAAACGATCCGCCCTTGTATTCTCCGTTCGTGGTACATGAATAAGCTGTGAACTTTGGAAGCTACTTTGTAGACTCTTAATATCCTCCAGATAACTTGCAAACGCTGGCCACTCCTCTGGTTCCGAAACCATCTTCACCAACTGAGAACAATCCGTTGCAAACGTAACCTGAAACTGTCGCAAATTTTTCATACACTCCATTGCCCAAACCAAAGCTTCCACCTCCGAGTGTAGGGGTGATATACTGGCTCGAACATTTCGTGCCCCCATTAATCCCTCGAATCCCTCTAAAGTGCTATACCAACCCTGTCCCGAGAAAGAATCCTTATCCTTCTACGAACCATCAATGAAACACTATCTTCCTGGAATTGTGATAGGTTGATGTACCTGGTGCGTAAGATTTCTTCTTACATCCAATTCTTGTGCCGCAGCCCACATGGTAGATTCCGTTTCTGCCAATTTTAGTGTATCCAATGCATCCACATCCAGATTACTAAACACCTTATTGTTCCGTGCCTTCCAAATATACCATAGTATCCATACAAAGTGATGATCATTCATCTTTGGGAGAACTCGCCAGAACAAATGATCCATATTTGTGAACAATGCTTCCGTAGGAAAGATATCTGGATTTGTTGGTATCTTTGATAGTGCCCATACCTGCCGAGCTGGAGGACACTCAAAAAATACGTGGTTTAATGATTCCTCAGCGTGCCCACATCTATCACACCCAATATCCCCATGCAACCCTCGGGCTTTAAGATTCTTTTTCACCGCAATACACCCTGATACAATCTGCCATAAAAAGTGCTTCATTTTTGGTGGGCACCTCACCTGCCAACAATGGGCTTTCAAGCCATCCACTGTCGGGCCAAAGAGAAGTGGCGGTTTTCCTTTATCTGGGTAGACCCTTTCCACCTCGTAGCCTGATTTAACCGTATATCTTCCATTATTAGTAAAATGCCAACCATCCTTATCTTCCATGTTATTTTTGCTGAGTGGTATATTCTCAATAATCTTCGCATCCCGCGGGTCCACCAAAGCCCGAATGGCTTGAGAATTCCAAGTCCTAGAACCTGGAATAATAAAAGAATCCACCGTAAGTTCCGGAAACAGATTGTGTTGATTTTTGTTTGCTGGTCTCGGGCGAGTGGTTGGGAGCCATGGATCATTCCATACTGAGATAGATGACCCAGTTCCCACCCTTTTGATTAACAGTTTGAACTTATAAGTAACTAGGTGTTTTGCCCGCATATGCGGGCATAAATTTCTTATAAATACTTATTAGTTTATGTCTTATTAATCTAAAACCAGCATAATAAATTATTATTTATATTTTTAAATAGTTAAATCAAACATCAAATATTTATATATGTCAAATACTTTTTATCAAAATATATACTTATTATTGTGTTAAGTTTTTTTAAAACATTCATATCTTAGAGATAGTGATATTAAACAAATAAATATCACTATCCAAGATGTAACTAAATATTAAAAAAAACAACATGAATCTAATCTATTAATTTAGGGTTCTATTTTTATCTACTATTAACAAGTCATAGTAGGACCACTTAAAGAATTAGTCAATATGACATATTTGATTATTTGTATTAACAATAAACCAACTATAAATATATTAACAATAAACCAACTATAAATTTGATTTTTTTAATTATAATAAAATCTGTTGAGAAAGAATCTAACAAAATCTTAGTTTAAAATTTAAATATTTTTTTATAAATAACACATAAATATATTTCGAAATTAGTAATATAATATTATTATAAGTAAATTTAACTAAAACTTATTATAAAAAAAGAAAATAAAAAATTCTTTATACTAACTTTTTATAGATTCTATGATATATTCCGTATTATATAAAAATAGAAGTGCTATATGAATTAAATATTAAAAATATATTAAATAGGTAAATTAACAAAAAAAATTATTTTATTTTTTTAACTTAAATAAATTATTGATCATCATTATAATGGATTAAACTTCGAAAACTATATAATACTTTTATATTAAAATAAATGTATTAACATAAGTTAAAATTTTATATTTACAGCCATACATTATCTTTTTATTTATTTTGAAACTATTAGCAATATATTGCTTAAAATGTTTATATACAAAAATATAATAGTATATAATAACCTTTAGTTCATATACTATTTAAAAATATGTTATTAGTAAAATATGAAATTTCAGTAATTCATTTAAAATATTAGTGACAAAAATCAAATTTTAATTATAAATTTTATTTTATTTTAATTGTAACAAAATTTGTTGATAAAAGAATTAAAAATATCACCAAAAATTCAAATATTTTATAAAATAATACAGTAATGTAGTACCAAAACAAATTCAAAATTCATGTATTATTCCAAACTCAAATAGTTGTGTAATTTTCCAAAGTTGTCTCGAAAAAATATATTATTTTGAAAATAAATATTCAAACTCAAAATGATAATATTTCAAATTTTACAAAAGACAAAATCATGGATAATAAAGATTGACTTTTTGAAATGTACCTAAAAAAACTAATTATATATGTTGTAAAAATTTAAAGTAACCTAATGTTTTGACGTCTTAATTTAAAAAAAAAATAGAACTTAATATCATAACATCCAAAACAAATATCCTATATAATAAATTTAATAAAATAGTATGATAGATACTACTATGTATAAAGTTTACTAAAACAATAGGATTATATTATTTAAAATAAATAAATCCCGTAAAATACTAAAATGAGATATGTTAAAGTATATTTTCTTAAACACAACATGTAAATATAATTATTTTAGTCATATTTATTTTCTATAATATAAATAAATAAAATTTAAAAATGTATTATATGCAAAATGTTTAAATTAAAGAAAACAACATAATTTGAATGGGGTTCTCTATTTGAGTATTTCATATTTTTATTTTATTTTACCTAACTCGAAAATATATTAGTAAGTAATAAAAATCAATAACAAAGTAAATTTTTTTAGAAAAACCATTATAAACAATAATATGATATAGTAATACAATATATAACACTAAAATAGAAATTATATATTTAAAACATTTTTAATAATATAAAATATATTTAAAAAATATAAATATATCCGCACGAACGTGCGGGTTAAAATCTAGTTATATCATTAAAATCCACATGAATTATATCTAAATATTAAATATAGTAATTGCCTAGTGTGGGTAATAAATATTATTTTGTAATCAATTATTTAATATAGCATATAACATATAAACTTTATATCATTAAAATAAATTAGTGAATAGTTAGAAACTAATAATAAATTAATAACCTATCTAAAAGTCTAAAACCTAATAAAAATATGACAAATAAGAAAAGTTAATATAACATATAAATTTAATATTAATAAAATAAAATTCGTTTTTATTTATATAGAATATTCATCAAGACTATTATTTTAAATTAATGATTTATTGACTCAGCTCAAAACAAATAATACATCAATGATAATTTAGTTTAAACTTAATAAAAAAATGACAAATAAGCAAAATTAGCTAAAATTATGGAGAACATGACAAGTAAGCAAAATTATTTCATAAATAATAGTATATAAGATAAAAGTACAACACTAAAAATAAAACGCTCTAAACCCTTTGTTTTGTCAAAAAAAAAACGCTCTAATCAACATATATAAATATATTTGCTCAGAAAACATATATAATATATACAAAATACAATAATGGAATTATTACACTACAAACGACTTTTATATGTATAGTTTGCACACCTTTTTGTTTTCTATATTGCTGAATATATGTGTTTTAAATAAAATAATAGTAATGTCTTATGGGCTTTTTTTACACTAAAGTATGTCCACAGTGACGCAAATAAATTTAATAAGCCTCTCTCACTCTCTCATATAAAGGGACCAAAGTACCAATCTTTTTCTCTCAAATTCCCAACTTGGCCTCTGTTTTTCTTGTTTGCTCTCTTTTATGTTCACTTTATCTTCCTCCTCTTCTCTTAAAAACCCATTTGATACTTCCAAAGTTTTCTCAGCAAGAACACAAAAATGTATGCAGATTCTGGGTTAATGCTCAGTTACATGCATAACTGTCCACCAGATTTTCAACAGATTGAAGACCTCTTCAAATCATACAAGCTCTCTGATGATGAAATGGTTTGGATTTTCATTTTCTATTTCACTGCATTTGAATACAGATCTTCTATTTGTGATAAATTTTTTTCTCTCTTTTCTTTGTTGATTTTTTAACTGAGTTTCTAGGTTTTGGGTTCTTTTCTCCTGAAGATTCTGATAGTTTACTTTTGTCTTTTTGATGTAATGAAAGTTCTTTCTTCTTCTTTTTGTTTTGGTTTATGGAGTTAAAGTTGGAGTGTTTAGGAGATGAACAAAGCAAATTTGTCTACTAGTGAAGTTGATTTTCAAGAGGAAACGTTTGTGGTGTGAACTCTTAAGTGGTCACTTGATTGTAAGATATTTGTGTTCCGCTGACCTGACCATAAGTGTTTTTGGCTGCTAACAAAAAATTATGATTTTTTTTTCTAGTCAGGAGAAAAATGGAATCTTTTTGATAAAACGGAATCTTCTTCTGCAACAAAAAGCCAACTTTTTCTTTTCCAGTGAGAAAAAAAAGTTATCTCGAAGCACTAAAGTAACCATTTTTTATTTATTAGTTTGAGATTTAATAATGGGAACTAGTGCTCACATGAGATTCCTTGTCCTTCAAGACTCTAAATGGGTTTGTCTTGTTTCATTGGCTCTTCCTCCACTAACTTTTTTTTAAAAAAAGGATCTATTCCCATAAAGATCCGTGATTCAGTGTCTGAATGTCTCGAACTATGTTCTGTTTTGTGTTGCGTTGTGATGTGTTGTGGTCTTTGATTCTGATGCTACTTTTTATTGTGATTTATTTTTTTTTAAACAGAAAAACGCTTTTGCTAAGTCAACAAACATATCTGAGTATGATATAGGAGAAGAAGGAGATCTATTCAAAGCTCCTGATCCAATTCTTGAAGAGCCAATCTTAGCCGTTAATCCACTCTCAGCTGCTTTGACAATGATCTCTTGCGGAGACGACTCTTCGCAAGGGCTTTGTGAGCTTCCTGATCTAGGGTCATTGCAGAGTGGCCAAGAGCTTCTTGACAAAGCCTTTTATGAATGTGAGCAAGATCTCATGATGAAATCTGCTATGGAGTCTCGATTCTCTGATGTTTTGGACGTCAAGAACATCTCTATCGTAACGACGGCTATCGATGAGAACAACCAGGATCTGCAGAAGAGTGTTAGCTTGGAGAATTTGAGCTCTATGGACTGGTCACATGCACGTCAAAAAGAAGCTGTTGTGGTTCAGAACTTCCCTAACTTCGCTCAGTTGGGTTATGATTCTGTTTTTGGGATGCGACGAGCATTTAGCGAAGGCGACATACAGGTTCTAACCTTTGTGTCCTTTTTAAGACTCTTATATGAATATGAATTGTTGATTTAGAGTATTTAATTTATTGTTGTTTTTTGATGAGCAGAAACTTGGGACTGGCCACTTTCAGTCTCCACTGGATATGGTTATTGTGAGCTGTACTTCAGATGATCGTCGTGAGAAGCTGTCTCGATACAGGAACAAGAAGAGCAGACGAAACTTCGGTCGCAAAATCAAGGTATATGAACAAAAAACACATAAAAATCCTCTAAAAACATGTCTTTTAGTTCTCAGTTCTTTTTTAAAAAAAAAAGTTATTATACATAGGTTGCACTGTCCATAAGTTGTCAAAAAAAAAAATTGACCAAAATTAACCTAACTTGAAATGAACCATTTTGGCTTGAAATTAACTCTTTTTCTGTTGCATTTTTTTTTTTTTGGTTTCAGTATGCTTGTAGGAAAGCTCTTGCAGATAGCCAACCAAGGATCCGAGGAAGGTTTGCCAAAACAGAGGAGAGGAAGTAGAATGGTGTCAAAGGAATGTAATGGGACTGAGCAAAAGCAAGAGAGTTGGAAGAAAGAGGAAACAAGGATCATGTCATTAGAAACTAGTTTTGTGTTATATAAAATATATATATGATGTTATGTGCATCCAATTAGTTTTTTTTGTATATAAAGAGTTTCTCTAAAATAAGCTTTTATAAGGAAAGAAAAGTGTAGCTACTGAAGTCATGTAATGGCGATGTGAGATTTGTAGATATATTATATATCTATAATTATAAATACATTAAGTATATATTTGTCTCCTCCATTTGATCCAAAAGTCATGTAATTGCAAATTGAAATTCCGGTTTGTGTATTATCAGAGAGAATTCATAACAATTGAGATCAACCCACCCACACACCCCACCCCAAAAAAAAAGGAAAAAATTGTTTAAATGAAAAAAAAAAATTCTAAAAGGATTATGAATTAATTTCAGATTTTATGTGTTGAATACCATTTTGTCTAATTTAATCTATGTAAATCAATTATATCATGCTCAGGTCAATAATATTATGTTTACGATTTCTTTTTATTTATCTCATGTATTAACCATTCATTAGTGTGTGTTTTCTTGTTTTATTATCACCTAACTCCATAAAGAGTATGTTGATTGAGTTACAGAGTATTCTTACTCTATTTGGTTTCTTTACAGGCATGTAAGAGGGTATGTCTTTCCATATGGGTCTTCTTGTTTTTTTCTATTATACAACTAATGCACCCTTAGAAGGTGTTTATTCATCCGCAGTGATTGTATTTTCTTAGTTATGCATATTACTTAGAGAGCATTTTAGCAATTTTATTGAGAATTTTTGCATTGTTGCCTGATCAATGGGAGATGTGGAGACACTGTGACATGTGCTTTGTTTCAGACTGAAGTATGTTTTTGCGAGTGATGAATAAATGGAACCAGCTTTGGTGATTTTGAGCCTTCCATCAAGTAATTTTGTCAAGGTACAATACCTTTTTGCTTTCATTTTGGCTCCCCCATGGTATCTTGTTCCCATCAATTTGGGAAGTTTTACTAGGTGCAAAACTAAAACACAAGAAACTAAGGGTAAGAAACTTATTCTCTGTAGTGCTAATAAAGCAAAATGCATCAGGACACATCACCTTTGGACTGAGTCTTTTCTTTGTTAAATATAATTGTGTAGCTTTTGCATAGGTTTGAAAGAGATAACGTACCTGTATTTCGTTGTATTAATATCCTAGAAGTCTCATGTCTTGTGAGTTGTGACAGAGGATCTGAGTCTGCTTTGGTCGATCTGGCATACATGGATGAGAAGAAAGATTCAAGGAGGAGAAATGGTAAGCAGAGACATCTGAACATACTTGTTTCCATGAAGGAAGTCTGTTTCCTTTCCTCTCTTGTTTGTAGTGTTGATATGTATTTTTTTCATTCAGTAAATATGACATGAACGTGTGCGTTTTGGCAGATATGATTACTTGTTTGATCCAGATGAGCCGGATGAACTCAAGGTGCCATGTTTATGCAAATCAACTGCAGGAAATTCATGAATTAGAGAAACTTTGCTGGAGCTGCTCTTTACACACATAATAATGAAGCCGAAGAACATGTTGCTCTCCCACGCTTTAATAGGAATCTCATGGAGTCTAAAGCTCATGAAATTTATACTGTTTTTTTAAGTAGACAAGACCAGAGAGGTTTTGTAGCTAAGTTTCCCATTTCTGTATTGCTAACTCTTCAAACCTTCTATTTGTCAAGGTTTCAGTTTCTCAAAAATATCAAATAAAAACGAGAAAAAGAAAGACTACACCGGATTATTTTCTCTAATGTTTTATTATTTCTCTTTGCACGAAATGAGAAAGGAGGGGCACAAAAAGAAAAGAACAGAAGAAAAAATAAGCAATGTATTTTAATAAGGCATTGAAAATGAAAAGCAAAAAAACAAAACAGAAACGAGATGCAAAATAGAAATTGTCTTAATGTGTACTTTGAGTAGCATCATGTATCTGACTTATTACTGACTCATCAGTTTCATTAACTAATGATTCCTTTACCTTTGGAGATACATCTCCATTACCATCAACAGCTTCAACTTCCTTCTCTTCTGCTTCTTTCATTTCCTTGTCTTCTTCACACAACACCTTCCCCTCATCAACCTCCATGGCCTCGATAGCTTCTGGTGAAGCTATGGTCAAGGAATCAGGATCGCCTTCTGTAACAGGATCACCTTCTGTAACTGCATCATGTTCAGGAGCCATGTCCATTGTTTGGTCTACAGCACCTCCATCATCATCTGGCTTTCCATCTTCCTCGCAACCTTCAATATGATCAGAGGCCAGAGCCTCCGGTGTCTTGTCTGGGATGGGAGACGAAGATCTTTCAACTTGTGTTCCCGTCTCCAATCCCGCATCAACAGGTAAGGATGCTTCCTGATTCGCATCAACAGGTAAGGATGCTTCCTGATTTTCCCTTATGGGACATAGTCTGAATCCGACACATCGACTTTGACCAAGCTTGAAGGAGGAGAGGCTTGAGGAGGCCTGTGAGTCTCAACATTTGAAAGACCCTTCATTTCAAATCTTTGCTCCTTGTAGAGTTCCATTCGCTATCTGAAAAGTAGAAAGAAACACATTATAGCACTTGTCTTGGAGAATTGCAGGAAGCTAATATCAGAATCCTTATTTTTTCTAGTATTAGTGCATTTACCTGAAACAATGAACTATTTTGAGAAGGAAACAATGAAAGAGTCTCGCCAAGGAAGTACTGTTGCCTTTTGGCACTCTCTTCCCACCTTCCTGTCAATCAAAAAGAATATATAGAGAGAGACATGAGACAAGGTTCTAAAAGCCAGTACAACTAGAATCAATGATGTCAGGTGTTTGAGGATAGGGAGTTCTACCTTGAGATTTACAAACACAGCAGCTCCATCATCAATTCGTTGATGTTCTCCATCCAATCAATGAGCTGATGCATTTAAGCAGCTCCGGGTCAGCAAGCTCTACCGACATATCAAGCTTTGACAGATAAGTGCCGGCAAAAACGTTCGCTCCTCTTATCAGTAGTTTCCTGTGACAGGCTCTTCAGCTGCCTCTTCCAGTTTAATTTTAGGAGACCTCGCATCCAAATCTTTCGCTGGAGATGTTAGATTAGACCCAGCTTCAACGCTTTTCCCCCTGTTGTTTTCAGAGTGACTTGTTTGGCCACCAGGAGACTCACCATCAGCAACCTGAGCCGAGTTATCATCTTTAGCAGATCTTGATGAGACTTCCATGCTAGCATCTCCATTTCGGTTTTTCCATTCATCTGCACCAGACTCCCAACCACGGCTCTGCATCCGCCTGTTATGGTCCCACTCAGATCCTCCATACATGTTTGACTCATCCCCCCTGAAAGCACTATTGCTCATATCCCCAAAAAAGCCATGCATGTGAGAAGAAGCAGCACCTGAGCTTTCCATCATATTCTGCCACCCGAGAGGACGCATGTGACCAGAAAATCTCTCAGCGTCAGGTATATGATAAGGGATTCCAGAATGGTTCATTTCCATTGTAGGCCTCACCCCAAAGATAGATGGAGATGGGTATTGTGGCATCATGGTCTGAAAACCATGCGGTTGAAATGGTATAAACCCATTCGGAAGTGGAGCTGGCCAGCTTGGGACACCTCTCCAAGTATTATTACCCTGTGTTTGTTGCCCTCTTCCCATCATCCCATCAACGCCTCTCCTATAACGCCCACCGGTATTGCCCCTGTTGTCGTCTTCTCGAAGGCCCACTCTAGGACTACTCATGCCACTCCTAGATTCTGGTCTTGGAGGAAAAGAAGAATTGTTCTGGTTGGGTTTATTGTTAAAGGATATATCTCCCTGTGATGTCTCATCTAACCTAAGTCTTTCATCCTCAGGTGCTGAGAAATCTCTCGCATTGTTCCTAAGGCCTGTTTCTTCAACCTCACTGCTCCATCTTGCACTACTCTGATTATTATTGAATCTCCGGTCAAGACTTGTCGAAGAAGGAGATCTTTCAACCATGGGGCGGGGTGAAGCTTTTGTGGAGCCATGAAACTCGCCCAAAACACCATCTTCCGTCTTTACTGTCTTCTCAGACGCTTTCTGTCTTGTACCTCTGTCCGATCCTCCAGACAGCTCAGCCGCCTCCCTGGAAGAGACCCATTTTGTTGTCTGGTCTGACACATTCCTGTTTCACCATTAACAAAACTATGATCTGAATTCAACGTTAAGAGTCAAAAAATTGAATAAAAATAAAAATGCTTAAGAGGAAAAACGTACCCATTCTCTTCTTGAACCACAGAACTGGAAGGCTGACGCTCTGATTTGATCACATCACCATCAGGCCCTGCTCGGCTGCTTCTAGTGTCCACGACCACCTCCTGATAATCTGGAGACTTCCTCCCTTCTCTTCTCTCTCTATACCGACCACTTTGATCATCTAGTCGCGACACATCACGATCATTATCCCTGTCCCGGTCACTTTTGCTTCGTTTCCCTTCATGATAATAGTCACGGCTACTACGGTCTTTCTCCCTCTCATGAGTCCTCTCCCTATCATGATCCCTGTCACGATCTCTACTCCTATCACGGTCCCAATCCCTTCCATAGTAACGATCATGCTCATAATCCCGACGATCACGGATCACGCTCCCTATCCCTATCACGTTCCCTATCTACGCTCATAGTCACGATCACGATCCCTACCACGTTCGCGGTCCCGTTCACGCTCGTGATATCCATCAAGCTTCACTGTCAGGCTCATGACCAGTGGTCAGTAGTCCTGTTGTTTGGACTTCCTTTTACTTTCATCAGGGAGGAGCTTTCCATCAGACCTATGATGCTCTTTAGTAGATCGGTCTTCTCTCTGCTTTTCACTTGTCTGTTTGACGTCTTCTTCCTTGTCTTCTTGATATTTATCCCTGGACTTCTCTCCTCTATGTTTCCCATCTTTAATGTAGTCATCGTCACTGTTATCTTGATTCTTGTCTCCACCACCGTGATCATCCCTCTTACGCCTTGATCGCTTCTCAGTATGGTTCTCAGTGCCTAGACTCCTTTGCTGATCCTCAGCTTTCGACTCTGAATCCAAAATAAAACAGAAAGATCAGCAACAAGAACTTCCAGAATTCTCTAGTTATATTAGACATCTAAGTAAATAGCGTTTGTAGATTTTTATGTATTTTAAAACCAGTTACATACGGCCTCAAACATGATAACAACCAAAGCAGCAATAACAACATGAATAAAACTCTGCAAGTGCTAATCACAACATCAATCCAAAAGACAACACTTAGGCATGTAGAGATTCCCGTTATTAGAAAAGACATAATGTAAGTTCTTGTCATCCACAATTCACACACAAACACGAGAGCCAGACTGCAACCAAAACTGTATCTCAGAAGCAACCTCAAACACAAACACTCAAGTCAATCAAAACCAGAACGTTGATTCATACACAAACACAGAGAGAAAACAGATTGATCTAAACAGACTGCAACCAAAACTCGTGTCTCAAAAGCAACATCTAAACACAAGCACTCAAGTCAACTAACACCAGAACCTTAATTCATACAAACAAACAAAAGATAAACAAATGAATCTCGAAAAAAGAGAAGACTTTTACCAGTTTTATCAGAGAGACCCTTGGATCTATGGTGATGATCATCACCATCATAAAGCTTCTCACTTTTGCTCTCCTTATACTTCTTATCAAGCTCCTTGCTTTCCCTTCTACTAGACGACTCCCTATGCTTCCCACTACTACTACTCTTCCTCGTCTCCTCCCCATCTCCTTCCTCTCTCCTCCTACTACTCTTCTCACTAGACACCTTACTCTTCTTCGAACTCTCCCCTTTCTCATCCTCCTCCCCTCCTCCCGTCGTCGTCTTCCCTCTCCTCTTCTTGGAAGAAGAAGACGTGTACTCCTCGTAGTACTCTCCATTATCGTAATACTCCTTCCCTCCTCCTCCTCGCTGCTTCTCCCCAGACCCAGAAACCCTAATCGCGCTCTTCTTCTCCTCCTTCTCCGAATCCGAGTGGTCTCTCGCGTCCTTGTGCTTGCTCGATTTGTGCCTCGTACTCCTCGGCATCTTCTCTCTCTCTCTCCCTCCCTCCTCTCCCCCAAATCGCGCAAAACCTCCACCCAATTGATTTCTTCGATTTCGAAATCGGAAACCCTAATCGAGGGTTACGATACAAGACTTCGGCGGATTAGGAAACGGCGGCAGATCTCCGGCGAGATTTGACGGCGGCGGCGGAGAGAACCCCTTTAGTGCTTTTTGCCCTCTCTTGCGATACCTCTTCGCTTTGAGAAAAATGTGTGTTGCGTTTAGATTAACTGTTTTTTTGTTCTTTCGGACAAGGGGAAGACTAAGGGGATTAAACACCGATTAATGACGATGTTACCCTTTAAACTTCCTTCTTTTTACGGTTTTTTTTTGCTTTGGCTCCTAGGGAAGTTTGACGTGCTACGCTTGGGCCGGATTTACTTAATGGGTTTGAAAGGGAGTTTAATTCGAGATACAAATTTTAAGCCTTTCTAAATTGGTTGTCAAATTCATTTTATGGGCTTGCCTAAAAGATCAGTTTTACCATGGGGGACTAATTTTTTTTTTTTTATCAAATGGGTGACTTTTTTTTTTGTCACGAATATCAAATGGGTGACTAAATATTCAAAAGAACTAAATAATTTGATAGGACTTTTTCTTCCTCCAACTCATCTCAATTTATCCTCCTTCAAACTGTTACATATATTTTTTTTAAAAATCGAGTTTTTCTAACTCAACATCTCTAATTTGTGATCACTAACTAGTATTTGTCAACGGCTCAAGCCCTTGCATTTAAAAGACTAAAAGGACCAATTAATAACACTATAAGAACATCAGCATCACTCTGATCTTTCAACCACAGTTTCTCCAATACTTATATTAATATCTAACACTAATTATTTAATCTAATTTAAAACTTAGTATTAAAAAATAATTGCACTAGCAAAAAAAGACAGTGAATAGCTGGTTTCTCTTTGGAAAATATTACACCCAGAGGCAGATTTAAGTTTTTTATAACATAATAGGACAGTTTCCACTACTAGAACACTTTTTTCTAACTTTCTTCCTCTTCGTTACGTGTAATAGTTAAAATCAAAATCAATTGTAACTAATAGGCCCCACTTCCTCTTCTTCTCTCTTCTTGACTTTTTCTTTCTCATAACTATTTTTTTTTTACAGAACAAAAAGATATTGAAGATTTTTTTCCGGAAAAAAACTAATTTCCAATAATAAAAATAAAAATAGACAATCCTTCTCATAATTTCAAACAAGATTTATTTTCTGTGATAAACAATCATTCATAATAATAAAACAAAAAGAGGATCAAAATCATTTTTGGAGTGGTGAAAAACTTTGTGATTTCTTGTCCAACTAACAATTGTCATTTCTTCTCCAACAAAAACTCCATTGCCGGCAACCTCAAATCCTAAGCTCCATTCCGACATAGCTCTACCGCTATCCGCGTCACAGTCAAATCGTCTTCTCCTCGTTGTGGTCGTCATTCTCACAACTTGAGTTGTGGACGCTGGAATCGTCGTTGCTTTAATGGCAGATCAAAGAAAAAGCTTTACCGAAGCAACAATGGTAAAATTTTGATTATTTTCACATATGGTCCTACAACTCTAGTTTATTTTCCAATTTGTCAAAATTCTATTATGTTCACAAATATTTCCGAAACTTTTAATTGTGCAATCCAGACCAAGCGAATGTTCTGATTTTGCAACACTGGTTCGTGCCGTTTTGTTTTATTTTGTTTATGCCCCAGATATTTCTGATTTAAAAATAAATTCTTTAATTTGGTCCCGTAATTCATAGGTTCACACTGATAAATTATCTATGCTACTTTGTACACAAAATATCATTGTCTATTATAGAAGAAAACATAAAACTCTCAAAGGATATTAATGATTTTGGGTGTCCATATAGATACTAGCTATATTATGGATGATTTTGGGTGTCCATGTGGACACTGGCAACATAGTACACATGTACACACTTATTTGTGTACAACATTTACATTGTGCACCTTTACTATTATCACTTTTCATTATATGTAAATAAATCAAAATTAATTCTCAATATAAAGAGTATCATTTACAAACAAAACTCTCACATCTGCACACATGCGTTATATTTGCACACATGTACACATCTTCCGTTTGTTTTTTTTAAACGTGTATACTATTATCATGGTTAATTGTACATGGTTGATTGTACATACTATTATCATGGTTGATTATATATGACTACACACGAGATGTCACACATTAAAATATGGAGAATTATGCTTACACATGTACACCAGTATATCGTATAACCTTTCTTATATGTACACAAAGCAAAACATATTTCAAAAAACATAAATTAATGTGCATGTACATAACTTGATTCATTAGTAGCGTGGCACAACAATACATATTCAAGTTCCAGAATGTGTATAATCGTATGTTGTCCATACATCTCATCTATCATACTATCTAATTGGATAATTTTGCAAGTTTCAGAATGTGTACAATTGTATGATGTCCATGTGTACACACAAATTTTACTATCATGTACAATGATTCACTTGTATAATATTGTCCACGCGTATATCAATGCATAGATACCCACATGTAAGATCAAATTTTGTTTTTGAGCAACAATAACAAAAGACATGTGTGTACACATATAGAAACTTAAACAAATAAGAAACTAAGACAAATGGATATGTTATTTTGTGTACACTTTTTATGTGTACACATGTACATCAAAGTTAAGACAAATGGACATGTTATTTTGTGTACATTTTGTATGTGTACACATGTACATCGAAGTTAAGACAAATAGACATGTTATTTTGTGTACACTTTGTATGTGTACACATGTACATCAAAATTAAGACAAATGGACATGTTATTTTGTGTACACTTTGTAGGTGCAAACGTAATTTTATGTTTTATTCATATCTAATGATTTTTAGCTTTGATTTCACATGTAATTTATTTTATTTTTCAATGCATTTAAGAATTAATTATGAAAATATATTGCCCAATTTCATCAACAGAGAGTTGGAAAACGTTAGAGACCAAAAATGCACAATTAACAAATTTTGGGTTAAAAACGAAATTATACAAAATGTTAAGGACCAAAAATGCAAAAAAAATCCAAAAGTAGCCATTAATGTTCACAAGCTTTTACAGTCTCGTAACTTCGAGAGAGATGAGATAACGACACTGGAAATGTTGTTTAAACGCAAAAAACCACGACATATCTAGGCTTCATCCAAGTAGGAGAAGACAAGAAACTTTTGCGGCAAAAAAATTGTTCATATTAACACTACATTCAGCTGAGACCGCTCAGCTTCTTCATCTTCATCTTCTTTAATCTTTAAGATTATTGTAACAGAAAAAGAAAAAAAAACGTCTTTATGTTACAGAGAAAGAGAAAGAGAAAGAGAAAGAGAAAGAGAAAGAGAAAAGAGAAGAAAAAACAAAATTAAAAATTGTGGAGTCCATTTAGTTTCAACAGTGCACACAATTAGAAAATAGTTAGCTTGTGGTTTTGATAAACTACCTTAGGAGCAATAACTGCCCTAAGGTGTAATAAAAAACTTGAAACTGTCTTTGAGTGAAAATAATTCTTCTCTTTGTTTGTTCAGAATATCTAAAAAGAAGTGTCTCTCACAATTTGCTTCTTTTTCATCAATTGTTATATTTAATTAATTTCTTTTTTTCAGAGATATTCTCTTAGCAAAATAACCGATAAAGATGCTTTAATTGATATTACATTTCAATTAAAAATTGATATTACATTTCATATTCTAAAGCTGATTTTGGTAAATTGATCCTCTATTCGATTAGTTGCTTCTTCCACTGTAAATCTCTAAAGTTGCATCCGATTCAAAAACCATATTTATACCATGCATTTCAGTTTGAAGACTTAACGGGTGTTTTAAACCAGCCCGTAATAGGAGTATATCTAATGTAAATCTCTATTTTTTGGTGAAATAAAATTGATTATGGAGTAAAAATGTTTCAACTTTACTCTATTTCCTATTCCATAATAGAGTGATGAACAAACAAAAAATAAATTACTCCATTTATGAAGTAAACTTTTCATTATGAAATAAGAAATAGAGTGAAGTTGGAGCATGTGTTACTCCATTATCACTTTTACTCTATTTTAGAGAAAAAATGGAAATAAGCTTGAAGTTGTCCCAAGTAATTTGTGTTTGTAAATTATCTATTTGAGAATTTTTATTTCACTCAAATTTCTTTTTCCAATTTCCTTAAACTTTTGTTCCAAGTAAAGTCCAGATGTAGGAGGCTTGGAACATTATGATAGAATTAAATTTTCGTACTTTTTGTAAGCATGTATCATAATTCAAAAGCTTTAGAAATCCCTTCATGAAAAAGCTGGTATAGGGTGGTCCTTGCATAGTCGAAAAGATACTCTCATCATACAAGGAAACTCGACAATCGCTCCAACAACTTCATCACTTGATGCAGAGGCTATGGCAACCTTGCTAGCGGTTCAACAGTTACACCAATTGCGTTATAGCAATGTGATCATTCAAGGAGACAATGCACAACTCTTCAAAAGCTTGGGAGTTCAGGAGGACAGAAAACTAAAGACAATACCTACAATGAAGCCTCCATAATGGTTCAAGACATTCTGCACCTTTCTAAGCTCAACAAATTTTCTTTTAAGAAAGTCCCTAGATCCTTTGTACATTATGTTGACCAGTTAGCAAAGAAAGCCAGATTTATGGATCAATAATGAACTATGTACTCCGTTTTCAAGTTAATGAAAATCACTACAAGAAAACATCGGTATTCTGAGGGACATACCAAGGAAAAATGAGTTCCTCGGAATTTTCTGACGAAAAATCGAGGAAATACCGAGGAAACCAAGAAATGTGGTTTCCTCGGTATTTCCTCGAAAAATTTCGAGGAAATTGCGAGGAAGACACATTTCCTCGAAAAATTTCGAGGAAATTGCGAGGAAGACACATTTCCTCAGTTTTTTTCGAGGGAATACCGAGGGACAATAGAGTTTCCTCGAAATTTCCTCGGAATGTCCCTTCACGGTTGAGGGGTTTGATTTAAAACCCCTTGTTCGTCGAAATACCCTCGAAATATTTCGAGGAAATTTCGACGAAACAAATGATTTTCGGTATTTCCTCGATATTCCCTCACAATATTCCGAGGGAATTTCGAGGAATAAGGGGTTTTAAACCAAAAACAACGTTTTGCGGATTGAATAACACGTATATAACCTTCATTAAGTGTCTTAGGCAGATTATGAAGTCAAACTTTAGGGTTTTAAACCGAAAATAATGTTTTGCGGATTGAACGGAAACCACACAACATAAGAGAAACACTTATACATTTTAATAAACGTTAAAGGAAATACTTACAATTATTTTTGTAATTATGTTATTTCATTGTTTATGATCATCTATACAAAGAAACCTCATTAGTATGAATTACATTTTTCCTCGAAATTTCCTCACAATATTGTGAGGAAATTTCGAGGAAACAGGGTTTGGGGTTTTGAAAACATCGATTTTTTTTCTCTACGTCATTTCTTATACAAATGTAATTCATACTAATGAGGTTTCTTTGTATATATGATCATAAACAATGAAATAACACAATTACAAAAATAATTGTAAGTTTCTATACAAAGAAACCTCATTAGTATGAATTACATTTGTATAAGAAATGACATAGAGCAAAAAAAATCGATGTTTTCAAAACCTCAAACCCTGTCTCCTCGAAATTTCCTCACAATATTGTGAGGAAATTTCGAGGAACCTGCTTTCAAACCCTGTTTCCTCGAAATTTCCTCACAATATTGTGATGAAATTTCGAGGAACCTGCTTTCCTCGGAATATTTTTCATTAACCCGGCAACCCTAGCCGCCAAACGTTTCGCGAAAATTAGATTAGAAGATTTCGAGGAAATTTCGAGGAACCTTATTAAATTTTGTGAGGAAATTCCGACGGACAGTGTCCGTCGGACGTCTCATAAATTAGGTTTTACGTTGTTTTCTTCCCCATTTCTCTCTGCCTCTCCTCTCTTCCTCTCCTCTCTTGCGCGGCCTCCTTCCTCTCATCTCTTCCTCTGCGCGGCAAATCCCCTCTCTTCCTCTCCTCTCTTCCTCTCCTCTCTTCCTATCATGTAAGTTCATCTCTCTTCTCTTCCTCTCTTCATAGATCGATTCTTTGGATGTTAGATCTCGAAATTTAGGTTGTTAGGAAGGAAATTCTAGGATTGAATGGATAGCTTAGGATTTTCAAGTTTGGATTGTTGTTTGGATTATTGTTATATATTTTTTTTAGTTCTTTTGTGTTTTGGGTAAAATTCAAAATGTTTTTCATGTTTTAAAACGTTTTTTTATTTTTAAAAATATGTATATGATTTTTTAAAACGTTTTTGATTTTTTAAAACGTTTTTTTTATTTTTAAAAATGTGTATATGATTTTTTAAAACATTTTTGAATTTTTAAAACGTTTTTTGATTTTTTAAAACTATTTTTATATATTAAAACTATTTTTGTACTTATTAAACTATTTTTTATATATTAAAACTATTTTTGTAATTATTAAACTATTTTGTATATATTAAAACTTTTTTTTTTAATTATGAAATTGTTGTTTTATTTTTTTTTCGATTTATTTTGTGTTTTGGTTAAAATTCAAAACGTTTTTCATGTTTTAAAACGTTTTTTGATTTTTTAAACGTTTTTTGATTTTTAAAAATGTGTATATGATTTTTTAAAACTTTTTTTGTAATTACTAAACTATTTTTTATATATTTAAACTCTTTTTTATATATTTAAATTATTTTTGTAATTATTAAACTATTTTTATATATATTAAAACGTTTTTTAAAGTTTACAGTAATAATAAAACGTTTTTTATAAATTTTAAAAATATTTAAAAACCTTTTTCTATATTTATAAACGATTTGTAATTTTTTATAAATATAAATATATATATGTATAAATCATGTATACTAAAAACTATATATAGTAATTATTAAACTATTTTTTATATATTTATATTTTTGTGATTAAAAACTATTTTTGGATTTTTAAAATTTTTATTTATTAAAACTAATTTTTAATATATTATAATTTGTACAATTTTGAATAATATTATCTAATATATTTTCAATTTCAATTTTTATTTTATATTTTATATTTTCGAATTTCATTAAAAAATTAATATTTTTTTTTTTTTTTTGAAAATTCTGAAGAAAGGGTTTCCTCAGAATATTTCGACGACCACGTCCGTAGAAAAATTTTGAGGACTTTTGTGACGAACCCTCGTCCTCACAGTTTCTTCGGAATTACTGTTCCTCGAAATTCCGTCAAAAAATTTCGAGGAAATTTCGAGGGAAAATGAAATTTCGAGGAGTTTTTTTCGAGGACCTTTTTTCTCGGTATGTCGTCGGAATACGGTTATTCCGACGACATACTGAGGAAAAAATCTCTCAATATCTGCGTGTTTTTTTGTAGTGAATGTTTGACAAAAAAGCATAAATCATTATTCAAAAAGGATAATCTCTTTTGTTCTTCTTCCATCGAGAGAAAAGAAACACCTGCTGCAATCCACCTAACATGGTCGAGGATCAAAAAGGTCTAATACGGTATTACCTGGATTAAACAAAAAACATATTCCCAAAATACTAAAAAAAATATTCAGCTAAATCGTAAAAGATCATAAAACTAATCTTTAACAAACTAGGAGGAAAAAAGAAACAAATGAATACAATTTTATTCAACCATAAAATCAAAACAAAAATGGTTTTGTTCTGGTCAACAAACGAAATATTTATTTCCTTATTTTAAAATATTTAGATTTTCCCAATTATATTTTTCTATATTAGAAATTTAGCCAAATTTCTTCCTTTGTTCGTGTGACATATTAATATAGTATGATGTGCTTTCTGTATTTGTTGGTAAATTATTTGTTCCAAAATAATATCGTCCAATGTAATAGCTCCCACTTCCGTTTTATTATACTACAGAGGGCCTGACTGGTGTAACCGCAGCGGTTGCGGTTGCGGTTGCGGGAGTTTGCGGGTGCGGGTGGTTGCGGTTTTAAGCGTTTTTTAGAGATTTGTACGACTGGTATAGCTGTTAGAAATTGTTGCGTTTGCGGGACTCTTATGACTGGTAAACTACAAAACGCAACATCTGTTAAATAATAATTTAACAATATTTACATTTTATGTAATTATAAAAATATTAAAAATCATAATAATATGATAAATATAAAATTTATATTTATAAAATCATATTATTCAATTTTAAAAATTTATAGAAAATATTTTAGTTTTGAGTTTTTATAATATAAATTGAAATATAATATGAATACATTTTACAATTTCTATTATTTCAATTGAAAATTTTTATTGGATATTTTTAGTATTATTTTATTTATTCTGTTTTTAAAGAAAAAAATTTACCCTCCCGCAACCGCCCGCAACCGCAAACGATAGCTGGAACCAGCTTTTGATTTTAAGAGGTTCGGAGCGGTTTGAAGCGATTTGTAGCGTTTTCTGTGATTGTTTCGAAATGCCAACAACCGCTATAAACCGCAAAAGCTGCGTTTGCGGGTGGTAGCGGAAAAACCAGTCGTCACCAGAGTGTTTCTGAAAAGAAAAAATACTACAGTATCTTGTATGCCATTGATTATTGTATATGTTTTCACCAAACTGTCTAATGTCGTTTATTGTAAAACTTTTTTTTTTTGAAAAAGGGCATTCTAATGTATTGTAAAACTTGTAGTAGTGATCTATTGAGAACAAAAAGAATCATACTAACATGAGTTACAAAAAAAATTCTACTAACATTTTGCATTGAAAATCTGAAGTTGTTTTTGGTCCAGTCTTAGAGGAGTAATGTTTTTATTTTTTGGTCATCACTCCATTTTTCACTCCATTTCCAATTCCATTCTCAATTTTAGAGTAAAATATGGAGTGGGGTTGGAGATGCCCTTAAAAATACTCAAACTGCAGATTTTTCATAAGAAAGTATGAGTATTTTTCATTTTTATTCTGTCATATAACATTGACAAAAAAAATTGTATACAGTTTTGCATCTTATTACGACGTAAATGACACATATATATATATTTGAAATTTCAGTGGGGTGGAATGGTTTTGGATACACAAATTTTGGGTATTTGGATCTGTTGATCCATGATTTAACTATCAAGATAGGATACATCGTTTTCATATATCCGTGTAAACCTTACAATATCTATCTAAAAATAATCATAAATTTTATATTTGAAATTTGAAATTTTATATGATGTTTTTATTTTTTTTCTTTTGAGAATAATGTTTTATATTTTAAAACTATAATATTATAACAAATAAAATATTATCATAAAATAATATTCTACATAAACTCTAATACATCAAAATTATTGTTTATAAAATAGAAATTTAATATATTTGATGTGTTGATCAGAATATCAAAAATTCAAGAAATATGGATCTAATTTTGACGAATATGAGATTTTATCATTTGGATGGGGAACGAGTCCCTCTGAAATGGATCTCACGTCGGATACATATCTCAGATAATAATTATACCCCTAAGCATTTACCACAGTTAAAATAAATTACTATTTTTGCAAGTATAATGTATTCGTAGATGTTTTATAATACTCCTTCCTTATGTTTCTTTTATAAGTATGTTTTAGTATAAACACACAAATTAAGAAAAAATAATAATTTACTAAAATTATTTGATTACAAAAGTAACTAAAAGTAATTAATCATTGTTATTTTAAACACATAAGAAAAAAGATTACATTACTTTTTAATATTTTAATCAGTTATTTTAAAAATTTGAATACAAAATTTCAAAACATCATACAAATTGAAATAAAAATATTTTCTAATCATACAAAAAGAAACAGAGGGAGTATAATATTTTATCAGATTTCCAAAACTAAATTTGCGATATTGTTATCAATATACTCTAGCCACTTAACCATAGCATGCATTTCCAATAACATGTTCTTTCAGTTTTGTTTTGTATGTTGTGCATGACTTTTTACCTAGTATATGACACCATCGACGTACCATACTATGTATTAATGTATATATATTGTGTGATAAATCTATAGAAAGGCAGAAAACATAACTTTTTCTAGATTAACTTATGGACTATATTGTCTCAGTCATTAGTTAAGCATAATGTATGCATAGATTTGAAAAAATAAGCGCACACAGTGTATAACAAACCAAAAACAATAACTACGTCTTTTTTTTTAACACAGCCAAAAACAATAACAAAGAGACACAAATTTGTGACAAGAAAAAAGTAACACAAGGGCTGTGAATGTAACGCAGTAGAGATATGGGAGAAATACAGGAGAATTTAGCATGCAGTCTGATCTGCATTTATGTTCCATTCACAATTAATTTGCAGAATAAAAAATTAATAATAAAATAATTACTGATCTGTATGCAGTTCAAGTTATGTTTATAAAAAAATTGTCCTGCAAATAAGAAGAAAAGAGGTCTAACCAAATGCTGAGGCCCAATGGGTGAATTTCATTTTTCTTTTTTTTTATCTTTTTGTTAGGCACATGCTAAGAGGAAACGTGAGAATCAATCTCATGTGATACTACACACATATATAACAATACTAAATATTTTTATGTAATATTTATATAAACAAAAATCACATATGTGATAGTTGATTTTATTTTTTTATTGATGATGATTAACATAAATAAACTAATTACAGTGGTTTACAAAAGTTAAATAAATATCAATGACCAATTCTTCAAAATAGTTTCTTTTAATTTTTTTTTCAAACTTTTCCTTTTGAAATAAAAAAAAACTTTTGAAACTATATTTAAAAATTTCTTTAAAATTTTAGTTTTAATTTTTTTTTAAAAAAAAAAAATTAAAATCACGCAAAAGTATCTGAAACCATCCAAACGTATACGGATAGTTTTATCAGAAATATTCAAAGTAATCTGAATTATTTGAAATTTTAATCTAAATAATCCTAATTATTTGTTATATTATTATAAAGAACGGATATTTTACCTAAATTTCCCGAACTAGAACCAAATAAGAACCAATTTTTTGGATATTTTATGATTTCTAGTTTGCTATCTGAACTGAACCGAACCCGGAACTATCTGAACGAAGTCGATAATAGGTTAGATAGTAAATGGATCCTATAATTCCCTATTTGGGCTACCCGATATCCGAAATATCCGAACCGAACCAAAACGATATCCTAAATGCCCAAACCTAATAAATTTGTATCTATGATGAATTTAAAATTTTATTTTATTTATTGAAATGATGATATTTATTGTTATTTCTCAACATGATATTTATTATCTATTTATAATAAGTTGTTTTTTTGTTTAGATATTTAATTTTATTTTAAAATTAAAATTTATTTGAATACAATAATTTATTTAAATATAATAATCTATTAATCTACTTGATCTGCATTTGTTCTGCTTGATCTGCATGATTTGCATTTGTTCTGCATGATCTGCATTTTGTTTGATCTGCATTTTTTGATCTGCAACACCCATTCGAAGCCAAGGTTCCAAGAAATGCACTTTATATAGTTATAAAATGATAAGACTGGGCCCTATAGACATAGCTTTTGACCCTTAGAATCTGTGAAAGGAGAGAAAGACTCTTCCAATGTGTGGCCATTGATTGATACAAAGACTCCTCAACGATCCAAATGGCCACATTTGACTCTTCTCTCTCCTCTCTCATCCATCTTTTTATTTTGAAAAAAGTTCTCTCTCACCCATCTTCATTCCCAAAAATAAAATGAAATAGGGCCTACAGGCCAATAGGATCTTCTTTTTTTTTTTATCAAGGCCAATAGGATCATTTATATTTTGCAAATGGCTCGTAAATCATGGTGTCCACTATCCCCGACACACTGACATGACCAAGGTTCGATACCCTCCTCTTTTACTAAACGTGGGAAAAGGTTATTTCTCTCGTTTCGCGCTATGTTTGTTTCACTGAGAAAGTATTTGAAATGAAATGCAACGTGAAAACATGACTGGACAAGAAAAGTCAAGAAGCTCTAACTAAAGAGGTTGAAAATGTTTCGATCTACAGCCTAAGTTTGTGAGGCAAACAGGTTGAAATTCATTAAGCGATAATCGATCTCAAATTTAACTGTAACAAAATCTTTGGACTACTAACAATCATTTGTAAATTTGATTTAAGAATCTTATTCTCTCTACTGACAAATATATAGAACTTTTTATAGCGAATAATTATCCGAATATTTAATTATTAGTACCTAATGGTAGTGTAGGATCGTTTAAAATCATTAGCTTAACCTAACAATTCATTAAATAAGGATTCAGAATATAGATTACGCCGCACACATGTGAAGCGGCACATGGACGCACAAAATTGTTCGTTGGCCTCAATCTGCTCCGAGAAGTCGCGTCCCTATTCTCTTTAGTTTTTTCTTTGTATATAAATATGGCTATGCAAATGCCAATTTGCTTATGCTGTCTACTTGTTTAAGTTTATACCAATGTTATTTATTCTTCTTATTTAATAGTTTAAGTGAGTAAAGAAAATGTCACTTTGCTTTTGTTGTCTTTAAAGCTAATGTTCGATCATTCTATAATTGTAGAAAAAAAACTTGTAAACGAAGAAAGAAGTGCAAAAGAAAAGAAAAGCGTTCAAGTTTGCTTAATTTATAATTATAAGTTTTTTTAGAAACAATTTATAATTATAATTTATCATCTTTAAATGTTATAATAACCCATTGGAAGTTCATCAAGTATATAATAATGTTCTGTAACAAATAAAATATTGATATCCAACGGAGCGGGTAAGAAACAACAAATTACTTACTTAATGTGGGTCATTTTATCCACTCTCCAAATCTGCAATGAACTAGACTCGAAGAATCGGAATGGGACATTACTATATTTCTTAGCGTGATCGATGAAAACACTTTTTCTTACTAGCTAGTAATACTAATACTTCACTGGTTTGACATTGAAGTATTAAAAAGAGATGAGAAATAATAAAAATACTAATGCTTATGTATCATTTGTGTTTGGTACACTGAACCACACAAACACATGATGTGATATGATTGTTAAGTTTTGTTTGTGTTTCATTGTCCAAAAAAGTTCTTAATCAAAGTAAGGGTATGAAGAGACAGAGCTAAAATAATAGCAAGAAGACGATAGGAAATCAGTATTACAAAAAATTCATAAGCAAACTCAGAGCATTTTCATTGAATAGTATCTTAAAGATAGTGTCTTTCAAATAATTAAAATTTGAGAAAACGAAAAAGTGAAAAACCATAAAATAGAAAAAGGAAAGGTCTCTTATACGAGATTTCCAAAAAAATTGTTGAGAAATCCACTTATACTCCTTATGTTTCTTAAAAGGCCACATTTTAACATTTTCTTCTTGATTTTATTTATCTTAAATATTACTGGTTATATATGTGTAATTAATAATAATATAAATGTGTTTTATTGAATTTTTAAATTTGTTTGAAAAATGTAAAATTGATACTTAAAGATGGAATAAGTATCTTTTGTCAGCTTATATATATACATATTTAATTAAATAGTTGAAAAATTCATTTGAATCTCTATGCAATGTTGAAGTTTCTACTACATTAAATTTACAGCGGAAATTCGTTACATGCATCTTGTTTTTTTACTTATTTTTGTTTACTGATAACTATGTGAAATGATATATTAATTTTTTAAAAAGTCAACTACAAAGTGCTGGTAAGTATGGCCGATCTTACATTACATGTTAGTATACTGTGCATTATGTTTTTAAGATTTTTGTATTTACATAACCAAAAAAGGTTGTATTGGATTTGGACTCAAAACTTGTATTTCAAGCGACGACGAGTTTTTGTTTTGTGTATTTCACTAATATATAATGCCCTTACCAAAAAAAGTATAAACATATGAATATCAATTAACTAATTAGTCTAACAAAATAAGGTTGAGACGAGCAAAATAAAATAAACATTGTGCGGCACGAGACGCTGCATAGCGTCAAAATGACAGTTGATCAGTTTGAAGCTGTATTGGATTTTACAAAACATCAAACTGGTCAGTGCTTTCCACGCTCACTAATAGCCAACGCCAACCAACCGTTTAACACTTCTAAAACTCCTGCATTAAACTATTCCACTATATATTTTTAATCATTTTAACTGACAAAAATATGATAAATTAATTAATTAAGTTAATCCGGTCAAACGCATAGTTTTCTGTGGTTGCCATTTTTCGTATTTAGTATTGCTCCTTGGCCTCGATAACAATTTTAAATTAATTTGTAAACCTTGCTGAATGATTCGAGGAGGTGTATTCAACTAAGAATCTGAAATGATTTGTATTAAAACGAAAAATCCACTGTTATTCAAATGTGAATTTAGAAAAATTCTTCAAAATCTAGTATTATTGAACTTGACATTTTATAAAATATTATGAAATTCACTGTTATCGAACAAAATTTAAGTCAGAAATTTTAAAGTATTTCAAGTGTTTCTAGAATGTTTGAGTGGAATTTTTTAGTTACAAAAAAATAAAAATCCAGCTGTTTTAAATGAGATTATATAACAAAAATCACACTAAATTCTCTAAATTTTCTTGTAATCAATCATCTACAAACTCACTAAAAATCAAATCGTTTCAAATTTTAAATTCAATACACCCTCTGGTTATATTTATTTTCACAGGTCAATGATCTGCTTATCGTAATCATGGAAACAGAGAAAACAAAAGGTTCTGTTTCAAAAAGAAATGTATTTCCTTACACAAGGATGACATGATGGTTAGTAGTGCATCATCTGTCGCTACTTGCTAGCAATTTTATTTGCTTGCAGTCCTCCCTCTGTTTTATATTAATATATCGTTGTAAATAAATTTTTTGTTGCAAAATAAGTGTTGTTTAGCATTTTTATGTAGAATTTATTAACTTTAGTTTCCGGTGTATTTTTCTATTTGTTGAAATATGAGTAGGTGTATGTATAATGATGTTTTTATATAAAAAATGAAAAATTAAATGATTTCTTAATATGTATGCACAAATCTAAAATGACACTTAATATAAAACAGATGGAGTAATATTTTTAAAATTGTGGAGTTTTAAGCTTTGAATGGTGACCGACAAAACCATCGTTAATAGTAAAAAACTTTTCTACAGAAATCTATATATCTATACATTTTTGTTATTATTAAAACTGCACCATACTTATTACTCCCTCTATTTCTAACTAATATATGTTTTGAGATTTTCACACTTTTTAATAAAACATATTAAAACTTACTTATTAATGCATAATTTTTTGTTATTTTATATTCCCTATATTTCTAAGCCAATAAGATTTTAAGAAATACAATTAATGTTTTTGAGATTCACAATTTTTTATCATTAGTTTACAAAAAGTACATTGAAAATATGAAAAAATACATCTTTTTGAAACAAAATTTTTTTCTAGAACATACATCTTTTAGAAACAGAAGAAGTACATAATTATCTTTATTACACAACTATATGCATGTTAAAACTGCACCATAGTTAATTTGATATTTTTATGTTTTTTAATAAGTGTCACTTTAACACTTATTACAGAGATTTAAGAACTTATATAATAGAATGTATCCTTACTTAATGTATAATTGATTAAATAAGAATTATTTAAATAAAATTTTGTTAGTCATTCAAAATAGTAAAATGGATCTAATGTACAAAATTACATTGTATTATAGAATGCCATTTTTTTGAAACAATATAAAAACATAAAGTGACACTTAATATGAAAACATGTGAAATATTTGTGAAGTGAGTAGTGTTACATCACGATAATTAACAATACTCCATCCAAAATATGAGCAGAGAGATGTAGCTTATATGATTTCTTTTCGGTAAACTGTCTTATTAGTTCTTACCTGGATCCATGATAATTGTGTGAGCAGAGAGATGTGTCTAATATGTATTAAAAAGGGTTTTACAACAGGTTTCCTATAATTTAAATTTTTAAAGATCTCTACTTCTTAAAAGTTTGGTGTAATTTTATTTAGTGGTTGAGTGCATAAAAAATATGCACATATGTGCCAGGTTCATATGAGATAGGTTATGAATCTTAGTCGATCACTGTTAATAGTAAATGAAAATAAATGTGTTTTTTTCGAGATTTTGATAACAAAATATGTCAAATAAATCATGCATTTATTCTAACAGTCGATAACTCAATATTACTGGTCAAAAAGCTTCTAAGTGTGCCTTTTACTTTCACGATAAAGTTGGAAAATATAAGCAACTTTAGTCTTTTTAAAACATCACTAGAAATCTATACTTTATTCAGCATACCCCCGCTTGCCAGTTATCATGAATGATAAATACGTGTGGCTCGTGTGGCCTTTCTGCTGGTGGAACTGGAATCTTTGAATTCTAAAACAATAGATTGAAGGAACAACTCATCAGATTCACTCCCACGTGGGGGGTTTTTTTGGTGCGGAAAAGTTGATAGTAAGATCAGAGAAAACATAAATTAAATTAATATTGGGTTTTCTGGATCGTGATTTCTCATTTTTGAGTATTGTTTCGTCACGTCTATGGTGAATCAATATAATAATCTGACCCCAATTGTAGAAAGGTAATGCTTAAAGAAAAGTTTGTTGCTAAAAAAATAGAGTTTTATTTGTTTTATGATTTTTGGATCATTCGTGTCAGTATTGATTATTGAACATGAGATCCAGGACCAGAGCCAAAAGAAAAGAAAAAGTTTGTCCCACCGGATTTTTAACTAGGGGTTATGACCGAACTGGACAAACCTATTCATCTTGCTTTGCAAGCAATAAACAACAACAGACCATCGATTCTACAAAGTAGTCATCATAACTTTTGTTTTAATTGGGGCATTTGTATCGAAATCCAACTATTTTTAGGAAAAACATTGTTGACGACTAGTTTCATCCCAAATCTTCAAATAAAATTTATCGCATGCCTCTATTTTCATATGGTCGTGTAATATTAATTTTGTTTTCAGTCGAAATCGAACTTTATTATGACTAATAGTTTTTTTACCTTGCTCTAAACTATGCTTGGCTGCTTTATTACTAACCTATATTCCCAAACACTTACAATTTATTAGTCAAAAAAAACACTTACAATTTATTTTTTGTGGAAGTTGAATTCATAGGAAAAATAGCTTTACCAGTTTTTAAACAAGTGATTATTATAAAAACTATAAATTAGAAGAGTGTAGTAATTGTATTCTTTTTGTACCTTCGAGAGCTTTTCAAGTTGACATTTTTTGTTAGAACGATAATTTTATATTAGTTTAATTTACACAAAATGAGAAAAAAACAAGAATGAAGGGAAATCTCAACCGCAGAAATAGTAGCATTGATATTCATTTTTATATTTGTATGACTAATGTGCTACTATTATGATGAGGACCTCAAGTCAGTAGCCGAACCACCAACTCATGAGAGCAACCATACAAGCTACAATGGAGCCAGAAGCAACATAGGTGCATTCAAAATGCCATATCTTTCAAATCAGGACGGTTTTAATAACGAGGCTAATTTTATTGGATTCTACACTTAAGAAGGAGTCCAAAACAATTTGAATTTCAAGAAAAGATTCACGGAGCAGGAAGTTATGAATTTTACAAGTTGGAGGTTTTCCAGTCCATCCGTTTGCGAGTACCGGTCTTTAGAAGAGAATTTCAAACCAACCAAGAAGCGAACCGAGCCAAATTCAGCTATGGAATTCAAGATGGATCTCTTAGCTTTCCAACAAGCCAAGAATGAGGAGAAAAGCCCACATAATTATGAAGTTATGATCCAATCATCAAAACCGGCCAAACCAGTTCTGCACTTACTTCAATTGGAAGCTAACCGGTTCAATCAGTTTCAAACCAGACAATGGCGACCAGGAGATCAATCTACACCTTCAGGGAGTTCATCCAATGATCCAGACAAGTTCATAGGATGCACCAGCAGCCAGAGGATCAGGAGGATTCTCTTGCAATCACACTTACCATATTTGGATGCATTAACACTAAAGGAGGATATGATCACATCTTGCACTTTAGCTCTCCAACGTCTATTTCTTCCAAGGTGCTGCGTTTTTAAGTCATCCTTAGTCATTCTGGAAGTCCCAAAGACGCACCACTTCCTTCCCAAGCTATCTAGATACAAGGAGCCTTCAACTTACCTTATTTGGCCGGATTATGCTACAATCAAGTCCAACGGCTCCTTTTTTATTTACTACAGTTTCTTTTCTTGTTTAAGTCAATTGCATTGCTTTCTAAGAGCTCTATATAAAGCTCATGTCAACCATTTGTAAGAGTTACCTTTGATCATTTTATATAAAACCGAGAATTTTCTCCTTAAAGCTTTGCTTTGTTTCTTTTGTTCTTCTAAGTGATTTGGTGGATTTCATTGCTTAGTGAACGTGTAAGTCTCTGTCTTTGTGTGGATTCACTGAGATTGTGGCTTGTGAGTTGTATCAAAGGCCATCCGCAGCCTTTGTGGTGCTCTTCAACCCATCATCATCTTGCTATCTATTAGTTTGCTTGAAGGTCTGTTCATCCAAGATTTTTGTGAGCCTTTGATAGCTTAGGCTTGTATCATTTCTGGTATCAGAGCTGAAGTTCCTTCAGCATCAGGTCATATCTATCCTTGTCTCTTTTATTGCATTTTTAGTTTCATTTGTTTTTGCATTCTTAAATCAAAAAGCTATAAAATTTGTTTGTTCTTTGTTTCATCTAGTTCTGTTTTGCATAATCATATAAAACCCATAAAAAGTCATATTTGATTCTGTTGCATCTAGTTTATCATGTTCCTCTTTTCATAAAATCATAAAATCCATAAAAAATCGCATTGCTTGCAATTTCTGTCCTTTTTCTTGCATTTGCTTGTTCTTGGTCTTATAACCAGTGATAGGCACGAAAAGGATAGCTCATTGTCTTGTCTGATTCATTTAGAAAACTCAAAAAAAAATCATCTTTGTTTGCATTTACTTTCATAGCTCCACTTTCCTTTTTCGGTTTATTTGCATCAATAAAAAAAAATGTTTTAAATTCTTCTTTTTTTGTTTCCTTTATATTGAAAACCACAATAAATTTTTTATTTGCTTGTCTTAGTTTATATATTTCGTGCTTCTATTGAAAAAAAAAAAGTTAATTTTTCCATTTGATTCTTATTTGTCAAAAAGAAAGAGAAAAAAAAAATATTAAGTTTCCAATTTTTGCTTGTTCTTCTTTCTTTTGTTAGACCACGACTTGATACTTTTATCCTCTGATTTTGCAAGGTTAAACAATCTTAGAAACCATGGAGAGTGAAGAAGAAGCTGAAGAATACAACACTTCAGAAGTAGATTGGGGAGAAGAAGCTGGTCCAGATTGTTGGAGTGATGGGGAGGACCACACTGAAGGCTATTGGTACATAGATCCTGATCCAGAGTGTGCCCCAAACGATGATCTAGGAGGTCAGGAAGAACCAGAACCATTGAAGCAGTATTCAACTTGTTATGGTGCCAAATCCCAGCTCATCTATGATCAAGACTACTCATCTGATTATGAGGAAAGTTATGAAGGGGAACTTTATGGTCAAGCCTATCCAAGGAGAATGAAGACCACAGTGGCTGCACCAGCAAGATCTTACCATGGGACTCGGACAAGACATGCTCAAAGCAAACCATGGAGCCACAATGGTGATCAGTTCTATCAGAATTGCTTGGATGCACCATCTATACATTTTTCTGGTCAAAAGCAAGGACCAAGTTCATACCTAAGGTGGGAGGACGACATGGAGCAATGGTTTATAGCTTGGAGAATTCCAGAGAAGTTACAACCATCTTATGCAAGAGATACCTTAGTTGGAGAAGCATACAAATGGTGGGACCAAGTAGATACTGATCGGATCTATTACAATGATCCACCTTTTACTTGGACAGAGATGAAGAGGCTCATGTATAGGCAGTTTGTGGAAAGAGCACAGAACCATCAGAATGTGTCTACAAACAGAGTGGTACAATCCCAAGTCTTGCAGCCGGCAAACAAGAGGCAAAGCTCAAAACCAGTGCATACGCCTCAAGTCAAACAAAACCAAGGTGAATACTTTAAATCTTTAAAACCACCTGAGGTTATTTGTTATAGGTGTCAAGGCCATGGTCATCTTGCAAAAGATTGTCCCACAAAACGAGCTGTGAAGTTAGCAAAAGAAACTAACTTGGAGGTAAGTGATTCCTTTACTAGCTTGGATGATTCTTTTGATAGGATAGATAAAAAGTTTGAAGAACTTCTCAACTTGATGAAAGCTAGATATAATTCTGTTTCTAGTAATTCCATGACTGTCTTAACACACTTGTCAAGTGCCCAAGAGGTTGAAAATATTTCAGGTACTAACATGGAAATCAAGGAACAAGAACCCAACCTTGCTGTGCAAGCAAGTCCAAGACTTGAAATTTTTCAAGTCCCAACTAATGATGAGGTGATTTCTGAACTTACTGTGAATAATCCTACTTATCAAAACACTGGTATGATGCACTTGCACTCTGTCCAGAATGTTGATGCAGGTCTCAGTGAAGGCCAAGAGAATGTGTCTGAGAGACTAGAACAAGAAGAAATCATCCTTGAACCCGATCCACTTCAGGTAAGTGATCCTATCCCTTGTTTGCTTACTGAAAACTTGGATAATGTGCACACTGATTTATTAGGTCCTGATAAATGTGAGGAAAAACCAGGCAGTTTAGATAAGTATGTAGATTATACTTCTTTTCTTATATCACACTTAGAGAGGAAGCAAGAGATTTTAACATCTACTGAAAATGGAATTTTTCAAAACAATTTATATGCTGATTATTCCATGACTTCTATAACACACTTGTCTTTAGCCAAAGATGTTGAGTCTATGACAGGAACCAATGCTGAAGATTCCAGAGGAGATCTACCCAAAGCCAAGATCACACCAGACCGGACCAGAGGAGTAATCCTATCCTATTTTTCCAAAGAAGAACCACCAGATGTGCCATCAAAGTTCAAACCAAAACAATACCAAGGTAAGACCCTAGAATCTCAAAAGAGGATGAAACCTGACTTGCTCTATCTTGGTGCAGATAAATTGGTTTTGAGGACAAAACCTTTTGAAGAAGGAGGGAATGATGAGGACCTCAAGTCAGTAGCCGAACCACCAACTCATGAGAGCAACCATACAAGCTACAATTGGAGCCAGAAGCGACATAGGTGCATTCAAAATGCCATATCTTTCAAACCAGGAGGGTTTTTAATAACGAGGCCAATTTTATTGGATTCTACACTCAAGAAGGAGTCCAAAACAATTTGAATTTCAAGAAAAGATTCACGGAGCAGGAAGTTATGAATTTTACAAGTTGGAGGTTTTCCAGTCCATCCGTTTGCGAGTACCGGTCTTTAGAAGAGAATTTCAAACCAACCAAGAAGCGAACCGAGCCAAATTCAGCTATGGAATTCAAGATGGATCTCTTAGCTTTCCAACAAGCCAAGAATGAGGAGAAAAGCCCACGTAATTATGAAGTTATGATCCAATCATCAAAACCGGCCAAACCAGTTCTGCACTTGCTTCAATTGGAAGCTAACCGGTTCAATCAGTTTCAAACCAGACAATGGCGACCAGGAGATCAATCTACACCTTCAGGGAGTTCATCCAATGATCCAGACAAGTTCATAGGATGCACCAGCAGCCAGAGGATCAGGAGGATTCTCTTGCAATCACACTTACCATATTTGGATGCATTAACACGAAAGGAGGATATGATCACATCTTGCACTTTAGCTCTCCAACGTCTATTTCTTCCAAGGTGCTGCGTTTTTAAGTCATCCTTAGTCATTCTGGAAGTCCCAAAGACGCACCACTTCCTTCCCAAGCTATCTAGATACAAGGAGCCTTCAACTTACCTTATTTGGCCGGATTATGCTACAATCAAGTCCAACGGCTCTTTTTTTATTTACTACAGTTTCTTTTCTTGTTTAAGTCAATTGCATTGCTTTCTAAGAGCTCTATATAAAGCTCATGTCAACCATTTGTAAGAGTTACCTTTGATCATTTTATATAAAACCGAGAATTTTCTCCTTAAAGCTTTGCTTTGTTTCTTTTGTTCTTCTAAGTGATTTGGTGGATTCCATTGCTTAGTGAACGTGTAAGTCTCTGTCTTTGTGTGGATTCACTGAGATTGTGGCTTGTGAGTTGTATCAAAGGCCATCCGCAGCCTTTGTGGTGCTCTTCAACCCATCATCATCTTGCTATCTATTAGTTTGCTTGAAGGTCTGTTCATCCAAGAGTTTTGTGAGCCTTTGATAGCTTAGGCTTGTATCATATTATTTGTAATAAACCAAATTGACTATAAACATAGTTCATAGAAACTGAAGCATGTAAGCATGACTAATATATAGTAATCACATATATAAAATTCGGAGGTTGGGGGTGTAGACTTGTAGTTATCAAGCTGTATGCTTCGTGGCGCCTTACAAAAAGAAGAACAAAGTTCTGCATCTTTTGCTTTTTTTTTCCATTTTCTTTTGCTTTATTTTATTTAACTAATAGAACCACTTACTTATCTTTCTTTTTATTAACCACTCACTTATCGATATACACGCACGTTTCTTTTATCGCTGAAGAAAAAGTCAGCTGTTTTTGGAAATAGAATGGATAGTCAAAGTCGGAAGCATAATTCATATATGAAATTATACTTAGTATTATACGTATTTTTCCAAAGGGATCTTAAACTTAACATTTAGTATTGTATTATATCGTTTCTAACTATACCGTTCAGTATAAATATTTTCTTACCATTCAGTATAAATAATTTTTTTACCACTTAGTATAAACAATTTATTAAGAAATTGAGAATAAAAAACATAAAACATTGTAAGTTGCTATTGTTTGGCCAAATGAAGATGAAATCGTATCTCAAATTTCAGTAGAAAAGCAGTTCAAAAGAAAAATTTCAGTAGAAACGTTAAAGAAAAAATTGTCGTCAGTACTATCCCTCTGGGGACTAGGTAAGTTTTGCTCTATATCTGGACAATAACGAAAACTAAAAATATAATACACACTATACATATTTTTCCAAATTAAAAATGTTATTTTCTGCCAAATTTACAGCTTTTCTAACTTTTAAAATGTTACTTTCCGCCAAATTTGAGCGTGTTTAACGTAGCATTTGTTTAGGCGGAGACTGACGTCATAAAAGTTGTCGTGGAGTGGAGTAAGACTGGTGAGGTGGATAGAATCTTAGGAACGGTCACATTTGATTTTGCCTTTCTAAAATCTTTGCCCATAACCGTGACAGGTCGATAGATCCATCTGGCCATTTTAGTTAGGAACTCTCTCCTTATTTCTTACTTTGCCTAACCTCTTTGGTCCTTTCGTCAACCGCTTGTCGGATAATTTTATTCTTAGGTCCGACCGGACCAAGTTAGCCATATTACTGCACTTATTTGTATAATCACTTACCGTTTTTTTTTTGAGAAAGGCACTTACGGTGTTGGTGACCAGAGTGCAGCTCTTTTCAGGTGTGATGGTTACTTAGTTAGGTAGTTATAGTAAGATCATCTTCTCTCAGATTTCAGATAGTAAATACAAAACAAAATTTAGATTGACATATCTCATTTGGAATATTTTCTTAAATATAACATTTGAAATATTTTAAACTGATTTTTGATGAACATTTTAACATTTGAGATATTCACTTATTAGAATAATTTTTCTTTGCTTTTATTTGTTTTAATTTTTTTTTGAACACTCATTTTTGAGATATTTTGCATTAAAATGCTTTAAAAGTTTAAAAATTATAAGATTTACAATTTTGCAGAAATTATATGAATTAAGCTTGATTTTGGCAAGTGATACAACAGAACTATATACAATATCTCTTAAAATGATATAATCATTTAACAACATGCTAATGTTGAAATGATTTACGAATCTCATAGAAAACAATAAAAAGCTTATTCTGTAGCTATTTCTAGATATCAACTAGTCACCTTTTTAATTTGGTGTTAGACTCACCATTTGTTCTACCTACCTAACATTTTATCACATGTGGTTGGTGGCAGAATTGATATAAAACTTTGCGTGTTATTCTATTTTTTGGATGAATGTCTTATTCTATTTTTTTGTAGTTAGAAGTTAATAACCAGCTTGATTATTAGTATGCTTAAAATTAGCGAAAATCAATTCAAACTGATGTCGAAAACATGCCGATAGATTTGATTCTTGGTAAAAGCCCCATTTAACGTTTAGAATTTGTTTAATTTTGATAGTCAACCCATCAAATTTTATGGGAAATTTGTCCCTATCTATTCTATTAATTCTTCAACATGTCCAATTGATAGTAAGTTATGTCCAATTTAAAATATAACTGCATCTAAAATATAACTGTCATATAAAATATATCAATATTATTAGAGATTATTATGTTTAATATTATTAGAGATTATTACGTTTGATTTTGATTTTTGATGGACTCAAACTCGCAGAAATCAAGTTCTACTTTTCGAATCTCAATCGAACCAGAAGTGTGTAAGCAGTTTATGAGATTCATGGTGACTTACAACCGCCATCTTTCTCAGATCGGCCACTAAATCGAAATCATCAATTTTTTTTTCATTTTTTTAGGGTTCTGTAGATTAAAATCCAGTATTATATGTCGAATCTGAAAGGTTTAAACATATAAATCAATGATTATGCATAACAAGTGATTGATTATATAAGAAAAACAATGGAGGCTGTAAAACTCCTTTCTGCGTAACTTTTTAGCAAAAAAAAAAAAACTCCTTTCTGCGTAACCTAATTCTACTAGGGAAGAAGATAAGAACAATTACGTTTATGCCATTAATAAAAAAATAAAAAAAGATAGAAAAGATGACACACGCTGTCTACCGAACCCGAGCTATTTGGAAAATATGCATGCTGTGTTTCCACTAGGCCACCGAACTTTTTGTATTGTTCATGTATTTCATTACTTATTATATGACTGTTTATGTTAAGTATGCTTAATTAAATAGTATAGATTCATGCTGTGTTTCCACTAGGCCACCGAACTTTTTGTATTGTTCATGTATTTCATTACTTATTATATGACTGTTTATGTTAAGTATGCTTAATTAAATAGTATAGATTCAAAAGAATTAACACCGTCTAATTAATCGTGCTATGAATAATTAATTAAGTATAGTTAAATAGGAAGGTAAAACCTATATTAATCTATTCAAATTATAGACTGCATGTAGGGATAAGAGTTCGGGTTTGATTCTAATTATTCGATATTGATTTTTAGATGAAATAATAAAATTCTATTTGGATATTTATAAATTTTAGTTCGTATTCGGTTTGGATGATTACGGGTTCAATTCGGTACTAATTTTAAAATATAGTAAATTTTAAAAATACGGTACTAATTTTTAAAAATATAGTAAATAAAATAAAAATCACGTTTAAAAATATAGTAAATTTTTAAAATCTATTTTATTTATTTTTCATTTCACATAAGAATTTAATTTAAATAATTTTTAACAAGTTGAAAGGAAGACATATAATAAAATACAATAATATAAAAATTAAAATTAATTGAGTATCTAATTAAGATAATGAAATTAAATCTAAAATTTATAAAAGTAACAATTTAAATAAATTGGGTTAAATATTGCTCATCCACTGGTTCAATCTATAGCCTTTGGTTTTAGCGGGTCTTATTATGTTTTAAGTTAATAGATATATATATATATATATATATATATATATATATATATATATATATATATATATATATATATATATATATATATATATATATATATATCTATTCTATTAATTCTCCAGCATGACCAGTTGATAAAAGTTGTATCCACCTTTTAAAATTTATAACTCCCTTTTAATACACTTTATTTAATTTTCTATAACTGTCCATGATTACTAATCGAACATGTAACTGTCCTTATACCTTCGAACATGTAACTGTCTTTACACTAGCCAACTGTCATTTAAATATTACCGCACCCAACTTCTTTCATATACTTTTTTTTTGTAAATTAACTTCTATCATATACTGATATACCTATAATAACAGTAACGATTAGCATATTTACATAACAAACGCTAATTAATCATATACCATATTTAAAATTATGATCGGACCTCAACTTTCAAACCATATATCTTATTTAAGTTTCAAATATTGTTTTATTCAAATCAAAATATACAACTGTATATAAATTTTGATAATATATAAAAGGTTCATTATAAATATGTTTTATATATTTTTATAATTATTAAATTAAAGAATTATGATTTAAAAAATTATAACATGCGGATAACCGCAAAATTAAGTAGAGCGAGTACAAAATTATTTGCTTGCGGGTTGTATGGGTCAGATTTTTTGACCAAAACAAAATTGAAATCCGCGGGTTGGCAGGTCAGCGGCCGGGTTCGACCCGCAACCCATTCATAACCGACTATATACCGGATCAATTTTTAAACTGTCATTATTTAATAAAATATATTTTGATTAATATTTACACACAAATATGACTTCAAAAAAACATACGAATATAATCACAAAGAAAATATAAATATAAAACTAAATTTAAAACAAAAAATATACCCGCCCTTTAAGGGCGGGTCAAAATCTAGTGACCATAATAAAACACAACCCACTATCTAACCAAAAACATCCTCTCTCTCTTTATTTCTCGTTCTTATTTCTCTTTAACTTTCACTAAAAATTTAATTATTATTTTTGAGTTATTTGGCAAATAAGCCCAATTAAATCGTTCATTTTTTTTGTTATTAACAAAACTTAAAAAGAATTCGTAAAATCTCTAATTACACGGTCCCACGTAGCATCTGTAATTCAATATCAAGCATATATTTTTGAAAAAGGTATAGGAATAAATGTAGTTGACAACCAGGCATAAATTAAAATGTTCTGGTTTGAATCGTTTCTCGTTTACGGATCCTCATATCGACACAAAACATATTCTATGGACATATATTCTGTCTAATCACTATTTTACAAAATACTAGTGGAAGATTACATGATTTCTTTTGTGGCACCGTTATTTGATAAAATTTATATAAAATACAACTTTATGTCCCATGCCAAATAATTTGTACGTGCATTATGTATTTCTCAAAAACAACAACATGAATTCAATATACCAGTTGCCCAAAAAAAAGAATTCAATATATACCTTTAGTGGCGGGTTTAGTTCTCATGAGATCTCAAAGTCAAATCTACAAGTTCTTTTTTAAGGGTCTGCACGTTTTGGTGCTGGCGTGTGCCATCCACATAAAAAAAAGTTTTTTTTTTGTTTACTGATAACAATTAATCTACTTAAAATGGTTCAGATAGCCATACCGTTAAATCGGATAAACACACAATTTTATTTCTGTTTAGAAAAATGTTATATTTTATACTACTAAATTTAGACTCTTAACTGAACTAACAAAATTTTAAAGCTTTGTACTAGTGAGACAGCAAAATCACACAGAGTTTCTCAATTAAACAACTACTATTAGTCAATAAATCAAATAAGTTAAAAAATCTAGAACTCAATGTTCTAACCTTTTGTATTATTGATAACAGTTAATTAACGTCGCATTAAACAGTTGGCCGCATACGGACTTTAAAATACATAAACTGGGTGCGGATCAATTCAACTAAATGATTCCTCATCAATAGCGTCACGTTCCATATCAACTTTCCGTTACTAGTTTTTACAATTATAACCGAAGCTTAGCTGAACCAACCAAATAGCAAATAAATCTCTAGTTAATTAATTAATTTAGATAATTACGTTTTAGCCCCGACAAATATCAGGTGTCAATATTTGACCCTGCTCATCAATCATTATCTGCGGCTGTTAAAAACAAATTAACCGCGTATTTGCGGGGGCTCGTAGCCGATTAATTTTTGTATTAACCCTAAACTCAGACCTGAAGCAGCCATCGTGGGTAGTATTCCTCTACGGTGGAACCCACAGTAAGCGGTTGTCTCGTGCCACATACACGTAACCTTCACTACTTTTTTTGAACTATACCCCACACATATACTGAAATGTCGCAATTATCCATTATTAAAATAATTTCATTTTAATTATTATTTTCTACATTTGGACATTTTTGATGTGATACCATTATTGTTTTTCTCGATTTCTTTCAAGATTATGCGTCACTATAAGCAAGAGTATCTGAAAATAATGAAATATAAAATATTAAAATTTAATTATTTATTGCATCATAAAATATATTAAAATATACTATTTTAATAAGAATCTATGAACAATAATTTGGTAAAATAAAGTTTCAATATATATATATATATAAATCAATGATAAAAAGTTAATATAAAATACATTATTCAAAAGTATACCTTAATATTGTAATCTTATAATCTCACAGAGAAAAAAATAATTAAAATAACAATAAGAAACATGCAAAATAATTAAAAAATATGCTGGAATTTAAAAATTTTCATTTTTAATCAGAAATTTAAAAATAATCAAAAAGCGAAAAAAGCTGAACAAATCCTCTCCACCCTCAACCCTCTCTCTCCCCTCTATAAATATAATACCTAAGCAATGCAAATACTCACATAAACTCTCTTCTCCCTAGCCGCCACCTCTCTCTCTCTTTGCCGCCTTGCTCTGAGAGACTGATCCGAGCGTCGGTTCTTGGTGCCGGTTTACATATAAATCTTTCATAGAGAACAAACGAATCTGATATAAAATAAAATAAAAAAACAACTCTTCGCTGTTGATTTCTCGAAAGGAGAGAACAAAAAAAATGTCGGCAGCTTCTTCTTCGAGCTCCCTTCTACAGATCCGAAACAACCGCCTCTTCCCACCCCGATCCCTCCGGAGAGACTCCGCCTCCGTCTCTCAATTGGCCGTCGCGTCTGGCGTCAGCAGCCGCAGAGCCGCCACCGCGCGGTGCTCTGTGAAGAGTCAGGAGAAGCCGTTCTTAGGGACCAGGGTGAGGAGATCCGTTGGATCCGAGACGACGCTTCAGCTCTGGAGATCGGACGGTCCGGGACGGTCTCCGAAGCTGAGGACGGTGGTGAGATCGTCGTTCTCCGGCGTTCCGGAGAAGCCTCTCGGTCTTTACGATCCTTCGTTTGATAAGGACTCTTGCGGAGTCGGTTTCGTCGCGGAGCTGTCCGGCGAGACCAGCCGCAAAACGGTACCGTTTTAGTAAAATGATCTTATATAATAATTAATTATATTGTTGACTAAATGAGTTTTTTTTTGGGATTTAAATTTAATTCAGGTGACTGATTCATTGGAGATGTTGATAAGGATGACTCATAGAGGCGCGTGTGGGTGTGAGAGCAACACTGGTGACGGCGCTGGGATTCTTGTTGGTATGCCTCATCACTTCTACGCTCAGGTTTGTCTTCCTTCCGAACTCATCTATTCATTACCATGCAAATAAAATTACTTTTGTTTTTTTTAACCAAAAAAAAATATATTCGAGGTTAATTTGTTTGTATAGATTCTGTTTCGGATATAAGCTAAAGTATTTATTTATTTTTGTTTTCTAGTAATATCTGAAATAAATTTGAAATTGCTAAAAATTACTTTGATTTTTAACCAAATTTTGTAGTTAATTGGTTTGTGTAGAATCTGATTTGGATATAAGCCAAATTTTTTTTTTTTTTTTTTGTTTTTTTTTTTCTAGTAATGTCTTAAATAAATTCGATTTTGTTTTTTTATGTATCAGGCTGCTAAAGATCTTGGCTTTGTGCTTCCTCCTGCTGGGGAGTATGCTGTTGGTATGTTCTTTTTACCAACCGCTGAGTCCAGGAGAGATGAAAGCAAAAATGTTTTCACCAAGGTTTGTCTCATGATCTTTTTTCCTGTTTTTTCTTTCTTTTTATATTTATGAAATCTTGTTAGGAGCTTGATGAACATTTTTAACTTCTATGGTCAGGTTGCTGAATCACTTGGTCACTCAGTTATTGGATGGAGATCAGTTCCTACTGATAACTCTGGTTTGGGGAAGTCTGCTTTGCAGACGGAACCGATCATTGAGCAAGTTTTCCTCACTCCTACAACCAAGTCCCAAGTTGACCTTGAGCAACAGGTATTTGTTTTTTTACTATCATCTAATATTTTTTTTTGTTCCAAGTGAGATGACTTTACTGACACTTTTATATTGTTAGATGTACATCCTTAGAAGGATGTCCATGGTTGCAATCCGAGCAGCGTTGAACCTTGAACATGGTGCCATGAAGGACTTCTACATTTGTTCTTTGTCTTCTAGGTATCTAGTTACTTCATTTGAGTATTTTTTTTTTGTCTCGGCAATGAAAATTCTGATCAATTTTGTTTCCTTGTGTGCAGGACTGTTGTCTACAAGGGACAACTGAAGCCTGATCAGCTGAAGGACTATTACTATGCGGATCTTGGGAGTGAAAGGTTTACGAGCTACATGGCCCTGGTAAATAAATATTCTATTCACTATCTCTTCATTTTATTGCTGACTCCATGCTCCACAAACAGCATGGGAACCAACGGGGGGTAACCAAGGAGTGCGAGGTTGAGGAATGACTTCTGAGGCATTGCAAGTTTATAATGACTCTTAAGTTCCTCCAAACCCTTTATAAGTATTTTTTGATTTTGGATGCTGGTGAGTTTGGCATATCAGATACGTCTTGCGAGTCCCCTGTTGCCTTGATATGTATCTTAGGTTGAAATTATCACAATTTCCGTGATTAAGTCTGAAATTTTGTTGGTAAAGGTAGTTAGCAATTCTGCAAATATTAGAACATGACCCCCTCACTAGATGCTGTGAAGTTGTGTCTATGACCAAGTGGTAAAGTTTTCAGTTGCATACATACACATTTTACTTTGGTTGATAACTAATGATTGATTATGCTCGGTTTATGTCTTTGTAAATTTTCAGGTCCATTCTCGGTTCTCTACCAATACATTTCCCAGCTGGGATCGTGCTCAGCCTATGCGAGTTTTGGGGCACAACGGAGAGATTAATACGCTTAGGGGAAACGTGAACTGGTATGTAAGATATAGCAGCAGATGTTAAAATGTTCTCTGGTATGCAAGTGCCATGAAGAATTGATGCTGCATCAATATTTGTGACAATTACTGCACTCTTTAATGAAATTTTGTTCCACACAGGATGAGGGCACGTGAAGGTCTGCTCAAGTGCAAGGAACTTGGACTATCAAAGCAGGAGTTGAAGAAGCTTCTACCTATTGTGGATGTTAGCTCTTCTGACTCAGGTAACTGTCAATCTCAGTTATTGTACAACTAAATGTAAATCAAAGCTTAGATTTCATGGTCTTCTGACATGTTTCTGTATTTTCTTGTTTACTTAATAGGTGCTTTTGATGGTGTTCTTGAGCTTCTTGTCCGAGCTGGCAGAAGTCTACCTGAAGCTGTCATGATGATGATTCCTGAAGCATGGCAGAATGACAAAAACATTGATCCAAGCAGAAAGTCATTCTATGAATACTTATCTTCGCTAATGGAGCCATGGGATGGACCTGCTCTCATATCATGTAAGAACTATTCTAGTGTTGTACATGGTATACATGGTTTCTCAAACTCTTTTGGCACGTGTTCTTTAGATATGATGTAACTCTGTATTGAATGTATTGCAGTTACTGATGGCCGTTACTTGGGTGCCACATTGGACCGTAATGGGCTTCGTCCTGGTAGGTTCTACGTAACCCACAGTGGAAGAGTCATCATGGCTAGTGAAGTTGGGGTAGTGGATGTACCACCTGAAGATGTGATGAGGAAAGGAAGACTTAACCCAGGCATGATGCTTCTTGTTGACTTTGAGAAGCATATTGTTGTCGATGACGATGCTTTGAAGCAACAATATTCCCAGGCAAGGCCTTATGGCGAATGGCTTGAAAGGCAAAAGATTGAACTCAAAGACATCATTAAGTCTGTCCCGGAGACTGAACGGATTGCTCCTCCAATTTCCGGGGCTGTACTGGTAAGCTGACACTAAACTAATCCCTTAGTAATAAAACTTACAGTTCCTTTACTAATGGTAAGTTAACCTTTCTTTGAAACTTAGGCGAATAATGATGATGACTCAATGGAGAACATGGGCATTCATGGTTTATTGTCTCCACTAAAGGCCTTTGGGTATGTTTGTTTTTATTCTTCCAGAGTTTATTAATCTGTTGCTTTGTAATTTTTCTCACGCTTTTTTGTGACCTATGCATGCAGTTATACCGTTGAGGCTTTGGAAATGCTGCTACTTCCAATGGCTAAAGATGGCACTGAAGCACTTGGTTCTATGGGAAATGATGCACCTCTAGCTGTTATGTCAAACAGAGAAAAGTTATGTTTTGAGTACTTCAAGCAAATGTTTGCTCAAGTAACAAATCCTCCAATCGATCCTATCCGTGAAAAGATTGTTACTTCAATGGAGTGCATGATCGGCCCAGAAGGTGATCTAACCGAAACAACTGAGGAGCAATGTCACCGTCTCTCCCTAAAAGGTCCTCTTTTGACCATCGAAGAGATGGAATCTGTCAAGAAAATGAACTACAGAGGCTGGAGGACTAAAGTTCTCGATATATCTTATCCAAAAGAAGAAGGCGCAAAAGGGTTGGAGATTACCTTAGACCGAATTTGTGCTGAAGCAAATGACGCGATCAAGGAGGGATACACATTACTGGTTTTGTCTGATCGAGGTAATCATTTATAAACACTGACTCTAAAATTTATGCGAGAGAATTGTTCTTTATCATGTTCTTACTTTTTAAATGTCTTGAATGTGTAGCTTTCTCTCCAACGCGTGTTGCTGTGAGCTCTCTCTTGGCTGTTGGTGCCGTCCATCACCACCTTGTTAAGAGCCTTGCACGTACTCAAGTTGGTTTGATTGTGGAGTCTGCTGAACCACGTGAAGTGCATCATTTCTGTACACTTGTGGGGTTCGGAGCAGATGCTATCTGCCCATATCTGGCTGTAGAGGCTGTCCATAGATTACAAGTTGATGGCAAGATACCACCTAAGTCTAACGGTGAATTCCATTCCAAAGAAGAGCTTGTCAAGAAGTATTACAAGGCAAGCAACTATGGAATGATGAAGGTTCTTGCCAAAATGGGAATTTCTACCCTGGCCTCATACAAGGGTGCTCAAATCTTTGAAGCTCTTGGGCTCTCATCAGAAGTCATTGAGAAGTGTTTTGCTGGTACCCCAAGCAGAGTTGAAGGAGCTACATTTGAGATGCTTGCACGTGATGCGCTTCTCTTGCATGAGATGGCCTTTCCAGCCCGTGCCTACGCCCCTGGAAGTGCAGAAGCTTCAGCACTCTCCAACCCTGGGAACTATCACTGGAGGAAGAATGGGGAAATTCATCTTAATGACCCTCTCGCCATTGCCAAGTTGCAGGAGGCAGCAAGGACTAACAGTGTGGCTGCGTACAAGGAATACTCGAAGCGCATCAATGAGTTGAACAAGCAAAGTAACTTGCGTGGGCTCATGAAGTTCAAAGAAGCAGATGTCAAAATTCCACTAGATGAAGTGGAGCCTGCCAGTGAAATTGTTAAGCGGTTCTGCACTGGCGCTATGAGTTATGGATCAATATCACTCGAAGCACATCAAACCCTTGCAATGGCTATGAACAAACTTGGAGGAAAGTCGAACACAGGTATTGTTTGTTTTTTTTCTTCTCATTTGAGTTTTTTCAATTTTACTTCCTTTTAAAACTAAACATGACACATCATTTTATAATCTACGTAAGGTGAGGGAGGAGAACTGCCATCTCGTATGGAGCCTCTTCCAGATGGTTCAAGGAACCCTAAAAGAAGTTCCATCAAACAAATTGCTAGTGGAAGATTCGGTGTTTCGAGCTACTATCTTACCAATGCTGACGAGCTGCAGATAAAGATGGCTCAGGTATTTTCACATTTTGAATGTCTACTAAGTACTGGAATCGTGTCTTCACAGTAGATAATGTTTCAGAATATCTCGTACATGTATGTTGTTTTAAGTTTCCTGACTCTTTGATGTCATACAGGGAGCCAAACCTGGGGAAGGTGGGGAGCTACCTGGCCACAAGGTTATTGGAGACATAGCTATCACCAGAAATTCCACCGCTGGTGTGGGGCTTATCAGTCCACCTCCTCATCATGACATCTACTCTATCGAAGATCTTGCCCAGCTAATTCACGATCTCAAGGTTCCCATTCATGTGTCCTGAAAACTTGCACTACAAAGCATTGACTCTGTCATTCGTTTAATTTTTTTGTTAACATTCTTTTTGCTTTTCTTCTTGTGTAGAATGCCAATCCTGGGGCTCGTATTAGTGTTAAACTCGTATCTGAAGCTGGTGTTGGAGTTATTGCAAGTGGTGTGGTGAAGGGTCACGCTGACCATGTTCTGATAGCAGGTCATGATGGTGGTACTGGTGCCTCTCGTTGGACTGGTATTAAAAATGCGGGTCTTCCGTGGGAACTTGGTCTAGCAGAGACGCACCAAACCCTTGTTGCCAATGACCTTCGTGGCCGTACTGTTCTTCAGACAGATGGGCAGCTGAAAACTGGGAGGGATGTTGCCGTTGCTGCTCTTCTTGGTGCAGAAGAGTTTGGTTTCAGTACTGCACCTCTTATTACACTAGGGTGTATCATGATGAGAAAGTGCCACAAGAACACTTGCCCTGTTGGAATTGCTACTCAAGATCCAGTTCTCCGTGAGAAGTTTGCTGGGGAGCCTGAGCATGTTATCAACTTCTTCTTTATGCTTGCTGAGGAAGTTAGAGAGATCATGTCTGGACTTGGTTTCAGAAGTGTAACTGAAATGATCGGTCGTGCGGATATGCTTGAACTAGACAGGGAAGTTGTCAAGAACAACGATAAGCTGAAGAACATTGATCTCTCACTTCTACTCAGACCCGCTGCTGATATTCGTCCTGGTGCTGCTCAGTACTGTGTCCAGAAACAAGATCACGGCTTAGACATGGCTTTGGATCAAGAGCTGATTGCATTGTCTAAATCTGCTCTAGAGAAGTCTCTTCCCGTGTACATTGAAACTCCCATCTGCAACGTTAACCGTGCTGTTGGGACAATGCTGAGCCACGAGGTTACTAAACGCTACCACTTGGCTGGTCTACCAAAGGATACAATTCATATCAAGTTCTCAGGAAGTGCTGGGCAGAGTCTTGGAGCTTTCTTGTGTCCGGGAATTACACTAGAACTTGAGGGTGACAGCAACGACTATGTTGGTAAAGGTCTCTCCGGAGGTAAAGTTGTTGTCTACCCTCCTAAAGGAAGCAGCTTCGATCCAAAAGAGAACATTGTTATTGGTAACGTAGCACTTTACGGGGCCACTAGTGGTGAAGCCTACTTTAATGGGATGGCAGCTGAAAGATTCTCTGTTCGTAATTCTGGTGCCAAAGCCGTTGTGGAAGGTGTTGGTGATCACGGTTGCGAGTATATGACTGGTGGTACAGTTGTGGTGCTTGGAAAGACTGGTAGAAACTTTGCTGCTGGTATGAGTGGTGGTGTTGCATATGTCCTTGACGTGGATGGAAAGTTTCACACAAGGTGCAACCTTGAACTCGTTGATCTTGATAAAGTTGAAGATGACGATGACAAAATGACGCTAAAAATGATGATACAGCAACATCAACGACACACGAACAGCCAACTTGCACAAGAAGTTCTTGCAGACTTTGAGAATTTGCTGCCGAAGTTTATCAAGGTTTTCCCTAGAGATTACAAACGTGTTTTGGCAGCCATGAAAGACGAGGAGGTCTCCAAGCAAGCCATTGAGCGTGCTTCTGAAGAAGCTGACGAGATGGAAGAAAAGGAACTTGAGGAGAAAGATGCCTTTGCCGAGCTGAAGAACTTGGCAGCTGCTTCTTCAAAAGAGGAGATGTCTGGAAACGGAGTGGCCACTGAAGCTCCAAAGAAACCTTCTCTAGTAGATAATGCTGTTAAACATCGCGGTTTCATTGCTTATGAGCGTGAGGGAGTAAAGTACAGAGAACCCAGTGTTAGACTTAATGACTGGAACGAAGTCATGGAGGAATCAAAACCTGGACCGCTTCTCAAGACTCAGTCAGCTCGTTGCATGGACTGTGGAACTCCATTCTGCCACCAGGTAAATATATCTCAGATGTTAAATTACTTTTTATTAACAAAAGTGTTGTTACATAAATAATATGATTAACCTTTTCCTTGTTTTTATCCACAGGAGAACTCTGGGTGTCCCCTAGGTAACAAGATCCCTGAGTTCAATGAACTTGTTTACCAAAACAGATGGCAAGAAGCGTTGAATCGTCTACTTGAGACGAATAACTTCCCAGAATTTACTGGGAGAGTCTGCCCTGCACCATGTGAAGGCTCATGTGTTCTTGGTATAATTGAGAACCCCGTTTCTATCAAAAGTATCGAGTGTGCTATCATAGATAAAGCCTTTGAGGAAGGGTGGATGGTACCAAGACCTCCTCTCACGAGAACAGGGTATACTTTTCACTCTATTCTATTTCACTCTATTCTATTAGCAAGCTATGATGTTTTCATGTTTAGAGTTTACATTTGGTTGATTAACATGCCTTGTTTATTGTGTTTGCAGGAAGAAAGTTGCCATTATCGGAAGTGGTCCAGCTGGACTTGCTGCTGCCGACCAGCTGAACAAAATGGGCCACTCGGTAACTGTCTATGAGCGTGCTGATAGAATTGGTGGGCTTATGATGTATGGAGTCCCAAACATGAAGACCGACAAAATTGACATAGTTCAACGCCGAGTTGATCTTATGACCAAAGAAGGTATCAACTTTGTGGTCAATGCTAACATTGGAAAAGACCCGTCTTACTCTCTGGATGGACTTAAGGAGGAGAATGATGCAATTGTTCTTGCTGTTGGTTCCACAAAACCAAGGTAATTGTTTGTACTAAACAATAGCAAGTTCTCATTACTAAGAAACGGTTTATAATAATTCAACTGAGACATTATTTTGTGTTATTTTTACAGAGATCTTCCAGTGCCTGGTCGTGATCTCTCTGGTGTTCATTTTGCTATGGAGTTTCTTCATGCGAACACCAAGAGTCTGCTTGATAGCAATCTTCAAGATGGCAATTACATTTCTGCCAAGGGTAAGAAGGTTGTGGTCATTGGTGGAGGTGATACCGGCACAGATTGTATTGGAACATCTATCCGTCATGGTTGCACCAACATTGTAAACCTAGAGCTTCTTCCTCAGCCACCTTCAACGAGAGCTCCTGGAAACCCTTGGCCACAGGTTTGTTTCTTATTAATCCTACACAATCAGATTTATGGATTCTTAGATTAAATAGCTATTGACTAAGTACCCTTGTATTGTTGTGAATACAGTGGCCCCGTGTCTTCCGTATTGATTACGGACACCAAGAAGCTGCGACCAAGTTTGGAAAAGATCCTAGAACATATGAAGTCTTGACCAAGCGGTTCATAGGAGATGACAATGGAAACGTGAAAGGGCTTGAACTTGTGCGTGTGAGTTGGGAGAAGGATGAATCCGGAAGGTTCCAGTTCAAGGAGATTGAAGGCTCTGAGGAGATAATCGAAGCGGATCTTGTTTTCTTGGCCATGGGATTCCTTGGACCTGAGCCAGTAAGTGACTCATTTTGTACTCTAATATCTCCCTACATTTGTTGGCTATGATGAATTAATGGCTTGTACTTGTTTTCTGCAGACACTTGCTGAGAAGCTAGGACTAGAATGCGACAACAGGTCGAACTTCAAGGCGGAGTACGGCAGATTCTCCACAACTGTGGAAGGTGTTTTTGCAGCGGGGGATTGTCGGAGAGGCCAGTCTTTGGTGGTATGGGCCATCTCAGAAGGACGTCAAGCTGCATCTCAGGTGGACAAATTCCTCAGCAAAGACGAGGATGACCTAGTTGGCGCAAAGCTCGAACAAAATCTCAACGAGATGAAGCACCGACACTAGGGAGAAAGCCTTGAATCTGAAGCAAAAGTCGAGAAGAATCGAAGAAAAGCTTAGGGTTTCTTTTGTCTTTTGTTTACTATCGTTCATATAGTAATAATTATGGATTACATTTTTCTTGGTAGGGTTTCTTCCTTAGCTTTATTTTGTTAATGCTTTTGGAATTGAATTTCTTTTGTTTTTCTTTATGACTTTGCTTTGGATTTGAACATAAGGAATGGTAATGCATAGTTCCTGGTTGTTCAGTCTTTCTTCTGTCTATTTTCAAGTTCTTACTAGTGGAAGATCTAAGCAATTGTGAAAAAGGAGGAGACACTAGCTTACAATACTAAACCAATTACCATCTTATTTTTAGATTATAATCTCTAGCCAATTAGTTGGTCGTTTTACCAAACTGCAGACACTAATTTATTCACTGATGAGAGTTCAAACGTATTTATGTGCTGTCAGTAAACTGGAGAAACATGGCGAACGTAATAATTGCCAGGAAACGAAACATAAAACTAAAATGCAGAGCAGATTTAAAACAAAAAAGTGCGCATCCAGGGAATCGAACCCTGGTCAGTACCGTGGGAGGGTACTATGATACCACTACACCAGATGCGCTTTTGTTCACCTTCCGTTATATTATATATAGTTTCAGTACAAAAGATAAATGTGCAATTAAAATTAATATTTAATATAATGATTTATGAACTTTGATTGATAATTACTTGGCCAGTTTACTACACCATGATTCACCTATATACCCCACCACTATAGTGGAATGGCCAATTTTACTACACCTCAAGTAAGAATAATAGACACGACAATTGATGGATTAATCAGATCCAAAATAAGCTGATATAATAGACACGACAAAACCTTTCATTATCGTTAGAATTTTTTGTTTTTTTTTTTCCCTTCTAAAACATTTTTCTCCTACAGCTATAAAACCACTCCTTGTGAAGGATTTTTTCGGACAAATCCGTACACTCTTTTGAAACTATCTCCAACCGACACTTTCTGCCATTAAAAAAAGAAAGAAATAAACATCTGTTCCTTCTCCTCTCCGTCTACATCGACCAATGAACTCTCTCACTGACCCTTCTTGATATTTTTCTGCAAGGTGATAATCTTTACGACTGAAATAGCATTTCGAGTCTCTTTTTTTACTATTGAACAATAGCAGAAACGGATCTTGTGTTTCTCTCTGGTACTTGTCAGAACCATGTGCTTGTGCCTATCAAGAAAGGACCTATGACACCTTCATGTTACGTTACGTCCACAGGCAAGCCGTAGTTCTGAAATGTTCTGATCCGTCCGTCCCAACCACCTGTGACAATGACCATACCCCAAGCTAGAGAGCTACTAGTTGCTTTCTGGTATGAGGACTTGAGAAACTTGTACTGAGTCGCAGTCATCGAAGAAAGAGGATTTGCGGGTAGGTTTTCCTCTGGCCACGTCGCGTTTCCCTTGGGAACTGATCCACCTTCCTTGAGAGACAAGCAAGGTGGTGAAGAAAACGGGATAGTTCTGTTGTGATCTGAGAATCCACACCAGGTTGCTGCCGCGGATGCATTGGTTGAGAAACGTTCAAAAGATCTAATCCTTTTGCTTTGAGAAGAAGAATCTGATGCCTCCCCATTGCTCCATATATATACATTGGAGTCCTCACAAGCTGAAACAATGAACTTTCCCTCAGACTTAGGAGACCCTAATGTGACGCAAATAAAAAAGGAGAAGAGAGATGAAGACTAGTTTAGAATCAACCATAGAGGTAGGCAATAAAAAATAATAATTTAAAATACATAACATAACATCACTAGCAAAAATGGCTAGAACCAGAGTAGTATTTTTCCATGTAAACCATAGATAATCAGATAAGAACTAGTATTCGGAATAAAACATTATTGTAGTTGACAGAAAAAACAACAAACATACCTTTGTATCTTCTAACAACATCATTGCCTTGTACAATTCTAATTTTAGAATCAGCGGAAACAACCAGGAGCTTGCTAGGGTCTTGAGGTAAAAACTGGAAGGAGAAAAAAAAAACATGAATGTTTGTTAACATCTCATCACAATGGCAAGAAAAGCAAACAAAGCATCAAGACTAGGAGAAACAAAGAGTGAATAATATATATATATATATATATACTTTTTTTGTCAAAATGGAGTGAATTTATATAATTACCTGGAAACAAGTGATCCGTTTATTTGGAGACATCTTTTTGTTATGAAAATGTATCTGAGAGTCCAGCTCTAAATACTCTCCAGACATGTTTAAGAATCTGCAACTTCCTGTAAGACAACCAACAACTCCTCCCTCTCCATCCGGACGATAGCACACATGCTGATATAATGTCTTTGACATCGGCCCAATCAACAACGTTGCAACCAGAAATGTTCCAGATTCTAACTTTTCCATCAACTGAACCACTCATGAAGTAGTTCTCATTAACCGGGTTGAACTGAACACAAGTAACTAACAAAAACAAAGAAAGAAAGAAAGATAATGTCAGATCAAAGTAGTAACTAACATGTAATAAAAGTATAACCACATACCATAACTATTGTGAGTGAAGACTCCAAGACAAGCATTGCCACCAACTTTCCATAGCCGAACAGTTTTATCCATCGAAGCTGAGAGAAGATACTAACACCAAGCAATTACACAACATATGCCTTTAGTTTTTTTTTTTTTTACTTGTATTAAAAGCAATGGTTACAAAGATTTTGAAAGCTTACATTATCCTTTGACCACTGAGATGTCCAAGACTTCACATGTATGGCCGTGGAATTCATGTAAAGGTTTCTCCATTATCCGGAAAGCTTTTGGAGGGAAGACAACACATGCTGAATCAGATGTTTTCTTGAATTTTTCTGTGGTCTTGCTCGGTTTCAACTGGGAATGATCGTTTAGCTCAAAGTACATACACGAAGGGTCAAGGTAATCTCTTTGTAGTTTAGGTCTTTTATCCTCAGTGACTTCCCACACACGCACAATCCCATCTTCACCAGAGGTTGCGAGATACTTCCCATCGCAGCTAAATTTCATTAGCGGAAATGGAACCGTTGTGTGCTATAATGTCTTGGCTATGGATAAAGAGCTGAAAGCTCCTTGGTCTGTTTCTTGTAATGCTTGACCTTAACTCTTGAAAGCACACCGGATTGGATCTTTGTATCCGTGGAACATCCCATAGAGAGAAGCCTAGTTAACCATCCTTTCTTGGAACTCGTGAAAGGAAAGGTGATGTTACTCTGTTTCTCTGTTTCCTTCACCTGATGACATCTGGAATCAGAAGAACATGATGCCATTGAAGAGCTTTGCCTTCTCCTTGCATCGCATCTCAGAGACAGTTCCTCTGAAACTTCTACGTTTGATACAGAACAAGAGGAGGATACCTGAGTAGAAGAGGAGCTGTATCCACAAGATTCAACTCCAAGAACTTGTTCGAGTCCCATCAACTCCAAGAACTTCCTCCTCCGTTCCACAACACTTCCAGGATCAAAATCAAAACCACTTTGAGATGATGCATCGAAGAACTGCAGATCTTCCTCTTGAGACAAGCAATCCATTGGTTCTTGAGCGTTGTTCAACCCCAGCTTAAAGAACAACAATGCTGCTTTTAAGTTTTTTTTTTTTCTTCTTCTCTTAAAAGAGGAATGTCCACAAGGACCACAACTGCCAGTTTTGCTTCCACCCAAGCAAACCTACAATGGCTTTTATTTATAACAATTTTTTAAAAAATAATATAATATATATAAAAAAAGGAAGTTTACAAAATAAGCAATCAGAGAGTTCAAGAAACTGAGTTCAAAGAGTTAAACATCATTGATCACAAGAAATCTATAAAAAATGAAAAAAGAACCTGCATACGTGGGTGGGTTCGTATTCACTTGGTTTCTTCGAAATGGGAACAAACATATCCCGGAGAAGAAGTTGTGGTGCTGAGACTAGACACAGAGACCATTCAGCTAAACTATGTGAAGTGTCTCTACGGTGACGATACCAAATCGAAAAAGGACTTAAAGAAGTACAAGATATGAATTGTTATTATTTATTTAAAAAGGAAGGATTGTATTGAAAGCTGTGAATCAAAGAGACATTTGGGAAGAAGAAGAAGAAGATGGATTGTCTGAAGAAGGGAATAGAGTTTTCTGAAGAGGACACGAATCTTTGTGTGTCACCGACCGTTTGCTTTTGACTTATTTAACCTCCTTGAAACCTTTTTCTTATTTGTTTCGGCAAATACTCTTAAGTATTAACCCACACCAGCATCTTTAGTTGTAATAAATTTGACATACTTGTTTATCATTTTTAGATCTTTTTGTGATCACTCGTGGTTAGGGTGATTTATTAATTGGATGTGTGTTTGGATATAATCATTTAGATGTGAGTTTGGCTTTTATTTTCTTCTTTTTTTCAACGGTTGTGAGTAACTATGATATACTTTTTCATTTTACTTGATGATTAAGATTAACGCACACAAATGAAGAAGATGAAAATTTTATAACATTTGTTTTGGTTAAAGTTAACTTAACCAGCAAAAATGTAATACTTTGTAGTTAGTCACAGATATTAATGGCTTGACACCGGTTGAAACGCAGCGGTTGCGTATGCGATTGTAGGAGTTTGTAAATTTGGACGGTTGCATCTTCTATCATTTTAAACGATTTGTATAATTGGTACAATGATTAGAAATTGATACATTTACATAATATTTGAGATTGAATGATTATGAAATACTGTAGTGGTATAATAATAAATTACCTATATTAACATGTTATAATATTATAAAGCTATAAAAAGATACTATTGTGATAAAATATAATAATAATTAATATAATATGATTAATAATATTATTATGTTTATTTATTTAATTTTTTAAAATTAGTTGAAAGTTATAATTTTAATACAATTTGTTATGAAGATTTATATTTAAACTTTTTTAAAAAATTGCTTTGTTTACATATATATATATATTAATTTTAAAAAATTTAAATGAATAGTATTAGTTTAAAGTTCTATAAAAAATTATGATATTGTGTTTGTGAATTTAAATTAAAATATAATTGTGTATATTTTATTATAATATTTCCATTTTAAAATTAAAATAGTTTATAACATATTTTTAAAAATAACTTATATTTATTGATTCACTCGCGGCGTTCAGCAAGCGAACACTAACTAAAACCAGCTTTTGATTTTAAGAAATTCGAACCGTTTAAAATGATATATAGCGTTTTCAATGATTATTTAAAAACACCAACAACCGTTATCAACAACAGAAGCTGTCGGTTGTGGAAAAGCAAGTGAGACTTAAATGACATTAAAGCTTTATATAAATAGTAAGATTATCAACTATTTTTTTTTCCATCTGAAATTCATTAAAGGGTTGTAACCCAAAAGGGACGAAACCCAAACAGTACACATACAAAAAGCCCAAAACTAAAAGGGCAGAAACAAAGATAAACATTTGGGCCTATAGCCCATTACCCTGAAATCCTAGCTAGCAGGTGAGGCACCGCTCGATCTACGCGAAGCGCAAGCCCTCCTTGTTCCTCCGGTACCAGAAACCGCGATTCAGCACGACGGTTCACCGTCGACGGTGGAGTTGAATCCGAGACGAAACCATTCAACCACCCATTCAAACTAACTCGTATACAACAAACATATACCGAGATTCATAACCAGACGGATCTACGAAATTATCAAAGGATAATGGACGCCTACAATCGATTCATCATCTCCGACATACATAGAAGCGGCAACAGATTCAGAAACGAGAAGCAGAGTATCAGATGAAGCTCAGATTCGTAAATCAAGTGGGGGAGACCCAAGGAGATCAAGCCGGCGATAGCGGTACTGAAGAAGCTACCGTCTCCCGGAAACAAAAGCCGACGATAGCGCTGCTGAAAAAGCCACCGCCTCCCGGAAACAGAAATCGGCGAAGAAGATGCTGAGAAAGCCATCCCTTCCCGAGAGCCAAATCGGACGACCACCGTAGAATAGTGCATCGCCGAAACCAAATCCGATGTAATCTAGAACCCCAATCAGAAACAAACGACTCACAAAGATTAGAAACACACAACCCGACCGACGGTGACTAGAATAGCCGAATCGTCGGCCGGAAAACCTCTGCTCTCAGTTTTTCTCTCTCGTGCAACTTCTATACCTACATCATCAATCTACCTTAATTAGATTATCAACTATTTAATCATAAAAATATATTTCTTAACAATCAAATAAATTGTAACAGAAAAAGTACACTGTAACACATCCTAGGAGATATAATGTGATGTAACAATATTTGATGTCATCTTTGAATTTAATTTATTATATGAATTAACCAACCCAATAGTACTATTTTATCTCTCAACTGAAGAATAATGGTTTTGTCCAACATTACAAATCACCTGTTTATCTTATGATTTAAGTTAAATTATTTAACTATTGTACTTAGATTTTCCTTTTTTATTGCTAAAGGGCTTATAATTAGATTTTGTTACAATGTTTTACACTAAGACTTCGAAATTTTAACTAATATTTCCTTTCTAAATACAGCTACACGAATATTTAACATATATAGAATGCAGTTTTTCTTGAGATACTACTGATATATAATTTAACCTCTACAAATTACACTCAAAATTAATAACTTAAAAATTAAAAATTGGTTTTTTGATATGATTATTTTCTTAATAAATTAATATGTCAATAAATTATAGTATATTTTTAATATCGTTAACTTAGAGTTATACTGTATATCGTTCTTAAATTTCCTTCTTATTAATCTTCGTTTGATTTATGTTCATTTCTTTATATGGTTACTACCGGCGGCTAAGGACTATCGAGGAGAAGATACTCATCATTAAAATATATTCTTAAGTACACCCATCATCTCCATCTCGTCCTCTGATTATTTACTTTCAATCCAGATAGTAATTATATTCTTTTGCGTTGGATTTTTCTTTAATTGTATTATATAATTTTTTTTGGTGTAAATGTTAAGAATTGTATTTTATAATTATAAATATTTGTGGTTCATGCTAAGTTGGAGCCCACATATCTGCATGATGACTACGCGCCATGTTCTCTATTCGCTTTCCCTTTTATCAGATTCGTATTATTAATCATTGATTTTAATTACCTGTCACATTAAAAACTTAATTTCCAGCTGCGATCAAAGTTGAAGATCTGATGAAATTTTGCATGGTTCGGACTCTCTCAGTCTTTAAAATGTCTTAAATGAAACTAGATCATGATCCGCTCGACCGAGCGGGAGTCATTTTTTTTATCTTTGTTTTTACTAAATGTTACACATGATCGCCAATATGTATTAATATAAAATTTTGATAAATAACAATGTGTACTAATGTGTTTAAATAAGCAATGTGTTTAATTATTAAATTTGATTTTTAAATTTTATGATAACGCAAAGTAGATTTTTTCTGTATTATTTAAAATATATAGTGCTATATATTTTGTATTTTCAACATTTATCATACAAAACTTACATTGAGGTATTATTTATATGAAAATATGTGTAACATAATATATTTATATATTATATAAACATATGCACACCTGCACGGGTTTTATTTTTAAAATGTATTCTATATTGTTTAGTTTTATGTAGTATCGAGTTTGTATAATTCAATTTTGTGTTTAAAGAACAATATGAAAACTGTCTTTCATATATAAAAATAACATTTTGCAAGCGCGAGTTGTGTCTTTTTATTGTAACACAAAATTTTATATAAAACTTATGTTTTTTTGTACATTACGAAATTTAAATTTTTAAAATAATTATTACGTAATTTTAAAGTGAATTTTATCTCTGAGGTCTAATATGTAATGGTTCAAAGCATTTTCGATATATATTATATTTCAGTTTGGTTTGTTTTTAGTATTATTGTATAAGTATAATACTATACAATATTACTATGTTCTATACAATATATGAAGCTATGTGTTATTTGTTTTAGAAAGTAGATTAGGCCCAACGTAGTTATAAAAATAGTCATATCTTTATGTATGTGTCTATGATTTATCTACCTAATGTTATTCGTACTAATAAAATTAATATGGCCAATGAAAGTATACTGATCAATTTAAAATGAATTGTATAGGGTAATTATAGAACGACATGTAATAAATCGACATGTAATAAATGTAAAAATCATATATGGAATATGGACAAAAAGAAGAACTGTATTTAAGGAAATAAATCAATGAAAAGTTAGACTATGGTACGTATTATATATAAAGAATGAGACATTTAATTTAAATATATGAGGTCCACCTTTAAAAATCCACTTAGAAAAAGTGTAATGTTCTTGTTTTAATAAGATAGATGCGTTAAGGGGAGATTAGCCATAATTTACTTTGCCGACAAATTCAATAAAACTAATAAAATATTAAAGCAATGTTTAGTTATCTCATTAGATTAATGATTGTTATATTTATTTATAAACAAAAGGTATATTCTTGCTGACTAGAAAAAGATTATTCGTTGACAAAAGAGAAGAAGAAAAAAAATGTAAATACCATTAGTAATAGTAATAAATGGCATGATACCAAGTTCCTTCTTTTGTGCAAACAAAGTTCCTTGACAATCAAAATCTTTGAATCTAATAAGTTGCTGGAGATAGCCAGACGTTTTTTTGTTCAACTGATATAGCCAGACGTTTAAAGAAGTTCCAGAACGGATAAAAGTACTTCCAAAATAAAGTTTGGTTCAAAAGAGGATTAAAACTATTTCAACACAACTACAACTTCATGCAGAGTGCGAAACTTATAAATAATCATTGTTATTTAATAAATTTATAACGATTGCACATTAATCTAAGTTCAGACTAATTCTAGAAACTGTAGCCATACGAACAGAGTGGGGTGTATTGTATGTTGATCCATTACATTGCATAATTACTGTTTACGTACAAAATTACGATGCCTGATGTATTATTTAATTCGTAGGCGCATGCGGGTTAAAACCTACCGACGTGTTCACTACTTTACTTGTATGCCTCATAAAAATAGCAACTTAGTTTCTCCTGTACGGATTCATTCAATTAGATTGGACCCACTAGATAGCACAATTACAATGGACTGTAGCAGCTAACCATTCGTGAAGGGAGATTGGCGATAGTAAGCACTTTATTCATACGCGTATTTGGCTGTCGGGATATGTGAATTATATAGCCAAAGTTGACTTTGGAGTTTGGGAGATGTAACATGGACATTCATTAATTTCTATGTTGATGATAGTTATGCCGCCCATCAATTTTACGACATCGATAGAAGACTATAAGTTGTTTGTTAAACCGTAGATGTCATAGAGGATAAAGCAACTATTATATGTATGAAATGGGAAAGAAATCAGGCCAAAAAAATTTGATTAACGAGTTATGGTGTCTTGATCTTTTTTACTTCCTCGATTGCTGAGATAAATGATGGCATTTTCTCGGCAATAGACAAATAGACAAAAACCCTAGACTGTTGTTGAAATTAAGGAAATTAATTGGAGAGAAATAACAGAAGAGAAAAGCCAGCTAGGGTTTGGTCCATACATGAGCAGTGAAAGAGTACGTTGAAGGACCACTAGATGTTATGGACTTGCGACGGTAGGAGTTATTATGACACACCTCGACTTAAACACTAATATAAACGATTTTGGTTTGGATACTGTATGCAATACGAGCTTTTAAATCTGGTTTGATGTTTTTGATTTGCAATAATCTATAATATGTCGGCAATAACAAATAGCCATCATAATTAATTTAGTATAATAACATATGTCATACAATTTAATACATGTATACACCACACCATACACACTGCGACTCATGATCAGGTATTCAGGTTTATCATAACTATAGATAGATGCACAAGACTTTTCGGCAATACCAAATAGCCATGACAATTAATTCCACCTGTAAAGCGAGAAACTGAATTACACTAGAAATTGATTCTAGAATTATTTTAAAATCAGACAGCTGGTCGGTAGAGAAGAACAGAAGAGTTCATTTCATGTGGAGGATTACTATGAAATAGGAACATTCTGTACGAAATATACTCTTAAACCCATCAAATCTTTTGATTTAGGATGACATTGTTGAACACACAAAAACCTTCGTTGTAAATGTAAACAAACATTCTTTAAGATCATGTTTTTGTTTTCATTATTAAAAAGGGAATTTCCTCATATGATCAAAAGAACAAAAAGTGAGAGAAATGGTCACATCCCTTATGGACTGGACACTGGTCCTTCTAAACAAATCCCATTTGGTGAGGACCACCACTGACACTGTGTGGGCACGAACTAGCTGTCCTAAACACTTCTCCTCCCTAAACCTCAACCATTACCGTAACAACTGTCTTTCTTCTGATCATTTGTGGGTCCCATCTAAATCTTATAATTGGTGGGCCTACACAAATTTTTATCGTACAAAATTTCAGAAAAAGCAAAACCAAAAGAAAAAGTCAATGTGTGTACTTTGGTTGGTTAGTTTGTGCGCCTGTGGCATGTGGGGATGACATTTGAGAATCTTTTGCACATATTTTTAAAACGATGATTGAAAGTTCGAAACTATCTAACTGTTTTTACATGATCTGAGTCATAAAGTTATATATTAGAGAAATTTTCGTTTATTTATCACATTAAATTTAATTTGAATAAAGAGTTTACTAACTTTTACTAACATAGATGACATTGCAGAGCGGTCCAGACTTTAAGTATCCGGAAATTAAAGACAGCCCAATTGACTAAATATATTAAAAGCCTAAACCTAAATATCAGGTCCACATAAAGCCCATAAAAATTACACCCCCTCCCTCCCTCTGTTCTATATGCAAGTATGGTTTTAGGAAAAATGTTTGTTTCACAATATAAGGTGTTCTCAAAATCCAAAGCAATAAAATAATTTAAATAAATAATATTCCAGTAAAAAACTTAAAAGCCTTGTTGGTAGTCTTCAGTGTTTTTGAACACAACTTACTATATTAGTCAATTAATATTTATTAGTTACCAAAAGATATATTTCCAAATTCAGTATAAATACAAACGTAAGTTATGTCTTACTTCCATTAGCTTTTCCATTCGATTTACTTTCTTCAACCTATTTTTTCTTCATAAAACCATGGATCAAAATGAAGAAAAAAATCAAAAAGAAAAAGAAACAGAAAATATTAAAAAATCAACCAAACACAATCAAACCTGCAGATGTTCACTCGGCCATTTCACTTGAACAAGATGCACATGATGTTAGAGAGCTTCATCCCAACAAAAAAATTGAAGACACTATATTATCTATACTAAGGATTAATTTCAAATTTTATTAATTTTATTACTAACAATAATCTTTCTCTAATTAAATGGTCGTGTGCAATAAACAATAAAACCTTTTCATTGCTGCTTTAGAAAATATTTAAATTTTTTAATACCAATGTTTTTAAGCAAAACTACTTACATACCAAAACAGAGGGAATATCTAATTTGGAGTTTTTGTCTAGTAATTAGAAAACTGTTTTGGTCAGTCCCTATCTAATATTTGAGATTCTGTCTTTATCTATTCAGATATATTCCAGAAATTCAGTTATTTAGGATATCTGATGAGTCCGAATAAGAATCCCAGATTGATGCGGCCATCAATTCAGTGGTCGAACCAGAGTTCAACCAAGCTACCCAAACCGACCACCTTGGAGCCACCAGCGATAGAGGTTCAGTAAAAGAAGGCTATCTCGACCATAAGAAGGAGTTTTCTCATCAAACAAATTTTACAAGAAGGCCAACTCATCAAGGAATCCCTGAGACTTGGAATTTCAATAAAATCTTCACGGATCAAGAAGTTATGGATTTTACAAGTCAGCCCATCTTCTCAGCATCCAATGGGGCAGATCAGCCATATTTCGGTCCATACCAGCCTAACCATGAAGAGGTCTCGACTGAAGCCTTTTATTATACTAAGGAGAGCCTTTTAAGAGTCCAGATCAAGAAGAACCAAGACCAAAATCCAATCCAACCAGAAGATATACTTGGTTTACTCAAATTCCCAAAATCAGCCAAACCGACATCAATTTTGGAAAGCTCTCAACCAATTAATTTTGGTCCGACCCAAACCTATTTGTGGAAGCCAGGAGATACTCTAAGCCAACCAGAAGACATCCAAGACTCTATACCATGCACCAGCAGCCAGAGGATCAGGCGGATTCTCATGCCATCAGACTTACCATATTTGGAGCAAACCGACATTAATGTCCAACAGCTCTTTTCTGCTCAAACCAGGAACGTGATCAGCTCCTATCCAGCCATAAAGAAGATCCCCAGGAAGCTCAGTTATCCCTTGAAACCATCCAGGTTCAAGATTATTCAAGCTCCCCCTTTGCAAGCAAAATCCCCACAATCACTCCAACGGCTAGTTTCTGATTTTGTGTCTTTGAAGATTCATTTCCTTTCTTTTTACCTTATGCACGTTTTGTTTAGTTCTTTCTGAGCATTATATAAGCTCTCTTAGTCCTTCATTTGTAAGCACCCTCGATCTTAAGAATTTATAAAAGTTTGTTTAGTTTTTATCAAAGTTTGTCTTTGAATAAAATCGATTGTCTTTAGGATTCAAAGTGTGATTCTTTGTTGTCCTATTGATTCGTTTAGCATAGGTTGTTGTGAGATTCATCAGCCAGTGTTAATCCAGATTGAGAGAGTCAATCAAACCCAAGGATTGAGAGAGTCAATCATCATCTATCCATCTCCATCATCCATCATCTATTTTCAATCCATCAAACCATTCCATCCTATCTTTATCTTTTAGTTTCTGTTCTTATTTTCATTATTTATAAACTCATTGTTTTTCCTTTATTTCCAGGATAGATTGGACTTCAGCAGGATAGCAAGTCGGCCATCTTCTTCATTTTCCCATCTGATCTTTATCTTAACCGATAAGATCGACCCATCGACCATCTTACCCATTGACCAACTTCCCAGCCTGTAACACAGATTTAAATTACAGATACTGCAATTCTAGATCCAAATAATAAAGAATTTTGAAAGTTGATATCCACTATCCAAACCTAGAACAATGTAGTAAATAAAATTATTTTAGTGTTATTTTATATAATTATAATATAAAGAATAATAGTGAATTTAGATTTAAAAATAATTTTGCACATAAATTAACATTGTTGGCAGAATATCTTTTAAAAGTTTTCGGTATATAACTTGTAAATGTTTTCTCATCAACAATCTTCAAAATTATATATAGAAGTACAAAACCAACATTTAATCTATAAGTTTTGCTAAAACTAGAAATTCAAATAACTTTATATGTTTTTTACTAGTCCATCGTTTTTTTTTGAAAATAAACTAGTATGATTTGTGAAAAGTATAATAGTATAATTTGAAAAAATATTATAGTATGTTTTGTGAAAAATATAGTATGATTTTAAATTTTATCCTAGAACGGATTCAAATGTTTTTTTATGCATATCCAAATTTTGGATTACAAACAAGTTTTGATTGGTTCAACTTTAAACTAAAGTCTTTAGTAGTACTCAAGAAAAAGAAAATTATTTCGATGATTAATTCTGTTTAAATATTTTTGGATAATAAGAGATGTTAACGATAAGGTTTATCTGTTAATTAATCAGTAAAACTAGTACATCGAATTTTACGGATAAATATGTGATATTACTAGAAAGATTCAGTATCTTCGCCTAATCTAAATCTTTTTTCTCACCTTTAACCTTATATAAGATTCACCACACCTCCTTATCAGTCCAAAATAGCTTTCCGATCTTTTTCAATGGCGGAGACTGTAAAGCCCTCGACCGTAGCCATGGAAATAGAAGAAGTCGTCGATGAGTTAGACCGATGCGTTGTACAGGAAGTTGAGTTAACTGTCCCAAAAACCGACGATCCAACGTTACCGGTTCTCACTTTCAGAATGTGGGTTTTAGGTCTTGGCGCTTGTATCATACTATCGTTCGTAAACCAGTTTTTCTGGTACAGACGGATGCCATTGTCCATAACCGGAATCTCGGCTCAGATCGCGGTCGTGCCGCTCGGTCATCTGATGGCTAGAGTGCTTCCAAATAAGAAATACTTGGAAGGATCAAGGTGGGAGTTTAACATGAATCCTGGTCCTTTTAATGTCAAGGAACATGTTATGATCACGATATTTGCTAATTCTGGAGCAGGAACGGTTTATGCTACTCATATACTTAGTGCTATTAAGCTTTACTATAAGAGATCTCTTCCGTTTCTACCGGCTTTTCTCATTATGATCACTACTCAGGTAAAATGATTCTTCTGTGTCCTAATTAATCAAGGATGCAACCCCTTTTCTTCTATTTGAAATAAATAATCGTTACTTTCAATCGTTTGTTAAGAATTTTAAATTTATGTAATTTGGTTGTTTTAAACTGACGTAGTTATGTTACTGACTCTCTTTTTCTGGTTGGTATTCAGTTAGAGAATTCATCGTTTGGATTGGTTTGCAAATTTTGTGTTTATTCATTCAATTTCTCTAGTGGGAATTTATATTATTTATATTCTAATAGTCAAGTCGAACATTACAAACATTTAACCAGCTAAACTAATAATTTTGTTACTTTATTTAACTTTTTAAGTTAGAGAATTCATCATTTGAATTGGTTTGCAGGATTTGTGTTTATTTATTCAATTTCTCTAGTAGGAATTTATATTCTCATAGTCAAATCGAATGTTACAAACATCTAACGAGCTAAACTAAATTTTTTTGTTACTTTACTCTTATCTACTTAGTTTTTGAAACTCATTTTTTAGTCCAAGTCAAAGATATTGTTGGCGTTGGTTTGAAGTTTACTGATAATAACTTTTACAATACTTTTACAATATTGAGACCATTGTTTTTAAATTTTGAAAGTTGCAGTTGTTTGGTGAATTATTTTCTTACATTTTTACCTATGAAAACTCTTTTGTAGTTTCTGGGATTCGGGTGGGCTGGTTTATTCCGTAAGCACCTTGTTGAGCCAGGTGAAATGTGGTGGCCAAGCAACTTAGTTCAAGTGTCTCTATTCAGGTAATACTATTTATCACACATTTATATAAATATTGTCTTCATGATTATTCTTCAACTACTTGATTAGTTCACTAACCACTGTAGTGCCTTGCACGAGAAGGAAAAGAAGAAAAAGGGTGGCATGACCCGAATCCAATTCTTCCTTATAGTCCTTGTGACTAGCTTCGCATACTACATTCTGCCAGGCTATCTATTCGCAATGCTAACTTCCATTTCATGGGTCTGTTGGCTTAGGCCAAAATCGGTTTTGGTTAACCAACTCGGTTCAGGTGAACAAGGTCTTGGTATTGGCGCAATTGGTATTGATTGGGCTACAATTAGTTCTTACCTTGGTAGTCCACTCGCTAGCCCGATCTTCGCTACCATCAATGTTACCATTGGCTTTGTGCTGGTCGTGTACGTCGTCACTCCGATTTGCTATTGGCTTAATATTTATAATGCCAGAACATATCCCATCTTCTCAAGTGGGCTTTTCGTGGGGAATGGATCGTCTTATGATGTTTTGAGCATCATTGATAACAAGTTCCATCTGGACCGAGCCATCTATGCAAAGACTGGTCCTATCCATATGAGCACTTTCTTTGCGGTTACATATGGTCTTGGGTTTGCCACTTTGTCCGCAACTATGGTCCATGTCTTACTCTTCCATGGAAGGTAACTAAACACAACCAATTCTTCAAAGTCAAATTTTTAAATATCTTGATTTTAGTTACCGAGGTAGTTTCCATAGACAGATGGGACTAGTCTTTTGGTATTAGTTTCTAACTCATATCCTTATAAGCCCCTTTTATTGAAAGTGATCTATGGAAGCAAACTAGAGGAGCTTTCAAGAGGAACAAGAAAATGGATATACACACGAGAATCATGAAGAAAAACTATAAAGAAGTTCCCATGTGGTGGTTTTTGGTGATCCTCGTACTAAACATTGCGCTCATCGTGTTCATATCTGTGTACTACAATGCAACCGTGCAGCTACCTTGGTGGGGAGTGTTACTAGCTTGTGCCATTGCCGTCGTCTTCACTCCTCTTATTGGTGTTATCGTCGCCACCACTAATCAGGTACCTACTATAATAACCATCTATTACAAAAATAATAATTCACTCATTCTTCTGGGGAAAACTTCTAAGAAAACAAATAAACTTAAAAGAAATTGTAGCTTTTATCAATATTCGTTTGTAATTCATAACCTATTCATATATGTCTGATTCAGTTTCACTTAACTATTTAGAGGTTGGCTTCGTTTTTTTTTAAGTGACAGCTTTAAATTAATAAGTTTCCTATTGTTTTAGGCACCGGGTTTGAACGTCATCACTGAATATGTAATCGGGTATATCTATCCAGAACGTCCGGTTGCGAACATGTGTTTCAAAGTGTATGGATACATCAGCATGACTCAGGCTCTAACATTTATACAAGACTTCAAACTCGGTCTCTACATGAAGATCCCTCCTAGAAGCATGTACATGGCCCAGGTTACTAGTTACTACTTAATCTATCGTTAGTTATTTGTTAAAACACGATATATATATATATTTTTTTTAAACACGATATAATTAGTAACAGAGAGTTTTTTTTCAGGTGCTTGGGACGCTTGTGGCTGTGATAGTCTACACAGGAACTGCTTGGTGGTTAATGGCAGAGATTCCTCATCTATGTGATAAATCTTTGCTTCCTCCCGACAGTGAATGGACATGTCCGATGGATCGTGTCTTCTTCGATGCATCTGTAATTTGGGGACTTGTCGGACCACGTCGAATGTTCGGTGACTTGGGAGAATACTCAAACATTAACTGGTTCTTTCTCTTAGGCGCAATCGCTCCTTTCTTAGTCTGGCTAGCGACCAGAGCGTTTCCAGCTCAAAAATGGATCTCAAACGTACATTTCCCGGTTATTTTAGGAGCAACCGCGATGATGCCACCCGCCATGGTAGTTAATTTCACGAGTTGGTGCTTCGTGGCATTTATTTTTGGACACTTCGTGTTTACGTACAAGAGGGAGTGGTGGAAGAAGTACAACTATGTTTTGTCGGGAGGTTTGGACGCGGGAACCGCGTTTATGACAATACTGATATTTCTAGCGCTAGGACGCAATGGAATCGGATTGGTGTGGTGGGGAAACGCTGATGATAGCACAAACTGTAGCCTGGCGTCTTGTCCTACCGCTAAAGGTGTTATAATGCATGGATGTCCCGTTTACTGACCATATTACAGTTAAGCAAAAATCCTCATAGTTCGTTGTTCATTCTTCTCTCTTAGTTATTTTAATTTTTTTTTATCATGTGGTAGTGAAGTTAATTGGTTTATTGGATACGTTTTGTACAGAATCTACAACAGCTTTTATTTTTAAAGCTTTTTTTCCGTTTTCGTTTGTAATATTCTCCTTAAAATTGATTACTGAGATGGTTGTGTATTTTATTTTCCTTAACTAATGGTATGGAGTTAGCAAAAAAACAAAAAAATTAATGGTTAAATAATGGTAAAAAACATCACACACAGAGTCAGATATTTAGTTTAGCCAAATATTATCTTTTACGGAGTTTTCATATATCAGACTAAGAATTAGAAAACTAAAATCAGATTGCTAGAAAAAACCAGAAAGCAGAAAAGTTTTAAAAGAAAAAAAATCATGAATTCGATTGAAAACCAAAATTTAGGTGCTGGCTGAAGAGATCACATTGTTTTGATTATATTAATCAATATTTTTATTAAAAATATATACATTATTGGTTATAAACTACCGTTAGTTTTACAACATGTCCAACAAAATTTGACACGACGCCTAATAACTATGTCTATTAAATAAGCCCAAAATATTTTTTACATATATTTTATTTTGCTTTATATTATTAGAAGAAATTAACTCTCAGTAAAATATTTGGATATGAAAAACCGAACTCAACTAGATTTGAAATTAATATTAAACACAAACTAAAACTGATTAAGTAGTCAAATGGATCTAAAAGTCCAAATAACCATCCGAATCTGATTCAAACTAAAATATTTTGGATACCAAAAATATCTAAATCACAATTATAAACTTAAATATGTTAGTTATTTTAAATTTTTATCTACTAGATATTCATAATATGAAAATATCTAAAATTATCAACATAGTCACAAGTAAATATCTAAAAATAACAGAAAATATTCAAAATACCGAAAATATTTATTTTTTCTCCATCCAAATATTTAAATTGAACTAATTTTTATGTAAATTTAAATAATTATTATAACATTATTTAAGTTTTATGTTTTATTATTTTATGTTTGAATTTTTAGGATTTATAATATTTTATTTTTGTTAAAAAAATACATAATTAAAACGGGTACCTGAACTCGAACATGTACCGAATCTGCAATTATTCAAATCAAATCCAACCTAAAATTTATAAATATTCTAATACGATTTAAATTTCTAACTCTAAAATTCCAAAATTCTAATAGATCAACTGAATGTGAACAGGTATATGAATACCATCCCTAAAAAAACTATAAAACAAATTTTTTAATATATTAAATAATAAATAATTTAATAAATTATTTCATTCTGGATATATCCAGCGCGGATTACTACCTTGGATCTTAGTAAATGATAATGCGTTGAGTTGGACTGTTCTTGTCACGAATTTGTATTTAAGACTATATTTATTCCGGTACACTACATAATTACATGTAAGTTAAACGATAACACTCAAACTTAGTGCTTTTATTTTCTCACTCCTGGTGTTTAAGAGTCATTGAATAAAACATTTTAGTAAGACTCTTATCAGAATCCAGTATTTGACACATATAAAGCTAATGTTTTTTTTCAGAAAAAGGCTGATAATTTAAGATTTCTTAGCCAAAACAAAACAGTTTAACCACACGGATGTATTGGGTGGTATGCCAGACTTTGAAAAATAATAAGCTCCGGATTCGAAATAATGTACCTAATTTATCCATTTGCGCAGTCAAACAGTGTGGTTATCTAATTCTTATGTAGAATAACCGGGTTTGCCTATCACCAGTAGATCGGTTCGGAGAAGATTAGTCAGTCATTCAAGTTTAGATATTATGGGTTATAAAAAACTCCATGTAAATGGAAAAACTTTGCAGCTTATTTAATAATTTATTTATTTAGCACTTATAAAGCTGATGATTTCAGATTTCTTAACCAAGAAGAAGCATTTTACTCCACTAATTCAGAAAATAAGTTTCCTTGAATCTTTATTGCACAGTCAATGGTCATCAACACCAAAATAAAAGTCTGATATGAATGTATCCCATATCATACTTCCTTTTATGGAAAAGTCAGTAAAGATATGATACCAAAAATACTAAGTCTAAACAATCTTATTATCTTTATCCACCCAAAAGAAAATACTACAAATCAAGATCTCAAATCAAACACAACGTGAGGAAGAAAACTCTTCTGTATGTGAGTATCTATCTATCTATCTTTTTTTTTCTGACAACATCTATCTATTTTTATTGGTTTATTCTTTGTGTATATGATATTTACATGAATGTGAGCGTGAGAGTATTTGCATATTTTTTTTAAAAAAGAGAATCTCCAGAACGGTTACATAAACACGGTCCACACAAACTTATAACATTACGTTTATCTTATTTTTATACATAGCAGAGAGACAAATCAAAAAACAGCACAGTGGTTTTGTGTTTTTGAAGACCAATGAGAGACATGAAAGAGATAAGATCGGAACTTGAGTCAGAATCTGATCTTTACGCCGAAGATGAAATAAGTATAGTTCCACAAGTGGAGTTAACCGTGCCTAAGACCGATGATCCAACTGCACCGACGGTTACATTCAGGATGTGGGTTTTGGGCATAGCCGCGTGTGTCCTCTTGTCATTTGTCAACCAGTTCTTTTGGTACAGAACCAATCCTTTGACCATCTCATCTGTGTCTGCTCAGATTGCTGTTGTTCCCATTGGTCATCTCATGGCTAAGGTTCTTCCGACAAGGAGATTCTTCCAAGGGACGAGGTGGTCTTTCACGATGAATCCTGGTCCGTTTAGTACCAAAGAACATGTTCTTATAACTGTGTTCGCAAACTCAGGCTCTGGAGCTGTTTACGCTAGTCATATTCTTAGTGCTGTTAAGCTTTTTTACAAGAGAAGGCTTGATTTCTTACCTGCTTTACTCATTATGATCACAACTCAGGTAAATTTGATAGCTTTTTTTTTCTTAATTCCAAATGAATTTCTTCTACTTTTTTTTCCAAATGAAGTTCTAGGTTTAAGGATCTGTGAAAGAAAAATTCATAGGTTTTATTCTGTTTCTTGCATGCAAGGTATTGGGATTTGGTTGGGCTGGTTTGTACAGGAAACATTTAGTTGAGCCTGGTGAGATGTGGTGGCCGAGCAATCTCGTTCAAGTATCTCTCTTCAGGTAACGATATTGATTACTTCGAAATGTTGCTGTCTTATATATTACAGGCCGGTTATAGGCACATTCAGATGAAACATTCAATTTTCAATGCTACTTTTTATTAAAAGGTGTATGCTTAAATTTTTGTACTTCAACCAAAATATTAACTATTTTGGAACATAAGGAATGTTATATAGGGAAAATTGCCAAATATGACTCACAACTTGATTTCAAATCCAAAAGTAAATCCAAACATGAATATTATATAGGGAAAATTGCCAAATATTTTGGAACATAGGGAATATTATATATGGTCAAATGACATTGACCCATAAATTATCAATTATTTTATTAAGATTAATCTTAAAAAATGTTTATAGGCTCTATTTTTTGTCACAAACTTTACTATCCCAAACTCTATCGCAGATCCAACTTTACTATCCCAAGTGGGGGTGTTATTGGTTGCATAAGTTTAAATCAACTCCGTAAGACTTTAAACTAGATAAGATTTTAAATTTTTTGATTCAGTTACAATTAAACATACATGATTTATCTACATGTTTTAAAATCATTATCAATTTATTTATAAAATCAACATGATATCATTTGATCTCTATAATAGAATTGAACTCCATTTTTAAAGTGGATTCTAAATTGAAATTTACTTTCATAGTTTAAAAACGAAATTTAATAGAAACTGTAACTAAAATACCTTAAACACATAAACATATATATCATCATAAAATAAATAGACGGGAAATAGTATTTTATATAATTATTATGACTGTAAAAAAAGGAAATGATGTTATACCATGTTTTAAAATCATTATCAATTAATTTATAAAATCAACATGATATCATTTGATTTCTATAATAGAATTGAACTCCATTTTTAAAGTGGATTCTAAATTGAAATTTACTTTCATAGTTCTAAAACGAGAGTTAATAGAAACTGCAACTAAAATACCGTAAACACATAAACATATATATTATCATAAAATAAATAGACTGGAAAATAGTATTTTATATAATTATTATGACTGTAAAAAAAGGGAAGTGATGTTATATCATGTGAATCAACAAGTAAGAAATTAAGGAGTACGTATGAATAATCAAAAGAAGAGATATTACACATTTGGAAAATTTGAATTTGAAAGAAAAGTGAGACCAGGCGTTCCTTTTATTTCATATTTTGTTTTCTTTTGTTATTTAGTTAGCCTGATGCTAAACTTTTATGTTAGATAAATTTCGGTTTTATAAAACCTGAAGGTAAAATGGAAGGTTTGGATTGAGAGATTTTTTACAGATATAAATTAGTAAATCCAAATTCATTCAAAATATTTCAAGTCAAATGAATTGTATAAATCTATCAAACTTCAAACATGAATAACACAAGATTTGAAATGTTGTATTCAAAATCTTTTTTTTTTGTCATCGTTGTATTCAAAATCTTTAGTTGAATAACAATGGATTTTTAAATCCTCTCATTGAAAAGATTTTGAATACAAAAACTAATAACACTAGATTTTAAAATCATTTAGTATTAGATATTATTATAAATATAATAACCAATAACATTAGATTTAGAAACAAAAATTAAAATCAGTCACTGGATAACATTAGATTATAAAATCTATAGATTTATTCAAATCCACTATCGAATAACACCAAGAATCTCTTGTTTTAATCAATTACAGAGCGTTGCACGAGAAAGAGGAGAAATCGAAATGGGGGATTACTAGAAACCAGTTCTTCGTTATCACGCTAGTCACCAGCTTCTCATATTATATTCTTCCCGGTTACCTCTTCAGTCTCTTGACCACCGTCTCTTGGCTATGTTGGATTAGCCCTAAATCTATTTTAGTAAACCAGCTCGGTTCAGGGTCAGTTGGTCTCGGTATCGGAGCCTTTGGTCTAGACTGGGCAACCATTGCATCTTACCTCGGTAGCCCACTCGCTAGCCCGTTCTTTGCGACAGCAAATATAGCGGTCGGGTTCTTTCTTCTCATGTACGTAATCACACCCTTATCGTACTTTCTAGACTTCTTCAACGCCAAAACCTTCCCAATCTACTCCGGTAAACTCTTTGTATCCAACGGCCAAGAATACAAAGTAAGGAGCATCATCAACGACGAGTTCAGTCTTGACCACAAGGCTTACGCAGAGGCAGGACCAGTCCACATGAGCACTTTCTTTGCTGTTTCTTACGGTCTAGGTTTCGCCACCTTGACTGCTAGCGTTGTCCATGTATTGCTTTTCAACGGTAAAGATCTTTGGAACCAATCCAAAGGTGTGCTTCGTGGAAACAAGAAAATGGATATACATACAAGAATCATGAAAAGGAATTACAAAGAAGTTCCTCTCTGGTGGTTCCTTTCGATTTTCGCGGTGAATATTGCAGTTGTTATCTTCATGTGTTTTTACTATAAGACTCAAATTCAGCTTCCTTGGTGGGGAGCTTTCTTGGCTTGTTTAATAGCTATCTTCTTCACTCCTCTCATTGGTGTGATCAAGGCCACTACTAACCAGGTTAGATGAGAGAAACACATACATATTAAACCGATTGTGATGACTAAACCGAGGTTCTGTTTTGTTTTTTTTTGTATAGGCTCCAGGTTTAAATATTATCACCGAATACATCATTGGATATGCATATCCAGAGAGACCTGTTGCTAACATATGCTTCAAGACTTACGGATATATCAGCATGACTCAATCTTTGACTTTCCTTGCTGATTTGAAGCTTGGAGCTTACATGAAGATCCCACCAAGAACCTTGTTTATGGCACAGGTTAGTCTTATTATTATTTTTTATTTTTTGTAGCTGAAAGTCTTCTTATTTTCCCATCTCTAAAAAAACATAACAGTTTAACGAACTTATTGCTGTCATTTTCACAGGTTGTGGGAACATTAGTAGCAGTTTTAGTTTACGCATCGACAGCTTGGTGGCTAATGGCCGAGATCCCAAACCTATGCGAAACATCTCTCCTTCCACCAGGAAGTCAATGGACATGCCCAACCGACCGAGTCTTCTTCGACGCATCGGTAATATGGGGACTTGTAGGGCCAAGAAGAATGTTTGGTGATCTTGGAGAATACGCAAACATAAACTGGTTCTTCCTAGGAGGTGCAATAGCTCCAGCCTTGGTCTACTTGGCCACTAGAATCTTCCCAAAGAAGAAATGGATCTCAAACATTCACATGCCAGTCCTGATTGGAGCCACGTCTATAATGCCACCAGCTACTGCGGTTAACTTCACGAGCTGGCTTGTTATGGCATTTGTGTTTGGACATTTCGTGTTTAAGTACAAAAGAGAGTGGTGGCAGAGATACAACTATGTTCTGTCTGGAGGAATGGATGCTGGAACTGGATTCATGTCTGTGCTTTTGTTTCTTGCGTTGCAACGTAGTGACATAACGCTTGGTTGGTGGGGAAATTCTGGTGAAGGCTGTCCTATTGCTAAATGTCCAACTGCAAAAGGTGTGACTGTTCATGGTTGTCCTGTTTTCTAGACCATATATATGTATGTTCTTAATTTAGAGCAGTTCAAACTAATACAGTTTTTCTTGTAACTTATAAAAACGTTTACTTATTAAAATGTTGAGATGAAAACGGTTTAAAATCTCTTTTGATAGACCAAATATACTTTCACATAATTATATTTATAAAAGCTTTACTATAAGATACTTGAAAACATAAATACGTTTTATGTTTATTTGTTCCTAAAAGTATTTTAGATAAACAAAATATACATAAGTTTACATCACAAGTTTTAAAAGAGCTGTTGAACTAAAATAATTTGTTGTTGATGTTTGAAACTGAGTATATCTAGCGTCCTAAAATAATGTTTTAGCTTTTGTTTTCAAATTAACATACAAAAAACTAAAAGGGATAATTTGAAAAATACTCTATTAATAGTTTAAAATTTGAAAATTACCTTTTCTTTTTTAGTTTTTGAAAAATACACTTCATTAAATGTCAAAAGACATTTTTATCCATATAAAGTAGGGATAATTTGAAAATTACTCTATTTATAGTTTGGAATTTGGAAAATACACTTCCTTTTAGAATTTTTGAAAACTATACTTTCTTAAATGAGAAAAGACATTTTTCTCCAATTTCTAATTAGAAATTACATATTTCAATAAATAAAATACAATTTCGGAATACTATTATTATTATTATTATTAATGTTAAAGGCAAACGTAAGAAAAAACTATGTTAGATAAATCTTATGAATATTTAAAAATTATCTATAATTTCTTTTTATGAATCATATATAAGCAAATATGTTTTCCCCAAAATTCTCATTCTCATTCCCCGTACAAAGCAATTCACGTTTCATGCCTTTACATTTCTTTTTATTTTGTTTTTGTTTTTTAAATGTTATTTGGGAGAAATTAGAAGAAGAAAATCTTAAGCAAGTTTTAAAAACACTTGCATAAACGATGATAAAAAATAATCTGGATTCACTGCATATATATTATGCTGAAACAGAAGTCTATGTCACATGACTTTTAAATGATTATTAGATTTTCTATTCCAAGAGAATTCTCGTGACTTTTTGGTAATTATTTGCTGTAACCCAAAATTAAATTTTGAGAGCAAGAGAAATGCATAGGATGAAGGAGAAGACTGAAAAGATATGTGTCGATTCCTTTTATTTATTTTTAATAAAAATGTAAAATATATTTCAAAAGATATTATTGTAGGAACCTTATTTCACTACATTGGGGACAACTGATATTTATAAAAATAATAAGAACAAAAATTAAAAATTACAATACCGAAACAACAAATAAAGAAGAATTGCAGAGTCGAGATGATTAATCTCTTTTCTTAAATCTTTAAACGCCCCGTAGTGTGACGGTTGCATGGCGCTCAGATTCCTAGGATACAACTGCAGCATTGTTTCTGTTTTACCATCACCGAAAAAACAGAATCTATCGACCCTAGTTTTGTGTTGCACTCTCAGACTCAAGAAATAAAAATACTAACATGACTATTCAATATGGGAGAATGTGGTTTTTTCTTTTGCTATTGATGTGTGTCTTTTTCTACATTGCCATGAGGCTTTATATAGAAAATAATGAGAAGCACAAGTTTCATTTTCAATATAAAGTGAAACCTCCTATGGTGCACTAATGGAGTCTTTATTTCTTGTCATTATTATGTGAATTCATTTCACATTTTGACCAAAAAATTAAAGAGTATAATTATTATTATTTGACTCATTCAAACAAATAATATACTTTAAATGGATTTCTTTTTTATATTTTATCAATATAAAAGATCACATATATTTGGTTTATAAGATTAAGTTAATGAACATGAAGTCCAACTAACAAATCAAAACCTAAATCCAAATATCTAATGTGTATATTTGTAACTTTATACAAGTTTCTCAAATAACACACATTAGACCTCCATTTCTCATTCACACTAACTCTATTTTTAGCATATAAATACATTGCTAAAAAAATAGTTCCAACAATCCCCCACATGAATAGAAATGCTTCTAGACACTAGACGACTCGACAGACTTGACTTCCTAGACAAGACTCGACAAGACTCACCTAAAGACTTTTGAGAGTACAAGCGAGAAATTCACTGCATGATGAGTTGGTAGCAATTTTTCAGCCTTGAACCAGTCATTGTTAATAGCTATCGGATTTACTCGGCCAGGAGGTGGCCATGATGTCTTGAACCTCCCGGGCTTTGGTGTAAACCTAGACAATAGCCAAAACACAGCTTCATTCTCTCACAGAACTAGGTTCTCTATTGTGTTCATTGTGGCCGTGAACAGTCCTGGTTATCATGAGTGAACTTGGAGAATATAGCTTTTTTATTCTCCTAGAAACGGCCTCATTTCACACTCACAAGGTGATTTGCCATTAGTTTTGTTTAGAGGAATATCATGTACTACTCCATTCATATCTCAAAACAATTGGCACAAATCATTAAAAGCAAATGCTTATCCTCTATTCCTTACATGTAGCACTGTTTAATCATCCTGGGAACTGGGTATAGACCGAAGTCTTACAGTGCTTTGGGCAGATTTAGTTTGACTTAGTTGTCTCCTTGAACCTATTTCTTGGGATCTCCAATCTGATAAGTAGAGTTACCGCCAAACCTCATCTTAGTTCATAGGCTAAACCCATTCCTCTTGATGATATTACAATTTGATCTCATGACACACTTTTAATAACAGGATCCTAAGTTGTCATCACAGTGAACATAATCTCTTGAGATTAGTCGAGATCAATTGTCTAATGATTTTTGTCATCTTGTTTTTCAAGATACAAACAACCATTATACATAAAACTCAGTGTATAACACTAGTTTTTTTTTTTTTTTTTTTTTTTGCTTTTTTTTTTTTATATAAAAAAAAAATCATAGTTTGATAACTATCACTAAGTTCATTTGACTTCTTGCCAATGACTTTTTATGGTAAGCAAAGCTTCCCCCACATTTCTTGAGATAGCTCAAAAATCATGTATATTTACATTTAACATCTCTTAAGACTTTAGAAAGTTAATCTACAACTCTTTTAGATTTAAATGAATAATAAAAACAATTTCAAAAATTGTTACAATTTCCTTTAGAATGTATTTCATTCTCGGAAAATCACATTTTGGATACAACTATTTTCATAGATTCTCTCAAGTTGATTTATAACTCTATGATTTGAATTTTTCCAAAACATTTTTTTGCTTTTAGCAAATATACATATCAATACATGATATTTTTGTACCATCAAAACCACAATTTTCTATGATTATTCTCAACCATATTGACTTTAGAAACTACAATACACATGTCAGTTTCAGTCATATTGATCTGAAAATTTCTCATTGGTTTTGCATGGTCAACCTTTTTAAAAGGTGCATTTAAGCATTGACGAAATACAAATGTTTTGATCAATATCAAAAAACATTTTATTTCTTATGACAAATGATTTATATGTGGCAGACCTCTCCCAAATTTAGTTTAGGGCGTCGACTCACAAAAATCCATTTCCATTCATATAACATAATCCCTTAAGAATCAAAATGTTATTTATGACTATGGTTTCACCGTATTTTTGAAACTTGAATCAGTTTTTTTTTTCTCATGGTCATCCATGCTTAATAACTCAATTAAGTTATCCCAAAATCTGAAAAAGAAATAAAAAAACGTTAAACCATTCTTGATAATTAAATCAAAATAATTTGTCTTTAACCAAGTCAAAGCATTAACATGCACTGTGACTAAAAACGTTTTAATCTAGTCACTTTTTTGACTAATATTAAAAAAAATGATTGTAACCACTGGATCCATCAATTAATGATTTTAATCCCCATAGAAATCATCAACAAAAATAATCTGATGGAATGAACAGATTCTTTATCACCATGAAATCTCCAATTCCTGTTTTCATGACAAAACACTTCACAAAATAATCAGTTTTGTTAGTATAATAATACAAACAAAAATCTACATAACTAAGATTGCAGGAAGATTATTGTGAAATAATCATATAGATCTGACACCAGCATCTTTTTTCAAAGATCAATCAACCTGTTCTTACAAAAAACATACTTTTTACAATAATCAGTCCGGTTAGTGCAAAGCAATAAACGGATATTTTGAGTTAAGACTGATAGAACCGTATTTTATAAACTACGGATTACTGAATATTGTAAAGAATAAAAATGATAAAATTATACCAAAGATTAAGAAAAGGATGATACAAATGCAGATGCGAGATATTATCTCTTTCTTTAACTCAAAATACGTCCCGTAGTGCGACGGTTCGATAACGTAATGAGTCCCAGGATACAACTGCAAACAATCTTCTGAATTTGCGTCACTCTATCAGAAGCCTGGCGAAACTAATTTTGTGTTGTACTCTCAGACACAAACTAAAATAAAAAATAAGAGACATCACTATTCAACATGGGAGGATCTTTTTTACTATTGTCTTGATCGTCTGTTCAAAACTGCACAAGTGATCTCTTTTTATAACTTGAAGAGAAAGTGCACGTTATGTAATTGAATGAGTTTGATAACGTACCAATCAATGTAGTAATGGAAATTGATTTCCATATGTACGTTAACTTCCAAAGTAATATTATGGCTTTGACCAAAGCAACAACCATCAATATACTTCTTTTGGGTTTCATATAAATATATAATATTATTATGAATCATATTTAAATAAGTTAATTGTCATAATGCCCAATCAACAAATTTAACCCAAATATCCAAAGTGATTTATTTACTAAATATATTATATTTAGCCAAATTTAAATATTGTTTATGCTTTGCACTAACAATACTGATATTTTTAAAAAGTTTATTTTTTAAGAACAGGTTAAAGATGCCAGAATCCGATCTGTGTTCATCATTGGTTGGTTCTAACAAACAAACCCGGGAAAAGCTGCGGTTGGCCGAATTGAATTTGTTTCTGACCAATTCGTTTAACGTTTAACCTTTCTGTCTATTTTGCAGGGATTGTTGAGCATTTTTTATTGATTTTATTAAATTGCAGAGTTTAATATTTTTTTTTTTTTAAAGTCTGTCTTTTTAATAGAAATTAAAGATTTAAGAGTGTAGGAACCTTATTTCACTACATTGGGGACAACTGATATTTATAAAAATAATAAGAACAAAAATTAAAAATTACAATACCGAAACAACAAATAAAGAAGAATTGCAGAGTCGAGATGATTAATCTCTTTCCTTAAATCTTTAAACGCCCCGTAGTGTGACGGTTGCATGGCGCTCAGATTCCCAGGATACAACTGCAGCATTGTTTCTGTTTTACCATCACCGAAAAAACAGAATCTATCGACCCTAGTTTTGTGTTGCACTCTCAGACTCAAGAAATAAAAATACTAACATGACTATTCAATATGGGAGAATGTGGTTTTTTCTTTTGTTATTGATGTGTGTCTTTTTCTACATTGCCATGAGGCTTTATATAGAAAATAATGAGAAGCACAAGTTTCATTTTCAATATAAAGTGAAACATCCTATGGTGCTCTAATGGAGTCTTTATTTCTTGTCATTATTATGTGAATTCATTTCACATTTTGACCAAAAAATTAAAGAGTATAATTATTATTATTTGACTTATTCAAACAAATAATATACTTTAAATGGATTTCTTTTTTATATTTTATCAATATAAAAGATCACATATATTTGGTTTATAAGATTAAGTTAATGAACATGAAGTCCAACTAACAAATCAAAACCTAAATCCAAATATCTAATGTGTATATTTGTAACTTTATACAAGTTTCTCAAATCACACACATTAGACATCCATTTCTCATTCACATTAACTCTATTTTTAGCATATAAATACATTGCTAAAAAAATAGTTCCAACAATTATATGGATATCGTGGGTATTGTTTCAAAAGATAAAACAAATCAAACATTTTTTATTTCTATTAATTTTTTATTTAAGTGTTGAAATTTTCTACTCTCAATAAGGTTAATTTAGTCACTTCACTTATAAATAAGTGTAGTTTTCAAAAAATTAAAGATATGGTGTAGTTTAAAAAATATAATCTCATTTGGTGGCATTTTTCAAAATTTTCCCTATAAAATATTTGAAAAAATAAAATACAAATTCGAAATTTGAAAAATATGATTATTAAGAATAGTTATGCTTAAGATTAGTCTATGGTGAAATAGATGTGTTATTTTACTATTTATAATTCTCAAAATAACAATGATACTATTAAAAAACAATTATGAACTGTTTGTAATTTTATCATAAGGTTTATCTGTATGCTTTTCAAAAAAATTTAAAACTTTATATACAAAATTTACTGTAAACCATCATTCTTCTACAAAAGAAAAGTCATGTCATTCCTCTGCGAAAGTGTCAATATTTCATTCTGGCAACAATATTATCTATCGAGAAACTTTTAAATGAATAGCATTTTACAAAATCTAATTACAATCAAGGACACGAGTGAAGAACTGACAAGTCTGAGACTACGAAAAGAAAAGAAAAGCCTGAGACTACGAAAACTAGAGAAAACAATGTTTTGCAGAAAGAGAAAACAAGAGATTACGATGAAGAAGATGACGATTGTTCTCTTTTCTTTTAAAAACCAAATTTAAGATATATCTTAAAATATATGTATAGATATTATTAAGATTACAAAAAACAAACTTTGTTGAAAATGTTAATTTAAATATTGTATAAATTTTATGCTGATTAATTTTTTTTGATAAAAATATTAAATATTCAGACATGGAAATTTTGTAAATTTACATATATCAAAGTGTATTTTCCAAAAAATTTAAATAGTGTTGTAGTTTTCAAAATAAAATCTCACATAAGTATATTTTTCCAAATTTCCCCAAACTAAAACTCCATGATAAAGTAAAACTGAGAAATAATATATAACACATTAAATAGTTTGTATCTTTGGATATTGTTTTTTTTTGGGGAATTTTCAAAAATACCACTTTCAAAGTACCATTATTCATCTTTACCACTACTAAAGATACATTTTCAAAAATACCTTATTTATTAAAATGGTAAAGACTCTTATATCTTTATTTTTATATACTTTTCAAAATTCTAATCCTAAATTCTAAATCCTAAACCTCCAATTCTAAATTCTAAACCCAAAATTTTCAACTCTAAACCCTAAACCCTAAACTATATACCCTAAATTCAATATCCTAAACCCTAAACCCTAAAGTCTAAACTATAAACCCTAAATCCTCAACTCTAAACCCTAAATCCTCAACTCTAAACCCTAACCTATATACCTTAAACCCTAAAACATCAAATCTAAACCCTAAATCCTAAACCTTCAAATCTAAACCCTTCATTAAAAGTAGTGGTAAAAATGGTTAGTGTAAACATGAAAAGTGGTACTATGAAAATGGTATTTTTGGCAATTTCTCTTTTTTTTTTTGTATAAAAACGGATAACACCATTCATTGTCTCCATGTTCAAAACTGAGGGATAAGGAAAGGTAAATGAATGTGGTTAAAAAAAGGAACGGTAAATGAATAATAACCACATTTTTTTGCCAAAGTGAATAATAACCCCTTATGATTTGCTTGAACTAATAATTTTCCTTCAAAAAGAAAGAGATTAATGAATCACAAATGATGTTTCAGACATCTGAAAATGTGTAAATTTCTTTAGTATACTCTTTGAGCTCATTAACCGATTAAAGATATCTGAAGGGAAAGAGAAGCTTGTTCTCTAGCAAAAATCAAATAATAAAATAACAAACAAACAGATCAATGAGGTATGTTGAGTGGGAAAAGAGGCTTTTGACCCAAACAAACCAGCTAAGGATGGAGTCAGAATAAGAAGAGCGTGATGGGTGTAAGGACGACAATGATGGATGAAGACGAGTCTGATGACATGAAAAGGACGATACTATGTTGGAGAAGCTGAATGCAATCGCCAATAAACTTGAAAATAAGCTTTCTGAGCTTTGTCAGTCACGCTGATTTAACACATCATAGAGACTAAAAGCTTTGAGATTGTCATTTATAACGGCTTGTACCTCATCACTATCCCTTGGCTTTTCACCATGTTCCGCATCTCCACATACTTAATCATCGTAATCATGTTCCAAAAGGCTGTGTCGCGATCATGGTGGGACAGGAAGGAGGTGAAGAAGGTTTACAAAGATTCGTGGTTCTCTTGATGTTCTTGAGCCATCCTTGTTTGTGAGTCTCTTGAAAGACTCTGAAGAAGAGTATGGATTCAAACACGCAGGTCCCATTATGATTCCTTGCCGTGTCGATGAGTTTAAGAATGTTCAGGAGATTATCGACCAGGAGACTCATCGCCGTCACAGTCACGGTAACGGACACAACCACCACCACAATAACCATCTGCGATGTTTCTGAAGATATGTAATTTTGTTGGTTTGGTTTGTCATGCGATTGGTATAATTGGTTTGACTTTTCTTCTGAAATTGGTTTAGTTTGCTTAATTTTCGTTTTTAGTTACTGATGACGATGAAAAAACATTACAGCAATTGAATGTAGTGAATAATGAATAATGATTCTTATCTCTTACGAATGTAGTCCTGAGGAATATGGAATTCCAATTTTGTAATGGGAATGCCATATTATTTGAACTTTATTTTTATTAAAACGAATGTGTACACTTTTTAATTATTTGATTGATTTTAACGCGTTGGCCGTCAATCATGTTACCTTTTTTGTTAAACATTTCCTTTACTCGTTAGGATCATACGTCTCTCGAACAATTATTTTCTTCCGACTTAAAAAATTCGACATATTGTATTTGTAAAGATAATTTAATAAAAAAATTAGACAAATTAATATAAAAATGTTAAGAGATATTACTAGTAAAGGGAGCCAATAACAGATTATATCTCTTAAAATTTTTATATTAATTTGTAAAGATAAATTTAATTGAATGCTCACAAAAAGATAATTTAATTGAATAACTAAAACTAAAAAGTAAAAACTGGTGTTGTACAATGAATGAATGAATGACATGTAGATTTTATAGTTTCTTAAATGTCAGACAAAAGCTCGTCATATAGAGACGATTCTGAACATATTCTTTACCTCTTTCCTACAATTCATTTCTTTAATATTTTTATGGTAAGGTCCTCCTCCTAAAACATTGACCAGACAATAAATGTCTAAAGCAATCAACGCTATTTCTTCAGGATTAACCCGGTTCTGGTCGGGACAAAACAAGCTGGTCCCACTCAGACACTCCCAAGAGGTATTTTTTCTCTTTACATGACAAATTTGAACTTATAATACCTGAACGGGAACATTACTAAAAACATTTAAAGTAATTTTATTTGTCAAAACAATGTTAAGTGCATTTTGGAGTTTCGTAGGAAAAGTGATAAGCTAATAAAGAGTATACAAAGGAGAGACATAACTCATTTCTTTCTTATCTTATTAGATTTACTCGAAGAAATTTAAGTATGACGGGAAATGGTGTTTCTAGTGGCGGAAAATTGAGTAACGCGTAAGAACCTGTCCTTGGGAGGGAAACAACAGCTGGTTGATCTCCACTCTTTCATCGTAATTGTTACAAATTCCTAAATTTGGATCAATAGTAATATTGAAATGTTTAAATTTGGCAAACTCTTTATGATATCAATATATTCGATTTGTCGAAGAACCGACGTCGTTTTCAAGATCATTAACCCGGCACACCGTTTTTATCAAACCATAAACTGCTAGGCGTTTTCGCATTCAACGTGTCCATTTCCCATTTGTCATAAAGAAACCCTAAACTCTTACTGGTCACACGAAAAAAATCCTATCTCTTACTCTCATCCCTCATATATATACGTTACAACAAACCATCTGCTACATATAAGATAGCATGACCGTGAAGGAGGCCGATGAGGTTTGATCTTCAGTGCTAGTCAAAACTCCATTCAGGTGCGTTCTTCTTCTTTTACCTTGATTTTAGCGTCGACCCTCTATCTATCTCTTTAAGGCATCATTTAGACTAGGTTAGTTGCAGTTCATATGTGACCGTAACTTCTACGCATCCTTATTTCGTGTTTGATTGGAAACTAGATTGTTGTGTCTGTAAATTTCAGTTTACATTTGTCTAAAACTTGATGATGCAGACTAGTTGTGTGACGGAAAAAAAATGGTGGGTCGAAAGAGAAAAACATGTGACGAAGGGTCGCAAAGAAGCTGGATATGCCAACTGCCTGATGTTTTGATAAGTGACATACTTACTCGTGTTCCTACAAAGTCTGCTGTAAGAACAGGCGCTTTGTCAAGAACATGGATTAATCACTGGAAGAGTGTTCATGGATTGGACTTAGACTCCTTTGAATTCTTGGATATGGATGCCTTTGTGAGTTTTGTTGGAAGTTTTTTTGATTCACACAGGGAATCAGTGATAGAAAAAATAAGGTTAGGTGTTCATTATTCTGGTTGCAAGTCCCTCCTCACCCAATGGACTGACATTGCGACTAGGCGTAAAATTAAGCATCTCGATGTTTGTTATTTTGACCCTTGTTCTGATGTTATGATGCCCGTCAGTCTATATACATGCAAGACACTGGTGCACTTACGCCTTTCTTGGGTTGGCTTGGCTAACTTCAAGGTTGTTTCCTTACCATGCCTAAAGATCATGCAACTAGAATGCATTAGACATCTAACTGAGCCAACTGTGGAGAAACTTATCTTAGGCTCTCCAGTTCTGGAAGATTTAACCATTTTCAGAGAAACTAGTGGTGAAAGGTTTATAGAGGTGCGCTCTAATACGCTCAAGAGAATCCACATAGATTCGTGTACAGAAGTTGTGATTGAAGCTCCTCTACTCCAGTATTTGAGGACTAGGATATGCTCTGCAAAGAACTTCAAGATCATCAATTTGGGTTGCTCCACCACACTAGATATTGATTCGGTTTATCCTCATGTGACTTGCACCAAACGTTTAATTTGTGATATTCTCACCGATATTCCGAGGTTCAGAGGCCTTGTTACAAGTCGTTACATTTTGAGGGTAGTCATATTAATTAATATTTTTGAGACTTTTGTTAATTAATATTTGAGCATTTCAATACTCTTCCTCAAAAAGTTTTAACCAACATTTTGTTTTTGTTTTATTCTTTCACAGGACATATTTAGGTACTCAGAACCGGGACCATTGCTTCAGTTCCGTGACCTATCCCGTTTGCGTGTTGAATTCTCTAAATCCGATCTTGAAATGTTGCCAGCCATTCTTGAATGCTGCCCAAAACTACAATCTCTCATTTTGGTAATGAATTGCTTTATAATCCTTCAGTTATATATGCACATTTGTCTGAAATGCTTTAGGCCATGTTCGTTTTTGTATATGGATGTAACATCTAGATGTAGTATTTACAACATTTGAATGTCGCATCCAAACATGTTTGTTTTTGTAGTTAATATTATGCATATTGTATGTGAAAAGTTTAATGTACCACTTTATACTCAATTTGTTATCCTATTTTTTGCAGGAGTTGATCAAGGACCCGCGTTATAAGAAGAAGAACAGAGAACCAAAGTTGATGTTTTCAACAGTGCCTCTGTGCTTGGTATCATCTCTCAAGGTCGTGGAATGGATACGTTCGACCCCAAGGTATAGAGGAGAGGTAGAGCTAGTAAGATACTTCCTAGAGAACTCACAAATCCTGGAGAAACTAAGGCTTGATACTTACTATACCAAAAGGGGCAAGCGTGATTTTCTTAAAAAAGTCGCTGCATTGCCCAAATGTTCTAGCGCTTGTGAAATCATTGTTCCATAAAAGAAAGACATTTCATTTGAGGTAAATTTGGATTTTATAAACTGGTTGATTTGAGGAATATTTCCCATGTATTAATAACCGATTTAAAACTTTATTCTGAATTTTATAAACATTTGGACAAATTATTCAAGCGTTACATGGGATATTTATATCAATATGTTATTTTGCTTGTTTTTTGGCTTGTTTAAGTGTTTGTCAAGTTTCAGGAAACTGCTGCGGTAGACATGAACACATTAGTTATATTAGGTACATAGTAGAGGGAATTTATAGTGAGGTCCTATTTGATATTTGTTATGTGTGGAGTTGGTTAAGTTAACAAAAAAACCTGTACATAACCAATCCCCTAGCCGTGTATGAAACAACTAACATGTGCGACTTTATTACACTTAAGTATTCATTAAAATAACAATATATTTAGCCAATCTAATTTTTAACGTGAGAACTTGAATGCAAAAAAAATAATTTCGCAAACAATAATATAGATTTTTAGATGTTTAAAACTGATTAATGTTTTAGCTTCGGTTTTCAAATCTAACATTAAAAAACTAAAGAACTCTACAAATATAATAAAACAGAGAAATTTTAACACATTAACTAGTTTTTTTTTTTTGAACACATACATTAACTAGTTTATAACTTGAATTTCTTGTATTAAAAATGGAGTGACTAAACAATAACCACTTATGATAGCCGAAGGGAAACAGAAGTTTGTTCGCCAGCAAAAAAAATAAACAAAGAGAGATATGAGGTTGAATGAGTGGAAGGATCGGAGGTTTTGGACCCAAACAACCGGACAAATGATGGAGTTATAGAATGCTACAATGTTCAAGGTGGCAATGCTGGAGAAGATTAAGAAGAGTGTATTGTGGTAGATGGGTTAAAGGACGACAATGTTTATGAAGAGGAGAAGCTGAATGAACTTGAAAATAAGCTTTCTGAGCTTTGTCACTTGTCAGTCACGCTGGTTTAACACATCCGAGAGACTAAAAGCTTTGAGATGTCATTTATAACGGCTTGTACCTCATCACTATCCCTTGGCCTTCTCCAAACCGACCTTGAACCAGAGTACTCGCTTGCAGCAATCTGTGTCTTCTTTGAGGTAGCAAGCACCTTCTCCAAGTCCATTTGTGTCAATTCCCTAGGCACCTGAAAAATAATAATGCAGTTAAGGTTCACAAAAATCAGGTTTACATTCCCTAAACCCGATTAACTACTAACCGAAATTTCCCAGCCCTTTCTCTCCTCCTCTAGTATCTCTCGGATTGGCAAGTAAGCTGCCTTCTTGCAAAGCTCAAAGATATCTGACCCGGTATAGTCTTCACACAACCTCGCTAGAAGATCATAGTCAATACCCTCCTCCACTCTCTCCCCTTCCAAAATAACTCTCAATATCTCAGCTCTCTCCTTGCAATCAGGCATCCCTATCTCAAACGCCTGAGAAAAACGCCTCAATATCGCTTCATCCAGCTCTGAAGGTCTGTTTGTCGCACCAAGAACCAACACCCTCGCATTCTCTACAACAACACAAACAAACAATACTTTAGAGATTGCACTAATTCAAACAAGGGCTAAAAACAGGATACACAGTAGACTCGACTCACTGTCTGTAGCAAACCCATCCCATAAAGCCATAAACTCTGTCTTCATAGTCGCCATCGCCTCATTACCCGTCGACCTTCGCTGGCCAAGAAAACTATCCACCTCATCGATAAAAACAATCGAAGGCTGAAGTTTCTCCGCCAAGCTAAACACAGCAGCCACTAAAACAAAAACATAGCAACTCACATCATTAGCAACAAACAAGGGCTTATTGCGAGAGCTAGTAGTAATCAAACATATATATACTAATACATCCTTACCAAGCTTCTGCGCATCACCAAACCACTTGCTCATCAGATTAGAGACCCTCACATTTATAAAAACAGCTCCAGATTTTTTCGCAATAGCTTTAGCAAGCATCGTCTTCCCGGTTCCAGGAGGACCATACAGCAACACACCCTTTTGAGGGCCAAGCAACTTCCCATAAGCGAAAAGCTCAGGTCTCTCCAGCGGTAGAATCACAAGCTCGTACAGTGACTGCTTCGTTGACTCTAACCCTCCAATAGAATCAAACTCAACCTCTATTTTTTGTGGGTCTATTACATCACCCGCGATTACATCCTGACATTTAAACAAAACGAATAAAAAAATATTGGAATACGAATTTTATTTTTTTAGTGGAAAAGACAAGACTTATTACCTCGTATTCATTAGTCTGGATAAGAGGACGCCCGAGACGCTTGGCGAGTTCTCTCTTACGCTTGAGGGCCTTATCAACAGCGTCAAGGTTCGGGTCGGAGTGACGAGTACAGACGTATAGAGACAAGCTAGCGACTGCAGCGCTTGCGACGTAGAGAATCAGTTGCTCTAAGAAACTTGTATCACTCTTTCTTGAAGATCTCTTCATAACTCTTTTCTCAAGCAGACACCCTTTGAAGAATATCAGGCTTAATTCTTGACGAGTGTATAACTTGATATGAACCAAAAAAAACTTACTTCCTTTTAACCTAAAGTTAATTCTTGGAAGTTTATTATTAATCATATAAAACCCCATTATATAATACAATACAAATTTGTTGAAAATAGAAAATTCTTAAACTAATATAAAAAAGTAAAATTTCAAAACCAACTATTAAATAGAAAGTTACTGTGACTCTTTATGTAAAATATCTTAATCTAAAAAAAAATCTTAATCTACGTAAGTCTGTGGCTGGGTCCAGAAAAGAAGAAAGAAACCATTGACCGAAGTTACATCGGATAGCTCCCGGTGGTATTGTCGTAATATAATTTACAGACTGTTTGACCAAGTTTTCAAAATATACACATCGAGATGAAATTTGAAAATTACAGAACTTTTTACCACGTCAATTCCAGCTCACCAATCAATAAAAACACATAAAACATGTCAAACTATATGTATTTATTTATTTAATAGACGATTTTATCAAATTAAACAAATATTATGGCATTTCCATTATAAAACATAAACATAACTTATTGATAAATGTTATGTCCAACTATATGTATTTATTTATTTAATAGACTATTCTATCAAATTAAACAAACATTAAACACAAATATGATTACAAAATATTTGAATATTAAAATTAAAATTTAAACAAAAAATATACCTTCCTTTTAATATTGGACGTGTCAGAATCTAAATATATTCTTCTCTTACCTCTCTTATGATTTATGAATCCGTTGGAAACGGTACTCGCGATTAATATTGGTTACAAAACACGCTATCGGTAATACCTACGCATCCAACTTTTATATCTGCAAACTTGTGTTTTCAAAATTGCATGAAGATAGTTGGTTTGAAAATTCTTCTACTAAAGAAAATGCATTATTGGTAGAAGATGATAAGGTCAAGACAGAGATTGAAGGAAAATAGGATGAGCCAAGAACCTAACTCTTTGATATGTGACATACTTACTCCTCTTCCCACAAAGTTATAGCAGGACAAGTGTTTTATCTAGCACATGGAGAAGTCTTTGGCTTTGTGTTCTTTGTTTGGAGTTGAATCCCGTAAATTCACATACTTCAGTGCCATTGTGAGTTTTTGATTTTTCACTTAATTATACTATTATAGGAACCATAGCTTTAGAGCCTCGGTGTTTGAAATCATCCCTAAAGTTTGTCACGTTGGAAATTTGGACATCAGGGTATGAAATAGAAATGGAGCTAGTAAGATACTTTGGGCAACTTCATTGGTAAGATGAGGTCAAAGGTTCTTAAAAAAAAGTATTTTAATAATATTATCATTTTTCATTAATTTTTCTTTAGAAGTTTAAACCAACAATTTGCTAACGGTTGTTACACACAGTATCTAAAAAGTTGGATAATAAAACCATGATTAATGCATGTCTTTTAAGGATCATTTCTTAACGAATATAATAGATTTTTCTTAATCTTTAGTAAAAAAATTAAAAAGTGTCTCCGAAATATAAGAAATATCTCTTAACTTTTTTTAGTTAAAAACTATGAAACATTTCTAATATTCTCTAAAATATCCTCTCTAAGAGACCTTCATTAAGCCGTTGGAATCTTTAGAATCTTTCTTAACTTCTGAGACACGTACACTTTTCATTATTTTAATTGTTTTAAGAGGGGAAACTCTTTTAATCTCTCCAACATCACCTCGTTAAACATACTCTTATGGTCCTTAGTGGATTCTTCTCATGCAATCACCAGTTACCAAATATATTTTTCTTTTGATGGATAGTTCCCCAAGGTGTTCAAGCACTAACTGGGTCTTTATGTATATGCTCTAGAGTGTATATGTGTAGTGTAAAACATTGACCAGACAATAAATGTCTAAAGCAATCAACGCTAATATCTTCAGGATTTACCCGGTTCGGGTCGGGACAAAACTAGCTGGTCCCACTCGAACACTCCCAAGAGATATTTTTTCTCTTACATAACAAATTTGAACTTATAATACCTGAACGGGAACATAACTAACAACATTTAAAGTAATTTATTTGTCAAAACAATATTAAGTGCATTTTGGAGTTTCGTCGGAAAAGTGATAAGCTAATAAAGAGTATACAAAAGAGAGACATAACTTATTTCTTTCTTATCTTATTAGATTTCTGCAAAAAAAAAAATTAATTATACAAAGATATCCTGCAAAGAAATTTAAATCGGACGGAAAGTTATGTTTCTAGTGGCGGACAGGTGAATAACGCGTAAAACCCTGCCTTTAGAAGGGGAACAACAGCTGGTTGATCTCCATTCTTTCATAGTAATTGTTACAAATTCCTATATTTGGATCAATAATAATATTGAAATGTTTACATTTGGCAAAATCTTTATGATATCAATATATTTGATTTGTCGAAGAACCGACGTCGTTTTTCAGGATCACTAGCCCGACGTCGTTTTTCAGATCACTAGCCCGACACACCGTTTTTATCAAACCATAAACTGCTAGGCGTTTTCGCATTCAACGTGTCCATTTCCCATTTCTCATAAAGAAACCCTAAACTCTTACTGGTCACACGAATGAATCCTATCTTTTACCCCCATCCCTCATATATATACGTTACAAAAATCATCTGCTACAGATAAGAAAGCATGACCGTGAAGGAGGCCGATGAGGTTTAACCTTCAGTGCTAATCAAAACTCCATTCAGGTGCGTTCTTCTTCTTTTACTGTTCCTTGGTTTTAACGTCGACCCTATATCTATGTCTTTAGAGTATCATTTAGACTAGGTTGGTTGCAATACATATGTGACCGTAACTTCTACGCATCCTTATTTCGTGTTTGATTGGAGATTGTTGTGTCTGTAAATTTCAGTTTACATTTGTCTAAATCTTGATGATGCAGACTAGTTGTGTGACGAAAAAAAATGGTGGGTCGAAAGAGAAAAACAAAAACATGTGACGAAGGGTCGCAAAGAAGGATATGCCAACTACCTGATGTTTTGATAAGTGAAATACTTACTCGTGTTCCTACAAAGTCTGCTGTAAGAACAGGCGCTTTGTCCAGAACATGGATTAATCACTGGAAGAGTGTTCATGGTTTGGACTTAGACTCCTTTGAATTCTTGGATAGGGATACCTTTGTGAGTTTTGTTCGTAATTTTTTTGATTCACACAAGGAATCAATGATAGACAAAATAAGGTTAAGTGTTCACTATTCTGATTGTAAGTCCCTTCTCACCCAATGGACTGATATCGCGACTAGGCGTAACATTCAGCATCTCGATGTTTTTTATTATGGCCCTTGTTCTGATGTTACGATGCCCGTCAGTCTATATACATGCAAGACACTGGTGCACTTACGCCTTTGTTGGGTTCTCTTGGCTAACATGGAGGTTGTTTTCTTACCATGCCTAAAGACCATGCATTTAGAAGGCATTAGAGATCTCACTGAGCCAACTGTGGAGAAACTTATCTTAGGCTCTCCAGTTCTGGAAGATTTTACCATTGTCAGACAAGCTAGTGGTGAAAGGTCTATAGAAGTGCGCTCTAATACGCTCAAGAGAATCCACATAGATACGTATACAGATGTTGTGATCGATGCTCCTCTACTCCAGTGTTTGAAGACTACGCTTTACTTAAACAAGAACTTCAAGATCATCAATTTGGGTTGCTCTACCACCCTAGATATTTGTATGGTCTTTCCTGGTTTGATTTGCCCCAAACCTTTAATTTGTGATATTCTCACCGATATTCCGAGGTTCAGAGGCCTTGTTACAAGTAGTTACATTTTGAAGGTAGTCATGTTAATTAATTTTTAAGCATTTCAATATTCTTCCTCAAAAAGTTTCTAACCAACATTTTGTTTTACTCTTTTACAGAGCATCTTTCTACACTCCGAACCGGGACCATTGCTTCAGTTCCGTGACCTATCCCGTTTGCATGTTAAGTTCTCTAAATCCGATCTTGAAATGTTGCCAGCCATTCTAGAAAGCTGCTCAAAACTACAATCTCTCATCTTGGTAATGAACTGCTTTAATAACCCTTTGATTTACACATATTGTAGGAGGAAAGCTTTAGTGTACCACTCTATTCTCATTTTTTTTAATCTTATGTATTTGCAGGAGTTGATCAAGGACCCGAGTTATAAGAAGAACAGAGAACCAAAGTTGATGTTTTCAACGGTGCCTCCGTGTTTGGTATCATCGCTCAAGGTCGTGGAATTGATACGTTTGATCCCAAGGTATGAAGGAGAAGTAGAGTTCGTACGATACTTCCTCAAGAACTCACCAATCCTGGAGAAATTAAGGCTTGATACTTACTATAACAAAAAGGACATGCGTGATTTCCTTAAAGCAGTCGTTGCATTGCCAAGATGTTCTAGCGCTTGTGAAGTCATTGTTCTCTAAACATGCCATTTCATTTGAGGTAAATTTGGATGTTAAAAACTGGTTGATTTGAGGAAACATTTCCCATATATTAATAACCGACTAAAAACATTGTTTTGAATTTTATACATATTTCCGCAGATTTTTTATTGTCAACATTTCGCAGATTATTTAAGTGTTACTTGGATATTTATATCAATATGTTTTTTTATTTATATCAATATGTTCTTTTGCTTGTTTTTGGCTTGTTGAGGTGTTTGTTAAGTTTAGGGAAGCTGTTGCAGGAGACATAAACAAATTAGTTATGTTACATGGGCTTTGATGGATAGAGCTGATAAAGAATCAATAACAGTATATGATTCATATATAATATTATCATAATGAATTTTATTTAATTACATATTAAATTAAATATTAAATATGAAATATCATTATTAAAAATAAATATAAAATTATGAAATTTATTTTTAGATATTAAAATAATTTTTGATATTATTAAGTAAAATAAACTCTATATATAGTTTTTATATATAAATTATCATTATTTATTTATTGGTAGAACACTAAATGATTCATATATAATGTTATTATAAAAATTAATATATGAAATATAATTTATTTACTTTTAAATAATATAGATATGTTTTTTTATAATATAAAATATATCAATATATATTATGTTATTTTTTATCAAAAATAATGAAAGATATATGTAGTTATATAAATTATATTATATTTCAAATATGAATATTGTTCTTTTAAAAAGGTTTAAAATATTTAATCACAACTTTTATTTTAAAATATAAATTTAGTTTTTGATTAATAATATAATTTTTATATATTATTAAATAAAATAAAACATTTATATAATTATTTTGAAAATTTTATATATTCTAATTGCAAATGTTCTACCAAAAACTTTATATAAGAGCATTAAACAAAAATTATTTGGAGATCATTAGCATTTTGAATGATTTTGTAATAAATGTTAATTGAATAGTTACAAGTATAATGTTTATGCTAATGCTTTCCAATCAAACCCGTAGTAGACGGAACTTATAGACTTATAGTGAGGTTCTATTTGATATTTGTTAGCAAAATATATGCTTGACTAATTTAAGCTATAATAACCTGATTCACAAAATCAAATTGATGGAACATAATCAATATAAAATATAGCTGATAGAAAACTGAATACTTTATACAAACGTATCAGCCATTGAGTTTTTGCTCTTTGTTACGAAACCAACTCTATACGTTTTGTGATTTTGTTGTGAAACACAGACAGCAGTGTGAACATGCGTAAAAGCATTTTCATTAGGGTTGGCTTCGGTTTCAATAACTTGGGTGATTTTATTAGTTGTTTTTTTTTCTTGGTTTCTGAATTTACGTCTTCTCATAAGTTCATATCAGTTCAAATGGTAGACAAGCCTTAACGAAACGACAGTGAACAGCCTAATATAATAAATGAATGTTGATAAACCTTTTGCTGAAGAGTTTTACAAATAAACACAAGTCTCATACGAAACCCACAAGGCTTAACATGCGTGTGCGACTTATTATACTTAAAACTTGAATCATCCTGCCGGCCTATCCTTGAAGAGTTCAAGATATTTATTCATGAGGAGGGGATGCAAAAGCCTTTAATCTCACTTTAGTACGAGCTTATGCTTAGGCAGAGTCTTAATTCTGGGGGAGTTGCGACTGATTATCCTCTACTCTGTTGTTTGAGCACTTAATTATGATCATGCATCGTAAAGCTTTATAGTTACTTCAGTCAACAGTTTGAAATCTAAGGCTGCAACTGGAATAATGTAGTTTTTTGGAATGGAATGCATCATTCCATCTGATTCCAAAATAATTTTACCAGTTGTAGTGAAAACTTTTTAAAATCAATTCCATGCATTCCATTTTTGGAATGGAACAAAAAAATAAAACCTTTGTAAAATCTATTCCTTTTGTTCATGATTAAAAACTCTCGTGAACTTATGGAATGTTTGGAATTCATTATTCCATTAACAAATTCAGTTTGTATTCCATTTCATCTATTATTCCAATTTTTTCTATTCCAAAATTAATCATTCCTTTTATTCCTAATATTCCTATTAGGAATAACCAGTTACACCCTAAATAGCTTTAAAGATGACATAGTATTCATAGATATCACATTCTAACTCATCCTACTTTGTTTGGTAATTGTTTCAGAGTATGTATTGCAGCATCTTCCATTTGATTTGATCTGCCTATATAACATTTGAACTTGTGTTTTGGGTAATTTTCAGAACAAAAGATTTTGAGCAGATACCGATACTATTAAAATCCAAAATCAAATTGTATACTTAGACATCCAGGAATGGTGACTTCATACACCAATAAAACAAAATAGATAAAAATAAGATAAGGAGAATGTCACGCCTTGGCTCTTAACATGCAATTCACTTCAGAGCTTCCTTTGTTGTGGCGGCGCCATGTAATCAGAGCTCAGTCTTCCTCTTTGGACATTCTTCTTTGACCCCTGAGATTGAGCCATAGGAGTCATAGCCACGTACATGGAGCTTGGAGATGATGAAACTGCCACTTTGCTTGCTGCTGCTGAAGCTGACGCTGCTACCATTTTCTGTGCACCTTCCCTCACTTGAATGTAGTCGTCCTCTATCATAAATAACTGCAAGAAGCCAAACAAACACAAGTGTTCAACAATTTTATTTTTAATTTTTCAATAAAGAAAAAGAATTATTTGGTTTTGGGAATTGGAGTGAGACAGACCTCGAGATGGCTAGCAACAAAATCTTCCAGCTTCCCGTACTTCTTCTTGTAATCATGCCAGTGCAGAGGAGCTAGCATTTTTCCCAAACGATTTGGAAGCTGTAAAATGAAGATGACATTAAACAGCAAATGTTATATAAGAAAAGACCACTTCTTAGATTCAATTTCATTGTCTTTGTGGTTAAGATTCTCTCACCGTTGAGCTGATTCTGATTCTTCCACCAGCTGGTATAGTGCGAACGATGCAAGCCAACAGCGACCTTTCATCAAGAAGAGCAGCACTCTCCAAGTTCCTCTCAGTTTTACCAGATGAGATTAGACTTTCACGCGCAATGGATCCAACACCATTTGGCTCACCGGGAGAAACCTGACCATTAATCTCCTAACGAAAGAGATCAGAATATATTCCCTATAGCCGCCAGAAGCAAAATAAAAATTGAGCATACCTCAGGTTTCTGATTTATGGCAACGGAATCTAGCCTTAGCGCATCACGGAACTGTGAAGAAATGTCTTGAAAGTTATTCTCTGACGTATTGGACCCATTGCCAGATTCCACCACCTGTAAAAAAGGAATAACTCTCTCTAAGATATAGTATCGTTTTGAACAAGTATATTATCAACAAAACCACACCCCACCCCCTACCTGTTCATTCACAGAGGACGATGGTGTAGTTGATCCGAATTGTGCTCCATGGCTAGTTTGAACATCGAGATACCCTTGATCAAGGGACTGTCCATTGGTAGGCACTTGGTGGTGTTCACTCTTCTCATCAGAACTTACCAAGCCATGTACAACTTGAGATGGATGCACATAATTCTGCCTAGGCATCTCTGAACTAGCTGGTACAGCCTGGGAAGAAGCCACGAAAGACTATATAACTGATAATTATAGTAAAACCAAAAGGATGCATTCAATAATCATACCTTTTGCTGCAGTAACACTGATTCTGGAACAAGAGGTGAAGGTCCCCGAGGTTGAAGAAGCTCTTGTTGATGCATGGCAAACGAATGCAGAGGGGTCACCTGACCCGCTTGAATGTTCTACAAATACTCACAAGAGAAAAAAGACAATTGAATATACTATAATTTCACTTTTGCTTAAAACAATTTTTAGTATTCTAACGCGTTAAAAGTGTACCTTGATTTGGTTCCCACTGTTCTGGATAATCTGGGAGGCACCATTGGGGTTTGTTTTAGAGCCACCTCCTTCTTTTACATTGGCAAGCTCATGCTGAAGCTGTTGCACTGTATGCAAATGCAATCTCTCCATCTCCGCAAACTGAAATCAGTGAGATGGAACAATATAAGATAAAAAGACTAGAATTTATCTCGAAAAGAGAAAATAGAAAATAAAAGATGTTCAGATAAGCAACCTGTCTTTGGCAACCAAGCCAGAGCTGGTTATACTGTTCAGTACGTTCTCGCAATTCAGCCTGCAAGGAGTGATTTGTAGATGATTGTAACGCATCCATCTCTTGAGCACGCGCAATCCAGCCTTGCGCTTCTCTCAGTTGCTCATCCTTGTACATGATAGTTTCTTGAGCAATCCTATTCTACAAGCCATTAAGGATAAGGACTCTGTCGTTAGTGTACTCAAAACTTCAAAACATGGCAATGGGATATAATAACTGCAAGATACATAACTTGATCGTGTAACAAAAACACAGGAAAACTAACCTGTTCCTGCAGTTCAGCGAACTGTCTCTCCTTCTCTTGGATATGCTCCTGAAGTTCAGATATTTTGTGTATACTTTGGGACATCTCGGCTTCAGAGTGATCACGCTCCCTTCTGCATGAAAAAAAAATGTAGCTTGTTAGCTGTTACATATCCACACTCCTAAACCCATCTTACATAATAACTGCATATCAAAAGGCCCACTATGTAAGACTCCTCACCTGAGAGTAGCAAGTTCTTTGTTTTGTTCTCTTAATAGACCCTCTTTCTCCCAAGCCTGTTACAAGGAAACTTAGCCTCAAAACCATTAAGATCAATACATATATCTAAAGAACATACCGCTTCGTTATCAAGCTTAACAGCATGAAGCTCTCTTTCTTTCTCTTCCAACTTCCTCTCCATCTCCCGAATAGACCTATCATTCTCACGAAGTTGCTCCTACAAAAAAAAAAAAAAAGTTCAAAAGAACATTCCTTTACATCTTCCACCAACGAGAGAAAAAAAGATATCAAACCTGCATCCTAGCAGCAGCATTCTCATACTCGACAGAACGAGACTCAAAGCTCCTCTGAATCTCCAACGCCAACATCCGAGCTCGGAGCTCAACCTCCTGGTGCTGTAGCTCCCCTTGTTGTCTAGAAAGGGTACGAATCTGCTCCAAGAGCTCACCATCATCCACCGTGATTGAGTAGTAATCCAAATCACCACCAGCCTCTCTTCCATTCTGCAACACACACCAAAACGTCGTCAAGTGAGAAACCAACCCAAAGGGAAGAGAAAAAAAAAAACAAACTTTGCCTCTAAAATGTCATCGTTACAGTTATATACACAAACAAACAGAGATTGAGAAGCAAGCAGAGAGGGCAAACATTACCACGTAATCTGCGGCGTTGGCGAAGTTGTGAGAATCGGAAACGGCGCGCCACTCTTTCCTTGAGGAAGAGTTCTGAAGAGACCCGCTACGAGTCTCGTTCTCCATTTGGAAAGAGAGAGAAACCCCACTTAAGATCCGAAGAGAAAACTAGGGTTTTATCGGGGAAAAGTGAGTAACCCTAGAGAGACTTAGACGAGGATTGATGAATAGGGATTACGATTGAGGAGGAGAATAGGTGAAGAGAGGTTTAGAGGAACGGAAATGGTGGGAGATGATTGACGCAGGAGAGACGATCGAGAGAGAGACGACGACTCGGAAACTGTGAAACTCTCTCTACTGTAGAGAGCATCAAATGATGATTCGTCTCATTTTTCTACTCCCTGGAGTGAAGATCGTGTCTCTGGTCCTCTTGGGCCAAGTTATTTTCAGCCCATTATCTAGGTTCGTTTAAGAAAAAATAAACCGCCATTCAGAGAAAAACGACGTCGCTTTGGGATTCGGGGATAGTCTCTCAAGAAAAACTAAGGAGGTGTTATTGGATTAAGAGTTTAGTGGAATTGAAAATAACCGTAATTAGGATTCTTTTAATGGATTTGAGTGGATTCTTTAAAAGATGAGAAGGATTTAAATAGAATGGTTTGTAATGCATTTTGATTTTCTGTGAAGGATTTCAATGGAGTACGTTTCCACAATTATTATAGGATCCCTTTGGAAAAATACTGCTCGATTAGAAGATAGTGGCTGCATATATTACAAAATAACTTTCTTCAGTTTGCAGGGTGATTTTTTCTTTATAAATTGCATGTTGGTTTGGTTGTGTTTTACGCTAGTTGCTGTAATCTAGGTAAACAAAGTCTGTTTAGTCAAAAACTCAACCGTAATCTGTGGAGAAGATTTTTGAAAGGAACGGAAACTTGTTTCCTACTGTTTAAAGCTCAACGGCTTTTGATTTTCCTTTGCTAGATTTTGCTGCTTGATCGCAGCAACCTCCTTGATTCACGTCATGAAAGAGCTGGCCAATTAATAACCAAAGCGCTTGAAGAGTATAGGAACCATCATGTCCTAGTTAACCCATCTCTCTCAAAATCACTCCTCAGCTTCTTCATCTTCTCGCTCACCACACTCTCCACCGATGTACCACTGAACGTAGCCACGCCGTATTTCTCCCTCCTGCCGCCTTAATCACTACTCTCTGGTCCATTGGACGCGGTGCATCCTCCGCCTTCTTGTACATCTCCGACAACAGAAACTGCATCGTCACCGTCTTCTTCTTCTCTCCTCCTTCTTCCTTGGTCACAACCGGAGCAGTTTGCTGACGCCTAGGTACTTGGCCAAGACCATAAAGCCGCGTCTTTGTTGCCTTTGAATTCAGAAGGATCATATATTCTGGTGAAGGAAGAATGATATTTGAATTCAGAAGGATCATAGATTATGGTGAAGGAAGGGTGATAAAAAAAAGGAATGGTGGTGCAGGAAGAATTTGAAATCCACGTAAAAAAGCTAGGATTTGCTTCCTCTTGTTTTTTTACGGAAAAGTACGTTAAAATTTTTTATAACTTATTTCTCATAAAATCTATGGGGATATTGAATAACAGGGGAATTTATTTCTTTCCAAATTCTATTTGACAAATCCTTAATCCAATAACACTGGATTTTAATTCACTTTGTTCAATTCCACAATTGAATAACACTGGATTTCATGTCAGATTTAAATTCCATCAAATTCCATTAAACTACCAAATTCAATAACACCTCCTAAGATGATGATTGTTTCGTTGGTTTTTAGATTTTGGTTTTTGGATTTTGGTTTTTGGTTTTTAGCTTTTGGTTTTTAATTTTTGGGTTTTGATTTTGCAGTAGATTTTAGTTTTTTGAAAAACTTGATTGACGATTTTAGATTATGGTTTTTAGTTTTTTGTTTTTGCTTTTAAAAATGATAAAATAAAAGATATTATTAACAGTAAAATGTTTATTCTGGAAAAATAAAAAATAAAATACTGTCATGAAAGAACTCTCCAAACTTAATAAATAAAATTATTTAAAACAACAACATCGAATATAAAAAAAAAACTATCTTGAATCCCATAAATATTCAGAAATTTGATCTCGAATGCCTTCCATATAGTGCATATTATCGTTATATTTATTTATGTTTTCTGAATCGATCAATAGTAAAGTGATAATCAAACTAATCATATATTACATATTCAAACCACATATTTAACTAAAATAATATAATTTTTATATAAATTATAAAATAATTGAAATTAAACTATTAATAAATTATTAAAATATATTTACTTTATAAAATAGTTATATATATATGTATGAGTACGAAAGAATCGCCTAGTTATAATTGTATAACAATGCATATATTTATGCTGTAATTATATTTTAGAATAAAATTTTAATTCTCTATGTTAGACACAATTTTTATATATATATGACTATAATGTATATAATAAACTTGTAGATATAATATATATATATATATATATATATAGAAACCATACCTTTAAAACAGTAACTAAAATGTGTAGATCTATAATTTGAAAAATAAAATTAACCATAGTAGATCGATGAGGTCTGTTTTATCTCTAGCTTTATTTCCATATGTCTTATATATTGTACACTATTTAGCTAAAATTAATTAACAGAAAAAAACATTTTTGTGTGTTTCTTGTCGTAGAGAATCTTGTAAAATAGGGATTTTGGTTTCTAAGAATGAAATAGTAAAAGAAAGCAAAAACCAGTTTCCCTAAAAAATAGGAAATCTATTTTACCAAAATCATGATTGGATAAAAAGTTGGTTTTGGAAAATCAAAAACCAGAAACTAGTTTAGAATCTGGAAACAATCAACCTCTAAACCGGTTTACTCGTTTGGTTCGATTTGAGAGAGATGAAGGGATCATTAGTCATTCACGAAACGATGTCGTTTCGGCTTCGGGGCTGGTGGTCTCTTAAGCAAATTCGATTTGGGAGCGATTTGAGGGATTGAGAGAAGGAAGGAAGGAAGAAGATGGGGTACGTGTTGAGGGTGAGAATGGCATCTTTCTTCGCCGGAGCAGCGACTGCGTCTTTCATCGGCCTCTCTGTTCTCTACAAGGATTACAAAGTCGCTCACGAATCCATTTCTCAGCAGGTTTTTGTAATCGATTTCTGTTTTATTCTCGTATCAGATCCATTTCATTCGCTTCTCTCTTCGTAGGATGTTAGCCTGAATCGATACACTGACTTAGTTTAGCGTAACAATAGGATTTAATGAAACTCCTATCGTATCTCGATCGATTCAGCTTCGTATGCAACCTGTTGACCATTTTATATGAAGGAATTACACAGTTTTGATATTTCATACTATTCGTGATACTTACTGCGTTTGCATTATTTGAAATTACTTTAGATTTAGTTTTTTTTTTGGTTTAGAATCTTGAGATGCTGAATGGTTAACCTGAGAAATGTGAGTATGTTCATTCTTGTTTATATCCATAGAGAGCATTTTATTAATCTGTAGCTTTGATAACTATATGCATATGGTTATTGACTGTAGATACCATCTCTCTGTTTTCTACAGGCAAAGGCTTTTCATGACTCTCTGGATACAAGGATCTCTGCTCTTGAAAGCTTGAGACAGAGTGAAGCTCCTCAGCTTCCTGAGACGACAACTACTGATTAATACCTGTCTCCTGCATTGGTACTCTCTGCTTGCTGATGACGTTGTTGTTGGGTTGAGATGAGATGCCTTTTTTGCGTTTATGAATAACTTGGGACTTGGGAGGTGTTCTTGTATGACTACTGTTTTTAAAAAAAAAAAAACAATGAAGTTAAGGTAGTCTTACAAGGATTGAAACTTGCTGTGACACTTTGCCATGAAAATTTATGTTTCGATCTGTTGTTTTGGATGTTAAGTCAGCAGAATAGAATCCTGCTCTTCAGGCAGATCAAGTTTATTTATTCATGTGTTTTCCTCGCTAAAATTCTAGTGCAAGCACAATGGAAATAAATACAGAACACCAAATTTAGGTAGCAAAAGGAACATATGTTCAAGTGAATACAGTTAGAGAGATAAAAGAGAACCAAAACTATAACCAGAAACATAACGGATTAAGTTTAGATTTGACATGTTCAGATATGTTTTTCCATGGGGTTAAAAGTATGCTACAAAATATATCTATTCTATTAATTTAGGGTCCTAAAATTTATCTACCAGTTAGAAGTTGTCATTTAAATTCAGACCTTCTCTAGAATAGTAGCTGTTTGGCTCCTTAAATCTGTTTGGTTCCTTGAATATATGGACATGACTAACAACTTAATTTTAACCAACATATAAATACACATTATTCCGGTTAGATATCTTTTAAACCAACTTTCATACCAAGCCACAATTGACAAGTTGTACCTTCGAACCAGTCGTTTCTTAAAAGCATTTTTTGCGGGATATTTTGTTTTGGACTTATTGAAAACGTTATCACTTGAATATACATACACGCTACTTATATGTATTATGTTGTGACCTTTTCATTAAAATAAATACGTTGGGTTAAGAAGAGCTCGTGCTCTTGAATACCATTAAACAAAATACTTTTTGGTTGTAAGTTGCAACTATGTTAGTTTTAAAATTTGCAGATTTCCGATGGTGACCAGCAAACTTATTTTTAGTTTTAAAATTTTCAAATTACCAATTGTGACCAGCAAAAAGAAATTATAAGTAATTAAGACAAAAACAAATAATTTTGAGAAATGAAAATAACACCATGTACAATAGATATGATAAACTAAACAAAATCTATTATAAAATAAATAGTTTATCCAAATAATATATAGCACATAATATAACCCACAAAAGATAAAACTCTTTAGTATAATAAATTAGATGATAAAAGGAAAAATATATTTCTACATCATAAATTCCAGTGACAAAATACAGTGTATATGTAAACTAAAATCCATTACATACCAACATAATAGAAAACATAAAATTTGAAGGAATGAAAACAGTAAACTACAAAATAAAATGTTATATAAATAAATTTAATAACACCATTAGAATAAAACATGACCCAGAAAATAAAAATCAGAAATTGTAATTGAAATATAGATATTTAAATCAGAGTTAAGATAAAAAAAATTATCAGGTTATTAATATTGTTATTTGAACCAAATCAGAACAAAATTCATAAATAACCGACCGATTCCGATATTTTTAGAATAAAAAATTAGAATCAACTGCAACCAAACTGAAACAAAAAAAAAGTTGGAAATAAACCGAAAACTCTATTGTCTAAATATATTAGTAAACAGACATATATTTTAATAAATTTATTAATAAAAAATAATTTCGCGCTTTTTAAAGCGCGGGTACTATCCTAGTTTTTTTATTAAAAGAAGGTTTTTCTATTATAAGATAAAAGATGTTACAGAATTTAATCAATTTAAAAAAAAATTTAATCCGTTATTTGACAATAATTTGTAAAAACGTATATGCAATTTGGGTGAGTCGTTTTGTAAAGTGTAACACCTCTATGTTTTCAATTCAAAGATTAATTGTCATAAGACTCGTAACAGACGACTCTTAAAGAGTGAGTCTCCTAATGAATTTACCAACTACGTTCAAGTTGAGATAGCCTATAAATTCTTAGTTTCGTTTACTAGCAGAATCATCTCATCAAGCAATTCACAATACCCCCACCCCCCCCCCCCCCCCTTAATATATTAAAAAAAAAGGAAACAACAGGTGCAATGGAAGGTAGGATTGAAATGCTCTTTTCCATGGTTCTAGTTATTGCCACTATTCTTATGAGGCCGGGGCTAGCCATTCCTGGCTCCCCCATTGATATCACAAAGTGCTGGTCATCACTTACCAGCATTCAAGGTTGTGTAATCGAAATCTACAAATCTGCTGTAACGGGTAAGTTTGAAAACGTTGGGCCAGCTTGCTGCAAGGCTTTTACGGATGTTGATGCAAAATGTTGGCCCAAAATGTTCCCTTTGAATCCATTGTTCCCACCTCTTCTCAAGGATGGTTGTTCTCGCATCAGCGCAACTGCACCATCACACACAACACCTCAGTTCCCTATCATTCCTGGTTCTGCAGTCGATCTCACAAAGTGTTTGTCATCACTCGTCAGCGTTGAAGGTTGCGTAACTGAAATCCAAAAATCACTTTTCACAGGGAAGTTTGATAATGTTGGAGCTATGTGTTGCAAAGCTTTCTTGGCTATAGATGCCAAATGTTGGCCACAAATGTTTCCGCTAAATCCCTTCTTCCCTCCTCTTCTCAAAGATGGATGTTCTCGCATCGCAATCGCTTCCACACTCAAATGAAGAAACTATTTAGCCATATATAGTTCAAGATGCGTTAAATTAAGCGTATTATAGATTCTACTTAATTACATTGATCAAGATTCCCATATATCATGGCTGTCCTATGTTTTATCATCTACAATAATATTTTAATTTAGAATTTCTGGCAAATCTTACAACCTTCATCTATTTCAAAACCATTTATAAAATATATATTTCAGTTAGAGATGTTTTCTGGTGTAAAAGTAGGAGAGCTTTGATCCCAACAAATATACAAATATAAATAATTTAACTTGCATTAGCTAGCTATTGCAATTAATCATTTTCTTTTCAACAACATAGCTGCCCAAACTACAATCTAGAGATGGCTAAAAGAATTTTAAACTATTCTTAACTCTAGCTACTAAACTCAATGTAAATTTGGAGAAATAAAAATTTATCATAATTAAATAAAACCGTTATTAGAGAAATTATTGGATACTATGGCTGGTATAATATAAAGTAATGCATAGACATGGCTGGTATAATATAAAGTAATGCATAGACGACGACACACAAAATGTTGGCTCTACCAGACTACCACGTTAGACATGGGAGAAATTGTTCAAATCTCTCCATGACACAGATTATTTTGGCTCTACGTGCAAATTGCAGTTCTTTTATGTTATAAAATAATATTTAAAAAATACGCAAAACAAAACTTGCCCAACTTGTTCCATGTCGTACGACTTTTTAAGGTATTCAAAACAAGAAAACGTGTTTTAATACGTCAAAAGTTCAGAAACGACATGACAAGACAAAGGTTTGCAGTAGTTTACAAAGTTATTTTTGGAATACTAGACCATATCCGGTTAGCTTTTTAGCATCTTTTTGGCTTAAGCAATATTAAATTTAATTAAATATAATCATTGTTCACTTATAATATGGTACTTTAATCAGGATCTTCAGCATTAAGAAAATCTAAGAGAAACATAATATAGTTACAAAGTTGTTTTTAGGCGTGCTTTTTGGTAATACCATATTGGTGCTTTTTGGCAATACCATATTGGTGCTTTTTGGCTTAAGCATACATAATGTGTACTCAGTGGCTGAGAATACGTCATTATTTAATTTTTTAACATTTTTACCAAAAAAAAAAATGCGTCACTGGATCGATACTGTTCAAAGTTATATACAAAAAGTTCCCTAATAATTTATATTGTATATACACACATAATGTGTAGTCAGGGGCTGAGAATGCGTTACAAATGACCGAGAAACACGTGAAGAGCATAAGAAAAAATGGTTCAATTGGTGACAGCTTGAATGTGCATCCCTTTTGCATTTTTATCCATATAATATCACAGTCAAATAAATGTATACAACAAGAAGTTGATCATATCTGTGTTTTAACTTGTTTCCTCGATTTTGTTTTGCCTAGGATTTATATCCTCCTTAGTGCTAGTTTTTGATGCATGGTTGGATTTTATACTTTGGTAAAGTTTTTTTTTGGGTCAAATACTTTGGTAAAGTTAATGAAATGAATTATTCAGTGAAAAACAAATTTCGACCAATAGCATGGACCAATGAAAACGTGTGTGATGATATTTCACAATAGTATGGACCATCGGAAACGTGTGTGATATTTCACAAGTATGGACCATTGGAAATGTATGTGTGTGATATTTCACAATAATATGGACCATGGCAAGAATGTTGTTCCAAATAAGTTGTAGTGATGTGTTTTTTTTTTTCAAATCAAAGAGTTATGGATATTTGCTTAGCTAGTATGTAACTTCATCTGTTTCAGAAGTTGTTTTTTCATATATTTAGGACGACTCTTACAATTGTAATTATCATACATCTTTCAGTGTCGTATTGAACTTCGATCCATGATATATGATTAGGGCTGGGCAAAAAATTCTAACCCAAAAAACCGAACCGAACCCGATCCGAAAAAGTAGCACCGAACCCGAATCGAAATTGATTAAATATCCGAGCGGGTTCAGAATTTCGGTATTTAAAGAACCGAAACCGAATCCGATCCGAACCGAAGTATTTTTGGTACCCGAATGTATCCGAAATAAATTTATATACTTAAATATATACATTATTTTTATATATAATGTATATTGAAAATATTAAAAATATTTAAAATATATAAGATACCTTTAAATTTTCCAAAATATTCGAAAAATATATGTAAATAGTCAAAAGTAAATGTTTAAAATAGCTAAAGTATACTGAAAACACCAAAAATAGTTAAATATCTATTGATTCTTTATCCAAATATTCAAAGAAAACCAATTTATATGTTAAATTAAGGTATTTTGACATATATATTTTGAAAATTTATATGTAATATATTATCTTAATTATAGATTTTGAAAATTTAAAGTATATAATGAATTTTGAAAATTTAAAAAATATTTTAAATGGGTTATCCGAACCCGAACCGAACCGCAAAGATCCGAACCGAATCCGAACCGAAATTTAGAAATATCCGAATGGGGCTGAAATCTTTGACCCCGAAAACCCGAAACCCGAATGGACTGAACCGAAACCCGAATGGGTACCCGAACGCCCAGCCCTATATATGATATTTATAGCTAATTGAACTAATTGTAATTGGATCATAACCATGAATGAGTCTTTTGATGCAAGTTCTTATTAGGTTAGTGACCCACAAAAGAAACAAACTAAGATCTAAAACTTTGTTTCGTTTTAGTGTTTATTCCTTTTATGTTAACGAATCTAGTTAAATAGATATTTTTATGAAATTGAATAATATAATATTTCATTTTATTCTATACAATGTAGAAGATTGAATGGAAATATAAGATTCTTCTATATAAAAAAAGATTTCTTCTCTATATAACATATATTTATTTCTTTGTTATTTTCTTTTTCATTTTTTTCTAATAAAGGGCTTTTCTCTTTGTTATTTTCATTCTCATCATTTAGATATGATTTACGAGAAAAGGTCCACAGAGGCGGATCTAACAAATATTACTACAACATGGAGGCATTCCATATTTAATAACAAAATTTTAACCAAAAGTGCATGAAGCATTAGAGATTAAATCATTTGAGTTCTCAATTTCAATAAAACTAATGAAATAATATTTTTTTTTTTGTATGTGGCATTTGTTCCACCTAGGTCCTTCTGGAATTGACCATTTATATATATTTATTCTTTTGAAACAGGATATAAAAAATCTGGTAAATGTGTAATAGTAGAATCTATTGTTAATAAGAGATTGAAATCAGGGATGCAATCATGAGGGATAGTATGTATCTTTTCATGTATTATATAAAAAAATGGAGTTTACAAAAAAAGAGATCGATGTTTTTTGATCAAAAAAATAACAATAAGAGATTTGATGTGTTTCAAAAAAAAAAAAGATTTGATGTTTTGACATTAATCTTGGATTCAGTATCCAGAATATACCAATTTATTATGCAGATTAGTTATTGTTGGTGCAACTTTTTTTGAAGGAATTTCTGAAATATAAATATTTTTTCCATTGCCTACAAATCAAAACACTAATGTTCTATATCAGCATTTTGACATATATTATTTTGAATTCTAAAACATTATAGTAAAAAATAATAATCTACCTGTCATGAGCACAACAAAACAAACAAAAAAGGTTAAAAATCTATCTGTACAGAACCATACATCAGCAGCCTTTAACAGAGTTCTGTCCAAGTACTTTACACCGTACCCACATCTTCTTTTCTTTATAAAGACACACTCTCCTCTCCTCTCGTTCCCCTTCACATTCTCCTCGCGAAACCAAATTTTAATTCTTTCTTTGTATGGCACTAGCCCTTTTGTCTCACGAGGTATCCGATCTCTGCATCGGCAAACCGCCTCTACGGTGCCTCTCCGCCGTCACAGCCACCGTCGCTGACGTCATCTCTGCCCTCAAATCCTCCGACGAACCTTTCCTCAGCGTATGGAGCTGTGATCACGACGAAACCAACGATGATATTAACAAGTGCGAATGCGAGTGTGTGGGTAAGATCTGTATGGCAGATGTGATCTGTTACCTAACTGAATCAGACAACAAGGCTTTGTCTCTTTCCTCTGTTTCCGTCTCTGTTCTTCTTCCCAAATCTCGTTCCATCGTCGTTCATGTCCAATCTTCTTGCAAGTACGTCACCAATTTTTTTTATTTATTTTTTTACCCAAAAAAAAAAATCATTTTTAAATTTTTTTTTTGTTCATGAGATTGAAGATTTGATCTTTCCAGGTTAATTGAAGCCATTAATCTGATAACCGGAGGAGCACAGAATCTGATCGTTCCGATTCAGACTAAACCAATCACAAAGAGAAGACAACAAACCCGAAACGCTGTCGTTTCTCTAACCACCACCATCGCAACAACAACTCACAAGAACAGCCGACAGTTCTGCTGGATTACACAAGAAGACATCATCAGATTCCTTCTCGACTCCATCAGCGTCTTCTCCCCATTACCATCGCTCTCCATCTCCGACCTCGGCGTGATCAACAGCACGCACGCTATCCTCTCCGTCGACTACCACTCCTCCTCCGCCGCCTCCACCGTCACCGCCGTTTCTCGCGCCATCGCCGATAACATCTCCGTCGCGGTGGTCGACGACGGAGAATGTGACGGAGAAGACACACGTGCGATTTTAATCGGGGAGATATCGCCGATGACGCTCGCTTGCTGCGACGAGTCGGCGGCAGCAGCGGTTGCTACGCTCTCTGCCGGCGATCTGATGACGTACATTGACGGTGGAGGCCCGCCGGAGAGTCTTGTGAGAGTCGTTAGGAACCGTCTCGAAGAGAAAGGTTTGGTGGGTTTGATCTCGCTGGTTGATTCTTTGTCGGGGTCTTCTTCTTCGTCGGATGAAGAGGCTCCGGTGGGGAGGAGGACGAAGTCGTCGTATGGGAGGTCGGTGAGCAGTGCGGCAAGGATGGCGAGGAAGTCGGTGGCGATAGTGTGTAATCGGAGAAGCTCGTTGATGGCTGTGATGATACAAGCGATTGCTCGTAGGGTGAGTTATGTGTGGGTGGTTGATGAAGATGGTTGTTTGGTTGGTATGGTTACTTTTGTTGATATTTTGAAGCTCTTTAGAGGATTTTTGGATGATCAACACTAAGAATCATCATCATCATCATAAGTTTTATTACATTCTTTTTTTGTTAGAAGTTTCATAAACATACAGCCAAAACAGATGTTGTATGAGTTTCTTTTGGTGAAAGTTGCCATAAGACCAAAGTTCCTGAGGAATATTTCGGGTCATGTGTTAAATCTTTGATTTTTGGATCTCAATGACAGTTTTGAATCTTAAATTTCAGCTCATAATCTCTCTTTTTACCACATGGACCAGCTTATGATAAGAGAAGTCAGAACAAAGATTCAGTTTCTCCTCCAACATGATCTTTATATTCGTGTTCATATAATACAAAACTAGATTTTGACCCGCGCTTCGAAAGCGCGGGTATTATTTTTCACTTTTATGAAGTATATTATTTGTTTGTAATTATTGAATTTATTTATTTTAATAAAATTTTCTTTATAATAAATTCGACACATAGAGTGTCTCTGGTAAACTATGTATTTCTCTAGTTTTGTTTTATTCGCTCTTCAATCAACATATTTATTTGGCTTGTTGTTAAAACAAATGATTATAGACTTTGATCTCTGCACCTCTGCGGATGTATATTTTTAAAAATATGATGATATTTGTTTTTCATATGATTTTTAGGGTTTGGCAAAATGAATCTGAGGAACAGAACTGATACCAATCCGTAAATATAGTACCAAACCTGAACATAAATTGATTAAATATTTGAATTATTCAAAATTTTGTTAGTTAGAGAACCGAATTAGATCGGAACCGAAGTATTCGTGTACCTGAATTTATCTAAAAATAGATTTATATACTTATATATTAATTGTTTTATATTTAACATATATAAAAGATCAAGAATGATACTTTTTAATTGGTTTAAAATACTTGAAAATATATATAGATAGTCAAAAACAAATATCTGAAATAGTTAAAGTATACTCAAATCACCAAAAATACTTTAAATAATTATTGATTTCGTATCCAAAATTTTAAATCAAACCAATTGATATGTTAAGCTTAGGTATTCTGATATATGTTATTTAAATAGGTTATCCAAACCCAAACCAAACCCGCAAAGATCCGAATCAAACTCAAACAAAAATTTAGAAACATCCTAATAGAACTTAAATCTTTGACCTCGAAAACCCGAAATGCAAACCGATCAGAACCAAACCCGTATGGATGTCTGAAAATCCATCCTTAGTCATTATTATATATCGTATAATTTCATCATATAATTAATCGTATTTTATATGTACCATCATATAAGTAATCATATAATTAATAATATTTAATACGTATCATCATATAAATAATTATATATATTATATTTTAAAAACTTAATATGAAATATAAAAACCATAATTTGAGTTGTTATTTCAAATTGGGCTTTGTATTGTATTTTTCTTATATATATTGACAACATTCTTTTATAATGGACTTAATAACTTAAGCCCATTACTTTTTCTATTTAATACTACTATCTTTGTTTCCAAACAAAATTAATTTTTTTTAAAAATACTACAATCCATGTTTCCAAACACACCAAATTTTTTTAATATTCTTATCCAAGTATCCAAACACACCGAAATTGTACTTCAGCTTTAATAAGATAGATAGTATTAGAATTATTATAGTTTATTAGATTTGTTCAAAAATGAACATGAATGAGAAATCACGTTTTTAGACCACGTATATCAGCTGCAATTTGGGTCTCACATCTAGTTATAAACCTAAAATGCAAAAGTTGATGAGTCTTGTGCCTAAAATCTTTTTAAGAATGACAATATTGAATCTAAATTACAAAACAAAACAGAAAAATACATCAAAAATAGGTGTATCGTGATGTTGATTGAAGAATATGCAAGACTGATTCTCTTTTAGTTAATTAGTACACACTTGACTTTACTTTTGTTTTCTAATGAACACACACTTAACTAGTACAAATTTCCAAAGATTTGGTTTTGGATTTGGATTTGTACAGCTAACTTGCTAAGTGCTAACGCGGTTGGTTAAATGCCACGTGATATATAAATCTTCCATTGTGTTTGGTGCATGTTTTAATATGTGGTCTCGTGCGTCTTTGTCTCACTTTGATTGTGAAAGATGGCTATCACTATTGGATCTCAACACTGATATATGCATAACACATTTTGTTTAGGATGCCTTTTCAAGCCTACGCCAATGTTTCACATGCCCATAAACTCTGTTGAACAGAACATAGGAAAGCAGATTTCGTTGCAATGATTAGTTCCAAATCATGACCTGAAATAAGTGAAGACTAGATTTTGATCCGCGTTTTTTAAGTGCGGGATATTTTCGAAATAAATCAAATTTATATTCTATAAATTTGTATTTTTGATTGTGTATCTACATTTAAATGTTTAACATGAAATATTATATTTAATATTCTGAAACTCGACCCTAACATTTTGTTAAACCGACAAAACCGGTGACTTATGTTTAATCCGGTTTGGTTTAAACAAAACTCCTTATTTAAAAGTTCTATAAAACTCGCAAACACGCTAAAACATGAGACTCGACAACCAATTTGGATGACCCATTATGTAATACAATTGACTTAAATTGTCATATATAAAGTATTTTAATTCATGAATATTTAGATGAATGGTGGATATATTATGGACGTGATGCAAATTTTTTAAAAGGTAGCTATACAAAATTTTAGTCAAACTAATTCGTATTTTTGTTTTAAGCATAATAGATCAATATTTGAGAGGATGCATAATAAAATAGAAATAGATTTGAGCATCAACGATTCGTATACGGTCATTACAATTTAGTGATTTAAGTTTGAAATAAATTTAATTGATTATTTATTTATTTAGTTTAATGTTATTTTCACATCTTATTAGAATTTTTTTGATGTTTTATTTTCCGTTTATTTTAAATTTTCAAATTTAATTTAATTATTAATATCAGACTTATTTCAAAAACTTATTTATGAAAAATTAGAAATCTTATACATATGTATTTTTTATAAAAACATTTGTTTAAAAGGTATATATAATCCAATTAAACTTTTCACTAATATAATTTTATGAAAATAAAATAATCATTTACATAACCCGTCTCGTATCAATTTTACTTATATTTTAAAACTTTTAAAATTTTAATTATAGTAAAATTTTATTTTAATTTTCATATTGGTCAAAATTTATTTTATTATAATATTTTCATCATTATTATATAAATTAACTATCGTCATTTAACCCGTCTCATACTTGATAAATATTTAAAACATTCTAATTTAAATATATATATTAAAATAATTAAATTATTTATTAGTTTATATATCTTACTTGATTATTTGTTTTAATAAGCTGAGGTATGTTATAAAATTCATGGATATATTTTATTCTGTTATTTTATAATTTATGAAATAGGTATAAATGGATTAAGTTACTTTATATTTATTAATTGGTGTAGTAATTTAATTATGAGTATAAATTATGTATATATAAATATTATAGAAAATTTATTTCTTACTAAATAAATGAAAAATGAATCAATATCATTTTTAGTATAGTTAATATTAATTATGGCTTTTAATATTAAAATTAAATATTAAAAATAAATGTATATTTAAATTTTAAATAAAAAATATTAAAAGATAGTAAAATAATTTATGATATATGTTTTATAATAAGAAAATTAAATTAATGTAATGGTCTAACATAGAATAATTGTAAATAGATAAAAAATATTGTCATGTTTTAATAGTATTGATATCTTTTGATATTTTTTTGAATTAACTTTAAAAAGTTTTAGTTTAGATATTGTAACTAATTTGAGAGCAAGGAAAATAATATTTTAAATTTGAGATCTCGTCAAAAAATTAAAATTTTGAAACATGGATTAAAATATGTCAAGAAAAAAAAGTAATGGCTTATGTTATTAATAAAAATTGGAAATTCATTATATTAGTTTTAAAATATACAAAATGGACTAATCTAATTACCTAAAAACATTTTTTTGTCTAAAATAATCATAAAATAAATTTAAAATTTATATACATATTTCAAATCAAATAATAATTTAAAGTTGATTTATATCAAAATTGATTTAAAATATGCATATATTCAAAATTTTATTTTTACTAAAATATTTTTCAATAACCATTATTAAAAAATGTTTTCAGTATATATAAGAAAAATACAACAAAAAGATTAATTTCATATACCAAATTAAATTATGGTTTTTATATTTCACATTAAACTTTAAGAATATAATATATGTGATTATTTATAAGATGATACATATAAAATACTATTAATTATATGATGGACCAATTATAATTAGTTATATGATATATATATATATATATATGATACATAATAGTGAATAAGGCTGGACGTTTAGGTATTCATTCCGGTTTTTTTCGGATCTGTTTGGGTTTCAAATTTCCGGAGTCAAAGATTTCAGCTTCATTCATATATTTCTAAATTCCAATTAGAATTATGACTAGGGCTGGGCGTTCTGGTATCCATTCGGTTCGTTCCGGATCTGTTTGGGTTTTGGGTTTCCGGGGTTAAAGATTTCAGTCCCATTCAGATTTTCTAAATTTCAGTTCGAATTATATCCGGATCTTTGCGGGTTCAGTTCGGGTTCGGATAACCCATTTAAATTATTTTTTAAAATTCATTATATATTTTTAATTTCTTAAAATCTATAAATAAAATAATATATTGTATGTAAATCTGAATAACATATGCCAGAATACCTAAACTTAACATATAAATTGGTTTGATTCAAATTTTGGATCAAAAATCAATAATTGTTTTAAATATTTTTGATGTTTTGAGTGCACTTCCACTATATTAGATATTTATATTTGACTATTTTTTATATATTTTCAAGTATTTAAACCAATCTAAAAGTATTATATATATTTTGAATGTTTTTATATACATTAAAACTAAAAATAATTAATATATATATAAGTATGCACCCGCACGGGAATGCAGGTCAAAATCTAGTTATATCTTAAGCTAAATCATTTACTTTTTTTTTTCCAAAAACTAAAAGGAAGTAAATTTCTAACTTATAATCTTATTTCTCAGCTTATCACGAACTCTTTATTAGATGAATCAAATTTTGATAAAAAATGTCTAATCATTATTTAATCTATTATTTAAAATAATATATTGAAGTAGTTTTTATGCTAAATTTTTTGTGTAGTCTTTTTTTTATCAATTTTGTCAATTATGGATAGCTTATATATTTTCGACATATATATGTGCCGAGATATTTTAATTTTGTCGTTTCTCGTCCCTACTTCCGTCTCGGTGCAACATAGTCCATTTTAAAACTCTTTGCCACCGAATATTTCTTTTTAATTTGGATTTGCCATTTTGCAAGATTCAGCTATTATCCTCAGTGAAAATTCTACCAACTGTGCCCCGGACCATATTCCACCTCAATCCATATACTAGATTGAACCCACGTTTTGCGTGGAGTGAGACCGATATAAAAATTATGTATTCCAAATAGTGATGATCAATCTGGATTATCTGGTTTTGGTTTTTTATTTTGGTTTATAAAAATTAGATATCATATTAAAATTATATTTACTTTGGTTTGATTCGGATTATATAATGCCAGTTTTAGTTTATTCGGTTTTTATTCCAAAAAACTCAAGCTGTATTTATTTTTATAACATTTTGTCAATTTAAGTTTATATAAATATAAATCAAATTTATTAAAAAAAGTAATCTAATTTTTTAAAATATAATTTTTATGTTTTATTAACTATTAAAAATAGTAATTAAATAAAAACAGCTATTATAATTTCATGAGATAAAAATAAAAAGGAATAATAATATCATACACATTATTAAATAACTAAATTGTATCACAAATGTATGTCAATGAAATACTTCACCTAAAAACAAAAAAAAATAAAAAATTAATGTCTTAAATATCAAGATTATAAAATAAACTTTATTTTTTTATTCAAAAAATAAATAAAGTTTATTTTATAAAACAAAAACTATGAAAAAACAAAAAACTTTGTCTCCAGAAATCACTTGAAAATATATACATTAAAACTAACATCAGATCCTAATGTATTTCTGATATGGCAGGATAAAATAATATTGAGAACTTTCTGTGTTTGTGATGTATTCAGGTAAAAAAATTCAAGTCCAAAACAAAAGTTTTAAAAGATAAGAGATGAAAACAATTCTTTTGCTATTACTTTGTTTGTAGAATGAAAACTAATAGGTAGTGGCATTATCCCTTATATATTATTTTAGGAGCACTAATAAAAAATAACTTTGTCTTCATGTGTGATTTACATGAGTGCCATTTACACTTGGCAACTCCACATGCACTTTCACCACTTAAATCTAAAGACCCTTTATTAACTAGAATAATTACAGGATTTGCCATCATCCATCACATTATAACATTAACTATAATATATGATTCGTTGATATTTTCTAACCAAACAAAAAAACGTTGATAGTCAATGCTATATGATTGTCGATATTTTAGTGATGGAAATAATATTTATATAATGCGTACATACATATATATTTTTATATAACACATGTGACCACCACTAATGTTATATACTTTTATAGTTTCATTTACATTTTTCTCATACATTTACATTTACATATATATCATATATCATACTATAAAAGCTTTCTTAATAATAACAAAAAATATAATGCATTACTATGAAAATGATGAAACGATAATGCATTCTTTTTGTATGAATACATTTTTTGTAGGCTCTAATTTCATTTGTATCTCAATCAAATTCCTTATTAAAGTTCTTTGTATTAGTATTGGCATTAAAAAAATGTATCAATCAAGGTTATATGATATCGTGATTGATAAAACATTAATGTTTACCGACTTTTCTATATTTTGTTAAACAGGATTTTAGTAACAAAGGCAATCAACATTAATTGCCTGATGATATGCGGTTTGAACATTTGAATTAATTTAGGCACATTTGTACACGATTTTAGTAACCAAATGCAATCAACATTAATTGCCTAATGATATTAATTTATGTACATTTTCAATAAGACGATTATGACCACCAGAACCAGGCATGAGAAACATCTCATCTTTCTTGGAAAACATGACACGTGAGGAGAAGAAGCAGGGGTTCTCGATCCTGATGTTGGTCCACTCTGAGTTTCTTTGAGCTGGTCTGCAAAAGCTGATCTGTGGTCCCAAGAACTTGACAGCCACGACACAGTCCTCATCCTCAGGGGAAGACGTGGACATTGACACGTTGGTGACGATTTGGGTTTGGCAATGAGGCAGAGTCACAAGAGGAGGTAAAGGGATGCGTTTCGGGTCCGTATACGATGCACTTGGGTTTAGATCGTCTTGGAGACGCAGTATGCCGTCTTCCTTCAAAGTAGCCACCCAACCATGGGATGACCCTATGGTTACCGTATAATCAGTGTTATACACCAAGTCCCGAGGCACAACCTTATCCAGATCAATGAAGTGAGGTTGATCAGCATATATAACACAGAGTTTTGCCTCATTATTTGATGCCGGTCCCCAGGTGCAGATGATGGAACAAGGAGGTGTTTGCGGCAAGGAAGTTGAGACAAGCGGAGAGGATCTTACCAGCACAGGTCTCCTAAAGCATAGCTTCAAGGGATGGTTGAGAAGCAGAGACATGGTTGAATAAGATATGCAAGATATTGGCAAGGCAGAAAATAACCCTAATTATGATGGGTGTTATATATTCGCATTAATGTAGAGGAAGTACAAGACTTGTGAACCAAGTTTTCCGTCTTTAATTTTGGTCATACACAATCTTAATATGATTTCATTTTTTATTACGATCAAACCATCCATTTAAAAACTCTTTATTATTTGCCACGCAATCTTTCATTTTAATTGGATTAAACTCAATTAATTCATTTTGTATTTTCCATCTATATGTAATTTTCGTAAAGACTTCTTTTTTTTGTATGGTAGTCACAAAATCATGGTTTTGATGCAGAGATTCGGTGGAGAAAGAGTTTTAAAATAGATGGTTTGATCGTAAAAAGAAATGAAATCAAATTAAGATTGTGTATGACCAAAATTAAAGACGGAAAACTTGGTTGGCAAGTCTTTCACCTCCTCTGTATTAATGCGAATATTACTCATTAGAATTAGGGTTTTCTTTCTTCATTATATATGCGGCAGACTAGATGTACAAGTCTCTTCCTCTGTGTTACTTATCCATCAGTTAGGGTTTTTCAATCTGATTCGTCATGTCTCTGCTTCTCAACCATCCCTCGAAGCTATGCTTTCGGAGACCTGTGCTGGTCAGATCTTCTCCACGCATCTCTGACGCCTTCTCACCTTCCTTCATGCAAACCCCTCCTTGTTCCATCATCAAGGCTGTTCCTTGTGGAGGAGATCTCGGAAGACTCGAGGTCGTTTGGGATGGCCCCGACCCCGTAAATTACTTGGAAAAGAAGGTACCTATGGAGTTGATGAACGAAAGTGAAGTGATAGGATCGTCCAACGGCTGGGTAGCCACTCTCAAGGACGACGGGATTTTGCGTCTCCAAGACGATCTCAACCCTTGTGCATCCGACACCGATCCGAAACGCATCCCGCTGCCTCCTCTTGTAACTCTGCCTCACTGCCAAACCAAACTTGTCACCAACGTGTCCATGTCCTCATCATCTCCAGAGGACGAGGACTGTGTCGTGGCTGTCAAGTTCTTAGGACCTCAGCTCAGCTTTTGCAGACCCACTCGAAGTAAATACGGGTGGATCAACGTCAAAATAGAAAACTCTTGTTTCTACAACTCCCATGTCATGTTCTCCAAGAAAGACCAGATGTTTCGCGTTGTCGGATCTGGAGGCCACCTGGTCGGATCATGGGATCTCCATGAGTACAAGCATAGTCCCAAGCTTCAGAAACTGCGTTTCAGAAACCTCCCCAAGATGTCCAAGGCCAAAAGGGAGCTTATGGATATGTGTTGCACGACCGAGTACTTAGTCGAGTCGGAATCCACCGGTGAAACTTTCTTGGTTAAGAGGTATAGGAAGACACTCCCCGAGACCACCAAGGAAATGAAAACAGAGTTTTTAATGGTGTTTAATATCGACCAAAAAGGAAACGCCGTTTACACTAAAGACATTGGAGATCTCTGTATTTTCCTCTCAAAGTCTGAACCATTCTCTGTCACTGCAAGCTCGTTTCCTGTCGACCTGACAGCTAACAAAATTATTTTCGATGATGTTGACGAATTTGGAGTTGCCTCACTGGAAGATTCAACCATCCACAGTGAAAATTCTACCAGCTCTGCCCCGTACCAGATTCCACCTCAACCCATATATTGAGTTTTGTGTCTTTGTCTTTTCTTTTTTCTGAATCTTTCAAACATCAAATCTTTTTTACATTTTTCATGTGAGACACGTGCACTTCAATAATGTTTGACATCTCATGATGATGCATTGTGAATCATAGTTTATGATATATTACATCCTTTCTGGTCTTGGCCAAATAAGTGCTATGTTCTTTACATAGATAGTCTTGCGAGTGCTAGCGCTGGGTGACAAGTTCTTTATAAAGCTCACAAGTTTGTCATATATTTGTCAAGATTTCTCCTCATTTGAAATCACTGTGAAGTTTCTCATCGACCTCAAACTTTAGTTTATTCAAAGAGGAGCAGTTTATTGCAGCCTAAAATATAATTATCTTGTTGTTTGTTTCCTCAGATGATGAACATGACAAGATCATGAAACAGAATCTCTCTCTTTATGTACCAAAAGAAATCTATCCATGTTTACAGAAGTTGTAGAGAAAGTTATTGTAGGCTCCACCTTCCAAGTTCCAACACCAATACAAATATAGAGATTATTCCAAGAAAGTAAAAAAATAATTACCACTAATCTTCGTAGTCTTTGAGTACTTGTCTAGAGATTTAGAATGCGTTAGGTTTAGACCGTTTAGTAGAAATGCAGATGATAATATATAATGGATTTGTACTATTAAGTCTTCCTTTGAAGACTTATCATGCTTAGCTTATTTATATCTATTGTAGTTTATCTTTCTTGTCAAAAGAGGATGGATAATTCCCTCTTTCTATTGTATTGCAGAAATTTGAGTTTGAATGAAAACAAGTTTGTGTTCAAAAAAATAAAAATAAAAATCTCTTGCTATTTTTGTGTCAGTGTGTCCTTGATGTCTAGTACATATTGCAATTTTTCATTTTTGAACTTTGTTAATTGTTATCTTCAAACAAGTATGTTGTTGCCATTCGAGCGGTCAAAACTGTTACTCATAAAAATTAATATATGAGAAAATATATAGTGCCGTTCCAATACCTTATTAAGAGTAACATGAGGAAGTTAAAAAAATTCAAATTCGGTAATGAGATTATCTAAACAACGCTTATAGAGTTGTATAGTATCGAGACATGCAAACCCAAAGTTGGATCATTATTGTATTTTTTTTCTTTTGCCATGACGAGGATATAAGATATAACTGTTTGAGGGGTCAAACCTTCGATTGTGCTAAAAAAGATGATCACGATTTGCCACAATGAGTCATGACATGGAAGAAACACATGAGTAACATGATCGTTGCAATCTGAAATTTTCATAACCAATGTCCTCTCAACATTCGTAATAGAACATATCTCCCACTGTATACCTTAGAACAATGAGAAGACATGGTCATAAAAACTGGTTTGTTCTTTACAGAATCTTGCGAATAAGGGATGGATAGCGATGGACAGTTTAGCATGTATGTTTTTTTTTTTACAGAGATCAATTTTTTCCTCGTTTGATTGCATATAGTGAACTTTAGAATGGACTGAATCATCACTGGAACATTGTTATTTGATTACATGTATCTATGATCACTTGTAAATGGTTGGTTCATATAAATTCAGTCTCTTTGCAAGTTGCTAAAAACCAAATTATCTAGGAAATTTTTAAAAAGAAATCTTAGATAAAGACACTATGATATGGTGCCACTACTGATGTCCATACGACTAAAGCAAAGTCAAGAGTATTGTGCAACCAAAATATGGAACTGCTGAAGCTCCAAAGAAGGTCCATATTAATTTCATATAAAATCAAGCGAATTTAATCAACAGAGAATGCATGGATGGATGATTGCGCTGATTAAACATAATGAAGGAAGCATAACTAACTCAACTCAACTCTCTATATTTTGAGGTGGAAAGAAAAAAACGGGGATTGTGCAGTTACCAGTTCCAACGCTAATGGATGGCGAGATATGAGTAGGACAGACGCAGGCGAGTTCGTCCACATCGTTCAAAAAGACTATATTAGGGTTCAAGTCGGGAAAGGAGCTAGCATTGACACAGAATGGTTCAGACTTGGAGAGGAAAATGGCTAGGTCTCCAATGTCTTTAGTGTAAACAGCGTTTCCTAGTCCGTCTAGCTTGAACACCATCAAAGCCTTTGTTTTCATCCTCGCAACGCCTTTGAAGATCTTGGTTGTCTTCTTGTACCACTTGATCAAGAAAGTTTCACCGGTGCTTCTTGACTCCACCAAGTGTTCGCTTTTGCAGCACGCTTCCAGAAGCTCTCGTTTCTTCTTTGAAAGCTTGGGAAGGTTATCCAAGCACAAGTTCTGCAACTTGGTGTTCTTTTTGAGGAGGAGATCCCATGATGCGATGAGATGACCACCAGAACCAGGCATGAGAAACATCTCATCTTTCTTGGAAAACATGACACGTGAGGAGAAGAAACAGGGGTTCTCGAGTCTGATGTTGGTCCACTCTGAGTTTCTCTGAGCTGGTCTGCAAAAGCTGATCTGTGGTCCCAAGAACTTGACAGCCACGACGCAGTCCTCATCCTCAGGGGAAGACGTGGACATTGACACGTTGGTGACGATTTGGGTTTGGCAATGAGGCAAAGTCACAAGAGGAGGCAAAGGGATGCGTTTCGGGTCCGTATACGATGCACTTGGGTTTAGATCGTCTTGGAGACGCAGTATGCCGTCTTCCTTCAAAGTAGCCACCCAACCATGGGATGACCCTATGGTTACCGAATCATCAGTGTCATACACCAAGTCCCAAGGCACAACCTTATCCAGATCAATGCTGTGAGGTTGATCAGCATACAAAACACGGAGTTTTGCCTCATTAGGTCCCCAGCTGCCAGCGGCGAAGATGGCACAAGGAGCGGTTTGCGGCAAGGAAGTTGAGACAAGCGGAGAGGATCTTACCAGCACAGGTCTCCTTAAGCATAGTTTCAAGGGATGGTTGAGAAGCAGAGACATGGTGAATAAGATATTATGCAAGAGATTGGCAAGGAAGAAAATAACCCTAATTATGATAGTGCATTAATGTAGAGGAAGTAAAAGACTTGACTACCAAGTTTTCCGTCTTTAATTTTGGTCCTACACAATCTTAATTTGATTTCATTTCTTTTTACGATCAAACCATCCATTTTAAAACTCTTTATTTGTCACCGAATCTTTTATTTTAATTGGATTAAACTCAATTAATTCATTTTGTATTTTATATATATACACCGTATATTGACAGATTTTTTTTTGATTATCTGGAGGTTCTGGGCCGAGGCCCATAATCCTCTAGGCCAGGACGGGGCTGGCGTTGATACTTTATGGCATAAAGCATCTCTCCCACGGTGAATTGAACCCAGGAGCATAACAGCACCAACGTCTGCGCTTAAACCATACACCGACAGATTTGAAACTAGATAATGTTGAAACATTGTTTTACTTATATCTTTAACAATTACATAAAACATTATTAGTAATTTTTATGGTTGTAAATAAAAACAAAAGCTAAAGTGACTTGTTACCACCCAGCCAATCACTCTCATTATGTTAATTCATCTTCTATGTCACACTACTTAAATATATTAATTAATCTTATATATTTAACGACAAGTGTTTTAAAATAAATAAATAAATAAATAAATGAACAAATATCTAAACTATTAAAACTGAAGTACATTTTGTATTTAACCCTAACTTTTCCACGATAATTACCACTATATGCCACTGAATTAAACCATTCTTTTTACATTATTAAACCATCTTAATTTAATTTACTTATTTAGTGGATATGTACAGGATTAAATGCCTTTATTATAGGCCATAAGATCCTTAAATATCTAACTGTTACATATTTGTAATTTGCATCAATTAAATCATTGCTTTTTTTAAAGAAGAATATTCCATTTTGTGATCTCTATAATCTTGCAAAATCTAACGTAAACTACGTAACCCATATCATTCTGTCATATATTTGTGTATAAATATACATCTATTCTTATTGCTTCAATTCACAAATCATGTTAAAAATGGCAGAGCTAAGAAAGATGTTACACTTTTTAATGGTGTGAAACGTACAAAACCGGGTGGAAATTTTAAAATATAATTAAATAATTTATTAAAATATTTTATATATATATATATTTTGGTGTTTTCGATTTTTAATTATTGCATTATAAATTTAGTATGGAAAATTTTGTGAAGTTTTACTGGTATGTATTACCATCGATAAAAATTAAATTAAATATAAAAATAAATTAAAAAGATATATGTTGTTATAGATTTAAATTATATAAAAAAACAAAATGTATATGATATATTTGAATAATTTTTGCAAAATAAAAACTAGCCATATATAATTTAATTAAATATTTATGGAGACAACCAAAAATGTTATTATACAATAAAGGCGAATTACATATGATATCGTTTTGATTGTTGAATATCCAAAAATATTATTATACAAAAATGTTAGGAATAAAACTCGGATTCCTGAATTTGAAGAACCAAACCGAATCCGATAAAAAAATAGTATCGAACTTCAATCGAAACTGATTAAATATCCAAACGAATTAAAAAATTTGGTATTTAGAGGAACAATACTGAACCAGATCCATATCAAATATGACAGATATCCCAATATATCCTAATCATATGTATGTACTTAAATATATTAATTATTTTATATCTAATATCCATAAAATATCAAAATATATATATTTTTTGAAATTGTCCAAATTATTTGAAAATAGTCAAAAGAAAATATTTTAAATAGCTAAAAAATAACCAATATATATTTAATATATATTGATTATCTATCTAAATATTC